>CM019174.2:31850209-32538391 GCA_009739505.2 Apolygus lucorum
TCAACAATGATCGATTCAAATGGATGCAGATAAAGAAGGCAAACAGGATCAATACAGGGACAAACAAATTCCTTCTTTAGGGCTAAAAACGTCCTCTAATGAAGTTTTATAGCAGTTTCTAATGTTTTGTACATATTTTTGCTATCAGAAAACCCCGTACCGTTTGACGCCCGGTGATGCCGTATGGCACAAGACTTAAAATTCAACTTATCTTATCTTAGTGATCCAGCATTCCCAAAACCATGTATCTTGTAGTGCTATACGTTAAATTGACCAATCCTCAAAGTTTTAGGGTAGTAATCGAACAAAAATAGTTACGGGACATAATGATTTAATGCTACCGTGCGAAGGTTAATATTGCAAGCACTCTATTAATAATTTTTGATTATCCTTCGTGTAACAACCATGGTCTCCTGGTGCGGGTTCACGGATTTCCACGATATCGCAGCCCTGCGGGGTCTTCTACCAGGAATGATCGGGGCGGGATAAGTCGTTGTTATCCTGGCGGGGAACCGGATTCCTTCGAGACCCTTCTTTTTTTGTTTTCTTCTTCTTCACGCACCTTCTCCCTTCCTTCTTCTTCGCCTCGTCGACGTGAAACCATTCAAGAAAACAACTTCACTCTCTCTTTGCTATTCTTTTCAATTAGCCACCTATACAGCGGCATGAAAACCACTTGTCGTTTTTGTCGAGGTCATTCATTATTTTCGCCCCTCCCCCTCCTCCTTCCATCCATAAAGGGAAAATATTACAATCACTCAAAACGAAATACAAAAAACGTTACGTAAAGACACCAATTATCGTCAGGCACAATGCGTTATCACATTTTTTCCCTCCTATTTCGCCCATTATTCTTCATTCAACCACCTTCAACATCCAAGCTTCGATTACGGCTCCATTTGTTCCAGAAAAAAATTATTCACTTTTGAAGTAATAAAACTAGGTAGTTATGGGAGTTTTCTCTAGTTATCGTCACGTGGAATCCAGTGTTCGTCAGCAACATTCACGAGTTGTCTTCATCCTTCAATATTCTCTAAAATTCTGTTTGTGTATTTCAATCGTGAAAATTTAGAAGGAATCTGCTCATATTAGGTGTGCCTCCAACTGGCTTTTATTCTTTCATACTTCTCTGATCCCAGTTATTGTCTCCCCTTAAAAATTCAAACTTGTCAATGGAAACCCAAACAAAGCTTGTGTAGAGACTGGTAACATTATTTGTCTTCTATCAATTTCTTCTGCACAAAAAATCCGTTTGAGGAAATTAATAAAACTTTTAAAAGCTTTTTCCGTCAGACTTCAGAATAAAACATATTGTTTAGTAATGCATGCATTCCAGGGGACGTCCCATTGGATAAGCATTAGATCAGTTAAACCAGTTGGTAAGCGATAAAACTGTTTCACTCGAAGTAATTTATTCATTACTTTAGGCAAGAAATACTGACCCCCCCCCCCTCACCTTTATCCACCATAACATTTCTAGCGGCATGGGAGCCTCGAATCTGCAGAGCATTTTTAAATCCAAAGCGGAAATACGTCGTAACATTGAACTTTCATCTGTTAGTTTTGGTAGGCAGTCCGTCGAAGTTCACATCCGTATTCAAGGTGAAACACAAAAAAAAAAAAAAAACCACGAAATAAGCGGTTTATGGCATCATGGCACCATGTCCTGGCACCACTATTAGTTCCATGGTGGTACAGAGAATAATTCATGAAAATTCGGAGGTATAATGAGAATTTTTCCTCAATTTCAAAGCTTGGGTACAATTAGTAAGTAGTAAAGGAACCAAAATATTGAAAAATCGGATATTTTGTGAATATTATCCCCCCACTCACCCCCTCCCCTTGCGAATTTTGGTACTCTGGTAAAATCATGTACAACTCGGAAGTTATTTGAGTCAAACAAAAAAAGAAACACGCAAATCGGTTGGAAATTGAGGCCTGGGCAGAGTTTACAAGATTATGCACGCAAACGCACGTTTTTTAAGCATTGACCCCCCCTTTTTCCCCCTTAAAAAGCAAAATTCAAAATTCCGGCGCCGTAGTGCACAACTAGATAGTATTACGCATCAAACGAAAAAAGAACCACGAAAATCGTTTGAGAACTAAGGCCTGGGCAGAGTACACAAGATTATGCCCAAAAACGCACGTTTTTCGAGCATTAACCCCCCCTTTCCCCCCCTTAAAAGGCAAAATTCGAAATTCCGGCGACGTAGTGCACAACTAGATAGTTTTCCGCGACGAACAAAAAAAGAACCAGGAAAATCGGTTGAGAACTAAGGCCTGTGCAGAGTATACAAGATTTTGTTACACACACACATACACACACACACACACACACACAGACATACACCTATGGTTTTTTCCGCGGATTTGGATTCAGAATGGTCTAAAACGGATTACTGTGTGGTTATTTTTTTTCTGTTGAGTGTTGTCTTCCTTCACCCCAGATCGATCGCATAAGGACGCCCAAGTCTTCCTGTGGGACGTCCTAACAAAAAGACACCAGAGAACAAACGCTCACAAACAAACAAATTTGCGGATTCATTATCAAATTGTTTTCTTACTCATAGCTGGTCAACGTTTATCAGTTGGCGTGTTATTTCACATCCGAACAAATTAGGAGTTTCATAAAAGAAGCAATTAAAATTCGATCCTTCCGCCAGATAGCTGACTTGCAGGTACCTTTTACCCAATTAGGTAGACCGGAGGGTCTCCGATGACTATCAGTTCCACAGACCCACGATGGAGGTCTCCCCTCGTCATTTTCCTTGGTTGAAGGAGTCTCTTTGGTTCTCTTAATATTTTAATGGGTCGGTTTTTGACCTTTGAACGCGGGTTTTGACATCCGAGGACAACCAATATTTAGCTCAATTTGGGTTTATTATTTTCAATAATGAATCTTTGGAATCGCCCAAGAGAAACAATTGTTAACCCCCCCCTCAAAATTTGTTGATTTACGTTTCAAAGTACGTAGAATCCAAAAATCGAATAAAAATTTGGCTGTCCGTCCGCCGTACGCGGCACTTACCCCACTTAGCATTGACCGATTTTGATGAACTTTGGCATGTTGGCTCCATTTGGGGTCTAGTTGTGCCCCGCAGCTTTTGGTTGATGTAAGTTACTTCTAAGGGTTGAAAAATAAGGTTTGAAATTTTGAAAACGCCCTAACTCAAAAAATTTTGATATAAAGGTATTGTTTTTCCATCAATTTAAGATAGTATAGAATTTTTAAATTTTTTGAGACCACGCGGAGCCCTGTAGGACAAACCGTTCGTTCCCTGCGAGAATTCAAGTGTTGGACTTACGATAAATCAGAAACACGATTGGGAATTGCAAAAGAGGCTCAATCTCCGTTCAAATTTCAGCTGACCGAAATGCGATCGATGTTTTTCTTCAAGTTGGTTGGTGGTAACATTGACACAGCCGTGTTCTTTGCAGACGAGTGATCTAAATAGAAAAATAATAAACCTTTGTGTAATAATTTGCAGCGTTTTTCGCCCTATGTTCACACGGCTTTCCTTAAGTATGGATAATCATTTTCGTGCCAATCAATGTCGATTCAGGCTCATAGGAGTGAGGAGGGTCGAGGAGCGCTGAAAATCGGTTATTCATTGGTTTATTCCTGTTTGTGACGGCATTAAACCTGGAAAAGTGTTTAGCTAGTTAGTGAATTAGGGCGCCAAGCGCCACTTTTTCATTATTTTATATTTTTCGTAAAATAACCATCTGAAACTAGTCTTGATAATAGTGTACTCCTGAAGAATTTGAAATAATTAATTCCTCTCTCGACCTGAAACAATGGGGCGAGGTCAAGTTTTTCTGTCGTTCCTCAAGGAACTACTTCCTCACCTCCTATCTTCATCTTTTGTTTCCTAACTGCTAACGAGAAAAGTTCGTGAAGCCTAATGTTTTTATTTGTCTTTCTTAACATGTGATTCTCAGCCGTTGGTACCTTAGATTTGAAACATTTCGAACGAAAAAAAAAAAAAAACTCGGCCCTACGGGCCTCGCCTAGGGGCTGTGCCCCCTGGACCCCCCTTTTTAGGACGTCCCACAGTAAGACTTGGGCGTCCTTATGCGATCGATTTGGGGTGAAGTTGGACAACACTCAACAGAAAAAAAAATAACCACACAGTAATCCGTTTTAGACCATTCTGAATCCAAATCCGCGAAAAAAAACCATAGGTGTATGTCTGTGTGTGTGTGTGTGTGTATGTGTGTGTGTGTGTATGTGTGTGTGTGTGTCTGTAACAAAATCTTGTGTACTCTGCACAGGCCTTCGTTCTCAACCGATTTTCCTGGTTCTTTTTTTGTTCGTCGCGGAAAACTATCTAGTTGTGCACTACGTCGCCGGAATTTCGAATTTTGCCTTTTAAGGGGAGAAAAGGGGGGGTTAATGCTCGAAAAACGTGCGATTTTGGGCATAATCTTGTGTACTCTGCCCAGGCCTAAGTTCTCAAACGATTTTCGTGGTTCTTTTTTCGTTTGACGCGGAATACTATCTAGTTGTGCACTACGGCGCCGGAATTTTGGATTTTGCTTTTTAAGAGGGGGAAAGGGGGGGTTAATGCTTAAAAAACGTGCGTTTGCGTGCATAATCTTGTAAACTCTGCCCAGGCCTCAATTTCCAACCGATTTGCGTGTTTCTTTTTTTGTTTGACTCAAATAACTTCCGAATTGTACATGATTTTACCAGAGTACCACAATTCGCAAGGGGAGGGGGTGAGTGGGGGGATAATATTCACAAAATATCCGATTTTTCAATATTTCGGTTCCTTTACTGCTTACTAATTGTACCCGAGCTTTGAAATTGCGGAAAAATTCTCATTATACCTCCGGATTTTCATGAATTATTCTCTGTACCACCATGGAACTAATAGTGGTGCCACCATGGTGCCAGGACATGGTACCATGATGCCATAAACCGCTTATTTCGTGTTTTTTTTTTTTTTTTTTTGTGTTTCACCTTGAATACGGATGTGAACTTCGACGGACTGCCTACCAAAACTAACAGATGAAAGTTCAACGTTACGACGTATTTCCGCTTTGGTGCCAGACCGGCATTATTGGTGGTGGCGATGTGGGTGGGGGGGGGGGGGTGAACTTGAATTCGCATGTTGGGTATGGTAGATCATGGATTTTAAAATGCTCTTCAGATTCGAGGCTCCCCTGCCGCTAGAAATGTTGATATGGATAATGGTGGGGGGGGGGTCAGTATTTCTTGCCTAAAATACTAAATAAATTACATCGAGTGAAACAGTTTTATCGCTTACCAACTGGTTAAACTGATCTAATGCTTATCCAATGGGATGTCCCCTGGAATGCATGCATTACTAAACAATATGTTTGTTTTTATTTAGAGCCTGCTGCTACAAGTATAGAAACGTAGAATACGCTTTAGCCTCGATTGGACGCTGAACTGCTGAACGTTCAACGGTGATTATCAAACGTGTATTTAGAAACCTTGGATGAGAATATGGAAAGGATAGAGTGTTGTGACACAATGATAACAGAAGTAGCATATTATGCTACTTTACTTTACTTATTAAGTAAAGTAGCCCAAGGCAAATTATACATAAGCTGCCTTAAAAATAAGCACATGCTGGAAATGGTTTTAATCCGTCCTGTGCCGTCCAAATAAAGTGGATATAAAAGTTTGCGACGATTTCTGAGTTGTGTTCAACATATAGAAACCAAAAATCGATGTAATTTTGGAACTTTTTTCAGTTTTTCGCTTATAGCTCGACCGCTGAGCATTCAAAAGAAAATTTTACTCAGACCAAAACTGAGCAGCATAAATTAATACTCCCTCGAATGGTCTAATCAAAATTTGAAATTGGTTCAGCTGTTCAAGCACAAAAGAGCGTCATAAATTGGAAATTTCACCCTACTTGGCTGGAAAGTGTGGGTTGCTGTCATGTTCAAAACTTTCACAAAGAAGTTGCAGTGCTTCAAAATCCGCGATATGGGAGAACCCAAATTTTGAAAATCAGTCACTCCTACGCAGAGCTAGGGATAAAAACTCGAAAGAAATCTTATGGAACTGTTTTCTTGATTCGTATTGAACACTCTGCCATTTATTTGTTGAACATAGTTAAAACCTTTTGCGTTATACAATGGTTATTCCTATTGAGGGAGATGAAAAATGATATCTCAGAAAAAACTCCATACATCTTTAAAAAATCTTGAATTGATAGGCTGAAGGGATTTTTTCGAGGGGGTTCGAGCCATCTCGTTAGGACCTCCTCGTCAAACCTTGGATAATATTCGTCGTCTCGTTTCAACGGAGAAATCTTTTATAAGAGATTTGGTTCTCAATATTATTCATGCAAATAAGAATTTGCGTGATGAAGGGAGGAGGAGGATTTAATGACCGCCTCAATTTATTTCGGGGAAAGAAATCCGCATAAATCACGACGGTCAAGCGTTGAAGGGCGCTACAAGAGTTTCAGGGAGAAAGTTTCCGAAGTTATACATTTATTCATTTATTTGGGTGTATACGGGTGAAACCAATTATAAAAGAACCCTTACATACATATTGAAAAGAGAATAAAGTAGGTTGGTACCCAATTTCAGGATACGAAATTCAAAAAATAAGTAATCGCAAATGCTCGGACTTTCTCGAGCAAATTGAAACGTGTCTTTATGAATATAAATAATAATTCTTAAGAACACAGTATTCGTCACGGCATTCGATTGTGCACGGTTCTATTAGAATATTATCTTCTATAATTTCCCCCTAAAAGCATCACTAAATGATCTGAACTTTCCTCCTGTAGCATCAAAGATTTGAAGCTTACGGTCAAATCTTCAATTTTAATAACTTATATCCTTATCCTTCCGCAGTTTGCTACTGTTCTACAGTGTACGCGAATTTCCGGGCAGGGGAGCCATACTAAACTAAAACAGGGATGTCTGCATTGATATGAGGTTCCACTAAAAATTTGGCACCCTTTTGGACCTGTAACAGACACCTTGTCTAGCACGAGTCAACTAGTCACGTCGTTCCATTAGGAATATTTAAATCAATAAAAAATCTGTATTGATGGGAAAAAATAAACATGGCTTCCTGAACTAGAAAAATGAAATTATTGTGTCACAAACACAGGCAAAAATTGCATTGGAATTGATTGTAGAAAATTTAAAAGGCGGTGAACAATGAAAAGAGCACAGTTCAAATATTATAAACGTTCCTCCAGCATCTCCTCATTTCGAAATTCTACAAAACAAAATGATGATTGAAAACACACACTAACCAAGTAGCTGCAGTATCGAATAGCATCTGATTTTGCGGTGGCTGTAAAAAACCTTCCACTGTTGCCTAAAACTTCAAACTGGCTCATGAAATTACACTCTGATGACACTCGAAAACTACACGGCATTCATAGACCACAGCAAAATCAGTTTTATCCGTCAAAAGCCTACTATTTCGGTCCAAATTTATGGCTGTCTGTTACTGGTCCCTTGAGTGTTACTGATGTTGTAATATTAAATAATAAGTCCCCAGAAGTTCACTAGACAAAATAAAAAAAGCAAGTGTTAAGTGGGCTAGTTACAGAAGGGGGCTTCAGTTGCGAGACGATATCAAACAGCATATTAAACAGAGATTACACTAGATTACAAAATTTAGGGGTGGTCTGGCTGCCTCGTTCTTTCACCACTTTTCTTAAGCTATTTGGTGCGCTGAATCCGAATCTGACGTTAGTTTTTTTTGTTTATGTCGGATTTTCAAGAAATAGCTAGTTTTAAGATTTTTCTAGTTCTCACTTTTCTTCATTTTTTAGTGAGCACTCATCTTGCTCAAATCTCCTCAAAAAGTACTCAGACTTATTGTAAATTTCATGGAGAATCCGAATATGTACTTAGTTTTTAAGTAAAGTTGTGTTAAACCCCCTATTTTCCACAAAACGTATCAAAAAACACCGGTTCTCAACGTTTTTTCTTCTGGTTTTCCCTTACATTTCCTTTTTTTCCCTTTTTTTTTTTAAAAAAATTAAGGCTAAAAAAATGTTCTCGGGTTTTTACTTTGTAGGGGGGGACACCCCAGAGGAGAATGAGACCAATCGCAGCCTCCTAAACCCATTAATATCGAAGGAATGAGCGTTTTCATGTCACTGAGATGAAAATTCACAAAAACCGTTAATTAATTTTTCGAGATAGGTATGTGCGTTCCTCAATCTGTTTTCCTCAAATGGATTTTCCTTTCTTCTACATTTTTTATACTTGTCACCTATTAAGAGTAAGATCGAAAATAGGTACTCATAGGGGGAGTAAATCATAATTGGGAAACTCTTGTTTTGTTAAGTGATTTTAATTCAGTTTTACAAACGAAACACAATAAACTGCAGAAAAGTTAACGGTGTAAATCTGTTTCATGAAGGCTCAGATGAATCAATAGTTGGTACAATGTTTGGTTATTCCTCCACCTCAGAGGTTCCACCAAGCTATGAAAACCATGGAAGAACGGTACAAAGGGTATTGGGAAGTTTACGTGATGGCGGACTATTGTTGGACCTTAAAAAGAGATTTACCTTAGGCGGCGAAGTTTTCTCTACATAGATGCCGGCGATGAAACCTCTGAGGTGGAGGAATAACCAAACATTGTACCAACTTTTGATTCATCTGAGCCTTCATGAAACATATTTACACCGTTAACTTTTCTGCAGTTTATTGTGTTTCGTTTGTAAAACTGAATTAAAATCACTTAACAAAACAAGAGTTTCCCAACTGTGATTTACTCCCCCTATGAGTACCTATTTTCGATCTTACTCTTAATATATAACTTAATATCTTAATATTATCTTAATACAAGTATAAAAAATGTAGAAGAAAGGAAAATCCATTTGAGGAAAACAGATTTAGGAACGCACATACCTATCTCGAAAAATTAATCAACGGTTTTTGTGAATTTTCATCTCAGTGACATGAAAACGCTCATTCCTTCGATATTAATGGGTTTAGGAGGCTGCGATTGGTCTCATTCTCCTCTGGGGTGTCCCCCCTACAAAGTGAAAACCCGAGAACCTTTTTTTAGCCTTAATTTTTTTTCAAGTGGCAAAATGTAAGGGAAAACCCGAAGAAAAAACGTTGAGAACCGGTGTTTTTTGATACGTTTTGTGGAAAATAGGGGGTTTAACACAGTTTTACTTAAAAACTAAGTACATATTCGGATTCTACATGAAATTTCCTATAAGTCTGAGTATTTTTTGAGGAGATTTGAGCAAGATGAGTTTTCACTAAAAAATGAAGAAAAGTGAGAACTAGAAAAATCTTAAAACTAGCTATATCTTGAAAATTCGACGTAAACAAAAAAAACTGACGTCAGATTCGGATTCAGCGCACCAAATACCATAAGAAAAGTGGAGAAAGAACGAGGCAGCCAGACCACCCCTAAATTTTGTAATCTAGTGTAATCTATTATTCTAATTAGATGATTAGTCGGCACCCTATTTTAGAGGTCCACAGGTTTCAAAGGTACCTATAGCGTATTTTTGTAAGATTAATATTCTGCTTTGAATAAGCGGTAAACGTTGGAGGATCTTTCCCGAAAGCTTACGAAATGTCACTTTAGAAACGACAACGAAGGCCTCTTAACTGCATTGTGATGGCAAACTCTGTAGGAAGTACCCACCATCGCTTGGGAAAGAAATTTCTTCTTTTTTTCTATTTTATAATGATAGTTTACCAGTACACATCTCTTACAACATTTTTTTATTTGAATCGAGTTGCATCACAACTAAGAAATGGCGGCCTCCCATTGTGAACTCGTTGTGACCCAACTTCCTCAACTATTTTTCCCAACAGTTCTTTTCGGTTCCTCCCATCGCACAAAACACCCCCGAAACTGACCCTTCGACTATAGTTCTCATAGAAAAGACCGCCCCTCCTAGCTAGAGTAATATATTCGCCGGCGTAGAAGGGTTCCCGATATTTCTATCTATAAAAAAAACCTTTTATATCGCGTCGAGTAGAAAACCCTTCTTTCTTAGGAGGGAACAAGTTTGGCAAACTATCATTTCACAATAGACTTGGAAGTGGACAATGGTCTAGGGCGAAACTAGACCGTTTCTCTATGCGCCGGCAAATAAAAAACCTGTCTAAATAAGCGTCTTCCTTCCATTGATAAGCATATTTTTTTCTCAAAGGTCCACCTAGAAAAAAATCCACCGAGACCACCTGAAGCTTCATACGAAACGGTTTTTTCGAGTTTCCGTTTGGGCGATTGTATTTCGCATTATAACGCTGTAATCATTCCAAACGTTTTCAACGTACGATTTTTGAGAAGAACCACCCGTTAGAAAGTTTCGGTTAGAGTTGAAAAAAGCTCAGGTGTGCAAGAAAAAATCGAATTTGGGCGGTTTGAAACGTCCAAGAGACCGTTTACGAGGGCTTTCAAAGCGTTTGCAAGTACTGGACGGGCTTGTCGAAGGAACATCTGTGGAGGTTCGTTGGAAACCGTTTTCTAAGTGAGAAGAATGAGACGAAGAAGAGAAATAACGGATTTTAGTTGATACTGAGCGTCAACAGGTGACCCAGGTCGGTCGGTAGATCTGGTCGTATTCTTTGACTTGGAACAACTGGTAGGAGGCAGCAGGCTCCGGAAAAATTGTTGTTTTTCGTGAATTTTAACGCTTTGTAACGCTTTGTTATTATCCATTTTGAAGAATTTTTGATGAAAAAACAAACATTTTCTGAGGAAAAAACAAATTGGAGATACAAGAACTTTTTGAATAAAAACTGAAAACTGAATTCGAGAAGCAAATTGGAACGAATGAAAATCGAAAAAACGAACAACAATTGCATTTTGGTCAAATAAAATTTGAACGGAGATAAGCCCTCTAAGAAGATTCACACTCGAGTTTCTGATTCAACGTCCGACTCTTAAGGTCTCGTAGGTACCGAACGGTTTGTCCTACAGAGCTCCGGGTGGTCTCAAAAAATTCTAAAAAATTCAATACTATTTAAAATTGGTGAAAAATCGACACATTTATTTCGTGAGTTTTTGAGCTAGGGCACTATTGAAAATGTCAACCCTTAATTTTCACCCCTTAAAAGTGACTGACATTAACCAAAAGCTTTGGAGCGCAGCTAGACCCCAAGTGGAGCCCATTTACTAAATTTCATCAAAATCGTACAATGGTAACTAAGGAAAGTGCCGCGTACGGCTTACAGCGGACAATTTTTTATTCTATTTTCGGATTCTACGTACTTTGAAACGTAGACCATCAAACTTTGAGGAGGGGGGGGGGGGGTAAAAAAATTCTTGGTCGATTCCAATGGTTGATCATTGAAAATAATAAACCAAAATTGTCAACCTTTTTGCTGTTTTCCCCAACTTTTGCCTCAAATCGGTTTATGTTGAATTTTGATGCATTTAAAATTACAGTATTTTGATGGCTTCCTCACTAAGCCTGTTTAAATGTTTTGTTTTGTTGCCAAATTTTTCCTCCCACAATATGCTGCCTTTTAGCGAAAAAAAAAATCTTACAGAAATCGGTAAATTCTTTCGATTTGTGAGCCAATATTTACCAGTTTTACTGGTTGATCCAGGGGGTGAAAAACCCTTTCTCCCGGCTTTGACTCGACTTTTTAAACGGAAAAGGTTTAATTTGCCTTTTGAAGGAGCGAATTGGTTTTCAGCTCGAAATACATCGGATGTCGTCGAAGGGTTGAAGGGAAATTGGAAAAAGAGGGGGAACTCGTAATGGAGGGGGTCATGAAGGGGGGACATCGACCAAATAGACCGCGGGGGGTCCGCCATTCCACGTGGAAAGAGGAGAAATTTCACGTGGATTAACAAGGTGGGGGGGGAGGGGAGGATGTGACGGTTGTCATGCGTGTAGCGGATATCTGAGGTATCGTCGTGTATTCCGTGCATGAGTGTTAGTAGACTCGCGAGTACTACACCTGCTCAGGTAGATGTGTGAGTGAGAGAGAGTAGGAGACTACCACGTCGAATTGATATCGATCAAACAGGGTGAAACTCTCATTTACAATACCGTCCCATAATTTGCTTTTTATTGACATTTTGGCACCATTTTGAATATTTGCATCCGCACAATGGGGATTGGCCACATAGGTTCCTCGTATCCATCACTTAATTGGGTAGGTAATCCTAATGCCCCAATAAATTTATAAATAAAACAATTCATTATTAAAATATTTAACACTTTACAGGGTACGTGCTTAGCTGAACCGAAGATCTCAACCAGTCTCCGTCCGCACCCCGTCTACCGGGGTAGACCACATACCGGTAGACCACATACGATGTTAGACTATTTTATACTAGTAGCACCTCAAATAGCACATCTTACCTATTTTCATTCTATTATATGCGGAATTTTCATTCTATTATCAACTAATGACTGTCTGTAAGGCCTTGGCTTCGAATAAAATCACTGGCGATGAGATTGTGGAAACCCATTTTAATAAAAACGGAGTTGAGTAGAACGTTGTCTATTTTCACGAAAATAATGAGTTAAGTTAAATCGATTTCGACGGTTAGGTCATCATCAGTAACAAACAATAACTGAAGGTACATCACAGAGAGCATAGCTTATACAGGGTGTCACCCTTACTGGCGCACCACCGGGCAGGGTTCGGTTCTACTACTAATTTGCAACAAAAAATGTCTCTTAGCAATTTTGTTTTAGAGGCTTCGTTTTCGACTTATTTCACATTCAAGATTTTTTTCGTGTTTTCGACCTTACATCACTAAAATGGCTATAACTCTCTTAATTGATGGAGTAAATTCAAATTTGATTATATCATTGGAAAGAGCGTCAAATTTCCTATCTTCCTGATGGGGTTTTAGAAAATTTCAAATGAAACGAACGGGTGTAAAATAAACCAAAAAATAAAAATAGGTAAAGTTTCGAAAATTTTCACTTTTTTCAAAGTTTGTTTCTCGAAACGTCGTGAACGGAAATTTCCATGCTGTAAGCCTAAAAGTTGCGTGTGAATCCCAGCTTTCTAACGGTGTAATCATTTTTTAAAAAACACCACTTATTCAGTTAGAAAATGGCGTTTTTAGGGCAGAAAACGATCATTTTAGGGTGTAAATCACAACAAATAGTACTTCTCAAGCCCTTTCCGTTGGGCGAAGGGCTCAATCTCGTGGTTCCTTTTATCCAAAATTGTCATTAAGGGAGGTCTGGGTTATTAATGACTCGCACTCCTTCAACTTTGTTGACTCACCTAATTTTTGCCCTCTGTCTTGAAAATATCGTCTCGATCATTTGCGGAAAGCTTTATCTTTTCCATAGATAACAAGTTGGGAGTCGAGGACTCAGTTGTTGTACCCTGTTCAACCGAGAAAGGGCTTGAAAAGTACTATTTGTTTGTCGAGGAGATCGGAAAGTGTTACCATTCGATTCAGCGTCAAAAAGTACGTAAAATTTCATGTCAAATGATTTAAGTTGGAAAGCATTTCTGGTGAAAAACGCCGATTTACACCCGAAAATGATCGTTTTCTGCCCTAAAAACGTCATTTTCTAACTGAATAAGTGGTGTTTTTAAAATAATGACTACACCGTTAGAAAGCTGGGATTCACATGCAACTATTAGGCTCACAGCATGGAAATTTCCGTTCACGACGTTTCGAGAAACAAACTTTGAAAAAAGTGAAAATTTTCGAAACTTTACCAATTTTTTACTTTTGGTTTATTTTATACCCGTTCGTTTCATTTGAAATTTTCTAAAACCCCATCAGGAAGATAGGAAATTTGACGCTCTTTCCAATGATATAATCAAATTTGAATTTACTCCATCAATTAAGAGAGTTATAGCCATTTTAGTGATGTAAGGTCGAAAACACGAAAAAAATCTTGAATGTGAAATAAGTCGAAAACGAAGCCTCTAAAACAAAATTGCTAGTAGACATTTTTTGTTGCAAATTAGTAGTAGAATCGAACCCTGCCCGGTGGTGCGCCCGTAAGGGTGACACCCTGTATAGTCATAAGTGAAAGGGAGCTTGAATCCCATTGGTCGAGAAAGTGAAAGTCATACCCAACCAGATTGAGAATCCTATTGGCTCTGAGAAGTGAAAGGACCTGGGAGGATCATCAAATGCCAATCATGGCAGACAAAGTGAAAGAGAGCTCAAACATTGGTGAGGGTAACATTATGAAAGGGGGGGGGGGGGGACCAAGCTGTTGCAGGAATGAACTCGTCAACGGTGAAACTAATGAGGGACCAACACATTCGGACATTTACCAGACCTATCACTCTTAAGAATCTCGAACTTTTCAAGCACATCCAACATACCTCTCTTCGGAGTCCATATTCATATTCTACTTGTCTCAACAAACTCATAGAGCACCCGCACGGCTATTGTTAGTTTTTTTCGATTTTCAGTATACCATACCAACATACTGTATGCACAGAATATGCTTTGAAGACGTTAGGAGTCCATATTCACGTTCTACTCGTCTCCACGAACTCGTAGAGTACCCACACGTCTACTTCATTTCAGGGTAGGTACAACAAATATACGCACGTTTTCTGTATATGTATAACAAAATATGTACTTTTTGATTTTTGGACAATTTTCTTTTTTAGAAAACGTATCGGTTTCATAAATTTTGTGGTGAATCCGAATATACTAAGTATTACTATAATTTTGAAGGTAATAAAACCTCAAAACATATCGTTTAGTAATGCATGCATTCCAGGGGACGTCCCATTGGATAAGCATTAGATCCGTTTTAACCAGTTGTTAGGTGATAAAACTGTTTCACTCGATGAAATTTATTTATTACTTTAGGCAAGAAATAATGACCCCCCCCCCCCACCATTATCCACCTTAACATTTCTAGCGGCATGGGAGCCTCGAATCTGAAGAGCATTTTAAAATCCACGATCCCCAACATGCGAATTCGAGTTCACCCCCCCCCCCCCACCACCACCACCAATGGTGCCAGTCTGGCACCAAAGCGGAAATACGTCGTAACATTGAACTTTCATCTGTTAGTTTTGGAAGGCAGTCCGTCGAAGTTCACATCCGTATTCAAGGTGAAACACAAAAAAAAAAAAAAAAAAACACGAAATAAGCGGTTTATGGCATCATGGCACCATATCCTGGCACCATGGTGGCACCACTATTAGTTCCATGGTGGTACAGAGAATAATTCATGAAAATCCGGAGTTATAATGAGAATTTTTCCTCAATTTCAAAGCTTGGGTACAATTAGTAAGCAGTAAAGGAACCGAAATATTGAAAAATCGGATATTTTGTGAATATTATACCCCCACTCACCCCCTCCCCTTGCGAATTTTGGTACTCTGGTAAAATCATGTACAACTCGGAAGTTATTTGAGTCAAACAAAACAAGAAACACGCCAATCGGTTGGAAATTAAGGCCTGGGCAGAGTTTACAAGATTATGCACGCAAACGCACGTTTTTTAAGCATTAACCCCCCCTTTCCCCCTCTTAAAAAGCAAAATCCGAAATTCCGGAGCCGTAATGCACAACTAGATAGTATTCCGCGTCAAACGAAAAGAGAACTACGAAAATCGTTTGAGAACTAAGACCTGGGCAGAGTACACAAGATTATGCCCAAAAAGGCACGTTTTTCGAGCATTAACCCCCCCTTTCCCCCCTTTAAAAGGCAAAATTCGAAATTCCGGCGCCTTAGTGCACAACTAGATAGTTTTCCGCGACGAACAAAAAAAGAACCAGGAAAATCGGTTGAGAACTAAGGCCTGTGCAGAGTACACAAGATTTTGTTACACACACACACACACCTACACACATACACACACACACAGACATACACCTATGGTTTTTTTCGCGGATTTGGATTCAGAATGGTCTAAAACGGATTACTGTGTGGTTATTTTTTTTTCTGTTGAGTGTTGTCTAACTTCACCCCAGATCGATCACATAAGGACGCCCAAGTCTTACTGTGGGACGTCCTAAAAACGGGAAAACCCCGTTTTTCGGGTAAGTACTATTTTTGAATTTTGGACCCCTTAGGGTTGTAAACATTTCTGGCTAACAAACTCATCTTTTTGTTTGTTGTGACGTACATTATGGCGAAGTCTTAAAATTTTTGCTAAACAATTATTCAGTTACCTACTACGATTTTTTGGAGAAACTTCAGGGATCGTTTCAGAATGTTCCGAAACGGATTTCAGTGAAGAAAAATTTCGATAAAGTCCATTCTTGAAATTTTGAGGCCATTGCAATTAGCTTCATTTTTCTTGAAAATTCGCTAAATGTTAACAATGGTTCATAAATTTCATTATTGAATAGAATCAACGTTGTAATAGATGGCAGCTATTGTGTGAAGGAATACATGAATATGTTTCCTTTACCCGAAACAATCTCAACGGTAGGAGCCCACAATATCCGTAAAATTCGGCGGGTAGCAACAGTGTAGGTACAACTTGCCCACCGAGTTTCGGGACGTCCAGGTCGTCTCATCAGCCCTCCCAGCCCTTCGCTTTTGTCTTAAAAACACCGGTTCATTATCATACGAACAAAAGGCGGGATTAGGCGCCCTCGAATTGAAAACGAGCTTCCGAAACTAACTAGTTCCCTAAAAACAACGGCGATTTTTCAATTTTTTTTTTTCCAAATGTGAGAAAATTCCGAAAGGTGGTTTCATTGTTTTTTCGACCGAGCTTCGAAGGAATACCGCGGAATTAAATCTCGTTTTAACAGTTAAAAACCAGATTTTTATTCTAAAGGACGGGTTCTCCAAACGAGACCCAAAATTATAATCATGAGAAAATTGCGAGTACGAGATACCGTTGAAAAGAACGTTTTTATAGACGACAAGTGCGAGAGTTTCAATGAAGGAAAGAGACAGAAACATGAATCAAATTCCCAAATGTTCTCAGCAATCATTAAGTTCAATTATTTTATATTCTTTTATAGTATTTCAATACCGAAATATTTCTATCTTTTTTAAAACAAATTAGTGAAAAATTGCATTCATTGTAGGTAACCAACTTTATTAGTTACAAACAAGTTTATACAAATTTTTCAACCAATTTTATACATATATATTTTTTTAACTACTACCTACCTACTTACTTATTTCATTCCATAACAACCAATTTAACCAAAACAATTCATCACAGCCAACTCAACCAATATCATTCACGACAACCAACTCAATCAAAATCATTCACGGTAACCAATTTTTCAACCAATTTCTTTTACCTACTATTACAAAGAATTCATTCCAACCACTCATTCGAAAAAACCAATTTCGTTCTAATTTCCCAACCAACGTTATTAATTTCGAGCAATTTCAAACAAACTTTCCAGCCAATTATCAAAACAAACCATTGAATCAAAATAATTTATTCCAACTTTCAACGAAATTCAATTATCACAAGCAATTCAATAGGTACCAACAACCACTCAATCAAAGCGAGCAATATCAACCTACTCAACCAAAATCATTCGTTACAACCCACATGCCAAGCAATTATTTATTACACGCAACTCAACCAAATTAATTAATGGCAATCAAATTTTCAACCTACTCCTTCCATTAAAAAAACATTATTAAAATCACTCATTTAAACAACCAATTTAGTACTAATTTTCCAACAAACGTTTCGAGCAATTTTCTACAAAATTGTCAACCAATCAGTTTAATTCGATTCATAACAAACCATTCAACCAAAATCATTTATCTCTACTTTTCATAAAATGTATTTATCACAAGCAATTCATTAAGAACACTACTCAGTGAGAGCAACCAATGTCAACCTAATCAACCAAAATCATTCATTACTACTAACTTTCCAAACAATCATTCAGGACAACCAACTTTCCTACTAATCATTTATTATAACCAACTTTCAACGAATCATTCATGACAACCAACTTTCCAAACAATCATTCAGGACAACCAATTTTCCAACCAATCATTCATGACAACCAACTTCCCAACCAATCATTCATGACAACCAACTTTCCAACCAATCATTCATGACAACCAACTTTCCTACTAATCATTTATTACAACCAACTTTCCAGCAAATCATTCATGATAACCAACTTCCCAACCAATCATTCATGACAACCTAACCTTCCAACCACTCATTCATGATAACAAACTTCCCAACCAATCATTCATGAAACCTACTTTCCAACCAATCATGCATGATAACCAACTTCCCAACCAATCATTCATGACAACCAACTTTCCAACGAATCATTCATGATAACCAACTTCCCAACCAATCATTCATGACAACCTAACCTTCCAACCACTCATTCATGATAACAAACTTCTCAACCAATCATTCATGAAACCTACTTTCCAACCAAACATTCATGATAAACCAACTTCCCAACCAATCATTCATGACAACCTAACCTTCCAACCAATCATTCATGATGACAAACTTCCCAACCAATCATTCATGAAACCTACTTTCCAACCAATCATTCATGATAACCAACTTCCCAACCAATCATTCATGAAACCTACTTTCCAACCAATCATTCATGATAACAAACTTCCCAACCAATCATTCATGAAACCTACTTTCCAACCAATCATTCATGATAACAAACTTCCCAACGAATCATTCATGACAACCAACTTCCCAACCAATCATTCATGACAACCAACTTCCCAACCAATCATTCATGACAACCTAACCTTCCAACCACTCATTCATAATAACAAACTTCCCAACCAATCATTCATAAAACCTACTTTCCAACCAATCATTCATGACAACCAACTTCCGAACCAATCATTCATGACAACCTAACCTTCCAACCACTCATTCATGATAACAAACTTCCCAACCAATCATTCATGAAACCTACTTTCCAACCAATCATGCATGATGACAAACTTCCCAACCAATCATTCATGAAACCTACTTTCCTACCAATCATGCATGATAACCAACTTCCCAACCAATCATTCATGACAACCTACTTTCCAACCAATCATTCATGATGAAAAACTTCCCAACCAATCATTCATGACAACCAACTTTCCAACCAATCATTCATGACAACCAACTTCCCAACCAATCATTCAGGACAACTAACTTTCCTACTAATCATTTATTACAACCAAATTTCCAACGAATCATTCATGATAACCAACTTCCCAACCAATCATTCATGACAACCAACTTTCCTACTAATCATTTATTACAACCAACTTTCCAGCAAATCATTCATGATAACCAACTTCCCAACCAATCATGCATGATAACCAACTTCCCAACCAATTATTCATGACAACCTACTTTCCAACCAATCATTCATGACAACCAACTTTCCAACGAATCATTCATGATAACCAACTTCCCAACCAATCATTTATGACAACCTAACCTTCCAACCACTCATTCATGATAACAAACTTCCCAAACAATCATTCATGAAACCTACTTTCCAACCAATCATTCATGACAACCTACTTTCCAACCAATCATTCATGATGACAAACTTCCCAACCAATCATTCATGACAACCTAACCTTCCAACCACTCATTCATGATAACAAACTTCCCAAACAATCATTCATGAAACCTACTTTCCAACCAATCATTCATGACAACCTACTTTCCAACCAATCATTCATGATGACAAACTTCCCAACCAATCATTCATGATAACCTACTTTCCAACCAATCATTCATGACAACCTACTTTCCAACCAATCATTCATGATGACAAACTTCCCAACCAATCATTCATGACAACCTACTTTCCAACCAATCATTCATGACAACCTACTTTCCAACCAATCATTCATGACAACCTACTTTCCAACCAATCATTCATGACAACCTACTTTCCAACCAATCATTCATGATGACAAACTTCCCAACCAATCATTCATGATAACCAACTTTCCAACCATATTCATAACAAGCAATTTATTACAACTACTCATTCAAAAGTACAAATTTCACACTAATTTTTCAATAAATATCATTAATTAATAGAATTGATTAATTACAATCATTCAGTCAAATAACCATGTCAACCAAATTCACGCATTATAAATTTTATACTAATTTTCGAACATACTGTTTTTAATGAGTTGTTCGGAAAAATGAAACTTTTCCAAACTATTGAAAAATTTAGAACTGTCATTACGCAAAAATGCATTCATCACAATATGCAGTTTTTGAAAAAAAATAAGGTTTTTCGTTTTGCATTTTGATGATGGACGGCGGCCGCCATTGATTGAGTGCAAAAAACTCTTCGAGGGAGAACGAGCGCCAGACGGTGAAAAAATCGCCCTTCGATGTATTCGCGAAATGTACCGCGAAAAGTGCAGCAGTGTACGAAAGAGGGGGGGAGGAGGAGTTGTAAGGGGGATTGTAGTGGTGAATTGTAAGGGACGTGAAAGGACGGCGGAAAAAAAGCGAATAGCGGATGGGAGGAGGAGGAGCGGAAAAAAGCGAAAGGGTTGCAACGAAAGTGCGGGAGTATGCGGGAAAAGTGCGGGAAGGTGGTGGAGGGGTTGCATAAAAAGTGACGAAGAGTTTTTTTCCATTCGCGAAAAGAAGAAAAAACGCGATGGAGCCTCCGCGGCGAAATAAAAGAGGCGGTGAAGGGGGGGGGGGGCTTGTGAAAGGGTTGAAAGGGATTCCGCGGAAAACAAAATGGCGGGTTGCGCGAAAAGGGGGAGGTGGCTCGCGGATTTGGCACGGACCCCGCGGAGCGGTCCACCCTTCCCTTCATCCTCCGAGGAGTGAACCTCCTCCCTCGGAGTTCCGCGGGGATTTAGCGGGGTGCGCCTTCGCGAACCAATCGGACGCCGCGGGTGGTCATACAGGGGGGGTCTCATACATGTCGGACATACAGTACGGTCATACAGGGGAGTCGTACATCCTGACTTTCGTTACGCGAATACAAGAGGCGAAGGGAAAGCACTGTAATCTGTCCAAGCAGGGTCATACTGGACAGAAATACTGGCGAATCAGGTCGATTTTTACAGGAGTATCCATGATATACAGAGGGACGTAATACAGGAGATGTGTATATCCCTACTTCTCTTACACAAATTCAGAAGCTGAAGGGAAAGTAATGCAATTTGTCCTAATTTGAGATCATAAGGATCTTACTGGACGGTAAGTTAGAAAGTCATACTTCAGGGACATACAGGTGGGTAGGATACCATTACTTCTCGTTATTATCCTCGAAGTGCAAGGAAAGTATTGCGATTTGAGTGAAAATGAGTGCGTAGGATCTTATAGGACGTCATTCAAGAGTCGTACATCGCTACTTCTCCTACATAAATTTAGAAGGAAAAACGCTGCAAATCATTGCTCAAAGGTTTATTATTTTCTGTATAGATCACCCTTCTGTATAGATCAGGTTCTCCATCAATAGCACCTACCACCATCTGTATTCTCCCTTGACCATCCCTCTCAAATTTCAGCTTCCTGCGTTCAATAGGATTGAAAATGGATTCGGAGCTCACTCAGCTGATCTGTGATCTGAAGAGTGAAGAAGCTTTTGAGCAATGATTTGCAGCGTTTTTTACCCACCAACATTTTTTTTACCTACCAGCTAGGTACTACCTACCACACCATACTGGCTTCACACCTTCACAATCAAGTTATTAGAAAGAACTAAACGCTTCACACTCGATTGGAAAAATAGAAAGCTTCATATTGAAATTTGATTACTGGTTACGCAGAAGGCAAAACTGTATACAAATCGAAGAAATGAACAGCGATCGCATTTTAGTCAGATAAAACTTGAACGGAGATTGGACCTCTTTTGCGATTCACACTCATGATTCTGTTTTATCGAAGGAAAACCTTCAAGTACTCGTAGGGACCGAACGGTTTGTCCTACAGAGCTCCGGGTGGTCTCAAAAATTTTTTAAAATTCAATACTATTTAAAATTGGTGAAAAAACGATACCTTTATTTCGAGAGTTTTCGAGCTAGGGCACTCTTGAAAATTTCAACCCTTAATTTTCACCCCTTAGAAGTGACCTACATCAACCAAAAGCTTCGCGGCACAACTAGACCCCAAATGGAGCCCATATACCAAATTTGAACCAAATCGGTCCAGTGTTGCTAAGAAAAGTGCCGCGGACGGCGGACGGACATTGCAAATTTGGATTCTACGCACCTTGAAACGTAAAGTGACAAAGTTTGAGGGGGGGTTATAAAAATTTTTTGCGATACTACACATAGGCTTATTATTAGAAATAATAAACCAAAATGAAATAGTGCTATGTGACTAATTTTCAGTAAGGAAGGCCAAAATCAAGAGTACAAGACGATCAGACTGAACGGTTATACAGGGCGTCAAGTCATACAGGAGGGTTATACAGGGCGTCACGTCATACAGTGATGTTATACAAGGCATCACGTCATATAGAATAGTTATACAGGGCGTAACGTCATACAGAAGAGTTATACAGGGCGTCACGTCATACAGGAGAGTTATACAGGGCGTCACGTCATACAGGAGAGTTATACAGGGCGTGAAGTCATACAGGAGGGTTAAATAGGGCGTCAAGTCATATAGGAGGGTTAAATAGGGCGTCACGTCATACAGTGATGTTATACAAGGCATCACGTCATACAGAATAGTTATACAGGGCGTAACGTCATACAGAAGAGTTATACAGGGCGTCACGTCATACAGGAGAGTTATACAGGGCGTCACGTCATACAGGAGAGTTATACAGGGCGTGAAGTCATACAGGAGGGTTAAATAGGGCGTCAAGTCATATAGGAGGGTTAATTAGGGCGTCAAGTCATACAGTGGTGGTATACAAGGCGTCACGCCATACAGGTCGTCACGCCATAGAGGAGAGTTATACAAGGCGCCAAGTCATACAGGGCGTGAAATTATACAGGAGAGTTATACAGGTCGTCACGTCATACAGGAGAGTTATACAAGGCGCCAAGTCATACAGGAGAGTTATACAGGGCTTGAAGTTATACAGGAGAGTTATACAGGTCGTCACGTCATACAGGAGTGTTATACAAGGCGCCAAGTCATACAGGAGAGTTATACAAGGCGCCAAGTCATACAGGAGAGTTATACAGGGCGTGAAGTTATACAGGAGAGTTATACAGGTCGTCACGCCATAGAGGAGAGTTATACAAGGCGCCAAGTCATACAGGGCGTGAAATTATACAGGAGAGTTATACAAGGCGTCAAGTCATACAGGAGTGTTATACAAGGCGCCAAGTCATACAGGAGAGTTATACAGGGCGTGAAGTTATACAGGAGAGTTATACAGGTCGTCACGTCATACAGGAGTGTTATACAAGGCGCCAAGTCATACAGGAGAGTTATACAGGGCGTGAAGTTATACAGGAGAGTTATACAGGTCGTCACGTCATACAGAAGAGTTATACAAGGCGCCAAGTCATACAGGGCGTGAAATTATACAGGAGAGTTATACAAGGCGTCAAGTCATACAGGAGTGTTATACAAGGCGCCAAGTCATACAGGAGAGTTATACAGGGCGTGAAGTTATACAGGAGAGTTATACAGGTCGTCACGTCATACAGGAGTGTTATACAAGGCGCCAAGTCATACAGGAGAGTTATACAGGGCGTGAAGTTATACAGGAGAGTTATACAGGTCGTCACGTCATACAGGAGAGTTATACAAGGCGCCAAGTCATACAGGGCGTGAAGTTATACAGGAGAGTTATACTGGTCGTCACGTCATACAGGAGAGTTATACAAGGCGCCAAGTCATACAGGAGAGTTATACAGGGCGTGAAGTTATACAGGAGAGTTATACAGGTCGTCACGTCATACAGGAGAGTTATACAAGGCGTCAAGTCATACAGGAGAGTTATACAGGGCGCCAAGTAATAAAGTAGTGTTATAAATGTGCCTAGCCATACAGGAGGGTTTTATTGCCATACAGGAGCCTCTGCATGATGCCATACAGGGCTTCTCAGCTTATAAACAAGAGCAACGGTGATTTTCATAGGTAAGTACAAACTTTGTTTTTTTCAGATGGAAACCCTATTTTTTTCTAATTTTTTTTTAAATAGCAAATTTGGATTCTACTTTCAATTTTGAACATCTTTACTCCTTACTTGCGTTTTTCTATTTGCGTACCATCCGCCTCTAGGGTGCAAAATAGAGCCAAATTTAGATTTTGGAGAACCCCAAGTGTGGCACATGTTTTTACATTATTCTTCAACGCTGAATCACGTAGTGGTGTCCATTTTTTAATTTGACAGAAATTTGTTTGAACGGCGGCCGAAAATTTTGTTGTTTTCACGAAAAATCTCTATATTTCCAATCTTATGAGGCGATTTTGATTAGGTAGACTGAATTTTATTAATTGCAACTAGCAATTCGACTTTCGTGGACATCCCAACTACGACTCGGGACTATTACACACCCTTACCCCTTGATTTCATCAAAACACATCAGATTAGTTGAGCACGTAACGAGTGTCACGGCGGAAAAAAATTGCCCTTTTTCGATACTCGAAGCTAGAAAAGTCCATCAGAAAAAAATCATGAAACATTATATTGTTTTTAATCAACTTCCATCCTCACCCTTTTGGTCAAAAAGGATCTAAATTTTAACGTTTCAGTAGTTATTATGTAAAGAGGAACCAAATGAAGAACTTGGTTATTATAAATCCAGATTCTCACTACGCTTTCATTTAACGATACTTTCCCCTAAAGTCCATATTGCCATATTCATCCTACAAAGCGTGTTTTCATGTACGAGGGAGCCGATGCTTATTGCTTACAGAGCAATAAAGCTTGGAAAGAGAGAGAAAAAATGAACCATAAAGATAAAAAACCGTAAAAAACTTTGAAAAAAAGAAGGGGGGTCTCATATTCGCCGTTTTATTGCGTCATAACGTCGAAGGGAATCCCACGTAAAGGGGAGGATTTAGTATTAATATTGCCTCTTTCTGGGAGGAAGGTGTTTTTCCACGTCAATGAAATAATTTTCTCACATTTCAGAAGTTAAGGTTTCATATTACGAGCCGCGAAATGGAAAATATACCGAGTTTCGAAGGTTATTGTTCACTTTCCACAACCCGACTATAGATGAGGGGAAACGGAAAATATGGAAATCGACGGAAAACAGATTTTAAAAAATCTAGAATGAGTCTTAAATGTCTCCACGATATCGACAAAAATTTATAGTCTGTGTTCAGTGAAGAAGTTTGCCTCTTACGAAAATAATGAGGAATTTTACAATGTCGGAATTTCCTATTTTTTACCCCAAAATCGGATTCAGCACCTCGAAAACCCTCCTACCATCTACACGCTAATCTGAACAATTCTGAGAAATTTCGTCGAAATCGGATGGAAAATGTTGAAGTTATGGATGTAACAAGGAATTCACGTTTGCGCATGCGCAGCAACTACTATTTTTCTGGGGGAGTTTGATTTTCAAAGAGGACCACCTGCACGCCAATCTGAACAATCCTAGAAAATTTCATCAAATTCGGATGAAAAATGTAAGTGTTATGGCTGTTACAAGGATATTACGTTTGCGCATGCGCAGAGTCTACTGTCAATTTTAAGGCCTTGATTTTCATTGGGGACCATCTGATACCTAATTCGCACAATCCCTGAAAACGTCATCGAAATCGGATGACAAATGTGAGTGTAATGGCGGTTACAAGAGGAATTCACGTTCACGCATGCGCATCGGCTACCATCAGTCTGTGGGTGATGAATTGAAGAAGTAGTGTACATTTAGAACAGCGGTTCCCAACTAAATTTTTCCAAGGACCCCTTCATTAATGACGAGGACCCCCACTATCTACATTTACCTAAAAAGAACCAAAATGTGTGAACAAATAAATCAAACTGTTGCTATAAAACTTAGGATTTATTCGTGAAAATACAGAGATTTTTCAAGGTGCAAGAGACGCCGACAAGTTGGGTTCAAGAGATACTAGCAAGTTCGGTTCGAGAGTCACTGACTTATTAACATCGAAAGCATTATCTCGTTCTTCGTCTGTATGCCTAGGCCGTTTTAACGATCCAAATTTTAACCAACGGTCCATAACGTACGCGTAATTAACTTTCCGTGAAATTCAAAGCTTTTCAATCACTAAAATGTTGCACAAAATCACACATGTAAACAACTGTAAACAACTTACATTGGGTATCCATGCATCCGCACAACTTTTGCCCAAAAATCTTATAGGTATAGCGGGCTTCTGGCGTTCAACAATTTGCCCAACTCACTTAGAAAGAATCTATTGTACAATAAGTTTACCCGAGTTGTTAAAGACCAGCTCAGAGAGTGCTTACTGCACACGTAATAAAATAAATAAATAAATAACAATAGTAGGATTATTAAAAAAAAAATTACATTAATACTTGTTGTAACATAATTATAATTATCATAACATATGTATCTAATTCATAATTCTTATTTTATATCTTCTATCAGCCGATCTCAACTCATCTTCCGCCACGAGCACCTTGCTCATATGGAAGATTAATTTCTTTTGAAAGCCTAACTTGTAATAGTGATCATAAAACCTAAGGTGTTAGAGGTGTAAAACACCTCCTAAGTTACTAACCACATGATGTATTTTGTAATAACTGTTGGAAATAAACCATTTAAAAAAAAAAAAAAAAAAAAAAAAACTCGGTCAGGGACCGCACTAGCACTAGCAAACTCCACTAGCACTAACTTGTCTCCAGTACTCTGTGAGCACTAGCAATAAATAACTAACAATATAGCAATAACTGAGATCTCTGAAATACATAAAGCCAAACTAGAGTGTGCTAGCGTTAGTTGTCATATGAAGCCAGACGCAGAAGTCAACGTTCAGAAGCTGCAAATATATATTTAATTTGAAGGATTAATTTTAAGGACCCCTCAGCCATACCTCGCGGACCACCAGTTGGGAACCGCTGATTTAGAAGATATGGCTGTGGCAAGGATTTCATGACAAAAACACAGACAGACAGACAAACAGACACGGAACCAAAATTGTTCAGGAAGGTCTGAAACGTAAAACGCGAGTGGAAATTTTGATTTTGGAGAACCTTTTGGTTTATTATTTTCAATAATGAACCTTTGGAATCGACCAAGAAAAAAAAATTTTAACACCCCCTCAAAATTTGATGGTTTACGTTTCAAGGTACGTAGAATCCAAAAATCGAATACAAATTTGGCCGTCCGTCCGCCGTACGCGGCACTTTTGCGTCTTAGCACTGACCGATTTTGATGAAATTTGGTATGCAGGCTCCATTTGGGGTCTAGTTGTGCCCCGAAGCTTTTGGTTGATGTAGGTCACTTCTAAGGGTTCCAATATCAATTTTGAAATTTTGAAAACGCCCTAACTCAAAAAATTTTGATATAAAGGTATTGTTTTTCCTTCAATTTAAGATTCTATAGAATTTTTTGAATTTTTTGAGCCCATGCGGAGCTCTGTAGGACTAACCGTTCGCTCCCTACGAAAATTCAAGGATTTATATTGAAATATATATATATATAAATCAAAACACGAGTGTGAATCGCAAAAGAGGCCTAAATCTCCGTTCAAATTAGAGCTGACCGAAATGCGATCGATGGTTGGTAATTTTCATTTTTTTTAATTTTTAATTTTTATTTTTCTATATTTGTTATTTTATTTTTTTTATTTGTTATTTATTTTTTTATTTGTTATTTATTTTTTCTATTTTTTTTCTTCATATTGGATGGTTGGTGATTTTGTAGACGAGTGATCTATATAGAAAAATAATAAACCATTGTGTAATAATTTGCAGCGTTTTTTTAAACCTTGAAACGTGAAAACAAAGCTTCGGCTACCTTGGTAGACTCGGAAGCATCAACCCTAAAATTCCTGTCAATTTAGAGCTCCTAGAAGGGAGGTCCCCCACTGGCTACAGAAGCAATGTTTTACGTTATAAACAACTAATCAACACTGAAACCATAATTTTAGTGTCAATTTGGAGCTTTTAAGAGGGGGGGGGGGGGGGTCCCTCTCTGGCTTTAGAACAATCCTGGAACTTGGAACAAAAGTATTTCTCAATAATTTTATGGTCAGTTTGGAACTTTTAAGACGGGGGGGGGGGAGGGGGGGTGGTCCTTAAATGGTGGTGGCCAATTTTCACCTGGATTTTGGACGTCCTTATGACAATCGCCTGGATCATTTACAAGCGGTGCCACCCAATCTCACTTCCGGGGAAATGTTGTCATCTCCTACCTACTTGAAAATGAACGGAATAAGAAATACGCGACTGGTCTAGTGAGCAGTCCAGCCTTCGCGTATGCTAGGGTATGCAAACCTGCAATGTTTTTACATTTTACTGTGAGTTACAGTATTGAGCCTGGCGTGTATGGCAAATTCAAACTCACAAGAAGATCAGTACCAAACCAAAATTTTCTCTTCTCATAAATATAAAACCCTCTGAAAAGAAATACATGTTTATACATTAAGAAATGTAAATGGAGGTAAATGACCAAGCTAGTCATCAGTAGTTTTTCTTTATTGTCACGACGTTTCCGTCCTGGATCAGGACCCTAATCATGAGTAGAATAGTGAGTCTTCTTAGTGTGGAGTTCAGGTGGCATTTAACTCAACAAATATAACTACTTGTAAATGTAAGTTGTAAGAAGAAACATGAGGAGATATGTCACTGATGGGTGGAAATTCCCATTTCCACCTCTGGGTCCTGATAGTCCATTTACCTGCCAAAATTAAGAAATACGTGTACCTAACAATTATTTCACACCTGAAAAGTCTACTAAGTGGATGTTGCACATAAATATGAGGAGTTTGATTCCAAAAGGTACTAAAGACCATTTTTATCGATATGGAGTTAACACTTGCTCAGGGTTTTAGGGGGGTAGTCTTAAAAAAAATGCGATCGCTTGAAAGCAAAGGATTATCTATTTCCTCGAAAAAGAAGGGTGAATATTCCGTTTAGTTTCAAAACGTTCTGTATCCAGCACAATGGCGGTCTCTTATCCGTTTTGTTTCAAAAAGTACTTAATCCACTTCGTTTGTTTTCAAAAGTACTATATCCACTTCTTTTGATTCCAAAAAGCACTAAACGCCACGTTGCGTATCTAAAAGTACCTACTATATTCATAAATCTAATATTTCAAATTTCGTTCAAAATTATTTTAAGCTTTGAACTAACCTGCCTACCTTTTTTTAGGACGTCCCACAGTAAGACTTGGGCGTCCTTATGCGATCGATCTGGGGTAAAGTTGGACAACACTCAACAGAAAAAAAAGTAACCACACAGTAATCCGTTTTAGACCATTCTGAATCCAAATCCGCGAAAAAAAAACCATAGGTGTATGTCTGTGTGTGTGTGTGTAGGTGTGTGTGTGTATGTGTGTGTGTGTAACAAAATCTTGTGTCGTCTGCACAGGCCTTAGTACTCAAGCGATTTTCCTGGTTCTTTTTTTGTTCGACGCGGAAAACTATCTAGTTCGAATTTTGCCTTTTAAGGGGTGAAAGGGGGGGGGGGGTTGGGAAAGCTTAAAAACGTGCGTTTGCGGGCGTAATCTTGTAAACTCTGCCCAGGCCTCAATTTCCAACCGAGTTGCGTCTTTCTTTTTTTGTTTGACTCAAATAACTTCCGAGTTGTACATAATTTCACCCGAGTACCAAAATTCGCAAGGGGAGGGGGCAAGTGGGGGCATAATATTCACAAAATATCCGATTTTTCAATATTTCGGCTCCTTTACTGCTTACTAATTGTATCCAAGCTTTGAAATTGAGGAAAAATTCTCATTATACCTCCGGATTTTCATGAATTATTCTCTGTGCCACCGTGGCACTAATAGTGGTGCCACTGTGGTGCCAGGACACCATAAACCGCATATTTCGTGTTTTTTTTTTTTTTTTTTTGTGTGTTTCACCTTGAATACGGATGTGAACCTCGATGGACCGCCTACTAAAACTAATAGATGAAAGTTCAATGTTACGACGTATTTCCGCTTTGGTGCCAGACTGGCACCATTGTGGGGGGGGGGGGGGGGGTGAACTCGAATTCGCATGTTGGGTATCGTAGATCGTGGATTTCAAAATGCTCTTCAGATTCGAGGCTCCCACGCCGCTAGAAATGTTTTGGTAGATAATGGTGGGGGGGGGTCATTATTTCTTGCCTAAAGTAATAAATAAATTACATCGAGTGAAACAGTTGTATCGCTTACCAACTGGTTAAACTGATCTAATGCTTATCCAATGGGACGTCCCCTGGAATGCATGCATTACTAAACAATATGTTTAGTATCCTCAAATCATCATTTTGCTAAATACTAAAAACCTTAAGGGGGGTCTCAGTCGGTCGCCGTTCGTTTTTAGTATTTAGCCAAATCGAAGGGGCAAAAAATTGAAAAGTTGTACTTAAATTGGACATTTTGAAGGATTTTAAAAATTCAGTAGTGCACGGACCTAGGGAATGGAAAAACTGAAATATTGCCGCTGGAATCATCAAAATCGAACAATAATTGCCAAAGAAAAATGGGAAAAACTTTGGAATAAATGGGTTTTCCCATGTTTTTCCCATATTTCTCACACAATTATTGTTCGATTTTGATGATTCCAGCGGCAATCTTTCAGTTTTTTAATTGCTCAGGTCCATGCACTAATGCATTTCTAAACTCCTTGGAAATTTAAAGTTTAGCTACATTTTATGGGAAAAACAAAACGAATTAACGGTTTTCCCAATTTTTCTCTGGCAATTATTGTTCAATTTTGATGATTCCGGCTGCAATATTTCAGTTTTTCAATTCCCTAGGGCCGTGCACTAATGAATCTCTAAAATCCTTGAAAATTTCCAATTTAAGTACAAATTTTTAAGTATATGCCCCTTCGATTTGGCCAAATACTAACCCGGAACGAGAAATGAACGTCGACCGACTAAGACCCCCTTTAAACTAAAACCTTGAGCTATAAAATCTAGTAAACATTAGTAGCACCGAGTAGGGGATGATTCTGCCACTGGGTTATAGAATCAGTTTGGAGCTCCTGGGTGAAGTTCCACAACCGGATGTATGTTTCATCAGGAACAAAGGATATCTTCTTTCATTTGGCTGCTCAAATTTGCCGAACATATCTAACAAAATTCAAATTTTTCTGAAGAGAACTCACGGTCAGCATATTGAAAGGATATGTCTAGAAACATCGATGTTGTTGAATTAGTATATGGTATTGCTATGGTCCCCAGTACTCTAAACAGGCGGTCATCTCTTATAGGACAGGACATAGACTCTTCTATGAAGCCGGCTGTACGCAACGGCCCATCTGACGTAGTTTCGACACCCGAAAAACCGACAGATGTCCGGTTTCGTCTATTTACATGCAAAAATTTTCTCGCAAAACCCCGCCCCGTCCACATAGATGGTGCCGATAGGCGAATTTCCGTTTTACTAAGCGTGGAATGAAGGATTTCGTCGACAACACAAAGCGAAGGGAAGAGAGGGGCTAGACCTATAGACCTAGGCCAACGGATGTCTGGTTCGGCCAGGCGGCACCCTTCCTAGATAATAGGGGTCGAAAAACAGCTGCGATGGGGGTGCCAATCCGTTTTCCCTTGAGGGGAGCCCTTTTGTGTCGAAGGGAACCTATTTCTCTAGGATTCATCCCTTCGTGGGGTTTTTCAAAATGGCCGCGCCCATCACAAAAAGTTGCCCTATTTCAAGAGGTGGGTCCTGGATGAGAGATGAGACTAGTTGGCTGCCTGAGAAACACTATTTTTGCTGCCTCTGGATTGGTATCGTATCATTTTTGCGCTCAATAATATCAACCTGTTGAATCATCATCAAATCATTTTCAAATCATCAAATATAGAAAGCGTAGTAGGTGGTTCCACCAAAATCAAAATTTTGACCCGCATTTTGCGTTGTTGTCAGTCTGTAATCAATTCTTCATTCAACCTTTGATGGATTTCGACAACATAATTTCAGTTTTGGTGGCTTCGTCCTTGAATGAATCATCCCATTAACGTTGTAGTGGGAACCACAACATTATCCACTACACTGCAAGTTTATGGTTGCGTAGTGCATCAAATGTTTCATGTGCTCCTCTGGGCCTGCTGTGGCTACCACATCATCAACGTAAACAAATGTGAAGCTCAAGCCTTCCAGGACCTTATGCATGAAACGTTGGAAAGTTTGCGCAGCATTCCGTAATCCAAATGGCATTGCAGGGAATTCAAACATGCCGAATGGGGTGGTAATGGCGGTCTTTTGAACATCGTCTTGTGCTACTGGAATCTGATGGTACGCTTTCTTTAGATCAATGGTGGAAAAAATTTTCTTACCACACAGAATCTGTGTAAAATCCCTTATGTGAGGAAGGGTGTATCGATCTGGGATGGTAACACTGTTCAGTGCCCTATAATCTCCACAGGATCACCATTCCCCGTTCTTTTTTGGCACTATGTGTATCGGACTGGCCCATGGACTGTCAGATCTTCTGCAGATGTTTGCTGAAATCATTTCAGAAAATTCTCTCTGGGCTATCGCAAGTTTCTCTGCGTGTAGTAGTCTTGAGAACAATGGAGGGCCATTTGTTTTCATAACATGTGCAACATTATGCTTAGCCGTATCTGGTTTCCTATCTCCGTCAATAATTTCTGGAAATTCTTTCAGTAGCCTCCTGTACATACAGTCACTTGTGATTGTTCCGACTTCCTTCATTGTGATAAGCCTCTTTCCCACCAGATCTGGCAGCAACTTGCTCCTCACCAGAAAATCGGCTCCTATCACAGGTTCGGTAATGTCTGCCACGATTAAATTCTTTATTTGCCATGATTAAATCAAAGTGAATATTGACCGTGCCATTGGGACACAATTTCCTCCTATCGTGCTAATAATCCCAGTTTGCACCTGAGATTTGGATTACGGAATGCGGCCCAAACTTTCCAGCGTTTCATGCATAAGGTTCTGGAAGGCTTGAGCTTCACATTTGTATATATTGATGATGTTCTGGTAGCCTCAACAGGCCCAGAGGAGCACATGAAACATTTGATGCACTATGCAACCATAAAATTGCAGTGTAGCGGATTATGTTGTGATACCCACTACAAACGTGTCGACTAATCGAATTGCTCCATTTTGCTCAAATTTGGACGATGATTTGGAGCTAAGCTCAAGACGATTTTGGTTTATTATTTTCAATAATGAACCTTTGGAACCGACCAAGAAAAAAAAAAAATTTCAACACCCTCTCAAAATTTGATGGTTTACGTTTCAAGGTACGTAGAATCCAAAAATCGAATAAAAATTTGGCCGGCCGTCCGCCGTACGCGGCACTTTTGCCACTTAGCATTGACCGATTTTGATGAAATTTGGTATGTAGGCTCCATTTGGGGTCTAGTTGTGCCCCGAAGCTTTTGGTTGATGTAGGTCACTTCTAAGGGTTCCAAAATCAATTTTGAAATTTTGAAAACGCCCTAACTCGAAAAATTTTGATATAAAGGTATTGTTTTTCCTTCAATTTAAGATTCTATAGAATTTTTTGAGACCACGCGGAGCTCTGTAGGACTAATCGTTCGCTCCCTACGAAAATTTAAGGGTTTATATTGAAATATATATATATATAAATCAAAACACGAGTGTGAATCGCAAAAGAGGCCTAATCTCCGTTCAAATTAGAGCTGACCAAAATGCAATCGATGGTTGGTGATTTTGATTTTTTTTTTCTTCTCTTCATATTGGATGGTTGGTGATTTTGTAGACGAGTGATCTATATAGAAAAATAATAAACCATTGTGTAATAATTTGCAGCGTTTTTCCCAGAGATTTCATCACGGTTCGATTAGTAGAAGCCCCAATTGAACATCATCGCCAACAACTTTTTCATTGTGTTGGTTAATTCATTTTGATCTTGAAAACCTTCTCCTTTACATCAACAAACTCTATTACGTTCATGTTTTCTGTACTCCCCACCCAACTTGACAGAACTGTATTATATGTATTTAATATTGTTCTATGTTGAAAACCTGTCGAATAACCATCAAAGATAAGGAAGCTAAGTAAGTGAGTCCACTAAAATCAAAATTTCTTGCATTTTGCGTTTCACAGCTTGCGTGCGTTATAGCGTTTCACAACGATTTCGCTTCTTTGTGGGTTTGGTCAAGAATATTCATTAGCAATTCACACTCGAGTTCAATTGGGTGCACCATTGGAAAGTTAATAAAAGTTCAGGGTTTTTGGATAATTTTACAACTTGCAGGTTTCTTTAGGAATTTCAAAGTTTTCCGAAACTTAACTTGAAGTTTTAAAACATTTTCTACTAAAAATATCTGCTATTGTATGAGAAAGAACATTCTACTTGACGCACACTCTGTCGTATCCACTGTGTTTAAATTAGCCTCATTCTGCTTTTACAAAGCAAACAGATTATAATGATATACATTTGGATATTCTAAACTATTGGCAATCTATTGTCTAAAGCGCTGCTAAGCTAGGTTGATGTGGTGATATCTGGTACCCTGATGTACATCACTTGCCTTGGATGTAGGCTTGAGGCTAGTCTCCCCAAGGCTCGTGCATCAGATTGTATCGACCTTCAAGAAAGAGTAATTTTTCCTCCGTTGCTTCTCAAGGGCGCAACCCTTATTTTAATCGGAAGCCTCATTTATATCTGTAGGGCCCCCTCAGGGTGAAAGGGCGACTACCCCAACGTCGTCTTGCCTGGCGGTAGGGCTTGAAAATGGCTGCCTATCGCGGAGGGTTTTCGTCTGACGTTTCGATCGATAACGCTTCGATGCAACCTTCTTCAGTTCCCCATCGGCCTTCTGAAACCGCCCTTTTCACGTTGGAAAGCCCTTTTTACTTTCCTTAACCCACCAAAAAGGCGAAGAGACAAGTAGATGTGTACGCATGAAGGTACCATTCGCAAAAGGCAAAAAATTCTATTTTTTGAAACGCCTCATAATGGTATAAATAGTCTAGCTGTCTGTATATACATACAATATGGACACCCATGTACATGAGATCTGCGTATTTGGAGCCTTCTTTAATCACAAAGTTCCGTCCCAGTGGTCAATAATTTGGGGAAGAAAAATAATGATAGGTAGAAAAAATAATTATATAATATATAATATTATATATATTAGATTATATATATATTAGATATATATATTATATATATCGAGATAGATATATATCAACCTGGTTTTTAATATTTTGTTCAGTATTTTGACAAAATTATATCCAAAATTCGATCAAAATCACTGCGGTCTTCCAATGGTCGAATCTGCCTCCATATTTGCCTTCTCATTATGTCATTGTGAGCCCTTCTCGAAGTCTATCGAAAATACCACAAATTCGTCGTCTACGTCAATCTATTAAAAAGAACGTCAAGACGAGAAGAGGGTGTTTTTCTCTTTTCCTCTTTAATTTACATGCAGTCCATAATTATTTATTTATTCCACTCTCTCACCCTCTTCGTCATTTTGTTCCCCCTTCGTCTCTTTCCTCCTTATTTTTACGCCTCTCGGAAAGAAGGGGGACTTGACGCGCGTGGCATCTCGTTATGCCGAGAAAATCGTCGTCACCTCCCTCCTTCGCCAATTTCTCGAGGAAAAACCATTTCATCCCGAAATGTTATATTAATGGGGGGCCGTTGAAATATGCATGCGACCATTTAGGCGTCTTCACAACAATTCTCAAGGTGAGGGTTTATTGGGTTTTACAGCGTTGTTTGTGAAATGGTGCAATTTATATCTGCTGTTTCCCGAATAAAATTGGTCATTAACAAGGCATAAACCAGCTAAGCGAAGTTCAAATTTGAAACTCTACTTTAAACAAAGTCAAAAAAGGAAACTTTGTAACTTCTCTCATCCATTCAAGCTGCATAAATTCCACAACTTCTACAATTCTCATCGATTTCGATGAAATTTCTCATCGAACTACAATTTTCCGCAAAGAAATAGAAATGAAATTTTCAATCGTGTTTTACGTTTCAGACCTTTCTGAACAATTTTGGTTCCGTGTCTATTTGTGTGTCTGTCATGAAATCCTTGCCACAGCCATAAATTCTACAATTTCTCATGAAACAATTCCCATCGATTTCGATGAAATTTTCAGGGATTCTGCGGGTTGGCGTGTAGTCGGTCCCCTATGAAAATCACCACCCCCGGACTGATAGTAGCTGCGCATGCGCAAACGTGATTTCTTTGTAACAGCCATAACTTCCACATTTTCTATCCGATTTCGTTGAAATTTTCAGAGTTATGCGGATTAGGTTGTAGATGATCTCCTATGAAAATCAAGGCCTTAAAATTGACAGTAGCCTCTGCGCATGCGCAATCTAAAAATCCTTATAACAGACACAACACTTACATTTTTTATTCGAATTTGATGAAATTTTCTAGGATTGTTCATATTGGCGTGTAGACGGTCCCCTATGAGGGTAGTGGAAGGCACTTAGTGATTGATGTTTTGAGATTAACTACTATTCATCGGATCATCTATACAATCGGGTTATGGATACGAGGAAGCTATGTGCCACACTGACTTGGCATTTTTGCTGTTTTAGTTCAGTGGTTCCTAACGATATTACATACTGCCCTCAATAAAGATGAAAATGAGAAAAGATCTCACATTTATAGTCAATTGGCCCGTTTACGGTCTCAATAAAATAAAATTAACAAGGTAAATTATAACCTACGATTTGTATCATAGTCGACCTTGATGTTTTGGTTTATTATTTTCAATAATGAACCTTTGGAATCGACCAAGAAAAAAAAATTTTTAACACCCCCTCAAAATTTGATGGTTTACGTTTCAAGGTACGTAGAATCCAAAAATCGAATAAAAATTTGGCCGGCCGTCCGCCGTACGCGGCACTTTTGCCACTTAGCATTGACCGATTTTGATGAAATTTGGTATGTAGGCTCCATTTGGGGTCTAGTTGTGCCCCGAAGCTTTTGGTTGATGTAGGTCACTCCTAAGGGTTCCAAAATCAATTTTGAAATTTTGAAAACGCCCTAACTCAAAAAATTTTGATATAAAGGTATTGTTTTTCCTTCAATTTAAGATTCTATGGAATTTTTAGAATTTTTTGAGACCACGCGGAGCTCTGTAGGACAAACCGTTCGCTCCCTACGTAAATTTAAGGGTTTATATTGAAATATATATATATATAAATCAAAACACGAGTGTGAATCGCAAAAGAGGCCTAATCTCCGTTCAAATTAGAGCTGACCGAAAAGCGATCGATGGTTGGTGATTTTGATTTTTTTTATTTTTTTTTTTTTATTTTGTTTTTTATTTATTATTATTATTTTTTTTTTTTGATTTTTTTCTTCATATTGGATGGTTGGTGATTTTGTAGACGAGTGATCTATATAAAAATAATAAACCGTTGTGTAATAATTTGCAGCGTTTCTCATTCGAATGAAACAAACGTAGTTTTTTTCCGGAAAATCCCCTATTTCGGTCCAGCACGCCCGAGGGACGAAAATCGATGTGAAGCAATGTAAAACGTACCGAAGAGAACTCGATGCCATGAGAAAAAAAATTCCGCCATATTGATTCCGCGTAAAACGTTGATTTTACGCCCCTCCCCAGTCTGCTATACAAATCCGATTGCCACCGAAAAATCCAACATAGGTCTATCGTACCCCCCCCCCCCCCCCATCACCACCATTCTTGAATCACCGAAAAAAAATGTATTTCGACAGAAAAAAAAATCCCCTTTCAGAACTTTTTCGGTAGGTTTCGCGAGGGGAGGGCAAACAGTATGTACTTTTAACGATGGTATTTTTTGCCCGAGTTTTTCTCTCTTCGCCCGCGGAGACTCTTTGTTTTGTGAAGGGGTTGAATGGAAAATATGCACGCGAGTGGGATTGGATAAATCACCAGTAGAGGGGGGAAGCCATTTTGAAAAATCTAAAAAACGAGCAAAAAAAAAGTGGGAGAAAAGTTTTGACCGGGCCCAGCATGAAATTTCGCTGATTTGAGAGGATGAAAAACGGTGCAAATTATTACACCGGTTTTTTTCTGTATAAATTACTCGTCTGCAAAGATCAAGGCTTTGCCGTTGTCACTATTTTGGTTAATCATTTTCAATAATGAACCTTTGGAATCGACCAAGAAAAAAAAATTTGTAATCCACCCTCAAAATTCTGTGCTGATAACCATAAATTTGTGCGTCGAATGATCTACTCGAAAGTTATAATTGGTTCAGCCGTCCAATAGCGTCTAAGATAGGCAAACCAGAGATAGGCGAATTTTCATTCAGAAATACGATTACAAATCATACCAACGATTTTAAGATTAAGAATACGAATACAGGTATGAATGTGAATATGAATACGAATACAATCGTATTCACACTATGAATACAATTTTCCCCCGTATTCGTATTTTGAATACAATTTTTTCTATGATTTCCCCAAAAATCGCATTTTTTAAAACGATTTCCCCTGAGAATATAACTTTTTTATGATTTTCTCCCGAACAAGAACGTTCGGTGAAAGTTGTAGTAAAACGAAAACTTTCAGCGAAAATCATGATTACAAAAAAGCCAGTAGAAATTACGTCGCAGTTCCTTTACGGGTTGGTCTCATTCGATTCTTCGTGAAAAATCCTATGAGAATTGGCGAACGTTTCGAATTTTTATTGATTATTTTGACAATTTTAGGGAATAAATACGACCAAAATTCCGGTAAAAATAATAATATTTCATGATTTTTAGTGTAAATCGTTTTTAAAAAATACGATATTCAACGGAAATATCGTCGTACTTTGTAATCGGTTGGTCGCAGCGACCTGGACTGGGTCTCATTCGATTCTGCGTGAAAAATACTACAAGAATTTTTGAGCATTTCGTATTTTTATTGATTATTTTGACAATATTAGGTAATAAATCTGCGACCCCGGTGAATAAGTGGTCAAGTCAAATTTGCCCATTTTACAGGGGAGCATTATTAAAATTTGAACCTTCACTAAAATCCAAATTTTGTCGTAGAAGGTCGAAATTTGGGATGAACGACTACATCATTCATCCCGAATTTCAACCTTCTACGACAAAACCCGGATTTTAGGTGAAGGTTCAAATTTTAATAATGCTCCCCTGTAAAATGGGCAAATTTGACTTGACCACTTATTCACCGGGGTCGCAGAAATATGTCCATTGTTCGGGAGAAAATCATTTATAAAAAAGTATGATTTCCAGGGAAAATCGTTTTAAAAAATTAATTTTTAGGGAAATCATAGAAAAAATTATAAAATTGTATCCAAAATACGAATACGGGGGAAAATCGTATTCATATTCATAAAATTGCAGATATGATTTATATTCATAATCGTATTTATGAATAAGAGTTCGCCCATCTCTGAGGCAAACTTGGCTGGGTTGGGTCAGGTTCGAACACCAGTAGGTACCTACCTCAAAACGCTGCAAATTATTACACAATGGTTTATTATTTTTCTATATAGATCACTCGTCTACAAAATCACCAACCATCCAAAAGGAAGAGAAGAAAAAAAAAAAAAATCAAAAATCACCAACCATTGATTGCATTTTGGTCAGCTCTAATTTGAACGGAGATTAGGCCTCTTTTGCGATTCACAATCGTGTTTTGATTTATATATATATATATATATTTCGATATAAACCCTTAAATTTTCGTAGGGAGCGAACGGTTTGTCCTACAGAGCTCCGCGAGGTCTCAAAAAATTCTAAAAAGTCTATAGAATCTTAAATTGAAGGAAAAAGAATACCTTTATATCAAAACTTTTTGAGTTAGGGCGCTTTCAAAATTTCAAAATTGATTTTGGAACCCTTAGAAGTGACCTACATCAACCGAAAGCTTCGGGGCACAACTAGACCCCAAATGGAACCTACATACCAAATTTCATCAAAATCGGTCAATGCTAAGTGGCAAAAGTGCCGCGTACGGCGGACGGCGGACGGACGGCCAAATTTTTATTCGATTTTTGGATTCTACGTACCTTGAAACGTAAACCATCGAATTTTGAGGGGGTGTTAAAAATTTTTTTTTCTTGGTCGATTCCAAAGGTTCATTATTGAAAATAGTAAACCAAAACGGCTTCCACAACTTCACAATTTCACATAATTATTGAAGTTTTTGAGCATTACACAAGTGTACACTTAGTTTTAGGGGCTGCCTCTTTCTGAATCTCAAATGAATGGAGATTTATACTGAAAGCAAGCTGGTGTAAAGTGAAACCAATCTGCAAGAAGATGCTCAAATTTCGAGTTTATTTCGGTATTTTTGACTTGGAGGTTTTGATTCAAACCTTTCTCGACTAACGAGGTTTGACACATTTACTATCGATTTTTCTTTGTTGCAGGGAGATCTGGGACATGGTTGCATTACATTTGAAAGTGCTTGATAATCTAGATAGGTACCTGTTACAATTCGAGTGGAGTTGGAGATTCATGGGATGACTCTAAGCTGTTGGTCACCAGTAACAACACAATCACTCCGACCGGTGTTTCGAAAAAGGCCATCACATCGCGAAAAAGCAAATCGACGTCCTAATCAAATGGAAATCGCACTGAGATCAATTCACACTGCACTATGAACAAGGGTGAACCCCGCTTCATTTGAGTCGGAAGCCATGAGCGAAATCATCAGAACCAATTTCGATCTTCTCTTCGGAAGACAGGTGATTCCCATTTAGACGAAAATTCAACCAAAGATGGTTGATTTACTTTACCAACTACTACTGATCAATTCACAGCATCCAGGAAGCACAACCTATCACCACCCCGACCTAAGGAAGAAGACTGAGAGTGATAGCGGGGTGACACAGGGCAGGTATCAACAACGACAGTACTGAGCACTTTTTCCAAGAAGTTAGGAGAAAGCAGCCTAATCCAACCTTCCCAGAAAGAAGCCAGACAGGCCTGCCACCCTTTTTTCTGTGTTCACCCACAATAAACCTCAATATTTTTGCTTCCGAGTCTACCAAGGTAGCGGAAGCTTTGTTTTCACTTTTCAAGGATGAAAAAAAAAAGTTCTCCAAAATCAAAATTTCCACTCGCGTTTTGCGTTTTAGAACTTCCTGAACAATTTTGGTTCCGTGTCTGTGTGTCTGTGTGCCTGTCTGTGTGTCTGTCTGTGTGTCTATCCGTCTCATCAATTCCTTGTAACGCGCATAACTATACGAAGTTATTGTCCGATTTCTTTGAAATTTTCAGGGATTGTGCGGGTTGGTGTGTAGACGGTCCCCTATGAAAATCATCATCCTCGGACTGATAGAAGCGACTGCGCATGCGCAAACGTGAATTCCTTGTAACGGCCATAACTTCTACATTTTCTACCCGATTTCAATGAAATATTCAGGGATGTTACAGAGTAGTGATTAGATGGTCCCCTATGAAAATCACCACCTTTGGACTGATAGAAGCGACTGCACATGCGCAAACGTGAATTCCTTGTAACGGCCATAACTTCTACATTTTCTACCCGATTTCAATGAAATTTTCAGGGATTGTGCGGGTTGGTGTGTAGACGGTCCCCTATGAAAATCATCATCTCCGGACTGATAGAAGCGACTGCGCATGCGCAAACGTGAATTCCTTGTAACGGCCATAACTTCTACAGTTTCCATCCGATTTCGATGAAATTTTCAGGGATGTTACAGATTAGTATTTAGATGGTCCCCTATGAAAATCACCACCTTCGGACTGATAGTAGCTACTGCGCATGCGCAAACGTGAATTCCTTGTAACGGCCATAACTTCTACATTTTCCATCCGATTTCAATGAAATTTTCAGGGATGTTACAGATTAGTATTTAGATGGTCCCCTATGAAAATCATGGAGAATTGTTCTTCATAGAGGGATTCATTCATAGAGGGATGGTCTCCTGTGAGAATCTCAAATTTTTACATGAAAAGGCTTCAATAGCTCAGAGGATAGAGTTTCGATTTGTCCCCCAGGGATCGCGGGTTCGAATCCCAGCCGAGGCTAAGAATTTTTTTGATCCAATCACATACATCTACTCACTTATTGCTTCCGAGTCTACCAAGGTAGCGGAAGCTTTGTTTTCACTTTTCAAGGACGAAAAAAAAAAGTTCTCCAAAATCAAAATTTTCACTCGCGTTTTACGTTTTAGACCTTTCTGAACAATTTTTGTTCAGTGTCTGTGTGTCTGTGTGTCTGTGTGTCTGTGTGTCTGTCTGTCTGTCTGTCTGTCTGTCTGTCATGAATTCCTTGTAACGCGCATAACTATACGAAGTTATTGTCCGATTTCAATGAAATTTTCAGGGATTGTGCGGGTTGGTGTGTAGACGGTCCCCTATGAAAATCATCAACCTTGGACTGATAGAAGCGACTGCGCATGCGCAAACGTGAATTCCTTGTAACGGCCATAACTTCTTCATTTTCCATCCGATTTCAATGAAATTTTCAGGGATGTTACAGATTAGTATTTAGATGGTCCCCTATGAAAATCATTACCTTCGGACTGATAGTAGCCACTGCGCATGCGCAAAAGTGAATTTCCTTTTAACGGCCATAACTTCCACTTTTTCTACCCGATTTCGATGAAATTTTCAGGGATTATGCGGATTAGGTTGTAGATGGTCCCCAATGAAGATCATCACCTTCGGACTGATAGTAGTCACTGCGCATGCGCAAACGTGAATTTCCTGGTAACGTCCATAATTTCTACATTTTCTATCCGATTTCAATGAAATTTTCAGGGTTGTTACAGATTAGTATTTAGATGGTCCCCTATGAAAATCATCATCCTCGGACTGATAGAAGCGACTGCGCATTCGCAAACGTGAATTCCTTCTTACGACCATAACTTCTACATTATCCATCCGATTTCAATGAAATTTTCAGGGATGTTACAGATTAACTTGTTTTGATGTTTTGAGATTAACTATTATGCATCGGATCATCTATACAATCGGGTTATGGATACGAGGAAGCTATGTGCCACACCCACTTGGCAGACGTTTTTTTTTCTATGATTTTTCAAAGTTTCGAATGTTTATGAAGTCACGAGCCGCTCCCGCTTGGGCGGAACCCCCCCCCCAGCCCACTGTGACGTCATAAACATTCGAAACTTTGAAAAATCATAGAAAAAGGTCTTCTCACGCTAGAAGGTCGCGTTTGGTGTCAAAATTCTCAAAATGAGGTCTAGTTTAGATTTAAAATAACACAGTTTTTCCGACCCATGCGCAGATCCCATTGAACGGGTGAATTTTAGTGGAAATCACTTAATCATAATTTTACAAGGTATGTATGGGATCTGCGCATAATTTTTTATTGTTATTATCCAAAAATTGATGACAATTTGTCTTGATGACAAATTTGAACCAAAAAATTACAATGCTGCTTCGCTATTTAGGTACAGAAATCATTTTAAATACCACAAGATCCAAAAACTGTTCAATTTCTCCCTTGCGAGGGAAAAACATTAAATCATGTTTAATGTTTTTCCCTCGCAAGGGAGAAATTAGATTGCCGATCACTCAGCTGATCAGTGACCACTCAGGCGCCTTCAGCATTCTCCATTGACCCTGCTTCTCAAATTTCAGCTTCCTGCGTTCAACAGGAGAGAAAATGGCCTTGGAGCTCACTCAGCTGATCAGTGACCATCTTGGTACAACTAGACCCCAAATGGAGCCGATATAACGTGGTAACTAAGAAATCGGTCCGTGGTAACTAAGAAAAAAAACGTTGCACATTTGCGTGTCGGAATTCACAGAATGACCCCCAGCCCTAAAACATTAAACATGTTAAAACCGTATGATATCAATAAGATGGTACCTAACATTCGAGAGTATGTATATTTACTATAACATCGTCTACTAACAAATCGTACTCTATGCATGGTACAAATCGTACTCTACAGATGTATGGTTGGCTAAAAATCGAAAAGATCAACAACATAGGACTGGTTTCTATAAATCCTTGGGGACAAGTAGAGTTGTATGTTTGATGTTTTTGGTGTGTTTTTGGATTCATCTTCACAATAAATGGTATATCTAGAAACAGCGTAAAATTTCTATAAGAATATCTATTTCTAATAATCATTCTTGAAGCTAAAATTGGTTGGAAAACGGTCAAAATATTTCTTCGAAAAAAAAGCTCATTCACTCCTGCATCTCAAATGGGATTTTGCTTCCGAGTCTACCAAGAGCGGAAGCTTTGATTTCACTTTTCAAGGTTGAAAAATAGTTCTCCAAAATCGAAATTTCCACTCGCGTTTCAAGTTTCAGACCTTCCTGAACAATTTTGGTTCCGTGTCTGTCATGAAATCCTTGTAACGCGCATAACTACGAAGTTCTTGTCCGATTTCGATGAAATTTTCAAGGTTCATGCGGATTGGGGTGTAGAAGTTACCCTTTGAGGGTAGTACAAGGTACTTGAAGATTGGTGTTTTGGGACAATAGGGTTATGGTACGAGGAAGCTATGTGCCATTACCACTTGGCAGATGTTGCTTCCGAGTCTACCAAGGAAGCGGAAGCTTTGTTTTCACTTTTCAAGGACGAAAAAAAAAGTTCTCCAAAATAAAAAATTTCACTCGCATTTTGCGTTTTAGACCTTTGCGTGTGTCTGTGTGTCTGTCTGTCTGTCTGTCTGTCTGTCTGTCATGATTTCCTTGTAACGCGCATAACTATACGAAGATATTGTCCGATTTCAATGAAATTTTCAGGGATTGTGCGGGTTGGTGTGTAGACGGTCCCCTATGAAAATCATCATCCCCGGACTGATAGAAGCGACTGCGCATGCGCAAACGAGAATTCCTTGTAACGGCCATAACTTCTACATTTTCCATCCGATTTCAATGAAATTTTCAGGAATGTTACAGATCAGTATTTAGATGGTCCCCTGTGAAAATCATTACCTTCGGACTAATAGTAGCCACTGCGCATGCGCAAACGTGAATTCCTTGTAACGGCCATAACTTTTACATTCTCCATTCGATTTCGATGAAATTTTCAGGGATTATGCGAATTAGGTTGTAGATGGTCCCCAATGAAGATCACCACCTTCGGACTGATAGTAGCCACTGCGCATGCGCAAACGTGAATTTCCTTGTAACGGCCATAATTTCTACATTTTCTATCCGATTTCAATGAAATTTTCAGGGATGTTACAGATTAGTATTTAGATGGTCCCCTATGAAAATCACCACCTTCGGACTGATAGTAGCCACTGCGCATGCGCAAACGTGAATACTTGTAACGGCCATAACTTCTACATTTTCCATCCGATTTCAATGACATTTTCAGGGATGTTACAGATTAACTTGTTTTGATGTTTTGCGATTAACTACTATGCATCGGATCATCTATACTCGTACAATCGGGTTATGGATACGAGGAAGCTATGTGCCACACCCACTTGGCAGACGTTTTTTCATTCTAATTTGATGAAATTTTCTAGGATTGTCCAGATTAGCGTGTAGATGGTCCCCTATGAGGGTAATGAAAGGTACTTAGAGATTGGTGTTTTGAGATTAACAACTATGTATCGGATCATCTATACAATCGGGTTATGGATACGAGGAAGCTATGTGCCACACCCACTTGGCAGACGTTTTTGGTTTATAATATTTTCAATAATGAACTTTTGGAATCGAGTAAGCATTTTTCTTTCGGCCAGTACCACGGAGGATTTTGATGAAAATTGGGTGCATGCGCTCCATGGGGTCTAGTTGTGCCCCGAAGCTTGTGGTTGGTTGAAAAATAAGAGCTGAAATTTTCAAAACGTTCGAAAACTTTTGGTATAAAAGTATTGTTCTTTCATTTATATAAAATGGTGCTGAAATGTAGGAATCGAATGAGACCACCCAGAGCTCTGTAGGATCAACCGCTTGCTCCCAATGAAAACTTAAGGGTTGGACTTCTGTAAATCAGATACACGAGTGTGAATCGCAAAGAAAGTCTAATTTCCTTTCAAAGTTTAGCTGACCAAAATGTTATCGTTGTTCGTTTCTTCGAGTTACACTCAGTTTTGCTTCCTTGGCAACCAGTAATAAATTTCCTAATGAAGGCAACCGCAACTCCTTATTTTTTCGAATTGAGTGAGAAGCGTTTATTTATTCAAAATAAACTTGATCGTGAATTAGGTAAGTAGTACATGTGGTTGGGTTTTTTTTTTATTTTGTTTTTTTTTAATGTTATTTATGGCGTGCCCCCTCCGTCACAAAAGACAATTTGTCTTTGAAGGAAATTTAAAAAAATAAAAATAAAAATACCTACAAAAAATAGTGACAATGTTCTTTGCTGACGAGTGATCTATATAGAAAAACGTCTGCCAAGTTGGGTGGGCAGTATAGCTTCCTCACTCATTGTAACATGGACGTATAGAATCAGTTGGCGAAAAAATTATGATTCAAAGAGTTATTGAATACCAAAATATTAGCGGTCCACCGTCTAGGACCTAACCCACACAATCCCTGAAAATTTCATCGAAATTGGTTGAATAGTTGCGGAGTTTTGGTTGTAACAATAAATTTAAAGTTCGCGCATGCGCAGCGGCTATTGCTTGACCAATCTGATTGAAACTTATAGGGTGTCTCTTAGAAGTTAGTCCCTAACTAACCTCCAAATTTGAGCAAAATCGGTTCATTAGAAACCGAGAAACCGAGGTTCCAGGAAATTCACGTTTGCGCATGCGCACTCGCTCCTATTGGTCCGAAGGTGCTGAAATTTATAGGGGACCGTCTAGGACCTAACCCGCACAATCCCTGAAAATTTCATCAAAATCGAACCACAGGTTAGTATAGTTTTGCCCGGGACAAGGATTGACCACAGACAGACCGACAGACAGACAGACCGACAGACCGACAGACAGACAGACAGACAGACACGGAACCAAAATTGTTCGGGAAGCTCTAAAACGCAAAAAGCAAGTGGAAATTTTGATTTTGGAGGACATTTTTTTTTTTCACTTCTTTCACGAATACAAAGCTTCCCTACCTTCGGTAGTGAGGAAGCAAAATAATAAACATTTGTGTAATAAGTTGCAGCGTTTTTACATTTTTACGGTAAAATAAGGTAGGTACTTAGTTATGGTCATTTTAGTGATATCTTTAGGATCAACTGTTCTCTCCCTATGAGAACTTGAGGACAGTCGGTCGCCGTTTGTTCTCGCTCCGGGTTAGTATTTCTCTCAAACCGGCGCTCAAAGTTTAAAAATTGTACTCAAATTTGAAAATTTCCAGGATTTTTTAAATTCAGTAGTGCATCTACCTTGAGAATTGAAAAACTAAAAGATTTCCGCTGGAATCATCAACATCTAACAATAATTGCCGGTTAAAAGTGGAAATTCAGGTAGTGAATAAACGGGTTGACCTTACTATAATTCAGAAATACGAACGTGAATCGCAGAAGAGGCCAATTTTCCTTCAAATTTAAGCTGACCAAAATGCGATCGTTGTTAGTTTTTTATAATAGTTTTTTTTTAAATTGTTTAGTTCCATTTTTATAAACTTTCAGGCAGGCTGCCTACCGAAGGTAGTTTGTTATCGATCCATCATTACATTTAGGTACTGATAGTAAAATATCGATCCCTCGGTATTCGATACAAATATCGGAAGTATCGGAAACTAGGTATCGGTACCAGTAAATATCGCAAGTATCGAAACAATAAATCAAAAACACGAGTGTGAATCGCAAAAGAGGCTTAATCCCCGTTCAAATTTTAGCTGACCGAAATGCGATCGATGTTTTTCTTGATGTTGGTTGGTGGTAACAATGGGAAAGCCCTGTTCTTTGCAGACGAGTGATCTATATAGAAAAATAATAAACCATTGTGTAATAATTTGCAGCGTTTTTTAGTAAACGTGATAATTTGGAATTAGAGAGTAATATTCCGCCCACCCGCCTCCTCTGCGGTTCTCCTCCGGAGCTCCCGAAAATGTTGATTCCTCCGTCCCTTGAACCTTTCCCCTTGAACCCCCCCTAGAACCCTCCCTTGCCACACCTTTACCGCCCCTCTTCCCCCCGCTTGCTTCACCCCCCCCCCCCTCCGTACGGAACCCGCGTTGTTGATCCGGGATGATGGGATGAAAAGCGAGGCGCTAGTGAAGCTCGAGGGGGTGGAAAGGGCGATACGCGGGGAAGGAAAGGGGCGGTTGTGGGGGGTGAAAGGGGGGTGCCATCAACCGGATCGATAACTCTTGGGGGGGGGGGGGTGCTGGGCGTTCTCAGGGAAGCGTGGCGTCCCCACGTGGTGCCGGCACCCTGTTCAGCAAGAGGACGCGCTGCACAAAATTCATTTTCCTGAAGAAAATTTCGTTGAAAAACTTCAATTTAGTGTTCAGCAACCTCAAATATCACCAAAAACCAAAAAATAGGCTTCGCATTCCTATATTCCATGTTTTTCATATTGCAAAAAAAAACGTGCTCAAATTTGTGTTCATCAACCTCAAAAACCACTCAGGAGCCAAAATTCAGGGCCCTCACTCAAAGTTGATCATATTTAATGCTGAAAATAGAAGGAAAATTTTAATATTTTCTCAGGAAAAGGTAATTTTACGACGGAAAATGTTTTTGGATACCTCAAATTTGTGTTCATCAACCTCAAAAACCACTCAGGAGCCAAAATTCAGGGTGTTCTCTCTAAGTCGATAATATTCAAGGTTGAAGATAGATGGAAAATTAGAATATTTTCTCTGGAATAGGTAATTTTACGACGGGAAATGTTTTTGGATACCTCAAATTTGAGTTCAGCAATCTGAAAGACCATTCAGGGGCCAAAATTTAGGGTCTCATTCAAAGTTGATAATATTCAAGGTTGAAAATAGGAGGAAAATTAGAATGTTTTCTCAGGAAAAGGTAATTTTACGACGGAAAATGTTTTTGGATACCTCAAATTTGTGTTCATCAACCTCAAAAACCACTCAGGAGCCAAAATTCAGGGCCCTCACTCAAAGTTGATCATATTTAATGCTGAAAATAGAAGGAAAATTTTAATATTTTCTCAGGAAAAGGTAATTTTAAGGCGGGAAATGTTTTTGGATACCTCAAATTTGTGTTCATCAACCTCAAAAACCACTCAGGAGCCAAAATTCAGGGCCCTCACTCAAAGTTGATGATATTTAATGCTTAAGGAAAATTTGAATTTTTTCTCATGAATAGGTAATTAGGGCGGGAAATATTTTTGGATACCTCAAATTTGTGTTCAGCAGTCTGAAAGACCACTCAGAGCCAAAATTCAGGATGTTCACTCTAAGTTGATAATATTCAAGGTTGAAAATAGAAGGAAAATTAGAGCAATCTGAAAGACCATTCAGGGGCCAAAGTTTAGGGTCTCCTCATTCAAAGTTCTTAATATTTATTGTTGAAAATAGGAGACAAATTAGTAGTATGTTGGTTTATTATTTTCAATAATAAGCCTTTGGAATCGAGCAAGAAAAAAAAATTTCAACCCCCCCTCAAAATTTGATGGTTTACGTTTCAAGGTACGTAGAATACGAAAATCGAATAAAAAAATTTCCGTCCGTCCGCCGTACGCGGCACTTTTTTAGCAACACTGGACCGATTTGGTTCAAATTTGGTATATGGGCTCCATTTGGGGTCTAGTTGTGCCGCGAAGCTTTTGGTTGATGTAGGTCACTTCTAAGGGGTGAAAATTAAGGGTTGAAATTTTCAAGCGTGCCCTAGCTCGAAAACTCTCGAAATAAAGGTATCGTTTTTTCACCAATTTTAAATAGTATTGAATTTTTAAAAATTTTTGAGACCACCCGGAGCTCTGTAGGACAAACCGTTCGGTGCCTACGAGTACTTGAAGGTTTTCCTTCGATAAAACAGAATCATGATTGTGAATCGCAAAAGAGGTCTAATCTCCATTCAAATTTTATCGGACTAAAATTCGATCGCTGTTCATTTCTTCGATTTGTATACAGTTTTGCCTTCTGCGTAACCAGTAATCAAATTTCCATATGAAGCTTTCTATTTTTCCAATCGAGTGTGAAGCGTTTAGTTCTTTCTAATAAACTTGATTGTGAAGGTGTGAAGCCAGTGTGGTGTGGTAGGTAGTACCTAGCTGGTAGGTAAAAAAAAGTTGGTAGGTAACAAAAATGTTGGTGGGTAAAAACCGCTGCAAATTATTGCTCAAAGGCTCTTCAGATCACTGATCAGCTGAGTGAGCTCCGAAGCCATTTTCAATCCTTTTGAATGGAAGTGCTCTTCCAGGCGTCTCCAGCATTCGAGGAGATCTTCTTCACTCTTCAGATCACTGATCAGCTGAGTGAGCTCCAAAACCATTTTTACTCCTATTGAATGGAAGTGCTCTTCCAGGCGTCTCCAGCATTCGAGGAGATCTTCTTCACTCTTCAGATCACTGATCAGCTGAGTGAGCTCCAAAGCCAATTTTTACTCCTATTGAATGGAAGTGCTCTTCCAGGCTTCTCCAGCATTCGAGAAGATCTTCTTCACTCTTCAGATCACTGATCAGCTGAGTGAGCTCCAAAACCATTTTTACTCCTATTGAATGGAAGTGCTCTTCCAGGCGTCTCCAGCATTCGAGGAGATCTTCTTCACTCTTCAGATCACTGATCAGCTGAGTGAGCTCCGAAGCCATTTTCAATCCTTTTGAATGGAAGTGCTCTTCCAGGCGTCTCCAGCATTCGAGGAGATCTTCTTCACTCTTCAGATCACTGATCAGCTGAGTGAGCTCCAAAACCATTTTTACTCCTATTGAATGGAAGTGCTCTTCCAGGCGTCTCCAGCATTCGAGGAGATCTTCTTCACTCTTCAGATCACTGATCAGCTGAGTGAGCTCCGAAGCCATTTTCAATCCTTTTGAATGGAAGTGCTCTTCCAGGCGTCTCCAGCATTCGAGGAGATCTTCTTCACCCTTCAGATCACTGATCAGCTGAGTGAGCTCCGAAGCCATTTTCAATCCTTTTGAATGGAAGTGCTCTTCCAGGCGTCTCCAGCATTCGAGGAGATCTTCTTCACTCTTCAGATCACTGATCAGCTGAGTGAGCTCCAAAGCCAATTTTTACTCCTATTGAATGGAAGTGCTCTTCCAGGCGTCTCCAGCATTCGAGGAGATCTTTTTCACTCTTCAGATCACTGATCAGCTGAGTGAGCTCCGAAGCCATTTTCAATCCTTTTGAATGGAAGTGCTCTTCCAGGCGTCTCCAGCATTCGAGGAGATCTTCTTCACTCTTCAGATCACTGATCAGCTGAGTGAGCTCCGAAGCCATTTTCAATCCTTTTGAATGGAAGTGCTCTTCCAGGCGTCTCCAGCATTCGAGGAGATCTTCTTCACCCTTCAGATCACTGATCAGCTGAGTGAGCTCCGAAGCCATTTTCAATCCTTTTGAATGGAAGTGCTCTTCCAGGCGTCTCCAGCATTCGAGGAGATCTTCTTCACTCTTCAGATCACTGATCAGCTGAGTGAGCTCCAAAGCCAATTTTTACTCCTATTGAATGGAAGTGCTCTTCCAGGCGTCTCCAGCATTCGAGGAGATCTTCTTCACCCTTCAGATCACTGATCAGCTGAGTGAGCTCCGAAGCCATTTTCAATCCTTTTGAATGGAAGTGCTCTTCCAGGCGTCTCCAGCATTCGAGGAGATCTTCTTCACTCTTCAGATCACTGATCAGCTGAGTGAGCTCCAAAGCCAATTTTTACTCCTATTGAATGGAAGTGCTCTTCCAGGCGTCTCCAGCATTCGAGGAGATCTTCTTCACTCTTCAGATCACTGATCAGCTGAGTGAGCTCCGAAGCCATTTTCAATCCTTTTGAATGGAAGTGCTCTTCCAGGCGTCTCCAGCATTCGAGGAGATCTTCTTCACTCATCAGATCACTGATAAGCTGAGTGAGCTCCGAAGCCATTTTCAATCCTATTGAATGGAAGTGCTCTTCCAGGCGTCTCCTGCATTCGAGGAGATCTTCTTCACTCTTCAGATCACTGATCAGCTGAGTGAGCTCCGAAGCCATTTTCAATCCTTTTGAATGGAAGTGCTCTTCCAGGCGTCTCCAGCATTCGAGGAGATCTTCTTCACTCTTCAGATCACTGATCAGCTGAGTGAGCTCCGAAGCCATTTTCAATCCTTTTGAATGGAAGTGCTCTTCCAGGCGTCTCCAGCATTCGAGGAGATCTTCTTCACTCTTCAGATCACTGATCAGCTGAGTGAGCTCCGAAGCCATTTTCAATCCTATTGAATGGAAGTGCTCTTCCAGGCGTCTCCAGCATTCGAGGAGATCTTTTTCACTCTTCAGATCACTGATCAGCTGAGTGAGCTCCGAAGCCATTTTCAATCCTATTGAACGCAGGAAGCTGAAATTTGAGAGGGAAGGTCAAGGGAGAATACAGATGGTGGTAGGTGCTATTGATGGAGAACCAGTGATCTATACAGAAGGGTGATCTATACAGAAAATAATAAACCTTTGAGCAATGATTTGCAGCGTTTTTTTGTTAGTATAGTTATTTTTTGCACTTGCGATATTCAACTCTTATACACTCGACGTTTTCATCGCCTTCCTCAATGTATGGTTGGATTTTACCCACGTTTGAGGGCCTTCAAAAGCTTTGTTTGTATCAACTTTGGCTTGAGGAACCATCACCACCATCCAGAATTAAATCATTGTGTTATTGGAACATCGGCTGTTTGTGAATGCTGAGTGATTGAGTCACGTCAAGCGAACTTTGGAAAAGTATACTCACTTGTTAGCGAATTTTCAAGGAAAATGAAGCTATTGCAATGGCCTCAAAATTTTTAGAATCGACTTTTTCGAAATTTTTTTCTCACTGAAATCCGTTTTGTAACATTCTGAGGCCAATGGGAAGCCATGGCAGTCGGACGAAAAACCAACCTGAACTGGTTAGGACGTCCCACAGTAAGACTTGGGCGTCCTTATGCGATCGATCTGAGGTGAAGGAGGACAACACTCAACAGAAAAAAAAATAACCACACAGTAATCCGTTTTAGACCATTCTGAATTCAAATCCGCGAAAAAAACCATAGGTGTATGTCTGTGTGTGTGTGTGTGTGTGTGTGTGTGTGTGTGTGTGTGTGTGTGTGTGTGTGTGTGTGTGTATGTGTGTGTGTATGTGTGTAACAAAATCTTGTGTACTCTGCACAGGCCTTAGTTCTCAACCGATTTTCCTGGTTCTTTTTTTGTTCGACGCGGAAAACTATCTAGTTGTGCACTACGGCGCCGGAATTTCGAATTTTGCCTTTTAAGCGGGGGAAAGGGGGGGTTAATGCTCAAAAAACGTGTGTTTTTGGGCATAATCTTGTGTACTCTGCCCAGGCCTCAATTTCCAACCGACTTGTGTGTTTCTTTTTTGGTTTGACTCAAATAACTTCCGAGTTGTACATGATTTCACCAGAGTACCAAAATTTGCAAGAGGAGGGGAAGGGTGGGGGGATAATATTCACAAAATATCCGATTTTTCAATATTTCGGTTCCTTTACTGCTTACTAATTGTATCCAAGCTTTGAAATTGAGGAAAAATTCTCATTATACCTTAGGATTTGCATGAATTACTTTCTGTACCACCATGGAAATAAAAGTGGTGCCACCATGGTGCCAGGGCACCATAAACCGCATATTTCTTTGTTTTTTGGTGTTTCACCTTGAATACAGATGTGACATTCGACGGACTGCCTACTAAACTTTATTTTTATTTATTTATTTTTTTTTGTTTTCTCATTTTACATTTCAAATTTCGCATTTTCCCTCTCCTTTTATCACTGTTTTGTTGCTTCACTGTTTTGTTGCTTCGCTGTTTTGTTGCTAAACTGTTTTATTGTTAATATTCACATTGTTTTATTGTTGATATTAGGCTTTACAAATGTTGACTATTGTCACTGCAATTTTTTTGTTATACGGCAAATAAAACTATTATTATTATTATTATAAACTTAATAGATGGAAGTTCAATGTTACGATGTATTTCCGCTTTCTTTGGTGCCAGACTGGCACCATTGGTGGTGGTGGTGGGGGGGGGGGGGGTGAACTCGAATTCGCATGTTGGGTGTCGTAGATCATGGATTTCAAAATGCTCTTCAGATTCGAGGCTATCATGCCGCTACAAGTGTTATGGTTTATAAGGGTGGGGGGGGGGTGTCACCATTTCTTCCCTAAAGTAATAAATAAATTACATCGAGAGAAACAGTTTTATCGCTTAACAACTGGTTAAACTGATCTAATGCTTATCCAATGGGACGTCCCCTGGAATGCATGCATTACTAAACAATATGTTTTACTTTACTCTACCTCTACTAACGAAGTACTCACCTGATGATGTATTCGTTCGCCATGGGCTCGCCTCCTCCCATTTCAATTTTGGTCGTCGACCTGCAACAACGTCATGCAAAATGAGTTTATGAACAAATTTTCATGGAACTGAAATGCTTTTAAACAGCTTTGGACCATTTTTGAGAGTAACGTTTTCAGTTAGAGCTAATTTATACGGGTAAAGCTCAATAACGCCGTTTCGGTTTATTATTTTCAAATATATATACCATTCACCACCAATATATACCATTTTTCATTATATATACCTATCTTTGGAATCGAGCTAGAATAAAATTTAAAACCTCTTAACTCATTGATTAACTTTCAAGATACGTAGAATCCGAAAATCGAATATACATTTTCAGGCCAATCTCTGTACTCTTCATTTTTCTCAGTTACCATAGACCAATTTTAATGAAATTTGGAATTTCGGCTTCATTGAAGGTCTGGTTGTGCCGCGAAGCTAGTTGATGCCAATAACTTCTAAGGGGTGAAAAATGGGGGTTGAAATTTCAAGAACAAACTCAAATGTTGTTCAACATGTATAGCATTTTTCATTCAAATGAAACTTTTTCCAAGTCAAATTCAACCTTTTCACCGTTATTAGGGCAATCACGAAAAATACGCACAAGCCCTAAATGTAGTATCAAATGCTTGTCTGTGATTGGGGAATGAGCGGAAAACAATACTCCAACGCAGTAGGAAGATAGATACCTAAGCATAAAACAAAATTGTGTTTTATTTTTTTAAATTAACAAAAAATATAATTTAAAAAAATCAACATTTATTGAAAGAAAAACTGTTACCTATTACTTCTTTACATAATTAATATTTTATAAGTCTTAATATTAAAAATCTTACTCGTACTTACTGCTTCTAGAATAAAGTTGAATTTGACTTGGAAATACTATAAATTATATTTTTTGTTGATTTCTTTTTTAATAAAACATGATTTTGTTTTATATAAGGTACTTACCTACCGCGTTTGGAGTATTGTTTTCCGCTCAGTCCCCAATCACAGACAAGCATTTGGTACTACATTTAGGGCTTGTGCGTATTTTTTTTATTTCCCTAATAATGGTGAAAAGGTTGAATTCGACTTGGAAAAGGTTGAATTTGTTTTGGAAAAGGTTGAATTTGAGTTGGAAAATGTTGAATTTGACTTGGAAAAGGTTGAATTTGACTTGGATGTATTTTTCAGTCAAATGAAACCTTTTTTCTATCAAATAAAACTTCGTACCTAGTACCGACCAAATGATACTTTGTTCCAATCAAACGAAACCTCGTACCTACCAAATGAAACCTCTTTTCAACCGAATGAAACTAATGCGCAGAGAAGCTTTGCGGAAGCTACGATGTGCAGTGAGAAGGAATACGAGTGACATTACATAAAGAAGGAATGCTGGCGGCGCTGCGTTGAGAAGGACTGAAAGAATACTCGATGTCACAGTGATCAGAAATATGGTTGGACCCATGAGTTGTATCTGATTGAAATAAGGTTTCATTTGTTTGAAAAAAAAGTTTCATTCGGTTGAAAAGAGGTTTCGTTTGATTGGAACAAAGTTTCATTTGGTCGGTACGAAGTTTCATTTGGCATAAAAAAGGTTTCATTTGACTGAAAAATGCTATTTATTCACCCAGTTCTACCCACTTTCTCCTACTTGTAATGGAAACCCCCGTTTTTTAGGACGTCCCACAGTAAGACTTGGGCGTCCTTATGCGATCGATCTGGGGTGAAGGAGGACAACACTCAATAGAAAAAAAAAATAACCACACAGTAATCCGTTTTAGACCATTCTGAGTCCAAATCCGCGAAAAAAACCATAGGTGTATGTCTGTGTGTGTGTGTGTGTGTGTATGTGTGTGTGTATGTGTGTGTGTATGTGTGTATGTGTGTGTGTAACAAAATCTTGTGTACTCTGCACAGGCCTTAGTTCTCAACCGATTTTCCTGGTTCTTTTTTTGTTCGACGCGGAAAACTATCTAGTTGTGCACTACGTCGCCGGAATTTCGAATTTTGCCTTTTAATGGGGGGAAAGGGGGGGTTAATGCTCGAAAAACGTGCCTTTTTGGGCATAATCTTGTGTACTCTGCCCAGGCCTTAGTTCTCAAACGATTTTCGTAGTTCTCTTTTCGTTTGACGCGGAATACTATCTAGTTGTGCACTACGGCGCCGGAATTTTGGATTTTGCTTTTTAAGAGGGGGAAAGGGGGGTTAATGCTTAAAAAACGTGCGTTTGCAGGCATAATCTTGTAAACTCTGCCCAGGCCTCAATTTCCAACCGATTTGCGTGTTTCTTTTTTTGTTTGACTCAAATAACTTCCGAGTTGTACATAATTTCACCCGAGTACCGAAATTCGCAAGGGGAGGGGGTGAGTGGGGGGATAATATTCACAAAATATCCGATTTTTCAATATTTCGGTTCCTTTACTGCTTACTAATTGTACCCAAGCTTTGAAATTGAGGAAAAATTCTCTTTATACTTCCGGATTTTCATGAATTATTCTCTGTACCACCATGGAACTAATAGTGGTGCCACCATGGTGCCAGGACATGGTGCCATGATGCCATAAACCGCTTATTTCGTGTTTTTTTTTTTTTTTTTGTGTTTCACCTTGAATACGGATGTGAACTTCGACGGACTGCCTTCCAAAACTAGCAGATGAAAGTTCAATGTTACGACGTATTTCCGCTTTGGTGCCAGACTGGCACCATTGTGGGGAGGGGGGGGGGGTGAACTCGAATTCGCATGTTGGGTGTCGTAGATCATGGATTTTAAAATGCTCTTCAGATTCGAGGCTTCCATGCCGCTAGAAATGTTAAGGTGGATAATGGTGGGGGGGGGGGGGGGGGGGGTCAGTATTTCTTGCCTAAAGTAATAAATAAATTACATCGAGTGAAACAGTTTTATCACTTAACAACTGGTTAAACTGATCTAGTGCTTATCCAATGGGACGTCCCCTGGAATGCATGCATTACTAAACAATATGTTTACACACAATTTCAAAAATGTGCAAGAATAAAAACATTTTTTTTTTGTTTTGGACTTATTGGAGAGCAACAATTTACAAGCCAATTTTCAAGAAGCTGAATATCCAAAAACGCTATTTCAGGATTGATTGTCCATTGTTTCGAAAATTGTAGCGAACAAGTTCTTGGAGCGTAGCAATTACGAGTTTATGAGCAAATTTTCAAGTAGCTCGAAAATAATGGAATATAAAGAGAAAGTATAAATCGGAGTTTTTCTTCGTACAGGACTAAGTGACAGACACAGACTCATCAACTGACTCGCAGACTGACAGGGTACCGAAATGGCTTGAAGGTCCAAAACGTGAAATGCAAGTGGAAATGATGGTTTTGGATTCTTTTTTCAACATTGAAAAAGAGAGACTCGGACTTGGACTCTGAAGAAAAATGTTGCAAAAGTTGAGCTGCCTGCTTTTGAGCTCGCCCTTGAGTAAATACTCAGGTAGCTCGAATGGGAAAATCTCCCTCTTCATCTCTACCTGCCTTTGAAGAAAAAGAGCCCAAGTGTTTTGAATGGTCCCCTGCCCCCCCCCCCCACCACTCCTCACCACCTCTATCGATTTTCCATTCTTTTATTTGGAAAGAAATTACCTGAAACGGTCAATTCGCACCTGTTGTCTCGTATTTTTGCCCATTTGTAATATCCTGCAAGTATACATTTTTGGCCTAGAACGCTTCATCTCATCTCTATGACGATTTTTTGTGATAATATCATAAAAAATGTATACTTGCAAGATACATATTATGTATCTTGCAAGGATACATTTTTTGGCCTAGAACGCTTCATCTCATCTCTATGACGATTTTTTGTGATATGTAACCTGCAAGTATACATGGTTGGCCTAGAACGGATTTATCTCGTATCTTTGCCGATATTTGCTTTGAACGCTTCATCGCACCTCGTTGCCAATTTGTAATATCTTCCAAGAATTTATACATTTTTGGCCTAGAACGCTTCGTCTCATCTCTATGACGATTTTTTGTGAAAATATCATAAAAAATGTATACCTACTTGCAAGATACACATTATGTATCTTGCAAGTATACATTTTTTGGCCTAGAACGCTTCATCTCGTCTCTATGACGATTTTTTGTGATATGTAACCTGCAAGTATACATTGTTGGCCTAGAACGGATTTATCTCGTATCTTTGCCGATTTTTAATATCCTGCAAGTATACATTTTTGGCCTAGAACGCTTCATCTCATCTCTATGACGATTTTTTGTGATATGTAACCTGCAAGTATACATTTTTGGCCTAGAACGCTTCATCGCACCTCGTTATGTAACCTGCAAGTATACATTGTTGGCCTAGAACGGATTTATCTCGTATCTTTGCCGATTTTTAATATCCTGCAAGTATACATTTTTGGCCTAGAACGCTTCATCTCATCTCTATGACGATTTTTTGTGATATGTAACCTGCAAGTATACATTTTTGGCCTAGAACGCTTCATCGCACCTCGTTATGTAACCTGCAAGTATACATTGTTGGCCTAGAACGGATTTATCTCGTATCTTTGCCGATTTTTAATATCCTGCAAGTATACATTTTTGGCCTAGAACGCTTCATCTCATCTCTATGACGATTTTTTGTGATATGTAACCTGCAAGTATACATTTTTGGCCTAGAACGCTTCATCGCACCTCGTTATGTAACCTGCAAGTATACATTGTTGGCCTAGAACGGATTTATCTCGTATCTTTGCCGATTTTTAATATCCTGCAAGTATACATTTTTGGCCTTGAACGCTTCATCGCACCTCGTTGCCAATTTGTAATATCTTCCAAGAATTTATACATTTTTGGCCTAGAACGCTTCGTCTCATCTCTATGACGATTTTTTGTGATATGTAACCTGCAAGTATACATTTTTGGCCTAGAACGCTTCATCGCACCTCGTTATGTAACCTGCAAGTATACATTGTTGGCCTAGAACGGATTTATCTCGTATCTTTGCCGATTTTTAATATCCTGCAAGTATACATTTTTGGCCTTGAACGCTTCATCGCACCTCGTTGCCAATTTGTAATATCTTCCAAGAATTTATACATTTTTGGCCTAGAACGCTTCGTCTCATCTCTATGACGATTTTTTGTGATATGTAACCTGCAAGTATACATTTTTGGCCTAGAACGCTTCATCGCACCTCGTTATGTAACCTGCAAGTATACATTGTTGGCCTAGAACGGATTTATCTCGTATCTTTGCCGATTTTTAATATCCTGCAAGTATACATTTTTGGCCTAGAACGCTTCATCTCATCTCTATGACGATTTTTTGTGATATGTAACCTGCAAGTATACATTTTTGGCCTAGAACGCTTCATCGCACCTCGTTATGTAACCTGCAAGTATACATTGTTGGCCTAGAACGGATTTATCTCGTATCTTTGCCGATTTTTAATATCCTGCAAGTATACATTTTTGGCCTTGAACGCTTCATCGCACCTCGTTGCCAATTTGTAATATCTTCCAAGAATTTATACATTTTTGGCCTAGAACGCTTCGTCTCATCTCTATGACGATTTTTTGTGATATGTAACCTGCAAGTATACATTTTTGGCCTAGAACGCTTCATCGCACCTCGTTATGTAACCTGCAAGTATACATTGTTGGCCTAGAACGGATTTATCTCGTATCTTTGCCGATTTTAAATATCCTGCAAGTATACATTTTTGGCCTAGAACGCTTCATCTCATCTCTATGACGATTTTTTGTGATATGTAACCTGCAAGTATACATTTTTGGCCTAGAACGCTTCATCGCACCTCGTTATGTAACCTGCAAGTATACATTGTTGGCCTAGAACGGATTTATCTCGTATCTTTGCCGATTTTTAATATCCTGCAAGTATACATTTTTGGCCTTGAACGCTTCATCGCACCTCGTTGCCAATTTGTAATATCTTCCAAGAATTTATACATTTTTGGCCTAGAACGCTTCGTCTCATCTCTATGACGATTTTTTGTGATATGTAACCTGCAAGTATACATTTTTGGCCTAGAACGCTTCATCGCACCTCGTTATGTAACCTGCAAGTATACATTGTTGGCCTAGAACGGATTTATCTCGTATCTTTGCCGATTTTTAATATCCTGCAAGTATACATTTTTGGCCTAGAACGCTTCATCTCATCTCTATGACGATTTTTTGTGATATGTAACCTGCAAGTATACATTGTTGGCCTAGAACGGATTTATCTCGTATCTTTGCCGATTTTTAATATCCTGCAAGTATACATTTTTGGCCTTGAACGCTTCGTCTCATCTCTATGACGAGTGATGGACATGAGACGAAGGGTTCTAGGCCAAAAATGTACTTAGTGTTCTGCACAGTGGCTGTCGATTTCGCTGGGCTGTGTTTGCAGGTAGTTACACGATTATTCGGGCCTCAAAAGCGCGAGAGAGACGGAAGAAGATGAAGTTTCTTTTTGATTAGATTCGGCCGCCTCCGGTACGTTTTCCGTCTCTCTCCCACCCCCCTCCACTCATCAACCGTAACTTCCCGTCAACGTAACTCTTGCGGGTATACGGCGGGTAGAGAAGGGGGGAAGGGGGTGATCGATCCAATATGGCGACGCTTTACATAAGCTACGGTGAAGAGGGGGCGGTAGAGGGGAGGTGGATTATGGACCCGCACAGCGCCGCCTCCAGCTCGTCCCCCCGGGGGCGGCGCCTGCCTCCGTTCCCCCCACTACCTTCCCCCTCCTCCTTCTCTCCGGGTGCACTCCCCTCCCCACCTTCACATGAAAAGGGAAAATCACTTGCAGTTTCAATAGAAAGAAAAAGTGCTTTCACTTTCCTTACCAAACCCAAATAGTGAAGAGAAAGTTCAATTTTCACAGGCAAACTTCTGCCAGTAAATACCTTTTCCATCCAAACAAAGCAGATTATTTTGAGGAGTCAGAAACTCAAAAATCGCTACAAAAAAAAGTGGGTGTGGCACATTGCTTCCTCGTATCCATAACCCGATTGTATAGATGATCCGATGCATAGTAGTTAATCTCAAAACACCAATCTCTAAGTACCTTTCACTACCCTCATAGGAGACCATCTACACGCTAATCTGGACAATCCTAGAAAATTTCATCAAATTTGGATGAAAAATTAAGTAAGTAGGTGTATGTGATAGGATCAAAAAATACATAGCCTCGGTTGGGTTTCGAACCCGCGACCTCAGGAGCTTAAATCAAGATTCTATGCTCTGAGCTACCGATGACCTGCAATTAATGGGATTTGAGATTCTCACAGGAGACCATCCCTCTATGAATGAATCCCTCTATGAGAAACAATTCTCTGTGATTTTCATAGGGGACCATCTAAACACTACTCTGTAACATCCCTGAAAATTTCAATGAAATCGGATGGAAAATGTAGAAATTATGGCCGTTACAAGGAAATTCACGTTTGCGCATGCGCAATGGCTACTATCAGTCCGAAGGTGGTGATTTTCATGAAGATCATCTAAATACTAATCTGTAACATCCCTGAAAATTTCATTGAAATCGGATTGGAAATGTGGAAGTTATGGCCGTTACAAGGAATTCACGTTTGCGCATGCGCAGTCGCTTCTATCGGTCCGGGGACAATGATTTTCACAGGGGACCATCTACAACCTAATCCACATAATCCCTGAAAATTTTATCGAAATCGAGTGGAAAATGTGGAAGTTATGGCTGTTACAAGGAAATTCACGTTCGCGCATGCGCAGTTCCTTCTATCAGTCCGGGGACGATGATTTTCATAGGGGACCATCTAAAACTTAATCCACATAATCCCTGAAAATTTCATTGAAATCGGATGGAAAATGTAGAAGTTATGGCCGTTACAAGGAATTCACGTTTGCGCATGCGCAGTCGCTTCTATCAGTCCGGGGATGATGATTTTCATAGGGGACCGTCTACACACCAACCCGCACAATCCCTGAAAATTTCATCGAAATCGGACAATAACTTCGTATAGTTATGCGCGTTACAAGGAAATCATGACAGACGGACAGACACACAGACACACAGACAGACAGACACACAGACACACAGACAGACAGACACACAGACACACAGACACGGAACCAAAATTGTTCAGAAAGGTCTAAAACGCAAAACGCGAGTGGAAATTTTGATTTTGGAGAACTTTTTTTTTTTCGTCCTTGAAAAGTGAAAACAAAGCTTCCGCTACCTTGGTAGACTCGGAAGCAAAATCAACAAAACGAAACATTCAGGAACATGAACGTGAATGAATAACAGAAAATCAGGGTCTGTTCTGTTTAAAACGAACATTATAAACAAATGTTTTAAACACTGTTTCAAACACATTTGAAGACTACACGGGAAGAACGCACCATGTCCCATTTTGTAAACTTTTCAGGAAATAATTTTTTCCGGCAAAGACCCAATATTAGTTCGAATTTGGTCGATACAATTTTTTTTTAAAATGGGATTTGTATCTCAGCGTACTGTAGAATGCGGTGGTACAATCAAAACTACTGCAAAAAGTATTTTAAAACTCCATATTGCTATCCAAAGTTGCAAAGGTCCATCTGTACAGGGGAAGAACGCACCATGAACGTGTTTTGCTGGTTTTATTCATAGTATCCTGCCATAAGATTTCTCTCTTTATCAGGGCATAACGGTTTCGTGACATTTTAATGATATATATAATGATTTGGTATTTTCAAAAATTCACTCACGAAGAAGTTTTGCAAAATATTTTAATAGAATAAAATCCAGAAAATTCATTTTTGTTCTTGCAAAAAAGGATTAGGTATTACAAAAAAAAAAAAAAAATTAAGGACATTAACATTGATTTTGAAAATATTGTTCATTTAATAAAATTTGAGGAAACTGATGTTTGTATTTTTAAAAATCAAGGAAAACCCTTTGTTCTGAAAAAATTACCAAAAGTAGAAATAAACTCAATAATGTATTTAAAATTATTTTAAATGCATGCATACGAGTCTGCAACACATTGGGACATTTTCATGTCAACCACTACACGTAAGGTTGTTAGATCATGTACCCAGTTGATCAAACAGTTGATTGTTCTCTACGCAACACAGTGAGTTTATTTTATTTATTTAGTGGTCGCGTGAGCAAGACTTGCTTAGTTTTCGTGAAGATGTTTCAGTTTATGTGCCAAAGCAAAGACATGAAAATGTCAAAACTCAAGACACGTGTTTTCATTTTTGGTTTATTATTTTCAATAATGAACCTTTGGAATCGACCAAGCAAAAAAAAATTTTAACACCCCCTCAAAATTTGATGGTTTACGTTTCAAGGTACGTAGAATCCAAAAATCGAATAAAAATTTGGCCGTCCGTCCGCCGTACGCGGCACTTTTGCCACTTAGCACTGACCGATTTTGATGAAATTTGGTATGTAGGCTCCATTTGGGGTCTAGTTGTGCCCCGAAGCTTTTGGTTGATGTAGGTGACTCCTAAGGGTTCAAAAATCAATTTTGAAACTTTGAAAACGCCCTAACTCAAAAAATTTCGATATAAAGGTATTGTTTTTCCTTCAATTTAAGATTCTATGGAATTTTTAGAATTTTTTGAGACCACGCGGAGCTCTGTAGGACAAACCGTTCGCTCCCTACAAAAATTTAAGGGTTTATATTGAAATATATATATATATATATACAAATCAAAACACGAGTGTGAATCGCAAAAGAGGCCTAATCTCCGTTCAAATTTTAGCTGACCAAAAAGCGATCGATGGTTGGTGATTTTAATTTTTTTTATTCAAAAAAATTTATTTTTTCTATTTTTTTTGATTTTTTTTTTCTTTTTTTCTTCATATTGGATGGTTGGTGATTTTGTAGACGAGTGATCTATATAAAAATAATAAACCGTTGTGTAATGATTTGCAGCGTTTTGATCTTCAACTTCTTGAATTAGGACTGAGCGCTGGAACTGCAGAACTAAACTAAAACTAAAAATAAACTTATTGGTATGAAGAAAATAATATTTATCGCCGCTAACAATCGAAAATAATACTGTGAAACCCAGGAAAACCGCATGAATGCGTGAATCACAGAGATCCATCAGGTAGGGGAATACGACCTGGGGGAGGGAGCCCGAAAGTTGGCACGTTCTTCCCCGGTTGCGCTCGGCTTAGTGCGTTCTTCCCCTGTACGGTGTTTCGTTTCTCGCATTTTTCTCTTATATTTGATCGTTTTTGCCCATTTTGGTTGTCACCATCGAGTCCACCGTGAAAACATCTATAAGAAACCGTCATAACCTATTTTTCGCAAAAAATCGACTTGGTGGTCTTCATTTTTGAAAAACTGGTTGTTTTAACCATGTCCTTCGTGAGTAGTTTCAAACTGGACCAGGAGGAGGAAAATGACCAGACAATGACTGTAAAATATGACAATGACCTCAAAGGAAATGAGCAAAAAATAAAAAAATAAAAAATAAATAAACATGATAGGTACTAAGGTATACAGAATAAATTTCAATTGCCATTTGTCAGTATCAAACTGGAAAAAACATATGAAAAGAAAAAAGAGGAAATTAAAATCATATTCAGAAAGATGTATTGATTGTTGGGAAGGAATTCTCGTCTCTCTCTCCACAATAAACTGCTTATTTATAAGTAGATCCTTCTCTCAATATGGACCTATGGAATTCAGTTATGGGGCTGAGCCAAAAAATCAAACGTTAATAAAATCCAAACCTCCCAAAATAAAATACTGAGAAGTATAGTGCGTGCATCTTGGTACATGAGGAACGATGATATTCTTCGAGACTTGAGGATGGAAACAGTTCACGAAATTATCGCATGGTACTCAAGGAGGCGCGAACAACACTTCCACAATCACGAGAACCTGGAAATGCTCTACGTTTTGGACAACGAAGATGAACTCCGGCGACTCGAGCGAAAAAAAAAAAAAAAAAAAAAATAGATCACTGGTTCTCCATCAATAGCACCTACCACCATCTGTATTCTCCCTTGACCTTCCCTCTCAAATTTCAGCTTCCTGCGTTCAATAGGATTGAAAATGGCTTCGGAGCTCACTCAGCTGATCAGTGATCTGAAGAGTGAAGATCTTCTCGAATGCTGGAGACGCCTGGGAGAGCACTAATCAGCTGAGTGAGCTCCGAAGCCATTTTCAATCCTATTGAACGCAGGAAGCTGAAATTTGAGAGGGGAGGTCAAGGGAGAATACAGATGGTGGTAGGTGCTATTGATGGAGAACCAGTGATCTATGCAGAAGGGTGATCTACACAGAAAATAATAAACCTTTGAGCAATGATTTGCAGCATTTTTTACCTACCAACATTTTTTTTTACCTACCAACTATTGGTAGGTACTACCTACCACACCATACTGCCTTCACACCTTCACAATAAAGTTTATTAGAAAGAACTAAAAGCTTCACAGTCGATTCGAAAAATAGAAAGCTTCATATGGAAATTTGATTACTGGTTACGCAGAAGGCAAAACTGTATACAAATCGAAGAAATGAACAGCGATCGCATTTTAGTCAGATAAAATTTGAACGGAGATTAGACCTCTTTTGCGATTCACACTCATGATTCTGTTTTATCGAAAGAAAACCTTCAAGTACTCGTAGGGACCGAACGGTTTGTCCTACAGAGCTCCGGGTGGTCTCAAAAATTTTTAAAAATTCAATACTATTTAAAATTGGTGAAAAAACGATACTTTTATTTCGAGAGTTTTCGAGCTAGGGCACTCTTGAAAATTTCAACCCTTAATTTTCACCCCTTAGAAGTGACCTACATCAACCAAAAGCTTCGCGGCACAACTAGACCCCAAATGGAGCCTATATACCAAATTTGAACCAAATCGGTCCAGTGTTGCTAAGAAAGTGCCGCGTACGGCGGACGGACGGAAATTGTTTTATTCGATTTTCGGATTCTACGTACCTTGAAACGTAAAACAGCAAATTTTGAGGGGGGGTTAAAATTTTGTTTTCTTGCTCGATTCCAAAGGCTTATTATTGAAAATAATTAACCAAAATGGAGTTTAGAACGTTTCTAATCAGAAATTTCCTAAATTTTAAAGAATTTTTTGACATTATTCAGTGTGCTTTGTCGGTCCAACCGTTCGCTTGATCAAAAGCAGTTTTCCATAAATTTGAAATAGTGTTAAATTTCAAAAAACGAATGAAGCCACCTAGACGATCAAAATTTGTTTTGAGTTTTATTTATCGGATATAAGTTTTTATTTATCCTTAGAAAGCAGTTGAAGGGCGAACTTAACGGAAAAATAATAAACCTTCGTGTAATAAGTGCAGCGTTTTATAGTTCAAAATGGCATTTTGTCAAAATTTTGTAAAATTTTTGTAAATTTTTGTAATAATGTATTTATTTGAGTAACTTGGCGATTTGTAATGTAAAATAATGTTCATTTGTTTCGAGAAACAATTTCAACCATATAAATGTGACCTAGTTCCCATTCTCCCCCATCAAGGAGTTTTTCAGTAATTATTTGCCACTTCAAACTTCCCCTTTCCCGTCTAATCCTTTTTCCCCCCGAAGAGAAACCTCTCGACTCATAATTTCGATTTCTCGAGCCTTCATAATCGACCACTTCATTTCATCTTTACCTCCCTTCCCTTCTGCCTTTTGTACAATTTTTGGCTCACAAACTTAGAGGGGAGATCGGATGTTTGAAAAGGGGATAAGCGGCTTCCCCTGACTTGAAGGGTTTACTCAAGCTCTTCTTCCCTCATTACGACGCACCAGTTTTTCCCTTCTTCTGTAAGAGATATCGGAAGCCAAGTGAAAATAGAGTAGTTTTCAATAGAACGGACAATTCTGAGATCAAATTCTATTAAACGAGATATTCAGAGATCAAATTTAAAAAAAAAGAGAAATTCTGAGATCAAATTCTATCAAAATGTCACCCCGAAGACATTTTAATCAAAGAAACATAATAAAGGAATGGAATAAACGAATGGCATTTTCAATACAATATTTTCATAAGAAAATTAACAAATAAGAGAGAGTGAGAGAGAGAGATTGTTCCTTTGTTTGTTCGTAATAGTTTTATTCTATTTATAAATAATATTTAATAGAAAAAAGTTGGACTCATCTGTCGATCCTAATAGGATCAAGATTATCTAAATAGCATCGTCATTTTGACAACTTTTCATGAGAACCAAAAACGCTGCAAATTATTACACAAAGGTTTATTATTTTTCTTATAGATCACTCGTCTGCAAAGAACACGGCTTTGCCATTGTTACCACCAACCAACTTGAAGGAAAACATCGATCGCATTTCGGTCAGCTAACCAACAAATTTTGAGGGGTGTTAAAAAATATTTTTTCTTGGTCGATTCCAAAGGTTCATTATTGAAAATAATAAACCAAAATCGCTTCCCAATGATTTGCTACACTCAATTTCACGCAATATAACTATACTTGTGCTCTCCAGATTCAGATTACCTTTCTCTATGGACTTAGGAGAGAATATGGGTTAACCCATTTCCGGCCACTGATGCGTTTTCGCATCGTCAATTTATAATTTTTTTAAATATTGAAAATCTTTGCAGGAGAATTTTTTCTAGTTCATGCTGTTCCTAAACTTTTCAGAGAATTTTTTTTTGACGTTCGGGAGCTCAATGCGATTTTGGAAATTTTTTGAAAAGGAGGCATTTTGTAAAATTCATAAAATATCGAGTATTTTTGCTCTCGATTGGAGAGCAAATGATGCTTCACCTCATTATTCCTCCTCTCCTCATTATTCAGTTATTTCTACCCTTGGCTTGAAATGGGTTAAGAGAATAATTCTCTTATTATTATTATTAATTATTAGAATAATAATTATTATTATTCTAAAAAAAAGACGTTATGGGGGTGCTCAATTGACATTTCAATCATACATGATAGAACGGAGGCGACGAAAAGATGTTTTCTCTCCAATTTACTCTATTAGTTATGACGATTGTGTGGAACCGACTAAAGAGTGCCTACCTGATCACTGATACTTGAGAGTTGAGACAAATTTAGTCAAATCGCACCACCACCTCTCAGGAAAATCCCCATTTGAATACCCCACACTCCACCGTAGTTTTCGTGTCTAATTAAAAAATCAAAGTAACGAAAAATTCGGATTTTGTTCTTCAAAAAATCGCTAATTTTTCAACTATTGACAAAACAAGTGAAAGATTTTGTACAGTGAGGAGGGACGTCAGGCATTTCGTCCGACAAAAGAATGTTCGTAAGCACAGATAATCATTATTACCTATATAAGTACCTACAGGTTCCATTTGCTCGTATAAGCGTAATACATAATACGTATATTATACATGTTACGTGACATCTAATTTTTCATAGATATCTTTCAGGTCAGAAGATGTAAAAATTCCAGATCATCTTTGATTCTAACCTTTTACGATGAACTATATCATCGACTATAACTTTTATAATAATTACTTAATAGTCTGTTTACAAAATTAGGTGTTATGCTATTACTTTCTCTTTTGAGCAGCAGCCACCGATGGCTCCACGACGATTTGAGATCCCAAAAACACTGCTCCTGAAACAATAAAATATTTACGTAACAATATCATTCAATAATAATTACTATTAAATCATCCTCATAGGCTAAAATGTAAAACACCATCATCCTCTTTGCGTGGTAAAACCAGAAAACAAATCTTAGGGACCTACTTCAGCCCTGCCTAGAAATCCACGTTTTCCCAATGTGAGATCGTAACGTACCTGATTTGATGAAATTCTCGGAATTTCTCTCTTTTTGTGGGGGTAATAAATAATTTCCAGTATCTACTCCTACAAAGAATCCTGAGAACCAAAATCATCCTCAAAACACGTGAAAATATCCAGTTTTTCGCTAATAAGAAAATTATTGAAAAAATTCCGATTTTGAGGGTTTTTTCTACACACCAAAACTTACCAATTTTGATGCTTCTACTTAGGAAAGCATTCGAAGTTTAAGGGTTTTTCTACATTGGAAAACATGCTGATTTCCAGTATCCGGAGAATCCTGAGAGCCAAAATAATCCTCAAAACACTTGAAAATATCCAGTTCTTCGCTACTAACAAAATTATTGGAAACATTTCGATTTTGAGGATTTTTTTTCTACACAACAAAACATAATAATTTCGAGGCTTCTTGTCTGCTCAGGAAGAATTACATACAATAGGATGCATTACAACATTGAGGTTTTGTTTGTATTTAAGAAAACATTCCGACTTTTTCTTTCTCTACGTAGGAAACCATTTCAATATTTTGTTTTTTTACTACTTAGGAAAACATTTGTTAAAACATTTCAATTTTGAGGGTTTTCTTGCTACAAAGGAAATCATTGCGATTTCTAGTATTTACTTGTCTCTGGAGCATTTTGAAAGCCTCTCCCAAAATCAGTTATTTGCTATTAATAATATGATTGAAAACAACCAGCTTTTGAAGCTTTTTGGCTTCTTGAAAAGTATTCGGATTTGGAGGAGTTTTGCCTACATCGGGTTATATATACTACATCGGATTTTGAAGCTTTTTTTCATATAGGGAACCATCCCGATTTTGAGTTATTTTTCTACATTGGTCTCCTATGTGACGATGAACTGGCCAAAATCCCAACCATACATGTCAATCAGGGACCAATACATGAAAACAAACGTCGATTTCGAATAATGTAGGAGTTTTTTTGACGTGAATGACTTGTATCTGTCATTTCCGCAAAAAAGCGTTCCAATGATTGACACGGTTTGTTTTTATGTCCGTCAGCATAAAATGTCGACATAAATCCAGAGCTTTCCAACGAGTGGATAACAATTTTACAGATGGAAAACCGACTAATAACATTTTCCTGGTTACTTATGAAGTTTTGACATGAATTTTCCTTCGAAGCTTCAAACATTCTCTATTATTTTTCCATAGATGTTTGTTTGCGAGTATCGATTGTGGTGACCAGGGGTGGTAATGAGGTGAAATCTGATGTATTATGATCGCATTGTCATTTGTGACAATAACGATGCCGCAAATACCTACTCAGTGCAAAGACTCATACGTACTCAGTGCAAAGAGACTCATACCTACTCAGTGCAAAGAGACTCATACCTACTCAGTGCAAAGAGACTCATACCTACTCAGTGCAAAGAGACTCATACCTACTCAGTGCAAAGATACTCATACCTACTCAGTGCAAAGAGACTCATACCTACTCAGTGCAAAGAGACTCATACCTACTCAGTGCAAAGAGACTCATACCTACTCAGTGCAAAGAGACTCATACCTACTCAGTGCAAAGAGACTCATACCTACTCAGTGCAAAGAGACTCATACCTACTCAGTGCAAAGAGACTCATACCTACTCAGTGCAAAGATACTCATACCTACTCAGTGCAAAGAGACTCATACCTACTCAGTGCAAAGAGACTCATACCTACTCAGTGCAAAGAGACTCATACCTACTCAGTGCAAAGAGACTCATACCTACTCAGTGCAAAGAGACTCATACCTACTCAGTGCAAAGAGACTCATACCTACTCAGTGCAAAGAGACTCATACCTACTCAGTGCAAAGAGACTCATACCTACTCAGTGCAAAGAGACTCATACCTACTCAGTGCAAAGAGACTCATACCTACTCAGTGCAAAGAGACTCATACCTACTCAGTGCAAAGAGACTCATACCTACTCAGTGCAAAGAGACTCATACCTACTCAGTGCAAAGAGACTCATACCTACTCAGTGCAAAGAGACTCATACCTACTCAGTGCAAAGAGACTCATACCTACTCAGTGCAAAGAGACTCATACCTACTCAGTGCAAAGATACTCATACCTACTCAGTGCAAAGAGACTCATACCTACTCAGTGCAAAGAGACTCATACCTACTCAGTGCAAAGAGACTCATACCTACTCAGTGCAAAGATACTCATACCTACTCAGTGCAAAGAGACTCATACCTACTCAGTGCAAAGAGACTCATACCTACTCAGTGCAAAGAGACTCATACCTACTCAGTGCAAAGAGACTCATACCTACTCAGTACAAAGAGACTCATACCTACTCAGTGCAAATATACTCATACCTACTCAGTGCAAAGAGACTCATACCTACTCAGTGCAAAGAGACTCATACCTACTCAGTGCAAGAGACTCATACCTACTCAGTACAAAGAGACTCATACCTACTCAGTGCAAAGAGACTCATACCTACTCAGTGCAAAGAGACTCATACCTACTCAGTGCAAAGAGACTCATACCTACTCAGTGCAAAGAGACTCATACCTACTCAGTGCAAAGAGACTCATACCTACTCAGTGCAAAGAGACTCATACCTACTCAGTGCAAAGAGACTCATACCTACTCAGTGCAAAGATACTCATACCTACTCAGTGCAAAGAGACTCATACCTACTCAGTGCAAAGAGACTCATACCTACTCAGTGCAAAGAGACTCATACCTACTCAGTGCAAAGAGACTCATACCTACTCAGTGCAAAGAGACTCATACCTACTCAGTGCAAAGAGACTCATACCTACTCAGTGCAAAGATACTCATACCTACTCAGTGCAAAGTGATCCAGTCATGTGTGTAGTGACGATCCAGTCCGTGTGTAGTGACGATTCGATATACCTTTCGATGCGATATTTAACATCAAAATAATATCGGAAGGTGGTATCGATATCAATAAAATATCGGAATATAAATATCGGTATCACTAATATCGATAGAATATCGAAAGAAAAATATTGATATAACATTGTCACTGATATCGAATATGATATCAATATAAGTGATATCGATAGAATATCGAAAGAAAAATACTGATTTCACTGATATCGAATTTGTTTTCGCATCTTTTTATTATCAATGTCAGTGATCACGATAAATTATCGAAAGAAAAATATTGATTTCACTGATATTGACCATCACAAGCGATAATTTTTTCTTTTGATATATATTTTCCTTTCAATATTTGATAATATCGAAAGAAAAATATCCATACAAATAGGTAGGTATCGGAAATATCGAAACAAAATATCGATATCAATAAATATTGAAAGTATCGAATCGTCACTATCCGCGTGAAGTCGTTTTCCTAAATGATTTCAAAAATTTTGATGGATATATTCTTACAGGTAGATGTTTTTTGAATGATTTGAAAAGCAAACTGTCAGGGAATTTTGATACTGCTCCATGGATAAGGTATTACTAAGTATCTCAATATGCGAAGACTTGTTGCAAAAAAAATTTATTCCTAAAAAAACTTGTTGGACGCGATTTGCTATTGAAATCGTATTCATCTCTCCTCCACAGAGAAATTTTCTGGGCAGGGTCCGCCCTCCAGGTCGAAATTTGACTTCGGCCACGGGAATCAACCTTACAATGGTGCTTTGACCGACAATGTTCGGAATATTGAATACTACCCGTCCCTTATTACCTACATAAGCCCCCCTTTTTCGGGGCTGGCCCACAATGGGGGGGTCCCTGGCGATTGTTGGAACGGGGGTGGCCGACAATAGGAGAGGCCAACAATAGGGGCGCGAAACTCAATGGCCACTGGGCGCGCGCCCCGGCTCTTTCATTTGCTTCTTACAAATACACTTAAAAATCCTCTGTGCGAAGTCCATTTTGTTTTGAAATTCGTTTTATAGTCACAGTCACATGTTTTTCAGTGATAAACTACAAACTTCTCGTAGAGGACAAAGTATACGTCTGTTGTGATCACCTCTTCGCATTTCTGTCCATTCACTTCCTTGGCTCAGTGGTAGAGAGCTCGACTCAGGTTTGTGTACTTTTATAGCCGGACAGTCTGGAGATCGATCTCTAGTCATTAGGACCCGAAATGACTCCTCAGCATTCTCTTAGGACAATTGAGTATGCCAGTGGTAAAGGGAACTGAGTGCAAAAACGCATGCCAAGTGGGTGTGGCACGTAGCATCCTCGTATCCATAACTCGGTTGTATGGTACCTCATCAATAATTGATGAGGTACCATACAACCGAGTTATGGATAGGGATGTCCCAAAAGTATCGATACTTCTTAAAAACGCTGCAAATCATTGCTCAAAGGTTTATTATTTTCTGTACAGACCACCCTTCTGTATAGATCACTGGTTCTCCATCAATAGCACCTACCACCACCTTCTCCCTTGACCTTCCCTCTAAAATTTCAGCTTCCTGCGTTCAACAGGAGAGAAAATGGCCTTGGAGCTCACTCAGCTGATCAGTGACCACTCATGCGCCTTCAGCATTCTCCATTGACCCGCCCTCTCAAATTTCAGGTTCCTGCGTTCAACAGGAGAGGAAATGGCCTTGGAGCTCACTCAGCTGATCAGTGACCACTCAGGCGCCTTCAGCATTCTCCCTTGACCTTCCCTCTCAAATTTCAGGTTCCTGCGTTCAACAGGGGAGGAAATGGCCTTGGAGCTCACTCAGCTGATCAGTGACCACTCAGGCGCCTTCAGCATTCTCCCTTGACCTTCCCTCTCAAATTTCAGCTTCCTGCGTTCAACAGGAGAGGAAATGGCCTTGGAGCTCACTCAGCTGATCAGCGACCACTCAGGCGCCTTCAGCATTCTCTATTGACCCGCCCTCTCAAAATTCAGGTTCCTGCGTTCAACAGGAGAGAAAATGGCCGTGGAGCTCACTCAGCTGATCAGTGACCACTCAGGCGCCTTCAGCATTCTCCCTTGACCTTCCCTCTCAAATTTCAGGTTCCTGCGTTCAACAGGGGAGGAAATGGCCTTGGAGCTCACTCAGCTGATCAGTGACCACTCAGGCACCTTCAGCATTCTCCATTGACCCGCCCTCTCAAATTTCAGGTTCCTGCGTTCAACAGGAGAGGAAATGGCCTTGGAGCTCACTCAGCTGATCAGCGACCACTCAGGCGCCTTCAGCATTCTCTATTGACCCGCCCTCTCAAAATTCAGGTTCCTGCGTTCAACAGGAGAGAAAATGGCCGTGGAGCTCACTCAGCTGATCAGTGACCACTCAGGCGCCTTCAGCATTCTCCTTTGACCCGCCCTCTCAAATTTCAGGTTCCTGCGTTCAACAGGAGAGGAAATGACCTTGGAGCTCACTCAGCTGATCAGTGACCACTCAGGCGCCTTCAGCATTCTCAATTGACCAGCCCTCTCAAATTTCAGGTTCCTGCGTTCGACAGGAGTGGAAATGGCCTTGGAGCTCACTCAGCTGATCAGTGACCACTCAGGCGCCTTCAGTATTCTCCATTGACTTTTGATTATGGAAATTTGATTACTGGTTACGCAGAAGGCAAAACTGTATACAAATCGAAGAAATGAACAGCGATCGCATTTTAGTCAGAAAAAATTTCAACGGAGATTAGACCTCTTTTGCGATTCACACTCATGATTCTGTTTTATCGAAGGAAAACCTTCAAGTACTCGTAGGGACCGAACGGTTTGCCCTACAGAGCTCCGGGTGGTCTCAAAAATTATTAAAAATTCAATACTATTTAAAATTAGTGAAAAAACGATACCTTTGTTTCGAGAGTTTTCGAGCTAGGGCACTCTTGAAAATTTCAACCCTTAATTTCCACCCCTTAGAAGTGACCTACATCAACCAAAAGCTTCGCGGCACAACTAGACCCCAAATGGGGCCCATATACCAAATTTCATCGAAATCGGTCCATGGTAACTAAGTAAAGTGCCGCGTACGGCGTACGGCGTACGGCGGACGGACGGAAATTTTTTGGTTTATTATTTTCAATAATAAGCCTTTGGAATCGAGCAAGAAAAAAAAATTTTAACCCTCCCTCAAAATTTGATGTTTTACGTTTCAAGGTACGTAGAATCCGAAAATCGAATAAAAAAATTTCCGTCCGTCCGCCGTACGGCGTACGGTGTACGGCGTACGGTGTACGGCGTACGGCGTACGGCGTACGGCGGACGGACGGAAATTTTTTTATTCGATTTTCGGATTCTACGTACCTTGAAACGTAAAACATCAAATTTTGAGGGAGGGTTAAAATTTTTTTTTTCTTGCTCGATTCCAAAGGCTTATTATTGAAAATAATAAACCAAAAGAGGTCTAATCTCCGTTGAAATTTTTTCTGACTAAAATGCGATCGCTGTTCATTTCTTCGATTTGTATACAGTTTTGCCTTCTGCGTAACCAGTAATCAAATTTCCATAATCAAAAGTCAATGGAGAATACTGAAGGCGCCTGAGTGGTCACTGATCAGCTGAGTGAGCTCCAAGGCCATTTCCTCTCCTGTTGAACGCAGGAAACTGAAATTTGAGAGGGCGGGTCAATTGAGAATGCTGAAGGCGCCTGAGTGGTCACTGATCAGCTGAGTGAGCTCCAAGGCCATTTTCTCCCCTGTTGAACGCAGGAACCTGAAATTTGAGAGGCAGGGTCAATGGAGATTGCTGAAGGCGACTGAGTGGTAACTGATCAGCTGAGTGAGCTCCAAGGCCATTTCCTCTCCTGTTGAACGCAGGAAGCTGAAATTTTAGAGGGCGGGTCAATGGAGATTGCTGAAGGTGCCTGAGTGGTCACTGATCAGCTGAGTGAGCTCCAAGGCCATTTTCTCTCCTGTTGAACGCAGGAACCTGAAATTTGAGAGGCAGGGTCAATGGAGATTGCTGAAGGCGACTGAGTGGTAACTGATCAGCTGAGTGAGCTCCAAGGCCATTTCCTCTCCTGTTGGACGCAGGAACCTGAATTTTGAGAGGGCGGGTCAATAGAGAATGCTGAAGGCGCCTGAGTGGTCGCTGATCAGCTGAGTGAGCTCCAAGGCCATTTCCTCTCCTGTTGAACGCAGGAACCTGAAATTTGAGAGGGCGGGTCAATGGAGAATGCTGAAGGCGCCTGAGTGGTCACTGATCAGCTGAGTGAGCTCCAAGGCCATTTCCTCTCCTGTTGAACGCAGGAAGCTGAAATTTGAGAGGGCGGGTCAATGGAGAATGCTGAAGGTGCCTGAGTGGTCACTGATCAGCTGAGTGAGCTCCAAGGCCATTTCCTCCCCTGTTGAACGCAGGAAGCTGAAATTTGAGAGGGCGGGTCAATGGAGAATGCTGAAGGTGCCTGAGTGGTCACTGATCAGCTGAGTGAGCTCCAAGGCCATTTTCTCTTCTGTTGAACGCAGGAAGCTGAAATTTGAGAGGGCGGGTCAATGGAGAATACAGATGGTGGAAGGTGCTATTGATGGAGAACCAGTGATCTATACAGAAGGGTGATCTATACAGAAAATAATAAACCTTTGAGCAATGATTTGCAGCGTTTTTATTCGATTTTCGTATTCTACGTACCTTGAAACGTAAAACATCAAATTTTGAGGGGGGGTTAAAATTTTTTTTTTCTTGCTCGATTCCAAAGGCTTATTATTGAAAATAATAAACCAAAATGAACCTTTGGAATCGACCAAGAAAACCGGCCTATTCAGAAAACGCTTGCATACGAGTCTGCAACACATTGAAACATTTTCATGCCCCCCCCCCCCCCTCCCCTCCTGAGACATCTGGGAGCTCGATTTTCGACTCAGCTGATCTGGGAGCTCGATTTTCGACTCAGCTGATCTGGGAGCTCGAATTTCGACTCAGCTGATCTGGGAGCTCGAATTTCGACTCAGCTGATCTGGGAGCTCGATTTTTCGACTCAGCTGATCTGGGAGCTCGAGTTTCGACTCAGCTGATCTGGGAGCTCGATTTTCGACTCAGGTGGTCTGGGAGCTCGAGTTTCGACTCAGCTGATCTGGGAGCTCGATTTTCGACTCAGCTGATCTGGGAGCTCGATTTTTGACTCAGCTGATCTGGGAGCTCGATTTTTGGCTCAGCTGATCTGGGAGCTCAATTTTCGACTCAGCTGATCTGGGAGCTCGATTTTTGGCTCAGCTGATCTGGGAGCTCAATTTTCGACTCAGCTGATCTGGTAATATCAAACTGTAAAGTACCTACCTAACTGTAAAGTACCTACCTGTAAAGTACCTAACAACTTCACTTCTGATGGTCATAATCATCATTGTGGCGACTTGGGACAAATTTCGTTAGCAAATTTCGTTAGCAATTTTCGTCGCAACAAATTTCGTTGCAACAAATTTCGTCGCAACAAATTTCGTGACGATTTTGGTTTATTATTTTCAATAATAAGCCTTTGGAATCGAGCAAGAAAAAAAAAATTTTGACCCCCCCTCAAAATTTGATGTTTTACGTTTCAAGGTACGTAGAATACGAAAATCGAATAAAAACATTTCCGTCCGTCCGCCGTACGCCGTACGCCGTACGCCGTCCGCCGTCCGCCGTCCGCCGTACGCGGCACTTTTCTTAGCAACACTGGACCGATTTGGTTCAAATTTGGTATATGGGCTCCATTTGGGGTCTAGTTGTGCCGCGAAGCTTTTGGTTGATGTAGGTCACTTCTAAGGGGTGAAAATTAAGGGTTGAAATTTTCAAGAGTGCCCTAGCTCGAAAACTCTCGAAATAAAGGTATCGTTTTTTCATCAATTTTAAATAGTACAGAATTTTTAAAAATTTTTGAGACCACCCGGAGCTCTGTAGGACAAACCGTTCGGTCCCTACGAGTATTTGAAGGTTTTCCTTCGATAAAACAGAATCATGAGTGTGAATCGCAAAAGAGGTATAATCGCCGTTCAAATTTTATCTGACTAAAATGCGATCGCTGTTCATTTCTTCGATTTGTATACAGTTTTGCCTTCTGCGTAACCAGTAATCAAATTTCCATATCAAGCTTTCTATTTTTCGAATCGAGTGTGAAGCGTTTAGTTCTTTCTAATAAACTTGATTGTGAAGGTGTGAAGCCATTATAGTGTGGTAGGTAGTACCTACCAATAGTTGGTAGGTAAAAAAAGTTGGTAGGTAAAACAATGTTTGTAGGTAAAAAACGCTGCAAATCATTGCTCACTGATCAGCTGAGTGAGCTCCGAAGCCATTTTCAATGCTATTGAATGGAAGTGCTCTTCCAGGCGTCTCCAGCATTCGAGGAGATCTTCTTCACTCCTCAGATCACTGATCAGCTGAGTGAGCTCCGAAGCCATTTTCAATGCTATTGAATGGAAGTGGTCTTCCAGGCGTCTCCAGCATTCGAGGATATCTTCTTCACTCCTCACATCACTGATCAGCTGAGTGAGCTCCAAAGCCATTTTCAATCCTATTGAATGGAGGTGCTCTTCCAGGCGTCTCCAGCATTCGAGGAGATCTTCTTCACTCCTCACATCACTGATCAGCTGAGTGAGCTCCAAAGCCATTTTCAATCCTATTGAATGGAAGTGCTCTTCCAGGCGTCTCCAGCATTCGAGGAGATCTTCTTCACTCTTCAGATCACTGATCAGCTGAGTGAGCTCCGAAGCCATTTTCAATCCTATTGAACGCAGGAGCTGAAATTTGAGAGGGAAGGTCAAGGGAGAATACAGATGGTGGAAGGTGCTATTGATGGAGAACCAGTGATCTATACAGAAGGATGATCTATACAGAAAATAATAAACCTTTTAGCAATGATTTGCAGCGTTTTTTTTTTTATGTGCCATATGAAAGACATGAAAATGTCAAAAAGTATCGATACATAATATGTATCGATACTATCGATACTTTTTTCCTGATACATATCGTAGTATCGATACTTTTGCTTCCTCACTACCGAAGGTAGGGAAGCTTTGTATTCGTGAAAGAAGTGAAAAAAAAAAATGTCCTCCAAAATCAAAATTTCCACTTGCTTTTTGCGTTTTAGAGCTTCCCGAACAATTTTGGTTCCGTGTCTGTCTGTCTGTCTGTCTGTCGGTCTGTCGGTCTGTCTGTCTGTCTGTGGTCAATCCTTGTCCCGGGCAAAACTATACTAACCTGTGGTCCGATTTTGATGAAATTTTCAGGGATTGTGCGGGTTAGGTCCTAGACGGTCCCCTATAAATTTCAGCACCTTCGGATCAGCTGAGTGAGCTCCAAGGCCATTTTCTCTCCTGTTGAACGCAGGAAGCTGAAATTTGAGAGGCAGGGTCAATGGAGAATGCTGAAGGTGCCTGAGTGGTCACTGATCAGCTGAGTGAGCTCCAAGGCCATTTCCTCTCCTGTTTTTCGCCAACTGATTCTATACGTCCATGTTACAATGAGTGAGGAAGCTATACTGCCCACCCAACTTGGCAGAAGTTTTTTATATCTCACATTTCATCTGTTTCAACACCTACGACATGAAGGTACCTACTTGACAGTACCCCTATCTCTACGTAGATTGTTGGGAGACCAACAAACTTCAACAAATTTAACAAAGATGATGTACCACCACCTCCAGCTTTTTTTGATAACCTGCTGTCCTCCATAATCTAGGAAGGACCACCAAAATGTTAACCCAAACAAGTGCAATAAGAAAACAAGTGCCTAAACAAAAACAAGTTTTAAATAACAAAATGACTGATTTATTGTTTTGTTTATTCTATACTAATTAATATCCTCGTGATGGAGAGATGTCACACTGATGAAGAGAAACATGAACGACAATGTCACCCATTTTGGTTTATTATTTTCAATAATAAGCCTTTGGAATCGAGCAAGAAAAAAAATTTTTTAACCCCCCCTCAAAATTTGATGTTTTACGTTTCAAGGTACGTAGAATACGAAAATCGAATAAAAAAATTTCCGTCCGTCCGCCGTACGCCGTACGCCGTCCGCCGTCCGCCGTCCGCCGTCCGCCGTCCGCCGTACGCGGCACTTTTCTTAGCAACACTGGACCGATTTGGTTCAAATTTGGTATATGGGCTCCATTTGGGGTCTAGTTGTGCCGCGAAGCTTTTGGTTGATGTAGGTCACTTCTAAGGGGTGAAAATTAAGGGTTGAAATTTTCAAGAGTGCCCTAGCTCGAAAACTCTCGAAATAAAGGTATCGTTTTTTCACCAATTTTAAATAGTACAGAATTTTTAAAAATTTTTGAGACCACCCGGAGCTCTGTAGGACAAACCGTTCGGTCCCTACGAGTATTTGAAGGTTTTCCTTCGATAAAACAGAATCATGAGTGTGAATCGCAAAAGAGGTCTAATCTCCATTCAAATTTTATCGGACTAAAATGCGATCGCTGTTCATTTCTTCGATTTGTATACAGTTTTGCCTTCTGCGTAACCAGTAATCAAATTTCCATATCAAGCTTTCTATTTTTCGAATCGAGTGTGAAGCGTTTAGTTCTTTCTAATACACTTGATTGTGAAGGTGTGAAGCCATTATAGTGTGGTAGGTAGTACCTACCAATAGTTGGTAGGTAAAAAAAAAGTTGGTAGGTAAAACAATGTTTGTAGGTAAAAAACGCTGCAAATCATTGCTCACTGATCAGATCACTGATCAGCTGAGTGAGCTCCGAAGCCATTTTCAATCCTATTGAATGGAGGTGCTCTTCCAGGCGTCTCCAGCATTCGAGGATATCTTCTTCACTCCTCACATCACTGATCAGCTGAGTGAGCTCCAAAGCCATTTTCAATCCTATTGAATGGAGGTGCTCTTCCAGGCGTCTCCAGCATTCGAGGATATCTTCTTCAATCCTCACATCACTGATCAGCTGAGTGAGCTCCAAAGCCATTTTCAATCCTATTGAATGGAGGTGCTCTTCCAGGCGTCTCCAGCATTCGAGGATATCTTCTTCAATCCTCACATCACTGATCAGCTGAGTGAGCTCCGAAGCCATTTTCAATCCTATTGAACGCAGGAGCTGAAATTTGAGAGGGAAGGTCAAGGGAGAATACAGATGGTGGTAGGTGCTATTGATGGAGAACCAGTGATCTATACAGAAGGATGATCTATACACAAAATAATAAACCTTTGAGCAATGATTTGCAGCGTTTTTGTGAAAGTATCGAAAAGTATCGATACTTCAAAATATCGATACTTTTTGAAAGTATCGTATCGATACTTTTTGATACTTTCTAGATGTATCGATACGATATTATATCGATACTTTTGAAGTATCGGACATCCCTAGTTATGGATACGAGGATGCTACTAATGCAATACGAGGATAGAGTAATGCAATTATTGCATTACTCCAATAGGGGACCATTTACACGCCAACCCGCAAAATTCCCGAAAATTTCATCAAAATCGGAAGAGAAATGTAGAAGTTATGCACTTAATTCGGATGGAAAATGTAGAAGTTATGGCTGTTGCATGGAATTCTCCTTTGCGCATGGGCAGCGGCTACAATAAGGGCTGTATTGTTTTTTCATCAATTTGAAATAGTATTTTAGAACCGAATGAAACAACCCAGAGCTCTGTAGGACCAACCGTTATGAAAAATCAGAAACACGAGTGTGAATCGCAAAAGAGGCCTAATCTTCGTTCAAATTTTAGCTGACCAAAATACGATCGTTGTTTGTTTTTGATCGTTTCTTCGAGTTGACTCAATTTTGCGTAATTACCAACCAGTAATCACGTTTCCTATTAATCGAGGCAACCTCAACTCCCTATTTCATCGAATTGAGTGTGAAGCGTTTATTTCTTCATAATTAATTTTATTGTAAAGTAGGTACCTATGGTTGGTAGGTGGTGGTAATGGCAAAGCTGCGTTCGTTGCAGGCGAGTGATCAATACAGAAAATTATAAACCATTGTGTAATTTAATATTTATATAATTTAATATTAATATAATAAATTTAATATATTTATTCATTTAATCACCTACCTATACAATGTTTAATCATTTCCCATTGTACAAGCTAAGTTCATTTACACATCATACCGTTAATTATTAATAACTGTGAATATATTATTGAACATTTTCTCCATGATATAAACTTTATTTCTTTGTAGATGGAGCTGCAACCAAAGAGTAATGACCAAAAAGCCTCCCTACCTTCTTTCATCATTTCATTCTTTCGCCATTACCTTGAATTTTTCAGGAGAACTGTATCAATATTCGACATATTTAGAAATATCGAATCCGAAGTATCGATATCCAAAAATATCGGATAGTGAAATATCGAGTATCGGTACGCAAGTATCGAGGGGGTTAAAATTTGTTTCTTCTTATTTAAAATAATAAACCAAAAACAACAAAAATTAAATTATAAAAAACAAGTGTACATGTAACTTATTTATGTGGGTGGAATACGTTCTTCCCCAAGCTATTACACCACACATTATACCATACAGAAATACAGATTCCAACATGGTATAATTTATTAGTTAAGTGGTGGTTTTCATGAAAAACATTAACTTCGGCACCTAACTCTAAAATCATTATCGTCATTAGACAGAAATATTGGGGTTTTATAACGATCCCTTCCCGTTGTTTTCTTTTTTTCTTGCATCTCCGTGTTTTCATCAAGTTCTTCCTCATTCAGCGTTTCATCTTCTTTCCCGTCTCTCCACGTAATCATTCGTTTTTGTTTCTGGGGAGGGGACTTGATATTTTTCGAAGTCCCCCTGAGGGCATCATTTCCCGGATAAAGCTCCGATTCTCGAAGTTTCGTATTGTCAAGTCCCGTTTGTTTTGTTAGTGGAGAATATGACTCGACAACCGGGCTTATGAAATGGGAGGAACCCTCTCAATTAGATGAGATTCGTCCTCGAGATTTATCTTCTCGAAAAGATTCGATTCAATCATAAACGAGAAGCTAACCCATCACGAAGCTAAATCATCATAATCACGTCCACCTCCCCGCTTCCTAAGGATAATAAGGGATGATATTTTTGTTGATTTGCTGGTACAATCTCCATCGAGCTTCCGCTGGGAAAATATTCGTAATACAGAACAAAATCTTTACGAAGAACGATAAAAGCAGATCAAAAGACCATTGTTTTGCTTCGAGTCTCTTACTGTAGTGGAAGCACTGTTTTCATTTTACAAGGGTAAAGAATTTTTTCACAGCATTTTGCTTCCGAGTCTACCAAGGTAGCGGTAGCTTTGTTTTCACTTTTCAAGGATGAAAAAAAAAGTTCTCCAAAATCAAAATTATCACTCGCGTTTTGCGTTTTAGACCTTTCTGAACAATTTTGGTTCCGTGTCTGTCTGTCTGTGTGTCTGTCATAGAAATCCGTGTTGAAAATATGTTTTCAACTTCCGAGGCGATTCCCTTCCGACCAACTTTTTACTCACACGAAGACATTCACTATCAAACAACTATACTGTAAGAGTCTGCTGCTTTACTACCACAAACACCCTCTTTCAGTTGGCAATTACCCGCGACACGAACACCAAACTAGATTTGTCATGGAAAAAAACGTAGTCAATCCCCGCCCTCGACTTCAGTTGACAACCCGTAGCCCGTTTTACGCCCTACCATTGATACATAGAAGCCTAACACATAATCTGAAAACCCCTACTAATTTCACCAGGAATGCATACAAGAAACTCATTTTCGAATACCTAATAGAGAATGGCCCACAGAAAATTGAAAACAATTCAACTAGTACATATGTCACATAGATAACCAATAGATTATGATAAATAACTGTTTTTTTGCTTCCGATTCTACCAAGGTAGCGGAAGCTTTGTTTTCACTTTTCAAGGTCGAAAAAAAAAAGTTCTCCAAAATCAAAATTTTCACTCGCGTTTTGCGTTTTAGACCTTTCTGAACAATTTTGGTTCAGTGTTTGTGTGTCTGTCTGTCTGTCATGAATTCCTTGTAACGCGCATAACTATACGAAGTTATAGTCCGATTTCAATGAAATTTTCAGGGATTGTGCGGGTTGGTGTGTAGACGGTCCCCTATGAAAATCATCATCCCCGGACTGATAGAAGCGACTGCGCATGCGCAAACGTGAATTCCTTGTAACGGCCATAACTTCTACATTTTCCATCCGGTTTCAATGAAATTTTCAGGGATGTTACAGATTAGTATTTAGATGGTCCCCTATAAAAATCACCACCTTCGGACTGATAGTAGCCACTGCACATGCGCAAACGTGAATTTCCTTGTAACGGCCATAAATTCTACATTTTCCATCCGATTTCAATGAAATTTTCAGGGATGTTACAGATTAGTATTTAGATGGTCCCCTATGAAAATCACCACCTTCGGACTGATAGTAGCCACTGCGCATGCGCAAACGTGAATTTCCTTGTAACGGCCATAAATTCTACATTTTCCATCCGATTTCAATGAAATTTTCAGGGATGTTACAGATTAGTATTTAGATGGTCCCCTATGAAAATCACCACCTTCGGACTGATAGTAGCCACTGCGCATGCGCAAACGTGAATTTCCTTGTAACGGCCATAAATTCTACATTTTCCATCCGATTTCAATGAAATTTTCAGGGATGTTACAGATTAGTATTTAGATGGTCCCCTATGAAAATCACCACCTTCGGACTGATAGTAGCCACTGCGCATGCGCAAACGTGAATTTCCTTGTAACGGCCATAACTTCTACATTTTCCATCCGATTTCAATGAAATTCTCAGGGATGTTACAGATTAGTATTTAGATGGTCCCCTATGAAAATCACCACCTTCGGACTGATAGTAGCCACTGCGCATGCGCAAACGTGAATTTCCTTGTAACGGCCATAACTTCTACATTTTCCATCCGATTTCAATGAAATTCTCAGGGATGTTACAGATTAGTATTTAGATGGTCCCCTATGAAAATCACCACCTTCGGACTGATAGTAGCCACTGCGCATGCGCAAACGTGAATTTCCTTGTAACGGCCATAACTTCTACATTTTCCATCCGATTTCAATGAAATTTTCGGGGATGTTACAGATTAACTTGTTTTGATGTTTAGAGATTAACTACTATGCATTGGATCATGTATACAATCGGGTTATGGATACGAGGAAGCTATGTGCCACACCCACTTGGCAGACGTTTTTATAACTGTTAGCTTAATAAAATAATGTATTAGTAGTTTTAACATAAATCGAAACGCCTTCAAGAACTCCCTGGCAGCAACACAGACTTAGGTCTAGCGCTGCTAGGAATGTTGACGTATGACTTTTTTTTTTAAATGTATTTTCCTTATTGATTACTTTCCTTTATGATTTGTATTTCTGTTTCGATGTTTGATTGTCAATAAATATCTCTATCTCTCTATCTCTCCTTGTAACGGGCATAACTATACGAAGTTATTGTCCGATTTCTATGAAATTTTCAGGGATTGTGCGGGTTGGTGTGTAGACGGTCCCCTATGAAAATCATCATCCCCGGACTGATAGAAGCTACTGCGCATGCGCAAACGTGAATTTCCCTGTAACGGCCATAACATCCACATTTTCTACCCGATTACGATGAAATTTTCAGGGATTATGCGGATTAGGTTGTAGATGGTCTCCAATGAAGATAATCACCCCTGGACTGATAGTAGCCGCTGCGCATGCGCAAAGGTGAATTCTGTTAAGTTGGCTAGTTACAGAAGGGGGCTTTAGAATCGAAAGGCTATTAAGCAGCATAATATGCATACGATATATTATATCGTATGTATAGGAGACTATTAAATCTTTGAGATGATTAAAGTTGAAGAATATTAAAGTAAGTTAGTATATGTTAGAGATAATCAAAATGCGTCCTTTTTCTGACCAATCATGTATTGTTTAGTAATTTACTTATTACTGTAATGTATAGTAGACATCAATTTATTTACCGATATGGAGCGATTTAGCAAAGATCCTACCCTACAACACGGGCCAAGCCTAACGTCGGGTAGGAAATCTGAGCAAATCGCATCCCTTCATGCAATTATATTATTGTAAAAGTGTACAAAATAAACATATCTATCTGTCTATCTATCTATCCTTGTAACAGCCATAACTTCTACATTTTCCATCCGATTTCAATGAAATTTCCAGGGATGTTACTGAGTAGTGTTTAGATGGTCCTCTATGAAAATCATAGAGAATGGTTTTTCATAGAGGGATGGTCCCCGGTGAGAATCTCAAATCCTATTCATTGCATCACTAGGCCTCAATAGGTCAGAGGTAGCGGATAGAATTATCCCCCAGGGGTCCCGGGTTCGAATCCCAGCCGAGGCTAAGCATTTTTTTGATCCAATCACATACATCTACTCACTTACATTTTTCATCAGAATTTGATGAAATTTTCTAGGATTGTCCAGATTAGCGTGTAGATAGTGGGAGGTACTTAGGGCCGGTTTCACCAACAATCCATTAACTCCGTTCGACGAAAACTGCGTTTAAAGTAAACTGAGATTGATCTCCAGTCAAAATTTGTTTCGGTTTCACCAAGTTGAACGGGTTCTCAGGAACGGCGTTTTCGTTGATCTCTGGTAAACTTCTTCTTCACCATCGAAGCATCGAAAATCGTCGTACAACTCTGATCTGGCAGGTGATACGAGAGATAACGACATTGTTTTGTGACAGTTTTCCCGCAGAATCACTTTTTCGATAGTTATGACTTCATTCAATCCGCGATATTTCATCAATACGTCAACTATCCTCTTTCAGCGCTATAATTTGTGTTGTTCATGAGTTCATTATGATTGTTGGAGTTCAGATTTTCGATTGGACGTCTACCTCCTTCATCAAAGTGAGTACATTTACCTACTTTTATCCCTGGTGATTCCCTCTTCCAGGCTCTCTGGGTTTTTCTACAAATGTGCCTTACTGCATGACTCCTAAACCATATAGGTACCTACTCACCGTTACTTTCAACTACTCTGAGCTACCTAGTAGACATAGCTAACTGCTTAATGATGTGCGGATGCAAATTTTTGTTTCAGATTTCGGATAACAGGCTACGAACTGTGTGACGTATTTTCTGAACAAATAAGGTGAATTTCATTCTTCATGTCAAGAAAACCCATTATCACTTCAGCATTCATGAAATACTACTACGATCGGTACTTGTGTGAAATTCTATGTACGCATTTTATAAGAATGAATGAATTAAAATTATAATTATTGTATTCAATAAAACGTGATACGTATGAATTGATTTGTTCATCTGCCTACACATTTCTCCAAGTCAATCTTATGTTGCAACAAATCGGTTCTTTTTTCTCCTACCTACCTATGCTGATTATGGTGCAAACAAAAATAAATTCGTAGGTAAATAATAAGAAAAGAATTTTCGGCATAATTGTTTGAGATAGGTAATGCGTAATCAAATAATAAGAATAATCATTCAATCAAACAACTATACAAGAATATAAACGACGTAAGTAAGCAATCTTTAGTAAACACCTAACGAGAAAAAAGGAAATATGAAGAGGGGATCTTGCGAAAAAATATGTATTCACCAGATACCATATAGGTATGTAACAGTTTTATTTTCATAATGATTAACATCAGCAAAAGTAACTACTCACAATAGGTACGTAAAATGCACACAGCAACTGGGAAACGGAAATATCTGAGATTGTAACGAAACTTGGCTGAAATAGCGACGTCCTGCGATGGATTTGTTAGGGACCGCGAATAATGAAATGGTTCACAATTTCGTTGTCCTTTCTCACTCCCGTATGATACCTACGAGAAGGTGCGCACCAAAGCTCGAGACATGATAAAAACTCCAGCAAAACACGGACGAAAAACAGCTCGACGGAATAGGAAAAATAACAATGGCGTCCACGTCCGTCGCTTTAAACGAAGATCAAACCGATTAACCAGCCAAAATTGAGCGATCAGCGCCAAACGCCGGATGAACCGAGGAAGGCGTTGATCGCCTCTGGTGAAACCCATTTTCTCGGTTCAGTAGTTGAATCGGCCCTCGAACTCCGATCAAAATGTTGGTGAAACCGGCCCTCAGAGATTGGTGTTTTGAGATTAACTACTATGCATTGGATCATCTATATAATCGGGTTATGGATACGAGGAAGCTATGTGCCACACCCACTTGGCAGACGTTTTTTCTACGAGTATATAGATCACTCGTCTGCAAAGAACACGGCTTTGCCATTGTTACCACCAACTTGAAGAAACACATTTGAACGGCGATTGACGATTGCGTCTCTTGACCCCCCCCCCCACTCCGAAATTTCCCGAGTGTACACGAATTTTCACGAGCGATGTCCGTAGGTACAACCGTCCCCAGGTACTGCAGCTTCCCCTTTTTACGATATATTCATGAAGTAAAGTGTACACAATTGGTTGAAAACTGGTTGAAATTGGTAATTGCAATTGGAAATAGTTTAAATTAATTGAAAAGTTTATAAATAAAATTTATTGAAAAATTATGAGTTTTACTGGAAAAAGCTATAAAGAGGGGAAAGGGTTTTGATCGGGGTTTCTCTCAGTTGAGGGTGTAGGCTCGAATATCAGGATTGAGGGGAGAAAACCCGGAAAGAGCTCCTGCCGCCCCTGGACAACCGCCTCCCACCTCCTGCCGCCTCCTGCGCCCCTGAGCTCCGGTGGGACCAAAGGACAGCTCGAGCCCCTCGGCGCCCGCATTATTAATCTCCGGCGCGCCTCCCCCGTCGGAAGGGTGCATCGGGGGCGGGATGCACTCGGAAGCGCATTATGGGACGAGGAGCGAGGGGGGGGGGGGTTGAGTGCATTCGACCCGGGGCGGGATTATCGCGGCGGGTTTATCCTGGCTTTGAGGGGGAGATTTTCCCGCTCCCTATGGCGAGCAGGAGGCAGCTCTTTTCCCTCGCCGGGTGAACGCAGAGCTCCTGGCGGACGGTAGTTCAACTTTCAAACCAACAAACGACCACACCCTCGAAATAAACATCTGGTAGCAATTTCCACTCAAATAAGTTTCTTAAATATCAATATTTTGGGATTTTGAATATATCTCTATAATCAGCGACTAGAAAAACTTTTCCAGACTCCTGTCAGGAAGTATAAAACCTATATACCTACTGTATAATGTACAGGGTGTCTACACGTTCGATGGGCATAACTTCAGGGTTCGATTCTACAAGGCATTTCCGACAAAAAATGTCTCATAGCAATTTTCTTTTAACCCACTCTAAATTCCTTTATTTTTCACTTTAAAGTTTTTCTTCGCGTTTTCGACCTTACGGCACTGATATGGTCATAACTCCCTTATTTCTCCTGAAAATTCAAATCTGACTACACCGTTAGAAAGAGCGTTAAATTCCTAAGCTACCTAGAGAAAAATCAACATATTTCAACAATAAAATAGTTTCAAAAAATCAAGTCAAAAAGCCAACTTTAAAAAATTGTCGAAACTTGACTTTTTTCGACCAAAGTTTTCACTCTGAATCCGTGCCCATTTCGATGGGCGCTCTTCGGAGAAAACATGCTCAAATTGTCAGCTTTTCAACGGTCTATAAATGTTTCTGTTCAACATTCAATAAGAAAGAGTAAATGAAGTTTGAATGTCAAAAAACATGTGTTTTACAAGCAAATCCAGTGTTTCAAGCCGGTTTATGGTCCCCCTCGATCTCAAAATGGCTTGACGATTTTGGTATCATTTTCTATGTAATTATTTACGCTGAATCCAATGGTGATACTTCCGAATAATTCCGACTGCTAGAAAGTGGATTTTTCGAAGAAAACCTTCGGTTTTCGTACATAAAATTCGCATCGTACATAAAGTAACACCTTTCTACTCAATAAAAACACCGAATTTCTAGCTGATTGAAGTTTTTGTTGAGTAGAAAGGTATTACTTCATGATATCTTCCATATCTACGAATAATGCGTATTTTATGTACGAAAACCGAAGGTTTTCTTCGAAAAATCCACTTTCTAGCAGTCGGAATCATTCGGAAGTATCACCATTGGATTCAGCGTAAATAATTACATAGAAAATGATACCAAAATCGTCAAGCCATTTTGAGATCGAGGGGGACCATAAACCGGCTTGAAACACTGGATTTGCTTGTAAAACACACGTTTTTTGACATTCAAACTTCATTTACTCTTTCTTTTTGAATGTTGAACAGAAAAATTTATAGACCGTTGGAAAGCTGACAATTTGAGCATGTTTTCTCCGAAGAGCGCCCATCGAAATGGGCAGGGATTTAGAGTGAAAACGTTGGTCGAAGAAAGTCAAGTTTCAAAAAAAAATTTCAAGTTCGCTTTTTGACTTGATTTTTTGATACTATTTCATTGCTAAAAAATTTTTATTTTGCTTTAAGTAGCTTGGTAATTTAACGCTCTTTCTAAAGGTGTAGGCAGATTTGAATTTTCAGGAGATTTAAGGGAGTTATGACCATATCAGTGCCATGAGGTCGAAGACGCGAAAAAAAACTTTAAAGTGAAAAAAATAGAATTTTGAGTGGGTTAAAAGAAAATTGCTAAGAGACATATTTTGTCGGAAATACTTTGTAGAATCGAACCCTGAAGTTATGCCCAGCGAAAGTGTAGACACCCTGTATACAGGGTGTAACGGTTAAGGTCGTACAACCGGCCAGGGTTCGATTCTACAACTAATTTGTGACTTTTTTTGTCTCATGACTTTTTTTTCTTAACCCCCTTAAAATCGGACTTTTTCCACTTTTAAGATTTTTTTCGTGTTGTCGACCTTACGCCATTAAAACAGCCATAACTCCCTTGTTTTCCAGTCAAAATTCAAATGTAATTATACCGTTGGAAAGAGCGTTAAATTTTCTATCTCCCTAGTGTTAAATAAAACTTCTTGAAGAAGACTAAAATGTTGAAAAATGAGCACAAATAGTAAAACCTCGAAAATCTCGGAAATTTTTCGTTTTTTCAAACGTTTGTAACACTAACTGAAACTGCCGGTTAAGTTCACACTGTAACCCCAAAAGTTGACCCAAAATCTCAGCTTTCCAACGGTATAGCCATAAAATTGTTTACAGTGGACTAATGGTGTAAAATCCTCGTTCCCGTGCCAAAAACCGTGGATCTTCCAGTAAAAATCGACGTTTTTTGCGAGACATTTTTGCCCTAAAATGAGTTAGGCAGCCATCTTTTCGTACTTTGTCTCACTGAGTCAAATTATGACACAAGTCTTATCGAAAAAGCAGTAACTGATATCTTGTACAATTCACTTTTCGAAAATTGTCTTAATTTCTGTTTATTTGTATGCCGTTTTATGAGTGTATGAGTTTTATGAACTGCTATTTTGTTTTAGACAGGTTATTATGAACAGGGTGGTTTGATTACATGCGATGTGGGGAGGAGGATGGACATTAAAAACATACCTTTGACCTTGTTGTCGACAGTAGTACCGTTTAACTTGGCCGATCTAGTAATAAAAAAATTGGCATACAAATTAACAGAAATTAAGACAATTTTCGAAAAGTGAATTGGACAAGATATCAGTGACTGCTTTTTCGATAAGTCTTGTGTAATCATTTGAATCAGTGAGACAAAGTACGAAAAGATGGCTGCCTAACTCATTTTAGGGCAAAAATGTCTTTCGCGAAAAACGTCGATTTTTGCTGGAAGATCCACGGTTTTTGGCACGGAAACGAGGTTTTTACACCATTAGTCCACTGTAAACAATTGTATGACCATACCGTTGGAAAGCTGAGATTTTGGGTCAACTTTTGGGGTTACAGTGAGAACTTAACCGGCAGTTTCAGTTAGTGTTACAAACGTTTGAAAAAACGAAAAATTTCCGAGATTTTCGAGATTTTACTATTCGGGCTCATTTTTCAACATCTTGGCCTTCTTTAAAAAGTTGTATTTAACGTACGACCTTAACCGTTACACCCTGTATGTACAGGGTGTCCCCGAAAACGTTCCCCCCCCCCCCTGCTAAAATCGTCCAGGTAGTGGTAAAAAAATTCTTTTTTTGAATCTTCATGATTTTTCCCAAGGATCTCAAATATGACCACGGTGCGCATTGCGCACGTGCGCAATCGTGCGCAACGTGCGCAAAACTTCGTTTTTTCAAATTAGATCCCCCATTTTTTATTGCAGATTCGGATTCTACGTGAAATTTCATGAACATTTCACACCTCAACTGATTTTTTCTGTTGCGCGCAACCCGCTCAGTGCGCGCTCAAAGATGCGCAACCGCAAGGTTGTGTCAAAATGTGCAGGAACGAAGTACGTAAGTGTGATACATGATATGTTAGTATTTTTTACGCTGAATCACGTGGTGATGTTATTTTCTTGATTTTACTGCATTTTTATCAAATTATCGACGAAAAATGAACTTTAAAAAAAGGAAAATTGCATTTTTTAAGGCCAAAACCACCCTGTCTACTTAAAAACATTTTTCCAAGATAATCGAAAAAAGATTTTCAAGTAGACTGGACGGGTTTTTCATGAGAAATTACAAGTAGAGAGTCCTTGTAAAATTACTAGTGAAGAATCCAGTGTGATAAACACTCATGGACATGGACTCATGTTGACATGGACATGTCTTTTGGCTGGGGGTCAAGGAATTTTTCGCGGCACTTTTTTTTATAACAAAAAATGCAACGCTGCAACCAGCAAACAAAATCATAGCTACATATCGGTAGCTATGAAGCAAGGTTCTCTAGAATACTGCAATAAATTACGTGCAATCGGAGAGTTTTTTTTTGACGTGATAACGTCTTATAAATTGGTTTACCGGGAGACACTTCAAGAAACTGCGTTACGCTCCGCTCACGGAGGGGGTGCAGCTCGGCGCTCCCTAAAGGCGGGCGCCCCGCCCCCCTTCCCTGGCACTCACTCCCCCCCCCACCCATGGGAAATACCTACTACCTACGGGAAATACCTACTCTGTGCAACTTGACAAAGAATTTTATTTTATCCTTCTTCCTACTATACGAATGAATATTAACATTAAAATTATTTTACCACTCAAAGTCGTTGTCACGTAAAACTTTCGCCCGTATACCGACTTTACAGGCAACAACACAGGGTTTTTTTTAATGTCAAAACATAAATTCCAACTTATTAACAAGGATGAAGTAAACGGATGGGCACAAAAGATGCGTAATGAGTAAAAATGCAATTTTCCTTTTTTAAAAGTTCATTTTTCGTCGATAATTTGATAAAAATGCAGTAAAATCAAGAAACTAACATCACCACGTGATTCAGCGTAAAAAAATACTGAAATATCATGTGTCACACTTAGGTACTTCGTACATGCACATTTTGACACAACCTTGCGGTTGCGCATCTTTGAGCGCGCACTGAGCGGGTTGCGCGCAACAAAAAAATCGTTTGAGGGGTGAAATGTTCATGAAATTTCACGTAGAATCCGAATCTGCAATAAAAAGTGGGGAGTCTCATTTGAAAAAACGAAGTTGGTGTGCGTTGCGCACGATTGCGCACGTGCGCAATGCGCACCGTGGTCATATTTGAAATCCTTGGGAAAAATCATGAAGATTCAAAAAAAGAATTTTTTTACCACTACCTGGACGATTTTAGCAGGGGGGGGGAACGTTTTCGGGGACACCCTGTATGTAAAGTATTTAAAAAAAAGTATGTTCTGATAACATAATGGGGTGTGCGCATGGGTCGGAAAAACTGTTTATTGTTATTTTTAACCTAAACTAGACCTCATGCTGAGAATTTTGACACCAACCGCGACCTTTCGAATGTTTATGACGTTATAGTTGGCCGGGGGGTCCCGCCCAGGCGAGAGGGGTGCGTGACGTCATAAACATTTTGTTACAATCGGAATCACAAACTTTAATGAAAAAACATTTCATTTTACAGTAACTAATAAACAATCAATATGGTTGATGTTGAATAGATACATTGTAGAAGACAATATATCTTAACACCTCCCCTCAACTTCAACCATCAGAGAGTCCAAAACATGAAGGGAAGGTTTGAAACTTTCGCCCTGCAATTGGATTCGTTAGAAGATCAGCAAGGTTTTCGTCAGTTGAACAATATTCCAAAGTTATCTCTCTTCCATTGATGAGATCCGTCACATAGTGCTTACGCACATCCAAATGATTAATCCTTGCGCTGGCCTTATCATTTTCGATGTACTTCATGCAACTTTTTCTCAATTTTTTGGTTTATTATTTTCAATAATGAACCTTTGGAATCGACCAAGAAAAAAAAATTTTTAACACCCCCTCAAAATTTGATGGTTTACGTTTCAAGGTACGTAGAATCCAAAAATCGAATAAAAATTTGGCCGTCCGTCCGCCGTACGCCGTACGCCGTACGCGGCACTTTTGCCACTTAGCATTGACCGATTTTGATGAAATTTGGTATGTAGGCTCCATTTGGGGTCTAGTTGTGCCCCGAAGCTTTTGGTTGATGTAGGTCACTTCTAAGGGTTCCAAAATCAATTTTGAAATTTTGAAAACGCCCTAACTCAAAAAATTTTGATATAAAGGTATTGTTTTTCCTTCAATTTAAGATTCTATAGAATTTTTATAATTTTTTGAGACCACGCGGAGCTCTATAGGACACACCGTTCACTCCCTACGAAAATTTAAGGGTTTATATTGAAATATATATATATATAAATCAAAACACGATCGTGAATCGCAAAAGAGGCCTAATCTCCGTTCAAATTAGAGCTGACCAAAATGCAATCGATGGTTGGTAATTTTTATTTTTTTTTAATTTTTTTTTTTTGATTTTTTTTTTCTTTTTTTCATATTGGATGGTTGGTGATTTTGTAGACGAGTGATCTATATAGAAAAATAATAAACCATTGTGTAATAATTTGCAGCGTTTTCAATCCACATAGCAGTTCAATTTTATTTCACACTGAGGACTCAACCTTAACTTGAAGTTCATGGTCCATTTTAGGTATGATACAACGCATTCCAATCACTTTGAGTTGGTTCTTCGACTCGCCGTGACACAATTCCAACGGCTGATGAAATGTCAGGCCGTGAAGTTACTGCCAAATACAGGAGAGATCACTTGACGATATTTTCTGTTGTCTGGAAAAGCTGTGGAAGTGGCAGAGGACGGTATAAACCCAGTATCCATAGGAGTTTTTACTGGCTTCGCATCTTGCAGGCCTAATTCCGAAACGATATCTTCAATTTTCCTCCCTTGATGTAAAAGGTAGTGAGAATCGCGTTGTTCAATTTCAACCCCCAAATAATTTGATACACTGCCCAAATCTTTCAATTCGAATGACGATGATAGAGCTCTGAAAGCATCTTGAACAGCCTCTTCACTCCCTGCACAAAGGATATCATCAACGTGTATGACGATGTATGTGTGAAATCCTTTTTCTAACTTTACATATAAACAAGAATCTGCACTGCTCCTTTGAAACCCATTCTCAATTAGTACATGGTTGATTTTTTCATCCCAAGCTCCTGCTGCCTGTTTTAGACCGTATAGGCTTTTCTGTAGGGTTTTAGGGGTCCGTATAGGGGCTTTTCTGGTGTTTGCATACCAAATCTCTATTATTTTGATCCAGAAACCTTCAGGCTGGGTCATATATAAATCCTCTTTCAAGTCTCCATTCAAAAATGCTGTTTTGACGTCAAAATGTTTCACACATAATTTCTTGGAAGCTGCTAAAGTGAGAAGTATCCTCACAGTTACTGGGTTTATCGTTGGAGCAAAAACTTCATCGTAATCTTCACCACATTTCTGTAAAAACCCTTTTGCAACCAAACGTGCTTTATACCGCTCCACCTCCCCATTACTTCTATATTTGACCTTGAAAAATCATTTCGATCCCACAGTTTTCTTCCTGGGGGCAGTTTTACTAAAGTCCAAGTTTTATTTTGTATTAACGATTCCAAAAAAGTTGAAAAAGTTGTATGAAGAAACTGCTTCTATGAAAAATCATAGAAAAAGATCTACTCGTCCAAAAATAGAACGGCTGGTGTCAAAATTCTCAGGATGAGGTCTACTTTAGATTAAAACGTCTGCCAAGTAGGTGTGGCACATAGCTTCCTCGTATCCATAACAGGATTATATAGATAATCCGATGCATAGTTGCTAATCTCAAAACACCAATCTCTTCCACTACCCTCATAGGGGACCATCTACACGCTAATCTGGACAATCCTAGAAAATTTCATCAAAATCGGATCAAAAATTAAGTGAGTAGATGTATGTAATTGGATAAAAAAAATACTTTTTTTATAAATGAAATTTATCAAAATAAATACATTATTTAAAAATACTTTTTTTTAATAAAAAGAAATACAGCCTCGGCTGGGATTCGAACCCGCGACCCCTGGGGGACAGTTGAAGTTACGGCTGTTACAAGTAATTCACGTTTGCGCATGCGCATTCGCTTCTATCTGTCCGGGGATGATGATTTTCATAAAGGACTATTTACAACTTAATCCACATAATCCCTGACAATTTCATCGAAATCGGGTGGAAAATGTGGAAGTTATGGCCGTTACAAGGAAATTCACGTTTGCGCATGCGCAGTGGCTGCTATCGGTCCGAAGGTGATGATTTTCATAGGGGACCATCTAAATACTAGTCTGTAACATCCCTGAAAATTTCATTGAAATCGGATGGAAGATGTAGAAGTTATGGCCGTTTCAAGGAAATCACGTTTGCGCATGCGCAGTCGCTTCTATCAGTCCGGGGATGATGATTTTCATAGGGGACCGTCTACACACCAACCCGCACAATCCCTGAAAATTTCATAAAAAAGGACAATAACTTCGTATAGTTATGCGCGTTACAAGGAATTCATGGCAGACAGACAGACACATAGACACACAGACACACAGACAGACAGACACGGAACCAAAATTGTTCAGAAAGGTCTAAAACGCAAAACGCGAGTGGAAATTTTGATTTTGGAGAACTTTTTTTTTTCGTCCTTGAAAAGTGAAAACAAAGCTTCCGCTACCTTGGTAGACTCGGAAGCAAAATTAAAGAAAAATCAGGCGCACCCCCCATTGATAGGTACTGTTCTATTTATGGAAGAAAAACTGAATGCTATTTTAAATTGGTGAAAAATACCTTTATTTCGAGAGTTTTCGAGCTAGAGGACTTAAGAAAATTACAACCCCAATTTTTCACCCCTTAGAAGTGATTGACACTAACCTAAATCTTCGCTGCATAGCTAGATCCCAAATCGAATCAGTATACCAAATTTCATCAAAATCAGTCCATAGTAACTAAAGGGAAGTGCACGGACGCTTTTTTTTATTCGATTTTCGGATTCTACATCATACTTTGAAACGTAAACCATCAAATTTTGAGGTGGGTTTAGGAATCGCAACGATATATCGATATATGAAAAATATCGATGCATTACGTTTGATATATCGATATGGGGAACCGATATTATCGGTCACTATCGATATATTTACCGATTATATCGTGACCTGTTTCCAAGTTAAATATTAAATACCAAGAAAATGGTTGAGAAGGGTCGCCTCGATTCCAAAGGTTCGTTCTTGAGTACAATAAACCAAAATAAACCGTTGAGTAATAATTTGCAGAGTTTTTGGTAGAGTTATCAAGAACTTAATCCCTTCACGAGTACACACACGCAGCCGGCACCTTGCGCCATGCGGGCACGAGCCGCAGTCGACAGGTGCTGGCCTTTCCTCGAAAGGAAAAACGCAGGTGGGATTTCAGAAAATCCATTTAGTCGGCGCTCGAAAAAAAAAAGATACTTCGGGATGATTCAACCGATGTAAAAAGGTGTTTTTCTACTCTTTTTTAAACACAGAAAAGTATTAATTGCTGTAATTAAGAGTCGTCGGCGAGATAATGGATTTCTTTCAACGACCTCATTATTTATGGGAGTCGAGCTGAGGGGTAAAATGTCAGCTGGTCACTCACTTCATTGGGAGAGAGACAATGGAGACTAGGAGTGACTCAGCCACTGAAAATCATCTTTCACGCTCACATCAATTTGCACACTTCTGCGGAGGTTGAAAACCTTGAAGATCAAGATTTCCTACACTATTTCGTACATTTTTCAGCGATTGTTCAGGGTTGTAATTCACAATAAATTTTGTTGACATGGATATGTTCTTTAGCTTGGAGTTTGTGAAAAAAACGCTGCAAATTATTACACTAAGGTTCATTATTTCTATGTAGATGACGGCTTTGCCACTACCTACCTACCACCTACTTGCTTTACAATGAAGTATATTTAGAAGAAATCAACGCTTCTCACTCAATTCGAAGAAATAGGGAGTTCCTTCATGTGGAAATTTGAATACTGGTTGCTAAAGACGCAAAATTGAGTACCTACAACTCGAAGAAACGAACAACGATCGAGTTTTGGTCAGCTAAAATTTGAACGGAGAATAGTCCTGTTTTGCGATTCACACTCGTGTTTCTGATTTATCGTTAAGTCCAGCCCTCAAGTTCTCGTAGGGAGCGAACGGTTCGTCCTACAGGCTGGTCACTAAAAAAAATACTATTTCAAAGTGAAGCTCATCAATATCATCAATCATCAATATCTTTATATCGAAATTTATTGAGCTAGGGCGTTTTCAAAATTTCAACCCTTAGAGGTGATTGTCATCAACCAAATGCTTCTGAGCACAACTAGACCCCAAATGGAGCATATCTATACCTTAAAGTAGGTACTAAGGAGCTATGTCCAAAAACGGAGATTTGAGGAAAACGCTGCAAATTATTACACAACGGTTTATTATTTTTATATAGATCACTCGTCTACAAAATCACCAACCATCCAATATGAAGAGAAGAATGAAAAAAAAATAAATAAATAAAAAAAAAAATAAAAAAAAATAATAAAAAAAAATAAAAAAAAATAAATCAAAATCACCAACCATTGATCGCATTTCGGTCAGCTCTAATTTGAACGGAGATTAGGCCTCTTTTGCGATTCACACTCGTGTTTTGATTTATATATATATATATATATATTTCAATATAAACCCTTAAATTTTCGTAGGGAGCGAACGGTTTGTCCTACAGAGCTCCGCGTGGTCTCAAAAAATTCTATAGAATCTTAATTTGGAGGAAAAACAATAACTTTATATCGAAATTTTTTGAGTTAGGGCGTTTTCAAAATTTCAAAATTGATTTTGGAACCCTTAGGAGTGACCTACATCAACCAAAAGCTTCGGGGCACAACTAGACCCCAAATGGAGCCTACATACCAAATTTCATCAAAATCGGTCAATGCTAAGTGGCAAAAGTGCCGCGTACGGCGTACGGCGTACGGCGGACGGCGGACGGACGGCCAAATTTTTATTCGATTTTTGGATTCTACGTACCTTGAAACGTAAACCATCAAATTTTGAGGGGGTGTTAAAAATTTTTTTTTCTTGGTCGATTCCAAAGGCTTATTATTGAAAATAATAAACCAAAAGCAAAAGAAATTATCACCAATGCACAATTCCTAAAATAATGGCTTATTACACTAAACACTTTAATTTCCACAATAAATTTTCAAGCTATTATCGTCAAGAAAACTCAATAATAGTTTTGTTGAATCTGAGTTTTTCTGAAATTAACAAAAATAAAAAAGTGGAAGGTGGATGGACATAGTTCCTTTGTGCTTTAAGGTACGGATATATAAAGTAAAGTAAACAACCATTTCAGGTTGGATTTTCGTCCGACTGGCGTCGCGGACGTCATCAGCTGTGTTCCTAAGGGAAGAGGTATCGATATATACCAATTTTCATCAAAATCGGTCCATGGGAACTAAGGAAAGTACCGCGTACGGCGGACGGACGGCAAAATTTTTATTCGATTTTCAAATTCTACGTACCTTGAAATAAAAACCAACAAACTTTGAGAAGGGTCACATTTTTTTTTTTTCGATTCCAAAGGTTCACAATTGAAAATAATAAACCAAAATGTGTGACTTTTTTTCAACCCTAAAGAGTGTAACGCAAGTCTGGGAGACCTAGGTTCGATTCCAGGCCGTGGCATACTTACATTTTTTTGTAGTGCCGACAGTTTTCAATTTTGGTATGTATCAAATAAGCGTTGCCAAATCCCGGGCAGGGCCGAACCACTAACTAACTATTAACGAACTAAATTTTGAAGAAAATTATATCAAAACATGGAAAACAAACTTGCCTTTGTCTCAAGTGGCTTTTGACAACAGAGATCGGTTGTGATACCCAAACTGCTACCTTGGGTCTCAAGTTACAGACAGACTGTTTGAAAAGGTCAATGCAGGGATTTGACCCTACCTTTCCCTGCTATTTAAAAGTTTAATTTAAGGTAATTTTCTCCTTCACTTTGTGAAAGAAAAGGTTTTCAAACGGGCACTTGAGTGAAAAGGGAATCCTGTCACAGTAGATCAACCTTATAGTGTAAGTGACTAAGGGCCAGCCCCGTCCCAATATTTTTTTAAAAGTCATTTTATGATTCATTACCGTTGAGTTTGTCGATGGCTCGATCAGCGAGAGACTGTTCGTAGCAGTCGACGAAGGCGTAGCCTCCTTTCTTGAGGAGGACGGCCGACGTGGCGATCCCGCTTTCGAAGAACAGGAGGTGGAGGTCGGCTTCCGTCACGACATTGGGAAGATTCCCTACGTAGAGTTTACTCATCACCTCAGGACCACCACTTGTCCTCTTTTATAACAGCATCAAACTGGAAGGTAAAATATGAAAAAAATACATCACATGACAATCAAGCAACAGGAAATTTTCAAACTCGAGGGTATTCCCAAAAATATAGCATTAGCAAACTGAATTAAACCTCTAGCAAACTGAATTAAACCTCTAGCGAACTGAATTAATCCTTTAGCAAACTGAATTAATCCTTTCGCAAACTGAATTAAACTTTTCGCAATTTGATTTAAACTTTTTGCAAACTGAATTAAACCTTTCCCAATTACAAGTGAACCTTTCATAAAATTGATCAGCATCAAACATGATCAGAGGACATACGAGTGAGTGGAGTCCCCAAAACAATACCTTATCTGCGGACGGTCAATAACTTCCCTGTGAATGGTCAATTACTCCTCTGTGGACTGGAAAACTTTCATTGACCTTCACTGTGTAGAGTCACCCTTCTCTTCCCGTCAATATTGCATTCCAAAATTGTAACTTCTGGAACCCCAACTGCGGAAGTTTTCCGTGAGTTTCCGAGAAAGCTGGAATTGAAGTTACAAAATTCCACAGACGGCGTCCTGCTAATTATGGACAACGCAAGAATTCTCCGTTCTACTATAGTCAATCAGTTTTTCGCAGAATCAGATATGGAGGTAAAGATTTTGGCAACTTACTCGCCCATGCTCAATCCCGTTGAAAAAATCAAAAACGAAGCCACGAAGATTCTGGCTCAACGAGGTGAGCATAATTTGTCTGATGTCGTTGCAAGGAGCGTGTCTACTGTAAGTACTACTACTGTTCAAACTACGTCATGGACATGTATCTCGCACTTCCTGCTGCAGCTACAGGCCAACCCCTCCACTAACCTTCCCCTTTCTTGAAAAATCAGACTATTCATGAGATAGTTTACTTTAGAACTTATATTCATGTATAGATAGTTGATAACGTGTTTATTTATTATCATTTGGTTTATTGAAAATTTATTAAATTGCTTGTTTATAGCGAAAAGTTTAATTAAGTTCGCGAAAGGTTTAATTCTATTTTTGAAAGGGTTAATTCTAATTGCGAAAGGTTTAATTCAGTTTGCGAAAAGTTTAAATCAAATTGCAAATAGTTTAATTCAGTTTGCGAAAGGATTAATTCAGTTTGTTAAAGGTTTAATTCAGTTTGCTAATGCTATATCACAAATTTTTTTAAATGGAAAAAATTTATTTGAAAACATGTTACATACTTATCTAGTTCACTGACATGTCAGCTATTTTTATATTACACATATTTTCATATAGCCCCCTTCAACCTCCAAGCACTTCTGGTACCTTGAATATAATTTTGTTATTCTCTCTTCATACTAGCTTCCCTCTATTCCAGCTAAGCAAGTGTTGACAGCACTTTTCAGCTCATCATCTGCTTTTACTTAGACTTTGTTTTTCTTATTGCTTCCGAGTCTACCAAGGTAGCGGAAGCTTTGTTTTAACTTTTCAAGGTTGAAAAAATAAGTTCTCCAAAATCAAAATTTCCACTCGCATTTTACGTATCAGACCTTCCTGAACAATTTTGGTTCCGTATCTGTGTGTCTGTGTGTCTGTCATGAAATCTTTGCCACAGCCATAACTTCAACAATTCTCATCCGATTTCTATGAAATTTTCAGTGATTGTGTGAGTTGGCGTGCAGATGGTCCCCTATGAAAATCATTAACCCCGGACTGATAGTAGCCGCTGCGCTTGCGCAAACGAGAAATACTTGCCACAGCCATAACTTCTACAATTCTCATCCGATTTCGATGGAATTTTCAGGGATTGTGCGGGTTGGTCCCCTATGAAAATCATTGCACCCAGACTGATAGTAGCCACTGGACATGCGCAAAAGTATATTTCCTTGTTACGGCCATAACTTCTATATTTTCCAACAATATGCAGCTCTACGAGGGTAGTGCAAGGTATTAAATACCTTGCAAGGTATTAAATACAAATTTTGGAGATTGATGTTTCGATATTAACAAGTATGCATCGGATCATCTACACAATCGATGTGCCACACCCACTTGGCAGACGTTTTTGGTTTATTATTTTCAATACTGAACCTTTGGAATCGACCAAGAAAAAATATTTTTTAACACCCCCTCAAAATTTGATAGTTTACGTTTCAAGGTACGTAGAATCCAAAAATCGAATAAAAATTTGGCCGTCCGTCCGCCGTACGCGGCACTTTTGCCACTTAGCACTGACCGATTTTGATGAAATTTGGTATGTAGGCTCCATTTGGGGTCTAGTTGTGCCCCGAAGATTTTGGTTGAGGTAAGTCACTTCTAAGGGTTCCAAAATCAATTTTGAAATTTTGAAAACGCCCTAACTCAAAAAATTTTGGTATAAAGGTATTGTTTTTCCTTCAATTTGAGATTCTATAGAATTTTTGAAATTTTTTGAGACCACCCGGAGCTCTGTAGGACAAACCGTTCGCTCACTACGAGAATTTAAAGTTTGGACGTACGATAAATCGGAAACACGAGTGTGAATCGCAAAGAAGCCTAATCTCCGTTCAAATTAAAGCTGAACGAAATGCGATCGATGTTTTACTGGATGGACGAGTGATCTATATAGAAAAATAAAAAATAATAAACCATTGTGTAATAATTTGCAGCGTTTTTAACATGATTTCCTTACTTCCTGAGAGGTGGACGCCTGAGTTCCCACCCGATTTAGTGCAGAAACCTATAGGGCTAATTTCGATACATTTTTAGCCGGGCACATTAATATTAAATCAAGATCAGAATAATCAGACCCTTAAGTAAAGCGCTCTGGGCTTCAGAAGGAAGTTATTTTGAGAGTAATAATGTAAACTTGTGATTCTATTTGAATAATTTTTCTTTTAAATCAGCCTCATTATTACTCATCATACATGTCTATCACATACTTTCAAAATAAATGCCGTGGGTCTCCCGTCGTTCCACTTTCATCCCGCGCATCCAATTCGACCGGACATCTTGATGGCACGAATCACGAAAACGACTTTTTTTTATCAACAAAAACCGTCAGCTACGATCGCGAGAATCATTATTGCGCCGAAGAAATACGAGTTACTCGGTAAGTATAACAAATCTAACGAATCATTAAATTCTAGTCAAAAATCTAAACGACTAACAAAAACTACCGAATCTAAAGCGAAATCTTATTGATCAACGCATAATGAGAAAAAAATCATGTGGAGTTTTCAACTGGGTGATATGTAATTGCAATAAAACGTTGAAGAAGTATTTTTATGAAAGTGTAAACTGTAATGATTGCATTTCCAGCGAAAGAAAACTATAGGTAGAAACGTGAATAAAACAGGGATGATCCCGAAGTAGAGGCTGGAATGAGACATAACTACCTAATTATACTAAATGTAGGACAATCCAAGGTATTTTTATTATAAATAAAATATCCTCTTGATACTCCATTAGGTATTTACTGGTGGAAATGGTACTTTCTTACATAATGCACCTCAAGTGAAATACCCGTATTTATCATATTAACATACTCCTGTTCAAAATTAGAGTACCACTATCCATTTCTACGTTAGTTCCCTTCTTTTTCATTTATCAAGTTTTTATCCATTTCCACAGATTGTTTTCAGGCACGTGAGGGATAAGGTAGCAACAGAGTTCTTGAAGAATGAAGAAGGGAGTAGCAAAAAGAAAGGGTCACAATAAAACGAAGAAACAAAAGAAGAACAAACCAGATGACAAAAAATTCTGCTCGGTCGTTACGAAGATTTTACGTTTGCGTATGCATCAATCCGGGGTCGATGATTTCTATAAGGGACCATCTTCACACCAAGTCTGAAAATGTCATCGAAATCGGACAATAAACTTCGTACAGTTTTGCCAGTTGCAAGTACACAGACCGACTGACAGACAGACACGAAACCAAAATTGTTCAGGAAGGTCTAAAACGTAGAACGCTAGTGGAAATATTGATTTTGGAGAGCTTTCTTTCACAACCTCGAAAAGTGAAAACAAGGATTCTGCTACCTTGGTAGACCTGAAAAAGAAGAAACAAAGAGAAATGAAAAATATGAAGGAAAAAAGTAGGAAACAAACAAAGATATGGACTCATATTTTGAGGAGTGTAATTCCCAGTTCAAGCAAGTATTTTAGGCATATAAAATTATTGAATTGAAACAATTCAAATTTCTCCCAGGACTGGGAAACGACCGCTCGAATAGCTACAATAGCTGCGAATGCAAAGCACATGAAGTACGATCAAGCCGCCAAAGACCGCCTCGAGAGCAAAAAGAATTTACAATATTCATAAAACGGGCATCCCACGTACTAGAAATTAAATGGGAAAAGCCGTTTTCACAGCTTGTTGGGTGGGTTAATGTTATAAGGTAACCAACCAACCAACCAACCAACCTCAGGTTGGCGTTACTCCAGTTAGCGTGACAGAACATTGTATATCGTGACCATGCATTTTTGTAAAAGACTTTAATTAAAAATACAAATTGTTTATGCAAATTCATGTTGGATTTTACTTAAAACATGGCGCAGTCTCAAATGGATTGAACTTTCGTTCAGATTGAGTGAAATCTGTGTGCAGTGATTTTTTGTGTTGACGTTTGCTATAAACCATGTCGGGCGCCGAGTTTCATCCGCCTCCTGAACTTAGTTTTGATGGTGATGTCTGTGCTAACTTCAAATCTTTCAAGTCTGAATTGGAGATATATTTTGTTGCGACTGAGACAACTAAAAAATCACAGGAGGTTCAAGTGGCTCGTCTCCTCAATCTCATTGGGCGTGATGCCCGTCGTGTTTTTGATTCTCTGCATTTCACGGGAAAAAGGACAGTTGAGCGGGTACTGGAAGCTATCGAGGATGCTATTGTTCCTGACCGAAATGAAGTCATGGCCCACTTCAAGTTTTTCAAACGGACTCAACAAACTGGTGAGCCGTTTGCTCATTGGTATCGGGACTTGAAGGACCTTGTCGTTGCATGTGAATTCGGTGAGCTTCAGGACAAACTTTTGAGAACACAAATCGTTCTTGGTGTTGAAAATACAGACTTGCAAGAACGACTACTCCGTTCAGACCTTCCACTAGCACAAGTGGTCAAGCTAGTGCAGACCCATGAAGCAGGCGTGATTCACCGAAAGCAGGTTCGTCAGTCCATTGATGACATCGGGTTAGACTCCCCTAATATTGATAAGCTGTCAATATCCTCCCGTGGACCCAAGAAGACATCCCAACCTCGAGGATATTCAGGACGGTTGACAAGTGTGAACAACGTCAACAAGCAGCTTTCATCTTCAATGGGGACATCTCGACAAGTAGGTCAAGTACCAAAATGTAGGTTCAAATCAGACTCAAGGTAAAGTTCGATTAATTTCTAATTGTCAATATTGTACCTACGATCATGAAGTTAACAAGTGTCCAGCTTGGGGCAAACAATGTGGTTTTTGTCATGGGAATAATCATTTTCAAAAGGCATGTAGTAAGTACAAGCAGGCAAAAGACACGGCAGTAGTTGAATCAATGGAAAAGGTTTGTGGCGATGTTAGTGAATTTCTTATTATTGACTCAGTAAATTCAGATATTCATTCAATTGGGAAGGCTTGGTTTGAAAATTTGACCCTCAACAACCAAGTAGTGTTATCTTTCAAAATTGACACTGGATCGGAAGTCAACACAATCCCTCAAAATTTTATTACTCTATTGCATGGTGTAGTTTTGAGCAAAGCAACGTTTAAATTGCGTGCCTATGGAGGATTTCAGGTTGAACCAATTGGTTTAGTGAGCCTCAATTGTAAATTCCGTGACATGTCTATAAATGGTGACTTCGTCGTTGTTGGTGCAAACTGGACACCCATTGTAGGACTAGAGTTGGCAAGGCTGTTGGGAATTATTAAGACGGTTAATGAAATTCAAAACATGGATAAAGACGAGTTTATTTTGAAAAATAAAGATTGTTTTTCAGGGTTGGGGTGTTTCCCGGATATTTGTAGGTTAGAGCTCAGACCAGGTTCTACTCCTAGGTCAAATCCTCCTCGTAGAGTACCCCTGGCGTTACGTGATCAATTGAAGCACACCTTAGATGAGTTGGTGAATAAAAAGGTGATTGTACCTGTCACCGAGCCAGCAGCGTGGGTGAATAATTTAGTGTTAGTTCAAAAACCAGATGGTTCTTTAAGAATTTGTTTGGATCCGAAAGAACTTAACCAGTGCCTTGTTCGAGATTTGTACCCCATACCTACACTAGAAGAAATTAAATCCAAGCTTTCAGGGAAGAAATATTTTTGCGTTTTTGACCTGAAAGATGGTTTTTATCATATTAAATTGGATGAAGAGTCGAGCAAGCTTCTGACTTTCAGCACGGCTCATGGGAATTTTAGATTCCTTAGACTTGCTTTTGGAGTTTGTACGGCTCCAGAAACTTTCATGAGGTTAAACATGAAATATTTTGGTGATTTAGAAGGTGTTATTGTATATTTCGATGATTTGTTATTAGCAGCTGAGGATAAAGAAGCTCTTACTAGGATTGTTGAAAAAGTAATGGATAGAGCTAGAATGTTCAATATCAAATTTAATCCTAAAAAACTGCAATATTTTGAAGAGGAAGTAAAATTTGTTGGGTTCAGGTTCAATTCAAATGGAATGTGTACCGATTCTGAGAGAGTAAAAGCTGTTCAGGAGTTAGCTATGCCAAAGAATAAAACTGAACTTCAGAGTCTGTTGGGTTTTGTAAACTACCTGAGATCTTTTATTCCAAACTATTCTGAGATTATTTCGCCACTGAGGGACCTTCTCAAACGTAATGTTGAGTTTCGGTGGGAAGTGAGTCACACAGATGTTGTGGAAAAATTAAAAATGTTAATTTCCGAAAAAACCAGATTGGCCAATTTTGATCCAAATAAACCCATTAATTTGGAATGTGATGCATCAAAGGATGCTATAGGGTTTGCCTTATTTCAGGATGGTCTGCCAGTGCATTATGGTTCTAGATCACTTACAGATTGCGAGCAAAACTGGGCTCAAATAGAAAAAGAGTACCTAGCCATAACTTATGCTTGTCACAAGCTGCACAATTATTTGTTTGGGCACAAAAGTGTCACAATTTTCACTGACCATTCTCCGTTGCTAGCCATTCATGATAAAAATTTTGATAAAATCAAAAATAATCGTTTAAAAAATTTAAAACTTAAATTATTGCACTATAATTTTTCATTGAAATATAAACCTGGGAAGGAATTATACTCTGCAGATCTCTTGAGCCGAAACATCATTCCTACTAGGCACAGTGAAGCCGAATGTGAGGACATAATTCATTCACTATGTTGTAATGAGTTGGTAGTGTCTCGTGAGAAAATGAGTTTATTTGTACAGGAAACCTCTAGGGACCCTGTTTTGAAACACATTCTCGAATATTACCACGGCAACTGGCCCAACAGACGCACACTTAACCGCATTGGTGGGGATCTAGTGCACTTTCATAATTTGAGAAATGATATCACTGTAGAGGGGGGATTGGTCTATTTGGATCAGCGACTTGTTGTGCCAACGTCGCTCAGATCTATGATGGTTGATATACTACATGAAACCCACTTAGGATTGGAAAAATGCAAAGCCAAAGCAAGACAGTTGATTTATTGGCCATCTATCAACTCCCAATTGGAAAACACCATTTCTAAATGTTATGTTTGTCAACGGTTTAGTAGAAAAAACATCAAAGAACAACTTATTAATCATTCTATTCCTGACACCCCATTCAGCAAAATTGGTCTAGACGTGGCGGAGTATGAGGGCCAATACTATTTAGTTGTGATCGATTATTTCTCACGCTGGATTGAAGTGGAAAAAATGGCCAGTAAGTCAACTTCTTCCATTATTGGTCTTTTAAAGCCGATTTTTGCCCGTTGGGGTATACCTACTATTCTTGTGGCAGATAACAATCCTTGTAATAGCTATGAATTCAGGCGTTTTGCTGGTGAGTGGGAATTTGAAATTGTAACTTCCAGTCCTTTGTACCCTAAAAGCAATGGTTTGGCTGAGAAGGGTGTTGGGATTGTCAAGGGGATGTTACGAAAGTGTGGGTATGATACCAAAGATTTTAATCTGGCCTTACTGAACTATCGCAATTGTCCAGTCAGTAACTTGGGAGTGTCCCCAGCCCAGCTCCTTCAGAGCAGAGAGCTACGGACAAAGTTGCCGATCAACAACGTGTGTCTTAAGCCAAGTCTGTTGACTAACGTTCAGGAGCGCATGGTGCTCAATCAAGTGAGTCAAAAACATTACTACGATAGAGGGGCAAGAAAAGAAATATTGTTTACTGTAGGAGAGCGTGTGTTGGTTCTCGAAAATAATGTGTGGGAGAAAGCTTCTGTACTCGAAATTGTTGACAGTCCTAGGTCATACTTAGTGCGTACTGATAAAGGAGGGATTTATAGAAGAAATTCTTCTTTTTTGAAAAAGATGTCAGAACCTAGTGTAGATAATGCTCCATCTAACAACTCTTGTCCTTTGTCAATGCCAGTGGACAGTAGTAATGATGTGAACAAACCTAGGCGTTCTGATAGGCCTAGAAAACCTAAGGATTTTTCCAATTATGTAAAGTTTTGAAATTATGCAAATGTATGTTCTGTATGTTCATTCCAAGGTTCTTATGTTTTGCAATTTTTTTTTAAGTGTTTGATTATTTGTAAATTTTGTTGTATTTGTATGTTCATTCCAAGGTTCTTATGTTTTGCATTTTTTTTAAAGTGTTTGATTATTTGTAAATTATGTTATTTGAGAAGAAATGATAATAATAATTAAAAGGGGGGCATGTTATAAGGTAACCAACCAACCAACCAACCAACCTCAGGTTGGCGTTACTCCAGTTAGCGTGACAGAACATTGTATATCGTGACCATGCATTTTTGTAAAAGACTTTAATTAAAAATACAAATTGTTTATGCAAATTCATGTTGGATTTTACTTAAAACAACGACCGCTCGAATAGCTACAATAGCTGCGAATGCAAAGCACATGAAGTACGATCAAGCCGCCAAAGACCGCCTCGAGAGCAAAAAGAATTTACAATATTCATAAAACGGGCATCCCACGTACTAGAAATTAAATGGGAAAAGCCGTTTTCACAGCTTGTTGGGTGGGTTAAGACAAAAATTCAATTCATTCGAGCTGTGTCCCTGCGAATACGAGGTTCCCGAAGAAAAGTGCGGCCACTTGAATTGGAGGATGATGCTGCCATTCTACTGTTGGAAGAAAACTTATGACCCCCCCCCCCCCCCCCCCCCCCAAATATATTTTTTAAAAATCCCCCGTTGTTAATTACAGTAACTCTCTTGTTACGGTTGAAGAAAATTATACCTACTGAATGATACTTAAAAAAAAAGTCTGCCAAGTGGGTGTGGCACATTGCTTCCTCGTATCCATAACCCGATTTTATTTACAGTAACTCTATTGTTACGGTTGAAGAAAATTATACCTACTGAATGATACTTAAAAAAAAAGTCTGCCAAGTGGGTGTGGCACATAGCTTCCTCGTATCCATAACCCGATTATATAGATGATCCGATGCATAGTAGTTAATCTCAAAACACCAATCTCAAAGTACCTTTCACTACCCTCATAGGGGACCATCTACACGCTAATCTGGACAATCCTAGAAAATGTCATCAAATTCGGATGAAAAATTAAGTGAGTAGATGTATGTGATTGGATCAAATTCTTAGCCTCGGCTGGGATTCGAACCCGCGACCCCTGGAGCTCAAATCGAGACTTTCCTCCGAGCTATTGAAGCCTTGTCATGAATAAGATTTGAGATTCTCACAGGGGACCATCCCTCTATGAATAAATCCCTCTATGAAATACGATTCTCTATGATTTTCATGGGGGACCATCTAAACACTACTCTGTAACATCCCTGAAAATTTCATTGAAATCGGATGGAAAATGTAGAAGTTATGGCCGTTACAAGGAAATTCACGTTTGCGCATGCGCAGTGGCTACTATCAATCCGAAGGTGGTGATTTTCATAGGGGACCATCTAAATACTAATTTGTAACATCCCTGAAAATTTCATTGAAATCGGATTGAGATTGTGGAAGTTATGGCCGTTACAAGGAATTTACGTTTGCGCATGCGCAGTCGCTTCTATCAGTCCGAGGATGATGATTTTCATAGGGGACCGTCTACACACCAACTCGCACAATCCCTGAAAATTTCATCGAAATCGGACAATAACTTCGTATAGTTATGCGCGTTACAAGGAATTGATGACAGACGGACAGACACACAGACAGACAGACACGGAACCAAAATTGTTCAGAAAGGTCTAAAACGCAAAACGCGAGTGAAAATTTTTATTTTGGAGAACTTTTTTTTTCGTCCTTGAAAAGTGAAAACAAAGCTTCCGCTACCTTGGTAGACTCGGAAGCAAAAATTCAAATTGACATCTTAACAGTAGAAGTTTAAATTTGAATAATCATTTTCCTACAACAAATACATTATTTACCTATAATTATATTATACAAAATTCAAAATTTTTAGGTACCTACATAAAATTGGATTTGAATGTTTTGAACACCATTTTGATTTTAATAACCTCATGTGCGTCTTTGTCTCTGCTCATTTCTTTAGTTCAAGTCCTAAGGTACCTACTTTAAATTTCGAATTTACGAGGAAGTCGCCACGTGCTCGTTGAAGGCGTTCCAATTAAAGAAATGGGTAAAGACAAAGACGTAGGTATATGAGGTTTTTGAAATCGAAATGGTCTTCAAAACATTCAAATCCAATTTTATGTACCTAAAAAATTTGAAGGAGAATTTGAGCTAAAATTTAAGGTTAATTTGTAGGTGTAAGTACCTACCTTTTTTCCCATTTTTCCGTTTTTATTTATTATCCACTTCAGTTTTCCCAGGTACCAACTGGATATTATGGAATTTTAGTGGGTTATATTCTGTCACCTACTTGGATACGTTTATGTGGACAATGAGTTTTGGTTCTTGATTTGGATCGTCTTGAAAAAAGGTCTGGTTTTTCTACGATTCCATCGCACGCTAAAATCACCCATTTATGCCTACTTAGTACTCATGCGTGCCTACATCCTACATAGAGTCATAGTTTTTGGTCTCACCTTGTCGGTGAGATCTGACAAGAAAAGAGTTTGTTTGCGGTGACCACCTGTTGTTGGGCACCTGTTGACCGAACGGTACACCTGTTTTCAAGGGAATACCGTCTGAGGTGGTCCAGTTTTCGACTAATATTATTAGCAAGGCTATGTAGGTCTGCATTAATTAAGGCGTTTTGTTCTGGATAACATCAGGTAGACGGTAGTAGACGATGTTAGTCTTCAATACCTATAAAAAAGATGATAATGAACTTTTAGCAAATTTTCCTGCACCTACCAATCGACATTATAGGTCCTGTTCTATGTGAGAAACTTGTACCTTCCTCTCGAAGCCAATGTCTTTTATCTTATTGAGGATTATGCTTCTTCTACTTATTCTACAGATTTCACTAGAACAATTCTTCAATACGTCAAATAATTGAGAATGGGGTCAGCTGGACTTAAACTCGTTCTTTGCTGAGCTTTCGGTAAATTTATTACCTTTTTCAGAGCTCTGACGCTTGGTAGGTTTACTCATTGAGCAAAACGTCTTTCGAGCCCTGAAAAAGGTAATAAATTTACCGAAAGCTCGGCAAACAAGGAGTTTAAATAGATCTCATTCCCAATCAGTTGATGTAGTGAGTTTTGTTTGGTCGATCTACACATTTTCAATTCTTCAATACTCATAAGAAAGAGAAAACACATACAGGGTGTCCCCGAAAACGTTCCCCCCCCCCCCCCCCCTGCTAAAATCGTCCAGGTAGTGGTAAAAAGAAAATTTTTTTTGTGAATCTTCATGATTTTTCCCAAGAATCTCAAATATGACCACGGTGCGCATTGCGCACGTGCGCAATCGTGCGCAACGCACATCAACTTCGTTTTTTCAAATGAGACCCCCCCATTTTTTATTGCAGATTCGGATTCTACGTGAAATTTCATGAACATTTCACCCCTCAACCGATTTTTTTTGTTGCGCGCAACCCGCTCAGTGCGCGCTCAAAGATGCGCAACCGCAAGGTTGTGTCAAAATGTGCATGTACGAAGTACCTAAGTGTGACACATGATATTTCAGTATTTTTTTACGCTGAATCACGTGGTGATGTTAGTTTCTTGATTTTACTGCATTTTTATCAAATTATCGACGAAAAATGAATTTTAAAAAAAGGAAAATTGCATTTTTACTCATTACGCATCTTCTGTGCCCATCCGTTAACTTCATCCTTGTTAATAAATTGTGGGACATGTTGAAATTTATGTTTTGACATTTAAAAAAAAAAATCTCCGATCGCACGTAATTTATTGCAGTATTCTAGAGAACCTTGCTTCATAGCTACCGATATGTAGCTATGATTTTGTTTACTGGTTGCAGCGTTGCATTTTTTGTGATAAAAAAAAAGTGCCGCGAAAAATTCCTTGACCCCCAGCCAAAAGACACATCTATGTCAAAACGATTGTTTATCACGCTGGACTCTTCACTTGTAATTTCACAAGGACTCTCTTTTTGTAATTTCTCGTGAAAAAACCGTCCTGTCTACTTGAAAATCTTTTTTCGATTATTTTGGAAGAAAGTTTTTAAGTAGACAGGGTGGTTTTGCCCTTGAAAAATGCAATTTTCCTTTTTTAAAAGTTCATTTTTCGTCGATAATTTGATAAAAATGCAGTAAAATCAAGAAACTAACATCACCACGTGATTCAGCGTAAAAAAATACTGAAATATCATGTGTCACACGTAGGTACTTCGTACATGCACATTTTGACACAACCTTGCGGTTGCGCATCTTTGAGCGCGCACTGAGCGGGTTGCGCGCAACAAAAAAAATCGGTTGAGGGGTGAAATGTTCATGAAATTTCACGTAGAATCCGAATCTGCAATAAAAAATGGGGGTACAAGTACACGTCTACCTCTCGATGCCAACACCTGTCCAAACAGGCAGACTCAATTTAACCAGAAAGCTCTTGAAGCAAAATTTTGATTTCTGTTTTGGGACCCAAATGTTACTGCTAAGACCCTAAATTTTGATTATAACATCCCAAATTATTTCGAAGTTTTGAGCAGCTTGATTCCCACTAATCTAAATGTTGTTTGGGTTTGGTGATACCAGTCTCCTTCAGGAGAAAGAGGTGGAGTCTTCAAATCATCATTTTGTCTTCTTAATACATCCGTTTGTAACAGATGCATATTTCGGCATCCACCTTTTTCAGCTATGGAAAATCTATAACCATCGATCTAGGATCTTAATCTTAGGGTTAAAATCCTTTAATAAGATTATTATCCACCTACTTACTACATATTTGATAGGTAATGTGTTGTTATCTCCTTATAAATTGTTAATTTTTATAAAATGATCAAGCATTTCCCCCTTGACTTACACATACAGCCGTCTTGTTCTACTGGTTTGTGAATATGTAGCATTTTGAAGAGTCCTAGAATGGGATCAACAACGGATTTCCCACTTTCTTACCACTTACTTCCACTGAATCGAGGGAGATGGTCCCTCTCTGCCCTGTATGTAATAACTTTAAGAACGTTTTTAGCTGTGAAAGGCCCTCTTTCTCTCTTGTCAGAGTTGTTCTTTTACTCATCAAGAGCTTCATATTACCAACCTTCAACTCAAGACTGAGAAAAAGTGCATTTAGCCCCTTTCTTCCTGGACTCTCCGGTTGTACAGGCACACGATTTGATTCTGTCCAGCTAGGATCATGATTGGTTCCTTTTCTACAAAGTTCTTATTGCAATGGAAAATAGACCATACCTAGTAAAAATTGGACCACGATTTCATATATTTTGTCTCTGTCAAGAAATTGAGAAACCAGAAACCTCTATGACGCAAAATGCTAGTAAAAATGATTGATTTCATTTAATGGCCCAAATGTTGATTTTTAAGATCCCAAATTTTTGACACGTTGGATGAATACAAGGTTCTTTTTTAAAATATCGAGCAGTTTAAAACTTTACGTATTATTGGGGATTTCAATATTTTTGGTGTAATAATCTCTTTTAAATTATGATTATGATAATTTAATTTGGTTAAACTTTGTTTGAGTGGAAAGCATTGTTAAAAAAAAAACACAAATGAGTTTGAAATTTCCCAAAGAATCTAAATTTTCTCGGTGGGCTACCAAACCATCTTGTGTAGATGTCATCCGAACCATACTCATGTGATGATTTGTGACTCACCTATGAGAGCTGAGAATGGCCCATTACAAATCCTCTTTGTTAAAATAGGGGCAGATCTAGCTCCTCCCTTTTCCCTTAGATATTCCGGACGCACCCATTCAACCTCGGATAATCCACCCCTAGTTATAATATTCACCCTTCTAGAGCCTTTCTTTTCTAGCTAACCTTATTCGTCGGGTGGAACTAGTTCCGTAGAGAAGAGAACATCCCTTCTATTATATAAGTGACGATGAATAGGTCCCTCCTACTCTGGCATTTGCCCCCACCTAAATCCCTAGTAATTTCAGGCTTGCACGCACCAAGATGGCTCCGATTTGAGCATCACTTTTAAAACGACAACATTTCAAGAGGACAGTGTACAGTGGCTCCTACTCGTACCAGAAGAATAAGAAGTCTGATCTGAAGTACTACCTATACCATAATTAAGAAACTATGTTTACAAAGCCTTGCGTACCTACGTGTACATGTCTATCATCAATCCTTGACCTGGGCATAACAGCTCGAAATCATGGCTCAATTTTGCTCAAATTTGAGGACATGTTTGGTACTGGGCTGATTTCATCATGATCCGATCAATATAAACAGATGCAGATGTGAAAGATAACTCATCAACATAATCGTTAACGACTTCACAGTCGTGATAACGTTTATTCACATTAAAAATCAGCAACATGATCGCGAAAATCAAATTTTCTATTAAGGAATCTGGTGAATTGGTAGTGGTACTCAATAATAAGGATTTTCACACTAACCAATCTTGCTTAATGTCCCGTTACCTATTCTAAATAAAGAAGCTCTACTCCCTTCCCAATAGCAGACGGTTTAATTGATTGGCAATAACAGTAAGTAGGGTGGAGTAGGGTAATTGCGTACCAAAATTTCAATAGTTCAACTTTAACCTCACATAGCTCTGCACCAGTTACAGCTAGAGTAATATTTTTTTCTTTAAAATTTACGCAATTTAATGCTGATTACAATCGCTGGATTGATATTTTAATTTTTCAACTTCTTCGTAGCTCTCAGCTCTAATTTTTAAAACGACCTCCTTGCTACACATTTCCCCGGTGAAATGGGGCAAATGTGTAAGTGGTTCTGTTTTGTAATTTCTTATCAACCCAAATATTTACGGGGCAAATGCGTGAAAAGGCCACCAAAAACAAACAAAACGGGATATTCAGAATTTTTTTGCGACATTTTTTCCAGTAGAAACAAACTCAAAAAAATAAATATTATTTTTAAAATAATAATTAATTAATTAATTTTTTAAATTAATATTATTTTTAAAATAAATTTTTTCTCCAACAAGTGCTAACAAGGGGGAAATAAAGGAAGGATATTAGTGATAAAAAGAAAGGTCAAACCAAAAATAAGTCACTTAGATCAAAAGGAGAAGAAAATTAACCACCAAACAAGCAAAAAATATTTATTTTATAAAAATAAACGTAAAATCACATGCACCTGCTGCCACACATTTGCCCCTTGGAGAGCTTACACTTTCCCCCAACATGGTAAAATCAAGGGGCATTTGTATACCACAGCCAATTCTACAGAATCAGGAAGTTTCAAGAGTTGTATACTATTATAATCATTAAAAGTACTTACCAGAATATGAAAACTGGACGGAATGACACACAAAACTTATATTGACAGTCCATTTACTAGAAATTTGCACAAAGCACTGCACTTGACTCACGAGTGAAAAGGGACTCCACGAAAACAAGTCGGTAGCACATGAGAGCGCGGTCAGAGTACAACCAACTTTTGTGATAAGACGTAGCAGATGTAAACACAACCATAGAGAAGACATTCGAAAATCCAGTTTCATTTGGCGCCATTTTTTGAACCACTTACACATTTGCCCCGTTTACACAATTACCCCACTCCACCCTATTGGTTCCACACATTAACGTTCAAAATAACTTTATGTGAAAATTATTGAATTGACTTGAAAATAACAGCTATTTTTCAAGACAGGTTGAATGCCTGTCTTCCAGAGACCGGAATTTCCCTTGCCCAAAAATGCAGGTCTTCTTGAATTTTTGGTCAGAGGAATGAAAATGTGTTAAATTGTCGTTATTGAACAAATTCTACATAATGTCTTTAACATAATTAGGCTAGAAAAAACACTCTTGTTTAGTTTCATTCGATTCGACTTTGAACCTATGTACATAACTATTTTGAATATTTTTATTATGTTTATTTAAAAAACAGACGTTTATAAACTTTGGACTTCCGTACCTACCTAGGTAATTCATTAGGTACCTTATTGTTAAGTATATTTGGAACTTGGCTACGTATGGGGGAGTCGTTTCTGTCTCAAATTAAGGGAAGTTTAATACAGTTTCAAAACTCGGGTATTATGTTAGAAAATGTGCTTTTTCTTAGGTAGGTATCTCGGTAAAACTTCTAAAGATCCAAAATGTAGTTTTTGACCCCCTTCCAAAGGGCCCTCAGTGTCAAAAAACGCCGCTGAACAACCAGAATGTCTAGTTGTTTCAAATTCTACGAAATTTCGTCCTTGAAGGAAGTATCTTAACTAACGTTAGACTACCTACTGTGTTTTTGTTACTTACCTATCTACAGTTTATACCAACCTCATTTCCCGCTTCTGTACTTGCTTTCGTTCAGTTTCTCCTCAACAGAGCGCAGAACTGAATCTGTTATCTGATAACAACCGTTGAAGCGGGTATTCGCCGAATTGTTGTTAACTCGCCTTTCTCATCTTCGACTCTCAACATTTCTAATTTCCTTCTTAGAATTCGTAATTTGATTTACCTACTTTTTGGATTTCGGGATCAGGCCTGTATTTTGCCGCATCAAATGCACCGTGATTAAATTGATCAAATCAGAGGTTTAGGTAAGTACCGTGCATGCAAACTCATGATTGACAACTGACACGCTTGAAGAAAGTAAATCGCTTGTTGATTACTGAAAAACATAGTTTTACCTGATAATAATAATATATGTACCTACCTAATGGTATCAAAGTGGAGAATGAAAAACTGCCAGATAACATTGAAGTGCTAAATTTGGTTAGGAAAGCCGAGGGTACTGATTGGACTTGCTTATTCTCCAGAAGAAAATAGACAAGGAAGGAGTGACCAAAATACGTAGGTAGGTACCTACTTTTAAGTAGGTACCTACCTCCCATAAGAGGTTAGTTTAAGGGATTTCGAAATAGATTTTGGACTAGTTTCCCTGCCTGCCAACTCTTTGGACCAGTCTTGACCTCCTATTGAGACTATAATACTGGATATTGAAGTAGGAACCGATTTAAATGAAAAACAATAGATTGAACGAGAGTGATGAGTCACAGTTGTTGAAGGCTCTTGAATTTTAAGGAATTCAAAGGCTCTGGAATTTTAGGTTGGGATGGGTCATTGGAAATTGTTTAAACCTTCATTTCATTCAAAGATTCCTTGGTAGACTTGGGCATGTTTATCTGATAGATTCTGGTTTCCTGTTCATTGTTGTTTTCAGTCGTATCATAATATAGATTCCGTTCATTTCCATTTCAGAAACTTGTCGAAATGGATGTAGAAGATGAGCCTTCGTTCTCCAATTCTTCGACCATCTCGTCGATTCTACCAAGCAATGGTGAACATCCGAAGGATGCAGACACATTCAGAATACTCATTGCCACTGATATTCATTTGGGAGTTCACGAGAAAGACCCCATAAGAGGTTAGTATGACAGTAACAAAGTGAAGGTAAAACTTGAGGGTTGAATGGAATTATGTTGGAAACATGGAAGGAAGATAAGGAAGATTTCCAGGTTAGGTGTGTAGTAGGGTGGCTTTTGTGTGACTCATGGGGGCCGCATTTTACGTCATGATGCGGTCGCCAAGCAGATAGCAGGTGCTTTGTCATCTAGCGGCTGGGATGTTGAGAGGGAGAGATTGTATCACATGCCAAGTGACCAGGGTAAGAAGCCCGACATCGTTGCCGTCAAGCCCGACCAGTCTTGCATTATCCTGGATGTCCAAGTTGTCAATGGCAGCTTGGACATGGAGCAGACTTGGCGGGCTAAGATAAGAAAGTATGATAGAAATGATTTACGGCAAGCGGTGTCGGAGCTAAAAGGAGTGGCACCCAACAACATCAGGGTGATGGCTGCAACCTTATCATGGCGCGGGGTGTGGTGCGGGAAAAGTGCCATGGAGTTGCGTGAGTTGGGCATCTCAGTAGGCGTACTCCGTGGTATCACCACCCGTGTCCTGCTCGGCTCATATTTGAACTGGTGGTCGTTTTATAGAGGCACTTCCCTTCATCCCTCTCTCCCACCCCCACCTTCCTCATCTTCCCTCATCCCTAGGGCCGGCATCGGGTGAGTCCTGGGCGTCCTCCCCATTATTTTTTTTATTTATTTATTTATTTTTATTTATGGCGTGCCCCCTCCGTCAAAAAAGACATTTTGTCTTTGAGGGGAGTTACCAAAAAAAACAGGGTGACCATTGTTTTCTTTGTCCAAAATCTTTAGCGATTGATTCTGTGATAGGCTACTGCTCACAATCAATTCAGTCGGCAGACTAACGTTACAAGGCCCATGATAGTCCGGACTGCTTACTTCCCTTTTAACCGCCTATAAAGAACCAATGGGGTAGTTGCATGACATTTTTTTGTATTTTTTCTGTGTAGAGAATCTCTATTGAAGTACGAATCTGCAAATAAAACTCCCAGAAACGCTTCCTAAAAATTTAGAGATTTTTTCAAAGAACGGGATTCTCGGATTCAGGCAGGAAAACCTACACATGGCTTGGACGCTGCGGGGTGGGGGCTACGTCACGGGTGTGAAGGGGGCCAAGCGACCCCTACACCACTGTTACCCTGACGCAAGGTTATCGACCTGGGGGTACTGTGCCAGAGGGATCCTTTGCCCGGGGGGTCCTTTGATAGCAACCCTCTGTTTGTTTACGTTCGTTTGAGGTGCTATCATACTGAATTTTGCTAGCAGCGTAATTGAAACATGTTGCATCAAAGATTTTGTTTCCTACTGGCATTCCCTCTACTGTAACTGAAATCGTACATGATTGTGAAGAAACGCGGTGTTCTGGTGATACTCGAGCCACAACCTCGCAAATTTGCTAGATTCTTCCAAGTTGGACATAACCAACATCCTTTTATTTAACAATTTACAAACACTCATTGGTACTACGTTGTAGAGGATAATGACACTAGATGAAACTTCCAATAAATGAGCTACTGCAACCATTTTGATGAAGAAGTACTACAGTCAAGAAAACAACTGATCTTTTACTTTCTACAAAAGTGTCAACTTACCTTCATTCTTGGCTCCTCTTAGGGCCGGTTTCACCAACAATCCATTAACTCCGTTCGACGAAAACTGCGTTTAAAGTAAACTGAGATTGATCTCCAGTCAAAATTTGTTTCGGTTTCACCAAGTTGAACGGGTTCTCAGGAACGGCGTTTTCGTTGACCTCTGGTAAACTTCTTCTTCGCCATCGAAGCATCGAAAATCGTCGTACAACTCTGATCTGGAAGGCAGTGAATTGGTGATACGAGAGATAACGACATTGTTTTGTGACAGTTTTCCCGCAGAATCACTTTTTCGATAGTTATGACTTCATTCAATCCGCGATATTTCATCAATACTTCAACTATCCTCTTTCAGCGCTATAATTTGTGTTGTTCATTATGATTGTTGGAGTTCAGATTTTCGATTGGACGTCTACCTACTTCATCAACGTGAGTACCTTTACCTACTTTTATCTCTGGTGATTCCCTCTTCCAGGCTCTCCGGGTTTTTCTACAAATGTGCTTTACTGCATGACTCCTAAACCATATAGGTACCTACTCACCGTTACTTTCAACTACTCTGAGCTAGTAGACATAGCTAACTGCTTTATAATGTGCGGATGCAAATTTTTGTTTCACATTTCGGATAACAGGCTACGAACTGTGTGTCAATGATATCTTTTCTGAACAAATAAGGTGAATTTCATTCTTCATGTCAAGAAAACCCATTATCACTTCAGCATTCATGAAATACTACTACGATCGGTACTTGTGTGAAATTCTATGTACGCATTTTATAAGAATGAATGAATTATAATTATTGTATTTAATAAAACGTGATAAGTATGAATTGATTTGTTCATCTGCTTACACATTTCTCCAAGTCAATCTTATGTTGCAACAAATCTGTTCTTTTTTCTCCTACCTACCTATGCTGATTATGGTGCAAACAAAAATAAATTCGTAGGTAAGTAAATAATAAGAAAAGAATTTTCGGCATAATTGTTTGAGATAATGCGTAATCAAATAATAAGAATAATGATTCAATCAAACAACTATACAAGAATATAAACGACGTAAGTAAGCAATCTTCAGTAAACACCTAACGAGAAAAAAAGAAATATGAAGGGGGGATCTTGCGAAAAAATATGTATTCACCAGATACCATATAGGTATGTAACAATTTTATTTTCGTTATGATTAACATCAGCAAAATCAACTACTCACAAAAGGTACGTAAAATGCACACAGCAACTGGGAAACGGAAATATCTGAGATGGTAACGAAACTTGTAGGCTTTTTGGGACCACGATTAATGAAATGGTTCACAATTTCGTTGTCCTTTCTCACTCCCGTATGATACCTACGAGAAGGTGCGCACAAAAGCTCGAGACATGATAAAAACTCCAGCAAAACACGGACGAAAAACAGCTCGACGGAATAGGAAAAATAACAATGGCGTCCACGTCCGTCGCTTTAAACGAAGATCAAACCGACTAACCAGCCAAAATTGAGCGATCAGCGCCAAACGCCGGATGAACCGAGGGAGGCGTTGATCGCCTCTGGTGAAACCCATTTTCTCGGTTCAGTAGTTGAATCGGCCCTCGAACTCCGATCAAAATGTTGGTGAAACCGGCCCTTATTTCGGCGCTGACGAACTTTTTATTGACGTAAAAATCGTGCTACATGCCAATATACGAATACGGAATATTTTCCAGGAAAGCCACCTCGAAACTCTAATCGATGGCTCTCCTTTTTGGCATATAGACATTTTATTTCAATACTTTGGCACATAAACGAAAAAAGTTACGGTTGGTTTTCTGATGATTTCTACTTACAACCAAGTCGTTCCTACCGAACTTTATCTCCATCATTTGTGTTCGTAGAAAAATCGTTCATCGTTCGTTGGAAAGCCCTAAATGTTTGCATAAATTATATACTGCCAAAACCGCTGTACTTACAGAAGAAACTGAGATATACCTACCCCTGAGTTAAAAGAACTGTCAACAACATTCGAAAGCAGATAATCGGGTAGGTAGCGGGAAAAAATGAAGACATGTGTTGCAGACTCGTATGCAAGCGTTTATTAAAAGCTTCTTGAAACTTTACAGAGAACATTATCTTTTCCAAACCAATCAACTAATAAATTATGGTAGATACCGGTATAAACTATGGTACAAACTCAGACTGCACTCAACTCAGACCGCACCACCAGAAATGTGTCCACTGATAACGTGATAACATGACCGTAAAAGTAACGCAAGGTTTTAACAACAAGAAAAATAACCAAAATATGCTTCAAAACTTTCAATTTAAACGATTAATTCAAACATGTAAAGCTTGAAAAATATATTTCAAAGATTTTTTAACCATCACCATTATTTTGCAAGTATATTTCAATGCTTCTGACTCGAATTGTCCTCAATGGCAGTGATCTCAACGCACTCTATTGTGAGATTCTCGTTTAGGGATGACGTAAGAGGAGTGGCCCGCCAACACTAAAAAGCACGGTACTTCTTTATTGAAATACGGCTAAACTAAATGGAATTTCTAACTGAAAACAGGTACAGATACGTTTTTAAGTGCGCTAAATTCGAATCTGAAGTCAAAAACACGAAATTCCGACCCATGCAACTACCCCATTCACCTATTCAGTTATTCACATTGCATCCTAGGTCTCCGTCCATAGCCCACCTGAAAGTTAGAAACTGGTATTCTCTGCTTGTAACATTAATTTTGTAACTAATGTTCTCTTCTTGTTCTGATAATATTCTTAAAACATTAAATAATGCACAAACTCTCGTTTTCGTTTTCAGCTGATGACAGTTTCAATACTTTTGAAGAAATTCTGCAGACAGCCAAGAGACAGGATGTTGATTTCATCCTGCTGGGAGGTGATCTTTTCCACGATGCAAAGCCTTCTCAGTCCTGTTACGTCAGAGCTATTACCCTCATGAGAGAGAACATTATGGGAGATAAGTAAGTTGGGTATTCCAAACTCCATTTTATGATGAAAATCTGTATAATAGCGTAAATGCGGGTGATTGAACATTCCGAGAAACCTCAAAAAATTTTGTGTTGGCAACATTGGTATAGAAGAGTCTCGCTGGAGCATACTGAAAGGTACAAATAGCTCTCCCTCTGGCATCTTTCAGAGATTAAGCTTTGAATCTTGATGCTTTTTAGTGAATCTGGAATACATGATTCGCTAGGTATTTATATATAGGTTGTTTAATTGTTCAAGAAGGTCTGAAACGTAAAACGCGAGTGGAAATTTTGATTTTGGTTAACATTTTTTATTTCAACCATGAAAAGTGAAAACAATGGTTCCGCACCTTTGTGAAGCTTTGTGTTCATGACGTTTCTTATTCAGATCCTTCATATTTGTCCAATATTTTATTCCAAAAGGAGAGAAAATTAACAAAAAATCTGTCATTTAGTTCTCAGTTTTTGCTCTTAGGGTCTTGTAAAAAGTAGATTTTGATAAATTTGAATAAATGTTTAGATATCACTCCATGAAAGCAGTATTGGGCTGAGTGCCACTTTTGTTCTCACTCTGAATTGAGGGGAATAAATTAAATAAATATAAACATTGGAGAACCCTGAGGAGAAATAATACTAGGACTTCGAACATGTGACTACCTCCTAAACGCAGTATGCATAGCAGTCTAGTACGTAGTACTCAAAGCTGCCGGGAGCGCTAGTTGTGCCTTTCAGTTTGCTCCCGCGAGCCTTTTCTCATTGTTATGAGAGTTATCAAGCTCCCTGTTTGGACTTCCCGCCTATTTGAGGCGGGAGACCAAAAAGCATTGCTACCAACTCTCAAGTTAGTTCCTAGTTCTGCTGCTTGGCGAATCAGTTCACAATTACTTCTGATCATGCAACCGTTAGGTGGTCCTATTTAGCAATAATGAGCCAGAACTAGAACAGGAGAATAATAATAAGAAATGAATAATTAGGTCCTTCAATGAGCAGAATAGTTCTATGCAGCCACTGCCATTCAGATCATTGGGGTAACCCTGCCGACGACGCCTGCCCGCCATGTTGCCTTGTGCTCCTACACCGATTAGATCGTTATAAAACTTTATCGTATTTCATCCTCTGTAGTTCAATATATTTCGTTGTGAAATCTGAGAATAGTGCTAGTTCATTTGTTCATAATCCCGAGGTAACAAACACTCCCTATCAACGCCCCTCATTCTGTAGTTGTGGGATGGTGTGAGATTGTCAGCAGACTTTTGGAAAGTGTTCTCAATATTACAAAATTAAATATGTGTCGTGATAAAAAACAGATGATTTCAATCCCAAAATGTTAAGATTTATGCAACCACGGGGGTTAGGATCATTGAGTCTTGACTTTTACTGTGGATGCTCCTGCTTGTAAAGTAACGCAAACCTTCCTACCCCCGCCAAGTCAACTTGTTGATTTTTAACGCAATTTATCTCAGAAGTTGTTGGTTTGAGGGTGACTTGGAACACAAGCCACCTTTGTACCAAACCTCTCCATGTTGCCTGAGTTGGTCACCTAAGTGCTTGATCTTAACATTCAAGGGGTTTTCCTTTTCATTTAACGCTTTTTCCAAATTTACCGAACTTTTTCAAAAGTTCGTTTCCATTCTATTCAATTTCATTAATTATTTCAACCTAAGGACAAGTTCTCAGTAATTTATTACTCAATTCTAATATTGATTGACAGTTTTCAAAATTTGATCAAGTAGATCAAAAAATTGTATTAAATTTTTGTAATATTCTCATTAAAAACTTTGTTCTCTGTAGTTGGAAAAATCGTTTTCACTGTTTTTTGTTTAAACAGTCTGCATTGGGTTCTGGTATCCTTGGTAGCCCAGTTTCAGCGTGTTTAATTTTGTTTTGGGTAAAAATTCTACTCATGTGTTTAACAGATCGATTAATTAATTTATTAAATAAGTAATTTGAAGATCATCAGCTTGCTGACGAATCAATTTTTCAGACTTATGCCGACTTTCATCAAACATTCGAAACGAGTTTGAACCAAACGAGGCGAGAGATAAACGACGTTTAGTAAAAATCGTCTTTCACCAGAGCTATTTACGAGTTTAAACTTCATCTTGGGGGGGGGTTCGAGTTTAAACGGTCGAAAATCGGCCGAATAAACTAGGAAACCTCGTTTAACTACCAATTCAATTTGGCCGCGCATTGATTTGTGATTGTTTTCGAAATGAAATTGCGAATTATTTTTGACTCGTCTGACGATGACGACGACGTCCGAGTCGAATTCTGGATCGGATTCCACATTCCGAGATTATGTACGTTACTGAATTTCCGCCTTTCCAAGCCCCGAGTCGTCCAAGTGCTCGACTAGATTGACACTCACCTCGAGTTTCCGTCATACAAATAAGTTCAACACGTTAATTTAAAATGAATAATGGTTTTTTCAATAACATAATAGTGCAACCTACATTCCTTGGTTGTTTCTATTCGGACCAATTATACAAATTGACCATTATACAAAACGCTGCAAATTATTACACAATGGTTTATTATTTTTCTATATAGATCACTTGTCTACAAAATCACCAACCATCCAATATGAGGAAAAAAAAAATCAAAAAAAAAAAATTAAAATTACCAACCATCGATCGCATTTCGGTCAGCTCTAATTTGAACGGAGATTAGGCCTCTTCTGCGATTCACACTCGTGTTTTGATTTATATATGTATATTTCAATATAAACTTTTAAATTTTCGTAGGGAGCTAACGGTTTGTCCTACAGAGCTCCGCGTGGTTTCAAAAAATTCTAAAAATTCTATAGAATCTTAAATTGAAGGAAAAACAATACCTTTATATCGAAAGTTTTTGAGTTAGGGCGTTTTCAAAATTACAAAATTGATTTTGGAACCCTTAGAAGTGACCTACATCAACCAAAAGCTTTGGGGCACAACTAGACCCCAAATAGAACCTACATACCAAATTTCATCAAAATCGGTCAATGCTAAGTGGCAAAAGTGCCGCGTACGGCGGACGGACGGCCAAATTTTTATTCGATTTTTGGATTCTACGTACCTTGAAACGTAAACCATCAAATTTTGAGGGGGTGTTAAAATTTTTTTTTCTTGGTCGATTCCAAAGGTTCATTACTGAAAATAATAAACCAAAAGACCAGTTCGAGCAAAATAAATTTCTATTCGGGTGAAATTAGGGGCCCTCATCTTCGAGTTCAAATCCATCGGTAATCATTCAAATTATCGAAGTACATTCCCACCGTTCAGAACAAGGTGGCGGCCACTGTGTTTCACTAGGATACATCAAGGAAGGTACTTGAGTCTGCAGAAATACTGGAGTTATTGCGCTCGTTGCGGCTCAAATGTGAAAGATGTGTAATAACTCAATAGGTAGGTGATGAAATTATTCAGCAAAATAAAACGAAGGGAACTGGAAAACTCGAAACAAACCGCAGGAATCAGCAAATAAAAAAAACAAGGAATTCGAAAAACTGACACTGATAATGATACACAAGGCGGTAATCTGCTGATAGCAAGTGCGGTTGTGGTTGTTGTTCAACGTTTCTATTGCCCCAATACGTCATAATGTCCAACTTTCATTCGTTTCGCTCAACATTTCAAGTTTAGACAAACTCGATTGTCTTAAACAACGTTTAACGATGATTTGGGTTGGTGAAAGACGCTCGCCATCTTGCCGGGTTTATTCCTTCGGATTAACTATTAACGCGTTTAGCTAAGCAAGTTTAGAACAACTTTTGGTGAAAGTGGGCCTTAGATTATGAACGATTTCCGTTCAGTTGGTAAAGCCCTCACTCAAACCACTGACGACACAGTATGGTTCTGACTCACTAGGATTTCATGCATCGATGAATTGTTTTGGTTCTAACTGTTTTAGACCCATCGACGTGGCGTTCGTGAGTGATAAAGACGTCTTCCAAAACAGTGTGATTGGCGATGTCAATTACCAGGACCCAAATCAGAACGTTTCGTACCCCATTTTTTCCATCCACGGCAACCACGACGACCCTAGCGGTGAGTTCTGAACCTTTGAACTGATGTCTTTCAGTAGAGTGGTAAATGGTGCCTGTAAGCTGTAAGCTTCTGTTGTCTGTAAGCTTCTTTTCGTGATGTTCTCCCCTCCTTTAGCACCTCTGTCACTCTACTATTGACACAATATTCAGCTGTTTCGGTGATTTTAGTGGATTGAGTTGTTCTGAGTTCGGTAATAAGTAAGATCTTTAAATTTAATTTAAAACCATCGTATAATATTCAATATATATGTAGTTTTGAGGAATTATGATTCTGGTCAGGTTTCGGCCGTACGAGTGCTCTGGACGTATTGAGTGCCTCTGGTCAGATCAATTACTTCGGGGTCTGCAAGGACCTGATGAATATCAGACTCAAGCCCATACTCCTGAGAAAAGGAAAGTCTAAACTGGCGATCTACGGCATCAGCCACGTTAGAGATGAGAGGTTGGCGAGGTTGATGGCTGCAGGATCTGTGAGTATTTTGTACTATTACTTTGAAGAGTTGCCTCCACAGGTTGAAATTGGCCGTATTTAGCCTAGAATCGTTCTAGAACGTTTGAAGGAAACCCTTTGACGGTTGCTTGAAAACAGAAATTACCCGGTGCCAGTGACGTCCCCACCAAGGGGGAATGTTTCGTTAAATCCACAGTGATTTCACCGAACTTTGCGTCTGCTTGAAATGAAGTAGCTATTGCAAGAAAAAGGAAATAAGCTTTATTGCAGTTTCCTTTTGGGTCAACCATCTTTATCTATCGATTGCTTCTAATTTATATAGCTATCTTTTGAGACTCTTAATGTAATCTTTATAATATTTAGGTGAACTACGAACTACCTCCGTCAAACCCCGATTCCTGGTTCAAAATTTTGGTTCTTCATCAAAACCGAGCCGTCCGAACTGGTACCAAACACATAGAAGACAAATGGATCCCCGACTTCATCGATTTGGTCATCTGGGGACACGAGCACGAATGCCTCATAACACCACAGGTACGCCACGTCTTACACCAGATTATTTTGATGTCATTAAAGACACTGTTGAACTAGACTGCTGAAGAGTGAGCAGGTTCAAAATCCGAACAACTCACCAGTTTCATCAAGCAAAATTTCCGACAAATTTGTTTGGCTGGAATTCTGGGCTTGAATTTTCACAAAACTTTCTGGTATGTAGAATTTTGTTTTGTTGTCTACTAAACCTCTTTTTCAGCAGGCAGAAAATCTTTAAGATCCACCTCAGGTGTAGTTGGTTCTCGTAAGATACCTAAAAAACCTTGACTTAACAGCGATTTTTATGGTATTACTCTTTATTTTTCAGAAATCTTTGGATCCTCAGAAGGACTTTTACATTATTCAACCAGGTAATGCAATATTTCTGCATCGACATTTTTGATAGCTCTTATACAGGGTGTAAGCCTAACTGGTCTGCCATACGGTACCAGTCGATTCTATAACTAATTTGCAACAAAAAATGTCTCCTAGCAATTTCTTTTTAAACCCTTCGTTTTCGAGTTATTTTAACTTTAAACTTTTTTTCGTGATTTTTACCTTATGTCATTAAATCGGTCATAACTCCTTTAATTTGCTGTGGAAATTACAATTTAAGGATACCATTTGAAAGAGCATTAAATTTCCTATCGGATAGATGCCTTAAATTTTTTTTGAGTCAAGGTTTGAGACATGAAAACGCCCTCTAAAAAGAGAATTTTACGTAATTTTGGAAACCTCGAATTCTTTCAATCTCAAATTGAACTACAAGAACCCATACTTTTTCAAGATGCAAGAACAGTGAAAACTGCGCCAGAATCTCAGCTTTCCAATGGTATAATCAAAACATATTCTACAACCGAATTTAGGGGAGAATTTTGTACTTGAACGCGGAAAAACGTGCATTTTTTCAACGAAATCAGCGCTCCGCCTAGTCGATCTGAGGGGTCGGACGACGGGAGTGGGCGAGCGGGCGCCGCAGTAGACCGCGAGGCCTCCGGAAACAGGAGGCCAGAGCGCTGACTTCGTTGAAAAAATGTACGTTTTTCCGCGTTCAAACACAAAATTCTCCCCTAAATTCGGTTGTAGAATATGTTTTGATTATACCATTGGAAAGCTGAGATTCTGGCGCAGTTTTCACTGTTCTTGCATCTTGAAAAAGTACGGGTTCTTGTAGTTCAATTTGAGATTGAAAAAATTCGAGGTTTCCAAAATTACGTAAAATTCTATTTTTAGAGGGCGTTTTCATGTCTCAAACCTTGACTCAAAAAAAAGTTAAGGCATGTATCCGATAGGAAATTTAATGCTCTTTCAAACGGTATCCTTAAATTGTAATTTACACAGCAAATTAAAGGAGTTATGACCGATTTAATGACATAAGGTCAAAATCACGAAAAAAAAGTTTAAAGTTGAAATAACTCGAAAACGAAGGGTTTAAAAAGAAATTGCTATGAAACATTTTTTGTTGCAAATTAGTTATAGAATCGACTGGTACCGTATGGCAGACCAGTTAGGCTTACACCCTGTATACAGGGTGGCCCATGTTAAGGACCGAAAAACTTCGAGAGTCGATTCTACAACTAATTTTAGTAAGAAAGTGTCTCATAGCAATTTTTCGTTAGACGCTTAATTTCCGAGTTATTTTAATTTAAAGATTTTTTTCGTGTTTCCGACCTCAATCCATAAAAATGACCATAACTCGCTTAATTTACGAGCAATTCAAAATCTAATTACGCTGTTGGATAGGACGTTAAATTTACCATCTTTCTAGTGGTTATACAAAAAAATTTGTAAGGTCGTGAGAGGTGAAAAGTCAACTCGTAAAGACATTTTTGTAAAATTGTCAAAATTTCCTAATTTTTCTTTTGATTGTTAAGGTTTTACTTCCACATGATTTTCACGTACCTCTACATCAAAAACTGCGCAAAGATCTCAGCTTTCTAATGGTATAATTTGTTTTAATTTTACTCCGCTAATTAGGGGTGAAAAAAAACGTTTGAATGCTAAAAAACGTGGTTGCGCTCATGGAAATCAAGGTTTTCTGATTTGTTGGGCCTCGGGCAGTTTCGACGAATTAAGGGTGGTATTCTTCGTCATTTTCACCTCTATTAGACTGATTCCATCACCGTTGGTAAGTGAAAGCTCAGTATTGAATTTTGGTAGGTCCTAATCTTTTTTTTTTAATTTACTTGGTATTTATGCACGAATTGAATGTTCAATTCTCAATATCATTATTTATTCTTATTTTTTATTCCAAATCTACACGCTATTCTTTATGAGATATCTATTTTTTCAGACAATCGACAAAGATGCCAGAATTGAACATTCAATTCGTGCATAAATACCTAGTAAATTAAAAAAAAAAAGATTCGGACCTACCAAAATTCAATACTGAGCTTTCACATACTAATGGTGATGGAATCAGTCTAATAGCGTTGAAAATGACGTAGAATTCCACCCCTAATTCGTCGAACCTGCCCGAGGCCCAACGAACCAGAAACCTTGATTTCCACAAGCGCAACCACGTTTTTTAGCATTCAAACGTATTTTTCACCCCTAATTAGCTGAGTAAAATTAAAACAAATTATACCGTTGGAAAGCTGAGATCTTTGCGCAGTTTTCGATGTAGAGGTACGTGAAAAATCATGTGGAAGTAAAACCTTAACAATCAAAAGAAAAAGTAGGAAATTTTGACAATTTTACAAAAATTACTTTACGAAATTACTTTATGATTTTTTACCCCTCACGACCTTACAAAAAATTTTGTATAACCACTAGAAAGATGGTAAATTTAACGCCCTATCCAACAGTGTAATTAGATTTTGAATTGCTCGTAAATTAAGCGAGTTATGGTCATTTCTATGGATTAAGGTCGGAAACACGAAAAAAATCTTAAAATTAAAATAACTCGGAAATTAGGCGTCTAACGAAAAATTGCTAGGAGACACTTTCTTGCTAAAATTAGTTGTAGAATCGACTCTCGAAGTTTTTCGGTCCTTAACATGGGACACCCTGTATAGTCTTCTTCCCACAATAAAATAATTAAAATAATTTTTCCTCTGGGTAACTGGTCTGCTGGAGGAAACTCGAAAAAATATTAAATTTGACTGACAATTTCGTACTTACACAGATCTTGTGAATGTATGTTGTTGAATATCTTCCGTGAAACGGTCAGAATCCTGCTCTATGTGTCTATTTCAATCCTGGTTTCTGATATCCGAGATTCACCCACGCTGGTGAAACTGATTTTTAAATTTTATACGTACTTACTACTACTTTCATACAAATGTGCACCGGTTGCCGTGCTTTTGGATGTACAAGTAGATATTGCTCATACCTACTTGTAGCTCATAGATCCTCATGTAACTTCAAAATCGGTGATTCCAGGAAGCCCAGTGGCGACGTCGCTGTGCGAAGCAGAAGCTGTTGAAAAGAAGATCGGAGTTTTGAAAGTCTTCTCTAAACAGTTCCATCTCGACGAAATCAAACTTGAGACCGTACGACCTTTCGTATTCCATACGGAGTCTACCAAAAATTGGAATTTCGCTTTGAAGAGGAATCAGCCCAAGGAGGTACGTGAATATAACTAAAGGGTTACATCAAGTAGGTTCAGGATTGGCGTTGATTAAGCTCATGTACTTGAGGTATAAAAGTACACTTTACTTTTGACATACTAACCATTATCCGTTGGATAATCTATATACATAAAACCCCAACCGTTTGTACGTATGTCTTCCGAACGAGTTCGATTCCAAGTTCCGAGTTCGATTCCAAGCCGTGACATAAAATTTTTTTTTAGATAAATTACGTGTTCAACTACGATTTGTTGTGGCTTGCTTTTAGTAGGCTTTTCAGCCATTTTATAATAATTTAGTTTCCATGATGGCCAAGAATGTTACCTGGTCAGTTCTTGCTGAATGGGTAACAGTAGAATGATTTCAGCAGTTGGATATTTTCCAAAATGATAAAATTATCGTAAAAGTATTATAATATCTTTATTTTCTCTTAATTTTCATTCAATGAACCTTCCAAGGTGTTCTGTGTGTCGTTCATGGAATCCTTGTAATGGGCATAACTATACGTTGTTATTGTCCGATTTTGATGATATTTTGAGGGATTATGCCAATCGGGAATTTGCCTCACATTTGTAAATTTTTTTTTTTCGAAAGAGGGTTCATTGCTGTGGAAGAAAACCATAGTGTGCTGCTCGAAAAAACATTTAGAGAATTTAAGGAAGATGGAAATTTTAGAAGAAGCGGCAATCTGTTCATGGGGACATGGGGTTGCAACTTAACGGATTTTCTAATCAATCTGACTTCATAGGAGGAGCTGTGCTCCTCTGTGGTAGCGCTACCTCTGGAAATGCAAATGAAACCGTAGCTTACGTGATCGAACTCAGAAGCGTGCGACTGGGGGAAGAGAAAAAACCCAGACGTGCAAGTGACCAAAAGAAGCAATTTTACTCACTCTTTTTACAATCCGATTCTACTTATTATTACTGTGGACTGGGGTGATACTGATATGCTGGGGTGATACTGATCAACACGCCTTTTTTTATTTGAATGCGATTGCAGCGCTCCACACAGTCCAAAATGGAAAGTTAGGTCGTGTTATGTGTTCGTAGCAATGTTTTCTCTGGGGGGATATAGTTCCCGCCCGATAGTCTAGGTTACCATGGTAGCTGATAAGGAAATAAACAAATCTCAAAATCGGGCCCAGCTGACATTGTGATTGTAACTTCTGTTGTGCCGGTGTCGGGTGTTGTGTGGTGAAGTTCTAGCGAAAAGATTTTGTTTCTACTAGAAATAAGCATGAAATATCTGCAATTAGTTAGTTTTTTCCGTGTTACTACAGTTGGTTATCTGTTAAAAACAAAAACAAATCATTTTCAGGGGGTGATAGTGATCACGGCCGAAATGCCCCGAAACTATCAAAAAGTGATTGGTCCATCATTATTTTTGGTAACAAGTGCTTTAAAATAAGTTGTTTCTTGTCAGTTACTAATCATGTGCCACGAATGGTCTCATTATAATAAACATATTGTTTAGTAATGCATGCATTCCAGGGGACGTCCCATTGGATAAGTATTAGATCAGTTTAACCAGTTGGTAAGCTATGAAACTGTTTCACTCGATGTAATTTACTTATTACTTTAGGCAAAAAATAGTGATCCCCCCCCCCACCATTATCCACCATAACATTTCTAGAGGCCTCGAATCTGAAGAGCATTTTAAAATCCATGATCTACGATACCCAACATGGGAATTCGAGTCCCCCCCCCCCCCAAATGGTGCCAGTCTGGCACCAAAGTAGAAATACGTCGTAACAATGAACTTTCATCTATTAGTTTTAGTAGGCAGTCCGTCGAAGTTCACATCCGTATTCAAGGTGAAACACAAAAAAAAACACGAAATATGCGGTTTATGGTGTCCTGGCACCATGGTGGCACCACTATAAGTTCCATGGTGGCACCACTATAAGTTCCATGGTGGCACAGAGAATAATTCATGAAAATCCGGAGGTATAATAAGAATTTTTCCTCAATTTCAAAGGTTGGGTACAATTAGTAAGCAGTAAAGGAACCGAAATATTGAAAAACCGGATATTTCGTGAATATTATCCCCCCACTCACCCCCTCCCCTTGCAAATTTCGGTACTCTGGTGAAATCATGATCACGTACAACTCGGAAGTTATTTGAGTCAAACAAAAAAAGAAACACACAAATCGGTTGGAAAGTGAGGCCTGAGCAGAGTTTACAAGATTATGCCCGCAAACGCACGTTTTTTGAGCTTTAACCCCCCCTTCCCCCCCTTAAAAGGCAAAATTCGAAATTCCGGCGACGTAGTGCACAACTAGATAGTTTTCCGCGTCGAACAAAAAAAGTACTACGAAAATCGGTTGAGAACTAAGGGCTGTGCAGAGTACACAAGATTTTGTCACACACACACACACACACACATACACACACACACACAGACATACACCTATGGTTTTTTCGCGGATTTGGATTCAGAATGGTCTAAAACGGATTACTGTGTGGTTATTTTTTTTTCTGTTGAGTGTTGTCCAACTTCACCCCAGATCGATCGCATAAGGACGCCCAAGTCTTACTGTGGGACGTCCTAATAAATACGGAAGAGGATATTACGAGTCTTGAATTTTGGCTTTATTCTGATTTTTATAAGTAAAGAGTTGGTTTTCATAGTTTTTCAATAAAAATTGTTCTGAAATGAGTTGTTAGTTGTTTTTTTTTACCTCAGGGTACTAAAAAACAATTTTTATTGTTTAAGTTCGATTTTTAATTGTTTTTAATATGTTTTAATGTGTAAGTTCGATTTTAAATTAGTGATCACTATCACCCCCTATGTGGGGGGTGATACTGATCAATTTAATTTTTTTTTTTTTAATGAGCTTAATTCAACTAAATTTCAAAGTTTGATATAGGATTCTGTTTGTAAGATGTGGGAGAATATAAACTATTTTTTTCAGATTTTTTTGAATTATTACACTGGTAGTTTTCAAGGAAAAACTGTAGAAATTGATCACTATCACCCCAGTCTACGGTATTACAATCAAGCGTTATTAGTATTCATTCTCTCGTATTTACTTTCTATATTAAGTTAGTTTCGTTATTTGAATCACATTATTTGAGCGGTCCTTTGAATGAATCGTTTCGTGTGGTCGTGCTTAGAACTTAGAAGGGCGTTTAGAACTCTATCTGTTGTCGTTTTGCGGTACTATCTGGGAGTTCTACACCAGAGTGCTTACCATGTGAATCCGGTCACTTTTCGCATAGTTTTTTTTTTGTGTGATGTGAACGATATCCCTCGATTTTAGCGGTGTTTTTTGACAGAGGCTTCGCTTGTTAGGCATTTTCTTCTATGATAATTGTTTTTCCTTGGGTACTTTATTTTTACTTGGGTAATTTTTTTTCCTTGGGTACTTTATTTTTACTTGGGTAATTTTTTTTACTTGGGTGTTAAGCGTTATTCTAGGGCCCTATTATAGAATTTGACTTGAAATTCCAGTATCTAAAATTCAGGCAAATTCCCCATTTCGGTGAAGTATATGGTATGCAAGTGATAGTATCCAGTCCCGAGATTCAAAGGGTCTGTTCGGAGAGGCAGTCTGGAACCAGTTCGGAACCCAACCGGAACTGAAAAGGGGAGGGGATAGAGGCGAATGGACTCCTCCAGGCCCCTCCGAACCATTCAGGACTGCCTCTCCGAACAGACCAAAAGTGTTTTCTCGGATTGGACCAGTTTCCCCACTGACGTCGAATGGTCCAGAGAGCTTACATGGAAAGTAATTTAATTTCTTACCTTGAATTCTTCCTATCTGGATTTACCCGTCTCAGCTTAGGGTCAGTTTCTCCAAGACAAAATAGTCCTCTCTTAGTATCCGCCATGTTCGGGTAAGTTTGATTGATTTTTTTCTGCCAGGATAAGTTAATTTCCCAAATAGTTCCACAATTTTCTAGTCGTAAGACCTCGACGATATGAGTGAAACTGGTTCAAAACACTATTTCGAGCTACCCAAGGGTACTTTGGAACCTACAATTTGTGCTTGTCTAACCCGAGTTGCTGCAATTTTTCGACCCAGTTTATCGGTAAAATAAAATCACATCGATTTCTTGATATTTGAGTTCCATTAACAACACACATCATAATCGTTCCCTTAATTTTTTATAGTTTCATCAGTAGAGTAAGTTGTAACCGAAACATGCTCTTTCTGCTCCTCATTTCATCTCTTCAGTAATTAATTTTAATTGCAGTTTGAGGATTTGGCAAGAAAATTTATCAAAACAAGGCTCTTTCCTCTCGCTCAGAAGATGCTGACTGGTGAGTGGATCGCTTCATATTTTCTATACACGTCTTTCTAAGCATAGATAAACGTCTGCCAAGTTGGGTGGGCAGTGTATCTTCCTAAGAATAAGAGAAAAACTTCTTCCTAATAATAAGAGAATAACTACTACATATAGAATTCTATGTAAAAATGCACTATATTAGTGATGGTTTTACGAGTTGATATCCGCAACACTATTGAGCAGCAACCGATTTTTTGACGATTTTTCACTTTTTCACATGTGCTAATGATCAATTTGATTTCTTGAAGGTCCCAAGCCTAAACTTCCCTCCAAATTCGAGCAATATTGAGCTGTGGAGTCGTAGGAAACTGTTGTTTGTCGATGTTGATGAAATTTATATGGGACCGACTATAAAATGTCAGCATTCCCTAAAATGTCATCAAAATTGGACCATAATTCCGTGTAGTTATGTCCGGGACGAAGAATTAACCAATATTGTTCATAACTCATACTGGCCTTCTTTTGCGATGAGCATACAATACAAAGGTTTTATCTTCAATAGCTGGGAAGCAAACTAGCTACTTCGTTAACCAAAATCTACAATAGATTTCTACATCTCACTCCTGACGAGACCAATTGGTCAAAAATATCAAAACTGTATTGGGCTGCCAAAACGCTAATGGCCGAAGAGCCGTAAACGCTCGGCGTAGGGAAAAAAAAAAAAAAAAAAATCTCACTCCTTATTATACTTGTCATTAAGCTTCTTTACTGTCCTTCGCAGGGCATCCTAAGCAACCAAAGCTTCCACTTATCCGTCTTCGTTTGGAATTGGAGGAAAAGTCTCACCAGTTCAACACAATCCGATTCGGACAGCAGCACTTCAACGACACCGTAGGTAACATGAGTGACATAATCACTTTCAAACAGGCCTTTGCGAACAGAGCCACCAGAAAGGACAATGTACTCATCGATGCTGCAGACCTCGAAGACTTGCTGGTAAGTTGCGGTTCACCAAGTGGAATTCGTTGGAACTCTGACGATTTTTCAGATTTCTATTTTTTTCTGAGTGAAATGGCGCAAAGTGAAAGATTCGGTTATTTCACTTTTCACGGCCGATTCTTATACAATTTGCGACATGTTTTGTTTGATTTTGTTACTTCTCTGAAGCATCAATTATTGACATTTCGAATTACGGGAGTTGACTTGAGCTCTGAGAAAACGCTGCAAATCATTGCTCAAAGGTTTATTATTTTCTGTATAGATCACCCTTCTGTATAGATCATCCTTCTGTATAGATCACTGGCTCTCCATCAATAGCACCTACCACCATCTGTATTCTCCCTTGACCTTCCCTCTCAAATTTCAGCTTCCTGCGTTCAATAGGATTGAAAATGACTTCGGAGCTCACTCAGCTGATCAGTGATCTGAAGAGTGAAGAAGATCTCCTCGAATGCTGAAGACGCCTGGAAGAGCAGTTCCATTCAATAGGACTGAAAATGGCTTTGGAGCTCACTCAGCTGATCAGTGATCTGAGGAGTGAAGAAGATCTCCTCGAATGCTGGAGACGCCTGGAAGAGCACTTCTATTCAATAGGAATAAAAATGGCTTCGGAGCTCACTCAGCTGATCAGTGATCTGAGGAGTGAAGAAGATTTCCTCGAATGCTGGAGACGCCTGGAAGAGCACTTCTATTCAATAGGAATAAAAATGGCTTCGGAGCTCACTCAGCTGATCAGTGATCTGAGGAGTGAAGAAGATCTCCTCGAATGCTGGAGACGCCTGGAAGAGCACTTCCATTCAATAGGAGTGAAAATGGCTTTGGAGCTCACTCAGCTGATCAGTGATCTGAAGAGTGAAGAAACCTTTGAGCAATGATTTGCAGCGTTTTTTACCCACCAACATTTTTTTTACCTACCAACTTTTTTTTACCTACCAACTTTTTTTTACCTACCAGCTAGGTACTACCTACCACACCATACTGGCTTCACACCTTCACAATCAAGTTTATTAGAAAGAACTAAACGCTTCACACTCGATTGGAAAAATGGAAAGCTTCATATTGAAATTTGATTACTGGTTACGCAGAAGGCAAAACTGTATACAAATCGAAGAAATGAACAGCGATCGCATTTTAGTCCGATAAAATTTGAATGGAGATTAGACCTCTTTTGCGATTCACACTCATGATTCTGTTTTATCGAAGGAAAACCTTCAAGTACTCGTAGGGACCGAACGGTTTGTCCTACAGAGCTCCGGGTGGTCTCAAAAATTTTTAAAAATTCAATACTATTTAAAATTGGTGAAAAAACGATACCTTTATTTCGAGAGTTTTCGAGCTAGGGCACTCCTGAAAATTTCAACCCTTAATTTTCACCCCTTAGAAGTGACCAACATCAACCAAAAGCTTCGCGGCACAACTAGACCCCAAATGGAGCCCATATACCAAATTTGAACCAAATCGGTCCAGTGTTGCTAAGAAAGTGCCGCGTACGGCGGACGGACGGAAATTTTTTTATTCGATTTTCGTATTCTACGTACCTTGAAACGTAAAACATCAAATTTTGAGGGGGGGTTAAAATTTTTTTTTCTTGCTCGATTCCAAAGGCTTATTATTGAAAATAATAAACCAAAAGCTAGGCAGTTTGATGGCTTCTCTCCTCCATTTCGACAACCCTGATCAGCTGTTAGTGTTAGGCATTGAATTGATCCTTCCAGATAGATCAATGCCAGTTTGAACAGTAGTAGGTACCTACGAGGCTAAGTTTCCTGCTAAAAAAAATTACAAATATATATTTAAAAAAACAAATCATAGTTTTCAGGAGAGCTTAAAACAAATCATTAGATTACGTTCTTAAGGGGGTCTCAGTCGGTCGCCGTTCTTTCCTCATTCCGGTTAGTCCTCGATGCGGCTGATGTGTTTTCTTTAGCTCCTACTCGACTAAGAGATCTTCCTTAGTGTGCATACAGAGGGGGACCCTTTATGACGTGGTCTCGAACTCTTACCCTCTGTATGACTTGAAAATGATTGAAACGTTAATGAGATGAGTTTAAGTTTAAATGATGCTGAATTACTCGAAGGACCACTGGAATACCAGAATGTTGTAAGTATAGGTATATTAAATAAAGCTGTGAGAACGATGATGATTTGATTATTAAATGATTTATTAAACAAGTTAAATAGATCGTGAAATTATTGATCTTATAATAGACCATGCAGAGGCCACTGTTCCTAGTTTCACCTACCTAAAGAGCTTGGATTAAATTTTGTATGATTTGCATTAGTGATGTGCGAAACGGTTACTTTTTGGTAATAGGTGACAACGTGACAGTGACAGGCCGGTAATAGGTTCCAGTAATAGGTGACTTTGTAATAGGGTGACAGAGAAGCGCATCCTGGAACTGCGGCGCTGCTCGGTGTAAAGTGACTATTACCAGCAGTGATTTCCGTAACGAAAGTTCTTGCCCCAATAGACGCAACTAGCGTATCGGTCTCATATTTCTAATAAAAAATTGGTTCTGTTCATTGAGAAAAAATTTATATACCCCTCCATTATATTTGAATATTCCGTTTTACCGATTTAAGCAACTAGTATGAGACTCCCAGCAATCAGATTAATATGTTTAGAGCTCAGAAATAATTAATTTATCGATCGTGGTCCCAGAGTCATCATAGTCCTCCGTTGGTAGGTAAAATGGAATAAATAAGAAAAAAAATGGAATTTATCACAGTCGATCATTATTGGTAGGTAACATACATTTTCACCTCAATATTATCTCTAATTGAAACAAATGAAGGAACATGAGCAAATAGAAAAAATTATAACGAATTATATTTTTTAATTTGTAGGTAATGGTAGTTTTGAAACTACGTACAAACTTGACCACATAGGTCGCACTTGGCAGTTTTTCGACCTTTTAATGAGCTTAAAAATCGCCATTAATTGAGAAGATTTCGGTTTTTTATTCATCTCAACTAATCACAAAACAATGAAACTATCGGAAAACATCGAACTAAACGGGCAGCACGAGTCAAACTAAAGGCGAGAGTCCTAAACCCGGGCCGCGGAAAGTACGGCGTGAGGGACGAGAGACAACCGATCACCTGATCACGCTACACAAATGGTAAGAGTGACAAGTGACGATGGAGCTCCAACCGTGACAAGGAGCTCCAAGAGTGACAACGTGACAAGTAGCGCCGACCGCCCATGAAGTGACAACCAGCGCCAACCACTACGGAGTGACGAGTAGCGCCAACGGCACTGTAGTGACAACGCACACAGTGACAATTCAAGAAGCTCCGTAGGGGGCAAAGTGAAATAATTTGAGATTGTGATTCGGAGCATGGAGGAAGGGAGAGTTATTTTACCTGCTGTCACTGCAAGTCTGTTGGTAATAGGGTCTGCTCCGTAATAGGTGACAAACGGAACGGTGACTCTCCGGTAATAGGTGACTTTAACCAGTGACGCGATTTCCTACCCACCTCTAATTTGCATATGATTTCCTGAATTGTATAAATGTTCTTTATTCCGATGTTCGTGGAGAATCCCAAAATGTTTGAGGTAGGTAGTGATGCCTCCAGAAGAGAAGAAATGCAAGGTAGAAGTGGCTTACCAGGTTCCTGATTAGATTTATGAGTCCGTCGAAAGAGATCCCGGGAACGATTCCTCCGTGGATTGTTTCTGGTTCCCAAAGGAAAGACGGGAAGCCGCGTTTGAACGAAGGCGGTTGCTTTTGCCGGTCGGCAGATTTCTTGGAAAACGTTTTAAAGTTGAGGTAGATCAGGAACGGGCGAAAGATGGCGAGAGAGTGATGGCGGCGAATACGTGAAAGCTGGTGCAAAATCACACACGTGGTTTTTTCACTTTTTTCTCACACACCGCACTAATAAATTTATCTAAAATAAAACTAGGTATAACAAATTTTTACATGTAATTATTTGGATTAATCGGCCAGAAATTGTGGCGAAAAGACGACGTGCAAACGTGCAACTTGTTAGAATGAGGTTCAACAGGTTGGCAAAACTGTTGACACCGGCCGCAAATCAGCTGAGGAATAAGTGAGTTGTGGGAAGGACGGATTGTTTACAATGATGGATTGGTTTATTGATTCAGGAGGGTTTGAGTATGGGAATTTATGGAAAACTATTGGAAAATGTGAAGGAAGTGAGTGTATGATGAATCAGTGATGAAGTGAGGAAACTATTGAAGGATGGAGTTGCGAATTTGCAGGTAAAGATTTCATTCTTGTACACTTAGTCCTAACTCAAATGCACTGTCGCACTGGTGTCTTGCGACCGACTGCTATGCAGAGTGCATGGAGAGATGCCCGTTAGATCCAGCGGCTGTTAAGCCCGACCATTAACCGACAGGACATTTACCTATCGAGCCTAGTTGATGCGAGTAGGAGCTCTAAGGTAGAGAATCCGCAGAGGCCGGTGAGGTGAAGGCAAGCCGGGGTACGTCGGCGCTGTAGCTTGTAGCATGGAAGAAGTATTAGGAAGTTTCACTCAAGGTTAAAAAGTGTGCATGAAAAAATCCCCCTCTACTGCTGCGATCTGGCGAAGCGTAAGAGAAGTTCTCAGCTAGTAGTAGAGGACGCCGATAGATAGAGTTGTAGACGCCCTCATGACCGAAAATTCAAATAAATGCGGACAACGGTTCGACTTTCCAAAAATTCTAGGAGCGCATGGATTTGAACCCAAGACCCGGCATTATTGAACAATCAATGTAGATGAAGCTTCAACACTTTTGCTCGCTCGGACATCCTTACTTCCTGCTACTAGGTATAACAACAATGATCTCCTAGAAGAAAGAGTTACATCAACTGAGTTATATCACGTCAAATTCTCAATAATCTTGATGTACGATTAGATAAATTTAAATTCGGTTCTTACAAAAATCATTGTATTATTTTAATTGGCCAAAATATAGTTAAGCTTTTTTTTTTTTAATTCGCTCGTTGGGAAATGCAAGGTACCAAACTGGAACTATTTCTGACTACAGGTAGTCACCTACTTTGTTGAAAATGTCGGTTTTTTCATGAAAAAATGACCAATGTGGGTAGGTACCTACGAAACTTGAACCAAACAATCAGATCATATTGACTAAGAAGCTAAAATTATTGTTCGTTACTATTAATTACAAAATCGGAAGATTGGGGAAGGTATGAACACAGAGGAAAAACATTGTGGCAAATAATAATAGTTAATTAAGTTTTAATAGCTTCTTTAAAGTTATTTTTCTTTCACAGTTTGGATCGGCCAAAGCATTGTTCAAAATTCGAATAGCCCAAAATATTCTACATTTAATATATAAATACACAAACTTCTTTTCCTGTTCCATTGAGCACAATGAAAAATTCATGCTCATATTCAATATTGATTTTACGATGCACTTAGCAATTCCCACCTTATAGCACCTGGGTGAAAACGCCTGATGGACGTGACTTGAAAGTTTACTACATTATTATGTAGAAAATAGAAACTAGATAAAGATATTAACAAAAATTAACGAAACTGACTAAAAATAACTTAACGAAAAATCGTATAGTAAAAAAAGGCTGAGATGATTCGCAAGAAGGACTTTTGGTCACTTTCGCGTTTGCGTTCTACTCTCTCTCCCAATTCACTCACTCTTGCGATCGGCCACCTAAGCTGATAGTTCATTTACGCTTCCAGAGGTGGCGCCACAGCAGTAAGCGTCACAGATTCCCCTATGGAGTGATTCTTCCTAATATTCTTCCATGCTTGTAGTAGGGAGATGAAGGCGATGAGATCTGAACATGTTGGTTGATAGTAGTAGACTGCATACTGGAGAATCCCTGAATTCCGTTTTATACTCAAGGTATTCGCTTTGGGGAGAGAGAGGTGGAAGGGTGACGTCATGTAGCGTGCTCCCCCGTACCTCGTCTCTCCCTGCGCGTGGTGAGTCATTCAGGGATCCTCTTGTATATTCTTTATTGGATGGACTTACTCTATTTACATGTGGGTCATAACATTGGGGTTCCTATTCAATAACAAGAAAAGCTTGGAGTTATCCAGTTCTAAAAATGACACTTGAAATACTGGAACTATTCCATCGGTTTTCTACGGCTGGTGTTGTAACTGAAACAATGAAAACTAAGTACGAATTATTCATCTCCAGTCTAGATCATAGACGATACTCACCCAAAAACTCTTTCATAAGAAGTGTCTCTTTTGTCGCCAATGTGTGATATTTTATCTCAGTTTCATGCTTGAGGTTTACACGTAAGAACTCTAAGAACTAAGATGTTACTTTTTTTTAAAGGATACATCGGAAATGAAAGCAGAAGCCCTAGCTCCGAAATTTTTCGAACACGAAGACAACGAGAAGAAAAAGCTCAAAGTCCTGGGAATGGCGGGCATGTGCGAAGCTGTCACCTGTTTCATCGAAAAAGATGATAAAGGCGCTCTCAACGCCATGATAAAGTGAGTGTAGTAAGTGGCTTCTAGCTACCTCAACTCAGTTCGAATAGCAGATAGAAATTGGAACAGTCCCACTCCCAAGAAATTCCAAGGTGTATCCACAAAATTTAATCACATTTTTATATATATGTAGAAAAGGACATGGTAATATCACTGGACACTTGAACAACACTCTGATTGACAGGGTCCCAACTAGTAATGGCGATTTTTCATGACGCCTCTCCCTGCTTACAACTTCACCCGTTGCAAGCGCTGTATGTCATTGTGGTGCATCATGGGAAATATCCTGTCCAATCAGAGCGGCTCGATCCAGCCTTGGGCGCTCTTTTCAATTTAAAATTGTTAGCCAGTTCATCATTCAGGCAACGACATATATAAACTATTAACTCTTAAAATCCTGAGGTAGGTATCTTTTTGGAGATCCAATTTTTCCTGCACCAGTTATCCATATAAGCCATAACTGATAGCCGTTTGCAATCTCGATGACCCAACTGTTGATTTTGTAAGAAAACGTAACAGTAAAAACATAACTCAAAGAAAAACGTCTGCCAAGTTGGGTGGGCAGTATAGCTTCCTCACTCATTGTAACATGGACGTATAGAATCAGTTGGCGAAAAAATTATGATTCAAAGAGTTATTGAATACCAAAATATTGGCGATAATATGCGGGATAGGGTTGCAGGTATTAATCAATCAAATTATTATTAATCAAATCAATGGAGTGTAAATTCGCATTGTAAAATCCTAATTCGGCGCATTCAAAAAACGCGAAGTGCCAATTTTCATCTCAAAACTGACCTGTGGACCACTAACTCGATGACAGAAAGAAAGATGCAAAAGAGACTGTGATGAGGGGTCAATTTGGTTTCAACATTAATTGACCTGCAGACCACAACATTTGATCACACAATAGAAGAAGCAATTTACACGGGAACCTGGAAGTAAGTGTGGGCACGAGTAGTGTGATATTTGTATTTTCAACGTAGAATTTTATTTAGCGGTCCACCGTCTAGGACCTAACCCACACAATCCCTGAAAATTTCATCGAAATTGGTTGAATGGTTGCGGAGTTTTGGTTGTAACAATAAATTTAAATTTCGCGCATGCGCAGCGGCTATTGCTTGACCAATTTGATTGAAACTTATAGGGTGTCTCTTAGAAGTTAGTCTCTAACTAACCTCCAAATTTGAGCAAAATCGGTTCATTAGAAACCGAGAAACCGAGGTTCCAGGAAATTCACGTTTGCGCATGCGCACTCGCTCCTATTGGTCCGAAGGTGCTGAAATTGATAGGGGACCGTCTAGGACCTAACCCGCACAATCCCTGAAAATTTCATCAAAATCGGACCACAGGCTAGTATAGTTTTGCCCGGGACAAGGATTGACCACAGACCGACAGACAGACAGACAGACACGGAACCAAAATTGTTCGGGAAGCTCTAAAACGCAAAAAGCAAGTGGAAATTTTGATTTTGGAGGACATTTTTTTTTCACCTCTTTCACGAATACAAAGCTTCCCTACCTTCGGTAGTGAGGAAGCAAAAATAAGTCAGAATGTAATAGGATCATTGTCTAAAGTAGTACAGATCTCTCTGGTACAGATTCCTCACCTTCTTCTTCGGTAGTGTACTTAATGAGAAATAACAAACCCCAATATCCCCATTTTTCCAAGTTCCATTCTTCTGCCCCAACAAAATTGGGTTTATAGATAGATTCTTATGCAGATAGCTCGAGTTTGGTCCTTGGAAAGATCATTCTTGAGCTGACAGAGCCTTTGAGGAACCTTCTGCACAAATATTGTAAAGATTTCTCACGATACATCTCAATGTAATTTAAAAAATCCGAAAAAACAAATTTTTTTGACAAGTGGGAAATTAAGGGTTAAAAATCCTCGACACCTCAATGCACTTTGAATACACTGTAATGTGCTGCGAATTTCAGCAAATATTGAACGTTTTCCAACACTGAGGTTTTCCCAGTTTACTGATGAGTGGTTTGAGAGAATGATCCTTAGATTAGATCTCAACGATCTCAATCTGGTTTAATTGAATCAGTCGTAAAGGGTATGTAACTGTTGTATCATCAAAAATTAACTCGATCTTCAATTTTTCGAAGTGAATAGACAGAAATGAGAAGAGGTAGCTGATCACAACCTATGTCAAAAAGTCCTCTTTGTCTTTGGATTAGTTTTTATTCTCTATATTTTAGACTCTTCAAGCTCACTGCAGTGCTCCGTGTAATCCTCGTCACCCATTTCCATTTGGTTGTCTGCGAAGGAAGAAATTAATTCTCTTTAGATTAACAAAATCTTGGTTGAATATTGATGTTTCCATTCATATTTTTGAGATGATTAGTAGACAGTGAGAAATAAGCAACCCCACACTGTATACACGTAACTGTCGGCTCACTAGAGAGCTCTGACAGACTACTCTGGTGTCTAAGTTGACCAAACTTAGGAACCATGTTGAAACCGGCTTTTGAGACTTGCGTCTCGCCGCCGAAAGACGAGCAGCCGGTGCTACGGTCTAGCGGCATTTGTGAAAAGTATGTTGTACCTCGTTTTTACCGCTCATTCCAACTTTATTATTCATTTAAAAATTTGACGGTTCTACTTTCCTGCCGTATTAAATTCATTGTAAGGAGAAGAAAACTGTTATTGAATTTATGAGTGACGAATCAAGCAGGATTATTATCGTGGAGATTACCGCCTGCGGAACATTTTTACGAACGTATTGCTAGGAAAATTTCGGTTCCAATTTTTTGATTCGCAGCTTCTTGGGCAAATTTATACTGTAAAAAAAAACACAAAAAAAAACCCTGTAACAGCCGGATAGGAATAAAAATAGGAATTTACACAATGGCTTATTATTTTTCTATATTGATCACTCGTCTGCAAAGCCACCAACCATCCAACATGAAGAAAAACATCGATCACATTTCGGTCAGCTATAATTTGAAAGGATATTAGCCTCTTTTTTGCGATTCTCACTCGTGTTTCTGATCAATCGTACGTCCAACCCTTAAATTCTCGTAGGAAGCGAACGGTTTGTCCTACAGAGCTCTAAAAATTCTATAGAATCTTAACTTGAAGGATAAACAATACCTTTACATCAAAATTTTTTGAGTTGGGGCGTTTTCAAAATTTTAAAAGTCATTTTTGAACCCTTCGAAGTGACCTACATCAACCAAAATCTTCGGGGCACAACTAGACCCCAAATGGAGCCTACATACCAAATTTCATCAAAATCGGTCAATGCTAAGCTGGGAAAGTGCCGCGGACGGACGGCCAAATTTTTATTCGATTTTTGGATTCTACGTACCTTAAAACGTAAACCATCAAAATTAAATTTTGAACTAATTTTGAAATAATGAACCTTTGGAATCGACCAAGAAAATAATTTTTCTATCGTAAACATCAAATTTTGATGTTTACGATAGAAAAATTATTTTCTTGGTCGATTCCAAAGGTTCATTATTGAAAAGAATAAACCAAAAAGTTGTGATTAGGTAACATCAGAGAGAAAGGAAATTTAGTTAGGTAGGCACTTATAATAAAATCGTGGAGGTTTGAAATTTGTGCGAATCGAATAATTACTTACGGCCGTCTGGTGCGAAATTTTCCGAACAATACGTTCGTAAAAAGTTCCCCTGGCGGTAATCTTCACTATAATTCATCACTATTCACTATAATCTTCACTATAATCTTCACTATTCATTTTGCTTGATTCGTCGCTTCAAAACACAAACATTCAATTACAAGTTTCTTCTCATCACAATTTAATGAGGCAGGAAAGTAGAACCGTCGGATTTTGAAATGAGCTGTAAAAACGAGGTAGGTACTGCGTACTTTTCAAAATTGCCGCTAGACCGCAGCACCGGCTGCTCGTCTTTCGGCGGCGAGACGCAAGTGGCTTTTGAGGGTACTCACTCTCAAGGCTTCCTCCAAAAAGTTCCTCGCGCATCATCTGCGCCAATTCGGCTATCTCATAGTCGATCTCCTCCTGAGCCAGCGGGTCTTCGAAGTAGAGGTCTCTGCTCAATCGGAACTGCTCTAAAGCCTGAGAGAACTGCGACATTTCCGGAAACATCTCCTCATCGTCGTTCAGTAGACCGTGCTCCTCTTCTTGTGTGAAATCGGTTTCTTGAAGACTGTCGTACTCTTCGTACGACCAGTCCTGTTGAGACACAAGGTTTCAATGAGGTTGGTGTCATCAGTGACATCGGTACTGCCCAATGCGGCTTTTCAGAGCTTTCTGATGACTTAGGTGGCGTCAATACCAATCATACATATCGATAATACAGGGTGTCTACACTTCGGATGGGCATGACTTCAGGGTTCGATTCTACAAGGTATTTCCAACAAAAAATGTCTCCTAGCATTTTTCTTTTAACCCACTCAAAATTCCTATTTTTTCACTTCAAAGTTTTTCTTCGCGTTTTCGACCTTACGGCACTGATATGGTCACAACTCCCTTATTTCTCCTGAAAATTCAATTCTGACTACACTGTTAGAAAGAGCGTTAAATTCCTAAGCTATCTAGTGCAAAATCAAAATATTTCAGCAATACAATAGTTTAAAAAAATCAAGTCAAAAAGCAAACTTTAAAATTTTTTCGAAACTTGACTTTCTTTGACCAAAGTTTTCACTCTAAATCCCTACCTATTTCGATGGGCGCTCTTCCGAGAAAACATGCTCAAATTGTCAGCTTTTCAACGGTCTATCAGTTTTTCTTTTTAACATTCAAATTGGAAGAGTAAATGAAGTTTGAATGTCAAAAAACGTGTGTTTTACATGAAAATCCAGTGTTTCAAGCGGTTTATGGTCCCCCTCGATCTCATGATGGCTTGACGATTTTGGTATCATTTTCTATATAATTTTTTACGCTGAAAAAAATAGTGATACTTCCGAATGATTCCGACTGCTAGAAAGGGGATTTTTCGAAGAAAACCTTCGTTTTTCGTACATAAAATACGCATTATTCGTAGATGTGGTAGTGAGCATAAAGTAACACCTTTCTACTCAATAAAAACACCGAATTTGTAGCTGATTGAAGTTTTTGTTGAGTTCAAAGGTGTTACTTCATACTCACTACCACATTTAAGAATAATGCGTATTTTATGTACGAAAAACGAAGTTTATCTTCAAAAAATCCACTTTCTAGCAGTCGGAATCATTCGGAAGTATCACTATTTGATTCAGCGTAAAAAATTACATAGGAAATGATGCCAAAATCGTCAAGCCATCTTGAGGTCGAGGGGGACCAGAAACCGCTTAGAACACTGAATTTGCTTGTAAAACACACGTTTTTTGACATTCAAACTTCATTGGCTCTTCCAATTTGAATGTTGAAAAGAAAAATTGATAGACCGTTGGAAAGCTGATAATGAGGAATTTCACCATGTCGGAATTTCCTATTTTTGACCCCAAAATCGGATTCAGCACCTCTAAAAACCCCCTCAGGCAAACTTTCAGCCCGAACTTCCTAATTTACGAATAAACAAAACATTGTAGAAAATACGAATGTTTAAAAAAACCGGGAAAATGACGTCATGCTGGAATAGTTCAGTTATGGCCGCTTGAAGCGCTGAGATCGAGAAATCCATAGTCCCCAGATGCAAAATTTCACGAAACAGTAAAGTTCGAAATCGAAAAACTGAAGAAAAAAATAGAAAAAGCGAGATGGGGAAAATTAGGTTTCCTCTGTTTTTGTTTGATAACTTTTGTCTTAGAAAACACGATTTCGTTGTCCCAATGGGCAACACTGGGAGGAGACGGCGATCCGAACAGCCCAATCAGCGAGCGTTCCCGCTTCACGTCCGTTTTCCCGGTTAGTTTTGAAATCAAAAATTTTGACTGTCTCCCAAAAATAACAGGAGACTTATTTTCCGAAATCATCCCGATTTTCATCTATCCCACACCATTAACTATTCAGGAAAAATGCAAACAGAAATCGGTGAAATTCCACATTTGAGCATATTTTCTCCGAAGAGCGCCCATCGAAAGGGGCAGGGATTTAGAGAGAAAACTTTGGTCGAAGAAAGTCAAGTTTAGAAAAATTTGTAAAGTTGGCTTTTTGACTTGATTTTTTGAAACTATTTTATATTTCTGGAATATTTTGATTTTGCACTTGGTAGCTTGGGAATTAACGCTCTTTCTAACGGTGTAGTCAGAATCGAATTTTCAGGAGAAATAAGGGAGTTATGACCATATCAGTGCCGTAAGGTCGAAAACGCGAAGAAAAACTTTAAAGTGAAAAAAATGAATTTTGAGTGGGTTAAAAAGAAAATTGCTAAGAAACATTTTTTGTTGGAAATACCTTGCAGAATCGAACCCTGAAGTTATGCCCATCCTAAGTGTAGACACCCTGTATACAGTTATTGTGGGTAGGGGTCCGAACCCTTGACGGTCCTAATCACACTGGCACCATGTAGGTACATTTACAGTAAGTAATTACAAAGTTAACTTGCTATCAAGGATTCTTACATAACTGGGTTGATGGTTTTCATTCACTAGACCTGATTTGAGTTGTAATTGCCTTGAAGTTTCAATGTCTTCTGTATACAAATCTGAAACGAAAGTTTATTGAGAGTTAAAGAAATGAGGATCAATTTTCTCTCAAAACCGAAAAATCATCAACATAACAAGCAACAACTGTAATGGTATTAGCCAATTCGCAAAAACTATCAATGGAGCCACGAATTTCCAATTTGACATCGAGACGCCATTTTCATTTGAAAATTACAGCATATTTGGAAAATTGTTCATTGCTGACAACATAAAAATCAATTTGTACAAGTAGTAGTTTTTCACTTCAAAAATTCAATTTTGAACCCTTAGGGCATATTATTTTGTTCACTGGCGACTCTTCGTAATATTGGGTGGTTGGCAGAATTGAAAGTGAAGTTCTAGAGCTTCAATTCACTCCCCAGGGTTAACAGCCAGTACGTAAATTTTATTTGAAAACTACTGCATAATTTTCACGTGAAAAATTGAAGAACATTTCCTTGCTTATAGTCGAACGTGTTATCAATTACCTACCATCTTCAGCGATGTTGTTGGTGTTGTCTTCACAAGGCAGCACCATGATGATCCCTGAAAACAGTTTTCATTATATTATGTACTTCTGACCATAAAACGTGCAGTCTCAGTTAAGGGTTGATTGGTGGACGCAGCGTGCAGGTCTCTTTTTTTTTAAATATCTTCCCTTAAAGACAAATTGTCTTTTGTGACGGATGGGGCACGTCATAAATAAAAATAAATAAAATGTTCAATTTCTCCCTTGCGAGGGAAAAACATTAAATCATGTTTAATGTTTTTCCCTCGCAAGGGAGAAATTAGATTGCCGATCACTCAGCTGATCAGTGACCACTCAGGCGCCTTCAGCATTCTCCATTGACCCTGCTTCTCAAATTTCAGCTTCCTGCGTTCAACAGGAGAGGAAATGGCCTTGGAGCTCACTCAGCTGATCAGTGACCATCTTGGTACAACTAGACCCCAAATGGAGCCGATATAACGTGGTAACTAAGAAATCGGTCCGTGGTAACTAAGAAAAAAAAGCGTTGCAGATTTGCGTGTCGGAATTCACAGAATGACCCCCAGCCCTAAAACATTAAACATGTTAAAAATCAAATATAATGAAGAGGATGCCCAGGACTGACCCAAAGCTGGCCCTAGAGATGAGGGAAGGTGAGAAGGGTGGGGGTGAGGAGAGGGATGAAGGGAAGTGCCTCTTGAAAAATTGGTTGCCTGTAAAGTCGGTATACGGGCGAAAGTTTTATTACGTGACAACGACTTTGAGTGGTAAAATAATTTTAATGTTAATATTCATTCGTATAGTAGGAAGAAGGATAATATTATTATTATAATAAATTTTTTTATTATAATAAAAAATTGTATGCAGGCGCCTAAATAGAAGCGCAAGACATGAACCAGTGTGTATGCCTATCTCTCTCGCTCTGTCTCTCTCGCTCTTAGGCGGAAGAGAGAAAGAGCGAGAGAAGTGAAAGGGACGCGTGCCTCTCACTCGCTCTCATTGTGAGCGCATAACGTGAGCGGCTTTCTTGAAGTGTCACCCGGCAAACCAATTTATAAGACGTTGTCACGTCAAAAGACCACCAGTTCAAATGAGCCGAGTGGTAAGCTTATGGTGACACCATGGAGTACTCCTACTGAGATGTCCGAATCACGCAACTCCGTGGCACTTTCCCCACACCAAAATCTGCGCCGTGACAAGGCTGCAGCCATCACCATGATGTTGTTGATGCCACTCCTTTTAGCTTCAACACCGCTTGCTGTAATCATCTCTATCATATTTTCTTATCTTAGCCCACCAGGTCTGCTCCGTGTCCAAGCTGCCATTGACAACCTGGACATCCAGAGTAATGCAAGACTTGTCAGGCTTGAAGGCTACAATGTCGGGCTTCTTACCCTGGTTGCTCGGCATGTGGTATAATCTCTCCCTCTCAACATCCCAGCTGCTAGATGACAAGGCACCTGCTATCTGCTTGGCGACTGCATCATGACGTAGGATGCAGCCCCCTGAGTTTGTGAACACTGCTGCACTACATGATACAAATGTTCATTTCCTCTCTGACAGGCTCGGCAAAGCGTATCTGTTGTCCCACAACTACCCCTTAAACACCATGCCGCTGTTGGCAGTGTTGCCACACGGACGGCTTGGAAGTTCCGGTTGTTGTGGGCTCCAATGCCCTCCGAAGCCCTATCTACCCATTGGAAAGAAATGGCTTTCGAAGCACTGTCGGAGTTCTTTACCATCGTACGTGCTTTCGTTGTTAGTAGCCTTGAGGTGGAGGGTTCCAGCGCACCTTGTGGAGAAGATACCTAGCCAAAAAAGGCATTGTATCCTTGTAGATACCTAACAAATACTCAACCATAGACTAATTCACCCTGGTTCATATTTCAAGATATTTTCTCCTCTGTGAATATCACTCCTTTTTGTAATGATTTGGTAAGAAGATAACCAAATTTAAGCGCTATGGTATAATGCATGTGAGGATAAGCAACCTCAGTCGCTCACACAGCTGATTTGACTTGCTCGAAACCACTTTCAGAAATCCTCAAGTCGCTGTGTTGATTTCAGCAATCTATGATGATCAGGAGAGAACACATTTATCGCTCACAAAGCAGATCTGACATCCCTGACTTCATTTCTGTCACTTCCAATGGTCTCCTAGAGCCTGTGTACCAAATTTCAGTACTCTAGTAAGATAAATTGGAAGATGTCTGCTCTATCGCCCAAACCGCTGATCTGTTTCAGTACTCTACGATGAGCATTTCCTCATGTTTTACATTTTATAATCGGTACAACATACCTTCCTGATCTAAATCGTCCACTTCTTCAAAATTTATGAACACCTCGACATAACCGGCATATGGCAGCATAGCCAGGATTTGCTCGACGGCATCCAGTCCATGGTAGACTTCTTGGACTGCGTTCAGCACGATTTCATCGTAGTCTACTGGATCTAGAAAAATTCATAAATTACATTTATTAAAAATTCGTGATAGTGAAGAACTAAGTATAGAACGCAGTTTTTCCATTAATACTACCTACAAGCAATATCATCGCTATCTGCGAGTTGTCTGTGCCTTCATAACGAAATTTGATTCTTGGTTGCTAAGGTGCTTCGAGTACAACACAAAACTTATTTTTTGAATGAAGTGAACAACAAGCGCATTTTATCAGTTGACTTTTGGACGGAATATTAGGTCAATTTCCGTCAATGAAGATTCACTCTACCACAGGTCTACCACAGAAACTTTGCATCCGTGTGGCGCCCCCTAGGTGGCGGATCTGCAAACTATAACAATCGAGTCAACCTTCCATGGTGAAACCTTGACATGGAAATTGGAGCCGTGAAAATTTTGATGTTCGTGTAGTGCCGCGGAATTTCAATTTCGGAAATGCTCGAACTTTAATCTGCAGTAGGAGGGGAATCATGTCACTTTTAACGGGAGAAATTTGCGAACAATTATTGTAAACGCGGGAATTTGCTTGATGATAAGAAATAGGTAATTAGTTCTATGTTCTCCAGAAGTATGCGCCAAAGGGATGCAAAGTTTCTGTGGCAGACCTATAGTCCTCATAAGAATAGAATGGTTGGTCTCATTAGATTCTAAACATTCAATTCAATTTTAAATTAGTGGAAAAACCTGTACCTTTATATCGATTTCACTATTTTTCATCCCTTTGAAGTGACTGACAGTAACCGCAGCTTTCGCAGTTTCGCAGCACAACTAGACACCAAATGGAGCCTTATGCCCCCAAATGGAACCCTTACTTATACAAAATGTCATCAAAAACGATCCATGGAAAATGAATGTGCCACGTTTTTGGCGTATGGCGGACGGGAGAATTTTTCTTATTCGATTTTCGGATACTTCATACCTTTGGAACGTAAGCCATCAAATTTTGAGGGTGCTAAACATTTTTGTCTTGCTAAAAATTTATTATTATAATGATTATTATTAAATTATTAATTATTTGGTTCATAATACACCAAAAACGCTGCAAATTATTACACAAAGGTTTATTATTTTCTATATAGATCAATCGTCTGCAAAGAACACAGCTTTGCCATTGTCACTACCAACCTACTACACAATGAAGTTTATTTGGAAGAAATAAACGCGTCAAACTCAATTTGAAGAAATAGGGAGTTTCTTCATTATGTAACTTTGAATACTGGTTGCTAAGGTCGCAAAACTGAGTACAACTCGAAGAAAACGAACAACGGTCGAATTTTTTAAGTCTAACCCTTAAGTTCTTGTAGGGAGCGAACGGTTTGTCCTACAGAGCTCCGGGTGGTCTCTAAAGTTCTAAAAATTCTATAGTATTTCAAATTGTTCAAAAAACTACACCTTTATGTCGAAATTTTTTGAGCTTGAGCAATTAAAGTTTTCAACCCTTATTTTTCAACCTTTAGAAGTGACTGATCAACCAAAAGCTTCGGGGTACAACTAGACCCCAAATGGAGCCCATGTGCCAAATTTCATCAAAATCGGTCCATGGGAACTAAGGAAAGTGCCGCGGACAGATAGAAAAATTTGTATTTGATTTTCGGTTTCTACGTATATTGAAAAGTAAACCAACAAATAGGGGGTGCGCCTTGATTTTTTTTGACGTGATAACGTCTTATAAATTGGTTTACCGGGAGACACTTCAAGAAACTGCGTTACGCTCCGCTCACGGAGGGGGTGCAGCTCGGCGCTCCCTAAAGGCGGGCGGCCCCTCCCCTTCCCCGGCGCTCACAAAAGCGGGAGCGCCCCGCCCCCCTTCCCTGGCACTCACTCCCCCCCCCCACCCATGGGAAATACCTACTACCTACGGGAAATACCTACTCTGTGCAACTTGACGAAGAATTTTATTTTATCCTTCTTCCTACTATACGAATGAATATTAACATTAAAATTATTTTACCACTCAAAGTCGTTGTCACGTAAAACTTTCGCCCGTATACCGACTTTACAGGCAACAACACAGGGTTTTTTAGATTTTTAATCGAAAGTAGACTACATCCTGAGAATTTTGGCACCAACCGCGACCTTCTAGCATGTGTAGATCTGTTTCTATGATTTTTCAAAGTTTCGACCGTTTATGAAGTCACGCGCCCCTCTCGCCTGGGCGGGACCCACGAGCCCACTGTGAAAAAACTTGTGTCGAAACTTCAAAAACGTCTGCCAAGTGGGTGTGGCACATAGCTTCCTCGTATCCATAACCCGATTATATAGATGATCCGATGCATAGTAGTTGATATCAAAACACCAACCTCTCATGGGGGACCATCTACTCGCTAATCTGGACAATCCTAATGGAAAAATGTAAATGTTACGGCTGTTACAAGGAATTTACGTTTGCGCATGCGCACAGGCTACTGTCAATTTTAAGGCCTTGATTTTCATTGGGGACCATCTACAACCTAATCTGCGTAATCCCTAAAAATGTCATCGAAATCGGGTAAAAAATGTGGAAGTTATGGCCGTTACATGAAATTCACGTTTGCGCATACGCAGCGGCTACTATCAGTCGGAATGTAATGATTTTCATAGGGGACCATCTAAATACTAATCTGTAACATCCCTGAACATTTCATTGAAATCGGGAGAAAAACGTAGAAGTTATGGCCGTTACGAGGAATTCACGTTTGCGCATGCGCAGTCGCTTCTATCGGTCCGAGGATGATGATTTTCATAGGGGACCGTCTGCACACCAACTCACACAATCCCTGAAAATTTCATAGAAATCGGGCAATAACTTCGTATAGTAATGCCCGTTACAAGGAATTCATCACAGACACACAGACACGGAACCAAAATTGTTCAGAAAGGTCTAAACCGCAAAACGCGAGTGAAAATTTTGATTTTGGAGAACTTTTTTTTTCGTCCTTGAAAAGTGAAAACAAAGCTTCCGCTACCTTGGTAGACTCGGAAGCAAAATTCATAGGAAAAGATTTACATACGCTAGAAGGTCGCGGTTGGTACCAAAATTCTCAGAATGAGGTATACCTTAGGTTATAAATAACAATAAACAGTTTTTCCTACCCAGGCGTACACCCCATTTGAGGGGGGGGGGAGGGAGGGGGTAAAAATTATTTTTTTGGTCTATATCAAAGGTTCATTATTGACAATAATAAACCAAAATGAGGGAGCTACGTTTGTTGTGATCAGTTATCATTTCGTATCTCTTTTATTCACTTCCTTGGTGGTAGCAAGCCCGACTCAGGACTGTGTAGTATCCCTGGTCGAGGGAATAACACGCGCCCCATCAAATTTTACAGAATTCTCTCAAATTTTGTATTTCACGAGTCCCTCTCAGTTCGCTTACGTTTTGGGAAAATTTCGTCGGGATTACTTCTCTATACTGATCATTCAGTGATTGGTTGATTTTGGAAACTATCGACTGTTTGGCTTTCTATTACTGTCGGACTGTCCATTTAAATTGATTTTTCTAGAAAATGAGACGATTCGTGGTAGCTTTGGAAGGTAGCGAGAGAATTTATTGTGGAATCGGTTTTCATATTTCGTTTAAAAGTTTTGCGTTTATTCTAGTGTTGTTCTCCAAAGCTACCATTCTCATTTTGCGCACTCTTCAGAGCTTTTAGAATGGGGAATTTGCCTCAATTTTAGATTCTGGAATTTCAAGTCAAATCCTATAATAGGGCCCTAGAATAACGCTTAACACTAGGAATAGCCAAGGGGAAAAAATTACCGTAGGAGAAAATGCCTAAACAAGTGAAGCCTCTGTTACAAAACACCGCGAAAATCGAGGAATATTGTTGACGTCATACGAAAAAAAAAAACGACGCGAAAACAACTCCGACGACAGACAGAGTTCTAGCACCGCCACACAAAACGATCCAGTGAAATAGCTACTCGAATAATGTGATTCAAATCTTGAAACTAAATAAGAGAAGATGAAGACCAATAATGCTTGATAAACTAGTAGGTAGAATCGTATTGTAAAACATATTGTTTAGTAATGCATGCATTCCAGGGGACGTCCCATTGGATAAGCACTAGATCAGTTTAACCAGTTGTTAAGTGATAAAACTGTTTCACTCGATGTAATTTATTTATTACTTTAGGCAAGAAATACTGCCCCCCCCCCCCCCCACCATTATCCACCTTAACATTTCTAGCGGCATGGGAGCCTCGAATCTGAAGAGCATTTTAAAATCCATGATCTACGACACCCAACATGCGAATTCGAGTTCACCCCCCCCCCCACCACCTCCCCAACGCTAAAAATGGTGCCAGTCTGGCACCAAAGCGGAAATACGTCGTAACATTGAACTTTCATCTGCTAGTTTTGGAAGGCAGTCCGTCGAAGTTCACATCCGTATTCAAGGTAAAACACAAAAAAAAAAAAAAAAAAAACACGAAATAAGCGGTTTATGGCATCATGGCACCATGTCCTGGCACCATGGTGGCACCACTATTAGTTCCATGGTGGTACAGAGAATAATTCATGAAAATCCGGAAGTATAAAGAGAATTTTTCCTCAATTTCAAAGCTTGGGTACAATTAGTAAGCAGTAAAGGAACCGAAATATTGAAAAATCGGATATTTTGTGAATATTATCCCCCCACTCACCCCCTCCCCTTGCGAATTTCGGTACTCGGGTGAAATTATGTACAACTCGGAAGTTATTTGAGTCAAACAAAAAAAGAAACACGCAAATCGGTTGGAAATTGAGGCCTGGGCAGAGTTTACAAGATTACGCCCGCAAACGCACGTTTTTTAAGCATTAACCCCCCTTTCCCCCTCTTAAAAAGCAAAATCCGAAATTCCGGCGCCGTAGTGCACAACTAGATAGTATTTCGCGTCAAACGAAAAAAGAACCACGAAAATCGGTTGAGAACTAAGGCCTGGGCAGAGTACACAAGATTATGCCCAAAAACGCACGTTTTTCGAGCATTAACCCCCCCTTTCCCCCCCTTAAAAGGCAAAATTCGAAATTCCGGCGACGTAGTGCACAACTAGATAGTTTTCCGCGTCGAACAAAAAAAGAACCAGGAAAATCGGTTGAGAACTAAGGCCTGTGCAGAGTACACAAGATTTTGTTACACACACACATACACACACACACACACACAGACATACACCTATGGTTTCTTTCGCGGATTTGGATTCAGAATGGTCTAAAACGGATTACTGTGTGGTTATTTTTTTTTCTGTTGAGTGTTGTCCAACTTCACCTCAGATCGATCGCATAAGGACGCCCAAGTCTTACTGTGGGACGTCCTAAAAAGTGAGTAATATTGTTTCTTTTGGTCACTTTTGTGTCTGGGTTCTTCCTGCCAGTTCGCAGCGCACTCTTGTGCGCACTACTCGGAAGCTAAAAGTTCGTGTATGTTCCGCTTCTGTGGTAAGCGCCACAGAACCTCCTTTGAAGTCAGATTGGTAGAATATCCGTCACGTTTCAAACATGGCTGCCTCTTACACATTGCCACCACATTTAAAATTTCCATCTTCCTTAAATTCTCTAAATTTTTTGGATGCGTTTTCGAGCAGCTCACTATGGTTTTATTCCATAAAAATAAACCCTCATTCGAAAAAAAAAGTGGGCAAATTCCCCATTACGTGTACTTTCGTTCCGTGTCTGCCGATCTGTCTGACTGTTGCGGCCATCAAAACAAAACAAACAAAAAACAAAACAAACAAATTAAACAATCTAGGTTCTACTCAAAGCTAGGAAGGAATCGTACGTCTCATACTTTTCCTGAATGCGGTACTCTTATTCGGTACGAATAAACAATAAACGTTCAATGACATCCACCGTTGACGAAGTATTCGACTCACCGCTCGTCTCATTTTCATTCAAAGGCGCTTTCTGCTGCTCCTGGCACCTTCCCATCGTACAAAATCTTTCAAATCGACCTCAAAGTTCCGTCGCTACCATTAAAATCACTTCGTTCCCCCAAATCGACACACCAAGACAAATCTTGCGAAATTCTTATTTTTTCGAACTGTTACTTTTGTTGCTCTTTATTTTTTTGCCTAAAGACCCTGAGAATTAATTTTGATTTGTTGTATATGGTCAGGTTGGGTCATATGTTTCAAGTTTTGTATAATTTACGTTTCGTTTCAAGATTCGAATGTTGATTGGCGAGTCGAAGTTTCTCGGGATTTCGATTTTCGACATGGTTTTCTCATACATTTCCACTTTGAATGCGTTGATTTGAACTCAAAATTTGAGTTAGGTAGGTATTATTTAATAATACCTACCTAAATTTTTCGATTTTCAACATGAACTTCACATCAAGTTTCCACATCTAGAAACGACAACATGATCAAGAATTCTTCCCGATTTACATAGTTAACACGATATTTTCCCATCATCTCAGAACTCACTGAGCCAAGTAAGATTGAGACGGGTGTGAAACAAGGCTGCGTCTTATCGCCGAATCTCTGCATGATAGTGCTTGACAGCAAGTAATTTCAGATTTCAGTAATTTTTCAGTAATTTCACATACGTATCAGAACAGAGTGATGACCTTGACTCACCCTTGCGGTATTCCTTCATGACATCCCAACAATAGTGACCTTGATTTCGTCTATAGTACATCACTAAACAGTCAAATTCGCGTAGACAGGTCGTTTGGCCGCCCATGTAATTTTTACTCACATGATGCCTCAAAATGTCATCAATGTCGTGCAATTTTTTCATAGGTATAGTTAAGCCCAGGACAGGAATTTGATTTATTCTTTTCCCCGTGCAATGTAGCTGGTACTGTTCGTCCTGATGATCGAAGCCAAAACCCATCTAAATTTGGGCGATTTCGGACTCAAGAACTGAAAAGAGCAAGAAATGTGGTTAAATTTAGGGATTTTCCTTTGAGAGATGAGTTACGGTCGACTATTGCTTTGCTTGTCTTCGCAAGACTTACGTCCAGTTCGATTCAAGTTGTTACTTTTGTCACAAAGACAAATGCCTGATTAACCAACTGCTTATTAAGAAATAATTTTATTCAGTCACCAGATCCAGAAGACGATGGAGTTCTTGAAAGAACAAGAGGACCTATCCGAAGAGAAGACTGTCGTTCACGGCCTGATCGATCGTTTCAGGGAGATGAGAAGCTCCGCAACTCAAGAAGAGGAAGTCGAATCGGTTAGATGAATTCAAATTACTACAATTCACCTTGAACGAAACCTATTTATGAATGAAATTCCTCCGTTTCCGTTCATCACCCCAAAAACATGGCTAAAATCGAAGAAAAACTGGTAAATGGTGGATTTTAGGAAGCAGGAATCAGATCAACTAGCATACTTCCCTCTTGTTAGTTTTAAGGTGTTGAAATTTTGATGGCGATAGTTTTAGCAATGTCAATAATTATGATTAATGATAATCAAGGAATGAGGAATTTCACCGATTTCTGTTTGCATTTTTCCTGAATAGTTAATGGTGTGGGATAGATGAAAATCGGGCTGATTTCGGAAAATAAGTCTCCTGTTATTTTTGGGAGACAGTCAAAATTTTTAATTTCAAAACTAACCGGGAAAACAGACGTGCAGCGGGAACGCTCGCTGATTGGGCTGTTTGGATCGCCGTCTCCTCCCAGTGTTGCCCATTGGGACGACGAAATCGTGTTTTCTAAGAGAAAAGTTATCAAACAAAAACAGGGGAAACCTAATTTTCCCCATCTTGCTTTTTCTATTTTTTTCTTCAGTTTTTCGATTTCGAACTTTACTGTTTCGTGAAATTTTGCATCTGGGTACTATGGATTTCTCGATCTCAGCGCTTCAAGCGGCCATAAATGAACTATTCCAGCATGACGTCATTTTCCCGGTTTTTTTAAACATTCGTATTTTCTACACTGTTTTGTTTATTCGTAAATTAGGAAGTTCGGGCTGAAAGTTTGCCTTAGGGGGTTTTTAGAGGTGCTGAATCCGATTTTGGGGTCAAAAATAGGAAATTCCGACATGGTGAAATTCCTCATTATAATTTCAGCAGTAGTTTCAGCAGTTTAATACATTTATTATGAGAAGGTTTAGGATTTTACACGATATTTTGCTCATTTTTGACTTTTAAGTTATATGGTTTTTTTTTGTATCAGCATATTTCTGCTTTTTCTGCTAATGTCACCGAACTATTGTGTTAATAATTCATGTTATTTGCTTTGTGAATTATTGTAAATTAAAGTTATCATTACGAGTCTGTAGTCTGAAGGAAACCAAAAAAATCATCAAAGTCGGAAAACCAAAATCATGTGAATCACCGTGTGGGGATCTTAGAAATTGTTTATAGCAATGTTTTTCGAAGTATTTACTATTGTTGAAAGTACAATGGGAAAAATCTTGTATAATTTCAGGCCAGAAAGTACTTGGAGGGAGACTCAAGGCTTGATGAGACTGATGTCCTGCTCGATCGGGAAGGAATAAAAGCCATGGCGTCTCAGATAAAAGCGAACACCCAGTCGGACGACGTCGTCGACTTCGGACCTGCGACGTCGACCGCGACGACGACTAAGGGAAGAGGACGTGGCCGTGGAAGAGGACGAGGACGAGGGGCGTCTAGCAGGGCGTCCAATGTGTCTAGAGCCTCTTCGTCGAAGAGCGTCGTCGAACACATGATTTCCGACGACGAGAGCGACGACGAAAACAAGTCGATGGTGTCGACGACGCCGAAGAAGAGGGGCGCTTCCACCTCTTCCAGGGCATCTAATCGATCATTGTCTACTTCAAGTGCCAAAGGAAACTCAAGTATCCTCGTAAGATCTTACGTTCTGTTTAGAGTTATTCGGTCAGTTCATGCATACATTTTAGACATTACTTACTCTGAAAAGCCGGAATTTTGTATGTTTGACCCCAAATTATGTGAGCTCAGGAGTGGACATGAACTCAGTGGTGAGTAAAACACTTCAAACTGTCCTGAGTTGACTCCAAGTTCTCCATCTTGTTCCCAGAAATTAGCAAACAATTTAGCAAAAAATTCCCGTACAATACCTACCTACTGCACAAGATGTGCAACAGCTGGAAGAAAATACCATAGAACAGGAACTAATCCACCACGTGTCGCAGAGAGTGTTTCGAGTCAATTTCTCACTCTTTCCCAAAAAGCTTTTTTCGCTTTTTTGCTCTATCCTCAAACACAGGAGCCCGGTAGCTGTCAGTGGCGCCTCCTCCAGGCAAACATAGCAAACACTGTTTGCCTTACTAAAAATAAGCAAAATGAATAAATTAATTTTTGTTGAGATTCTCCTACATTCCCATTTTTTGCAAGTAATATAATAGCCAATTTTGGAAAATTTTAATATAATTTAGGTACTTTTTCATTATTACCAAGTAAATTAGATGAAATAGGAGAATGGAATAAGAAAGTACGTATTTTGCCTTGGATACTAGCCCGCAACACACCATAGACTTGGAGAGGTCGGTAATGTAGATGATTGCAGATGATAAGCGAACTAGCGCGGGGCAAAGCGATGCAAGGCAAGCAGTTCAAAAAATGAATTTTTCGGGACTGTTTAGAGTGAGATGCGAGGATCGGCGGGTGGCGGGGGGTCAGCGCGGGGTCTAGTATTACCATACCCCCACTACCAGGCTACCAGCTGTTGCAAACAATAGGAGAACTGTTTCGTGACCTTGAAAACAGAGAAACTTGGAAGATGAGTCATGGATAGTAATTAACCCATGCATGGCAAGACATAACATATCCATCCAACCACATTATCTCAAGGAAGGAAAACTTAGTTTTTTCGCCACCGCAAATAGCGGCTGCCTGGCGCTAACTAGTGTCCCGTTCCCGATTTTACTGTACCTAATCGTTTTTCTTGTTGATAGATACCTACTTGGAAATAATTGCATAATATTGTTGTTGGTTTACTTTTGAGGTTGTAGCTACTACGTATATTTTGAAAATCGAATATAAAAAATCCGTCCGTCTGCGGAACTTTCCTTAATTATCATGGACCGATTTTAAAGAAATTTGGTGTATAAGAGCTCCATTTGGGGTCTACTTGTGCCCCGAAGGTTTTGTCAGTCATTTCTGAGCGGTGAAACGTTAGGGCTGTAACTTCTTAAGGCCCCCCTCTCTCGAAAACTCTCGTTATGAAGGTATTGTTTTTTCACCAATTTGAGATTGGTACCATTGAATTTTTAGAATCGAATCAACCCACCCAGAGGATAAACTATTAGCTCTCCATGAGAACTTGAAGTTTGAACTTACGATAAATGAGAAATACGAGAGTGAATCGCAAAAGAGGCCTTATCACCTTAAAAATTTTAGCTGACCAAAATGCGATCGATGTTCGTTTCTTTAGGTTGTACATGTTTCGCTTCCTTAATCAACCTGTAATCAAATTTCTAAACCAAGGAATTCTTTATTTCTTCAAATGGAGTGTGAAGGGTTTATTTCATCTAAATAAACAACATTTTGAAGCAAAAACATGATCGGTAGGTAGTGACGAGGGTGAAGCTGACACTTTATCTTCAGAAAAATAATAAACCTTTGTGTAATAATTTGCAGCGTTTTTCATTATTGTTTATTCTTCTGTGACTGGCCAAGCTGTTTGCCTCACGAATATTCTCACGAGACGCCCCTGGTAGCTGTTTACCGTGACTTTCAGAGTCCGCGCCTTATCTTGTGATGACTCGAAATCCAACAAAAAAAGTTAGCATCCGCATCTGCTGGCCCCATCTGTCTCTAGTCGTCACAAATTTGCCACGTCAGGCGCGTGGCAAAAACTCTCTATTTTATTCATCGGCGATTTTCGACCATTTGGACTCGTTTTTCCCTTGTTCATATGAGTTCATCGTGTTCGCCACCCGAAAATCTATAAGGAACCAACTTAACCTGAATTTCCGAAAAAATCGGGTTAACCCGTTTTTCCCCTGTAGTCTTCAAAAATCTATCAAATTTTCATCATTAATTACTATTTTTCACTGATTTTTTCAGAGTTTCGTGTCTCGTAAACCCGCGCCAACCAACGCTGAGTCTGAAAAGGATTTTTTTGGTAGCTTCTCGAGTGGACCTCCGAGCAAGAAGAAGAAATTCATAACCTACGAGGACGACTGATTTACAAGTAAAACTCCGCACCCGATTTGGGCTACAACAGGTTACTGTTCTTTTAATAATAATAAGTCCTTCTGGTGTTTGGGCGTTACGCTAAACTACTGGATGTTGAAAAACGTGTGATACAATTTAGTTTTTGGTTTTTCTATGTTTAGTTTGTAAGAAATTCAATTCCATCCCTTGTTATGAAGTTTTTAATGTGTAAATCTTCTCCGTGCTTATGTGGCTATAAAATATGTTCATTACATATACTTCACATTTGTTTCAAGTTCTCTGCATTCCAAGTCGATAACTAGGGGGTTTTCCTGTCAAATTCCGAATACTTCAAGTCTTGTAGCTACTCGCAAGTATTTCAAGTTCCCCATTTCGATCTTCTAAATATTGAGATTTTTCTCAATTGAGCTGTAAACAGAGATGAAACAGCTTTAAACTGATTTTGAGTGGTTCGTCGTGAATGATCCAAGGTAGTAATATTAAACCTTGGCAGATGTTCTAGTTTTGTAGGTTTTTCGTTTCACTTTGATACCTCGGAGGAAGAATCTGTTATGTACTTTTGATGGTTACCTGCATAGTAATTTTTATAATTTAGTCGTACCTACTTCATTTTAGGGATTGTTTTGTAAATATGTGGTGTTTTCAGCCGTGTGAATTGATAATGTGATCAACTATTGTTTTCGTTCAAAATTGTCTCCAGCTGACCCAAAAAGTGGTTCTGCTATACGAAATTACGTCAATTGAAGGTTGCTGTTAGTACGAGGAGTAAAATTCCGTTTCATATTGTCGGGGAGGGGTCTGATAAAGACAACAGAAGAGCTCTAGGATGAGAGAAATGTGCGAAAGTCGTCCCTTCATGGTGTAACAGTGTGTTCATTTTAAATAGTGTCGCAGATTCAGACTGGCCAAAAACCTGAAAATCCCGGCAAATTCATAGATTTTCATATTTCACTCGTTAGGGAATTCTATCGACATCGGCTTGTCAAAAAATGTTGTCAAATCTGGCACGGTCAGGAAATTCGTTCTAAATCGGCAAACATCGGGAAATTTCATCAAACTGGCAAAAGAGAAGACATTTTATCAAAAACTGGCAAAAGTCTGGTAATTCCGTCAAACCCATGTATCAGATTCCAAAAGGTCTGTAACAAAAAGTTCAGGGCTACCCATCATTCCTACAAATGTGTGTCAGTAATATTGATTCGGCAGCCACACTGTTATATATATTACAATAAGTTTTTTACTTCCACGTTAGTTTCACAGTTGCTTTGTTTCACGAAAGTTCGTTTCCTAATGGAACCGCGAACAAACTCTAAATATTCTTGTAAAAAAATATTTCATCTCGTGATTTGAATGGCCGGGTAGAACAAGGGGGTAAGCAACAAAATCGGCATATCCAGATAATCAACAGAAACTTTGTTCTGAGTAGGGTTGCCAGCTGCACTCTCAAGTTCCACCCGTCCCAGTGTTGCCTGTACGATATTTAAAGGGGACAAAATATTCCCACATTGTCAGATTTGTTGCCTGGCAACGATAATCCGTGCTTACCTCCATTTCTTCAAAAATGTTGCTTACTGTTCTGCCCGGCCATTCATTTGTTGAAAGTTTTAATGTTATTCTTTGTTTACATATATTTGTCTTTTAGCTTGGGGTCCGTGAAAAAAATGGTAGAATTTTTTTCAGCTGAATAAACGCAAGTTAGGGAGACTTGTAATTTGGTATGTACCAATTAAAATGTATGTTACAACATCAAATGGTATATTATGAATTAAAACAACTTTTATTTGGAGTTGTTGGATTTTTGCGAACAGGTCCGATCTCTTCTTGTCGCGCTGTCAATTTGGCCACTACTGCACGGTGATTTCGCAGTTGGCGACAAGTTCGTTGATTCGTTCACCCATTCGTTCATTAAGTATTCATCTAATTTCTCCCTTAATGGGGAAAAATACCTAGATTCGTCCATGATTTGTTGTTTTTCCATCAAGGAAGAAACTAGAAGAAGGTTATCAGGGGCGTCGGGTGAAAATATTCGTCAGACAAACAGCTAGGCTGCAAATTATTACACAAAGGTTCTTTTTTGACGTGACAACGTCTTATAAATTGGTTTGCCGGGTGACACTTCAAGAAACTGCGTTACGCTCCGCTCACGTTATGCGCTCACAATGAGAGCGAGTGAGAGGGTGAATGAGTTCCAAAGCCATTTTCTCTCCAATTCATCGCAGGAAGCTGAAATTTGAGAGGCAGGGTCAATGGAGAATGCTGAAGGCGCCTGAGTGGTCACTGATCAGCTGAGTGAGCTCCAAGGCCATTTTCTCTCCTGTTGAACGCAGGAAGCTAAAATTTGAGAGGCAGGGTCAATGGAGAATGCTGAAGGCGCCTGAGTGGTCACTGATCAGCTGAGTGAGCTCCAAGGCCATTTTCTCTCCTGTTGAACGCAGGAAGCTAAAATTTGAGAAGCAGGGTCAATGGAGAATGCTGAAGGCGCCTGAGTGGTCACTGATCAGCTGAGTGAGCTCCAAGGCCATTTCCTCTCCTGTTGAACGTAGGAAGCTGACATTTGAGAGGCAGGGTCAATGGAGAATGCTGAAGGCGCCTGAGTGGTCACTGATCAGCTGAGTGAGCTCCAAGGCCATTTTCTCTCCTGTTGAACGCAGGAAGCTAAAATTTGAGAAGCAGGGTCAATGGAGAATGCTGAAGGCGCCTGAAGGGTGACTGATCAGCTGAGTGAGCTCCAAGGCCATTTTCTCTCCTGTTGAACGCAGGAAGCTGAAATTTGAGAAGCAGGGTCAATGGAGAATGCTGAAGGCGCCTGAGTGGTCACTGATCAGCTGAGTGACCTCCGAGGCCATTTTCTCTCCTGTTATTATTATTATAATAAAAAAATTTATTATAATAATAATATTATCCTTCTTCCTACTATACGAATGAATATTAACATTAAAATTATTTTACCACTCAAAGTCGTTGTCACGTAATAAAACTTTCGCCCGTATACCGACTTTACAGGCAACCAATTTTTTTTTTCTGTATATATCAAGTGCCAGCAAAGAACTCAGCTTTGCCATTGTCACCACCAACCAACCATGTTTTATCTTCACAATCAAGTTTATTTGGAAGATCTACTCGCTTCACACTCCATTCGAAGAACTAAAGAATTCCTTCGTTTAGAAATTTTATTACTGGTTGCTAAGGAAGCAAAACCGAGTACAACCCAAAGAAACGATCGGCGATCTCATTTTGGTTAGCTAAAATTTGAAAGATAATCAGGCCTCTTTTGCGATTCATAATCGTTTTTCTGATTTATCGTAAGTTCAACCCTGAAGTTCTCGTAGGGAACGAACAATTTGTCCTCAAAAGCTCTGGGTGGTCTCGTTCGATTCTAAAAATTCAATGGTAGGTACCTATCTTCAATTTGTGAAAAAACAAAACCTTCATATTGAGAGTTTTCGAGATAGGAGGGCGCCTTTGGAAGTTACATCCCTTCCATTCGCTTAGAACTAACTGACATCAACCAAAAGCTTCGGGGCACAACTAGACCCCAAATGGAATCCCATAAACCAAATTTCATCAAAATCAGTCCATAATAATTAAGAAAAGTTCCGCGGACGGACGGATTTTTTTATATTCGATTTTCAAAATCTACACGTTGGTACCTACCTCAAACGTAAACCATCGGATTTTGAGGGTGCTCAAACTTTTTTTCTTGAAAATAATAAACCAAAAAAGAGACTCTGAATTTAGACCTAACAAGACGTGAAACCTTCATTCTACAATGTTATGCAGTTATTTCCAAGTGTCTAGCAACTAGAAAAAAAACTTAGGTACAGAGAAATACAATAAAATCGGGAACGAGACACAGAGGCGTCTGGAGATCCAGCGGCTCGTCCTCGACCCAAGCGCTCCCAGCGGCCTTCCTGCTAACTCTCTTATCTCCTCTGTTTCCAGGGACCTAGTACTTATCCTACTAGAGTATCCTACTAGAGATCTTCATGTCTGTTTCTCCCTTTTTCCTCAACTCCACTTCCATCCGGGTTAGCATTAACTTTTGCTTCCGAGACTACCAAGGTAGCGGAACTCGACTTTTCTGTCTTTGCAAATCAATTTTTAGGTCGGGAATGATTCATATTGTTGTAAAAATAAAATGTTTTTCATAAAAGCAATCCATCCGAACAGAAAAAAAGTTATCGCCAGAATCTATTGGTAGGTTCCCCATCGATTTTGCTTCCGAGTCTACCAAGGTAGTGGAAGCTTTGTTTTCACTTTTCAAGAACGAAAGAAAAAGTTCTCCAAAATCAAAATTTTCACTCGCGTTTTGCGTTTTAGACCTTTCTGAACAATTTTGGTTCCGTGTCTGTCCGTCAGTCATGAATTCCTTGTAATGTGCATAACTATACGAAGTTAATGTCCGATTTCTATGAAATTTTCAGGGATGTCACAGATTAGTATTTAGATGGTCCCCTATGAAAATCACCACCTTCGGACTGATAGTAGCCACTGCGCATGCGCAAACGTGAATTTCCTTGTAACGTCCATAACTTCTACATTTTCCACCCGATTTCAATGAAATTTTCAGGGATTATGTGGATTGGGTTGTAGATAGTCCCCTATGAAAATCATCATCCCCGGACTGATAGAAGCGACTGCGCATGCGCAAACGTAAATTCCATGTAACAGCCGTAACTTCAACTGTCCCTCAGGGGTCGCGGGTTCGAATCCCAGCCAAGGCTAAGTATTTTTTTGATCTAATCACATACATCTACTCACTTTATTTTTCATCCGAATTTGATGAAATTTACTAGGATTGTCCAGATTAGCGTGTAGATGGTCCCCTATGAGGGTAGTGAAAGGTACTTAGAGATTGGTGTTTTGAGATTAACTACTATGCATCGGATCATCTATATAATCGGGTTATGGATACGAGGAAGCTATGTGCCACACCCACTTGGCAGACGTTTTTCTGTTGCTAGAATCTATTGCTAACTTCACCCCGGTTTTTTTTAGACGATTGCAATAGCTTCATTTTTTGGAAAATTCGCTGCAAGTGCCTTCAGTTACCGAAGAATGAAGCTTGTCTTGTAAGAACAATTACCTATTTTTTTTAGGTAGATACTTAGGAAAGAAAAAGGTTTTTTATTGACCTGGACTACCTACCTCCAACCATTGATGAGGCCTCAACGAAGTTCATCATGCACCATCTATTATTATTATTACAAACTCAAATTGAGCGTGAGAATGAGATAAGAGAGTTAGCAGGAAGGCCGCTGTGAGCGCTTGTGTCGAGGACGAGCCGCTGGATCTCCAGACGCCTCTACGAGACACTAGTCAACGTCAAACAGCTGCTATTTGCGGCAGCGAAAGAACGAACTGATTTCCTTCCTTGAGATAATGTGGTTGGATGGATATGTTATGTCTTGCCATGCGTGGGTTAATTACTATCCTTGCTTCTCTGCTTTCAAGGTCACGAAACAGTTTTCCGACTGTTTGCAACAGCTGATAGTGAGGTAGTGGGGGTATAGCAATACTTGACCCCGCACTGCCGCCCCGCCGATCGTCGCCTCTCACTCTAAACGGTCCCGAAAAATTCATTTTTTCGAACTGCTTGCCTTGCATCACAGAGTACCGGAGAAAAGCCTTGCCTCGCCCGCGCTAGTTCGCATATCATCCGCAATCCGTCGTAGTTACCGACATTTTCAACACTCTGGTGTATTGCGGGCTAGTATCCAAGACAAAATACGTACTTTCTTATTCCATTCTCCTATTTAATCTAACTTCCTTGATAATAAGTTTTCCAAAATCGGCTAAATATTACTTGCAAAAATGGAAATATAGGAGAATCTCAACAAAAATTAATTTTTTTATTTGCATATTAAATACGCTTACTACAAATTTTGTAGTAAGGCAAACAGTGTTTGCCTGGAGGAGGCGCCACTGAAGGTTATCACTTGAAATGAGCTTAGGAACACAAATGAATCATCGAACTATGTCGCCTGTTATGGCCAACATTATTCATAATTAGTTCTCCAATAAAAGAAGATGTATGGAAATCCCTGAGTGAGTAGAGAGTGAGGTATGGAGAGAAACACGTCAGAATTACGTCACCCTACCTCCACTCTCTCCCAATAGAAAATGCCTAGAGTATAAAAGGCTTACTCAGGGGTCTTCCAGCATGCAGCCTACGCCACTTGTTCAAGTTGATTATTTCTCTCTGCATTCGTCTCATTAACTTGTCAGTTCCTCAGAGATTGCGGTTTGCCCTCCAAGGTGCCAACCTCTGCAATCACTTCCCCTTAGAGCTTTCCACCATATTAGGCTCACTAGGTAAATGCTCTGCTGATTTATGGTTGGTCTTGAATGAGGCGCCGGAGTAAGCATATAGATAACACCTTGCACTACTTCCAACGGTCGGCCTAACGGTGCTGGGGAAATGGTGCACGTTTCCAGCCCTGGGATCTTTCTCTCCGTTGAGTAGGGACTCAAGAAGAAACCACCAAACCCATCAAGAAGGCCCTCGCCTTCACTCGATGACACGCTGACATAACATCGCCCATTGCAAAATCACTGTGCTGCAGTGGCCAAATCGACAGCCCAACAAAAAGAGAGTGCTGGCTTTCCTTTTTACCTCAGTTAATAGTTTTATTTCGACTGTTCAGGTACTAACGACTCATATTTCAACAGACTTGGTTGAATTGTTTGTCACTTGAGTGTGCGGAACCTAGTTTGTAGGTATACACTATAGGTGTGGTGGGTGATTTGAGTTGAGCAATAAATGAATAGTCTGTTCGGAGAGGCAGTCCTGAACGGCTTGGAGGAAGCCCGGAGGAGTCCATCCGCCTCTATCGCCTCCCCGTTTCAGTTCTGGTTTGTTTCCGAACTAGTTCCGGACTGCCTCTCCGAAAAGTCCCGAAGTTTTGGAAAAATCCAGTATTCAGTCATCAGTAGAGCTCGGAAAATATGCACGAAAATTTCCCGAAAATATGCACGGAAACTGGAAAAATATGCAAAATATGCATTTGCCCTTAAAACTGCATACGACTTTGGAATTTCAGTATTTTTAGAAAGGATGTTCCATATTATTACATTTTTTAGCCCTTTTTTCTCCTAGAAAAAAGTTATGAAGCATCAGGTAAAGTAAACAAGCAATTCAAAAAATCAGTTATACATTTTTTATTTACTTTTATACATTTATACGAACTAGGTATAAAATGTAAAGATGAACTACATATTATATTGGACAACAATTACACGCTTCAAATTATCAGGTGTAAAACAGTGTCTCCTATCACTTAAAATTTCTTTCAATGCAGAAAACGATTTCTCTACATCGCAAGATACAATAGGCAAAAATTTAAAAGTGGAAATCTCTTTTGGAGAGTAGGGAGAGTCCCATGCGCTGTCTTCTCCTTTGAGAATTTTCGCGATTTGAACCACTGAAGACCACCCTGGATTTTTCGATAGGACCCCCTCCAGTTTATCCTTGACGGCTTTTCCAGTTGTTCCATGCCAGTGGGAGCTTTTTTCGAGCAGGTCGGAAACAGCACCTACGGCAGAGCAGAGATCCATCCCCCTGGTCTCCAGGTGGTTTACCAAATGGGGTATGGTACTAAAGTTGGCATTTATAAAGGTCAAACGATGGGCGATCTGCCTGTCCTCTAGAGCGTCCATGGTTTTTCGAATAGCCAGTGCAGACGATGAGTCGAAACCTCAAATCCAAAATACGCAAAAAAAAACTGGTAAAATATGCTGCAAAATAAGCAAAAATCCCCATAATGACCGAAAATCCCCAAAATGATCGAAATATGCAAAAATATGCGATTTCAATTTAAACCATCGCATACCCTTCAGAAACCTTCAAAACGTTCAAATACAAAGATATACCGCATAATAAAAAATATGCGAATTCCGAGCTCTAGTCATCAGGTAGGCAGACACGGTACCTAGGTCCATAACATTCCTCTAGAAAGTTATTTCTTGGAGTACCAAATTAAGGTAAGATTAACGGAAGACAGATCTTTTTTTCTTCTTACTGAAGTAGGTACCTACTTTTCTCGTATTTTTTTAGTACCTACCTAGCAAAATTGATCATATTTTCGGCTCGACTACTGCCCACTGATCGCCCAGTTTGGGAACCACTGTTGTTGTACATCCTAGATCGTTGAAATTTGATAAAAAACCTCTAGGAAGTGGTCCTAAAAAACGCTGCAAATTATTACACAATGGTTTATTATTTTTCTATATAGATCACTCGTCTACAAAATCACCAACCATCCAATATAAAAAAAAAATCAAAAAAAAAAATCAAAATCACCAATCATCGATCGCATTTCGGTCAGCTCTAATTTAAACGGATATTAGGCCTCTTTTGCGATTCACACTCGTGTTTTGATTTATATATACATATATTTAAAAATAAACCCTTAAATTTTTGTAGGGAGCGAACGGTTTGTCCTACAGAGCTCCGGGTGGTCTCTAAAAATTCTATAGAATCCAAAATTGAAGGAAAAACAATACCTTTATATCAAAATTTTTTGAGTTAGGGCGTTTTCAAAATTGATTTTGGAACCCTAAGAAGTGACCTACATCAACCAAAAGCTTCGGGGCACAACTAGACCCCAAATGGAGCCTACAAACCAAATTTCATCAAAATCGGTCAATGCTAAGTGGCAAAAGTGCCGCGTACGGCGGACGGACGGCCAAATTTTGGTTTATTATTTTCAATAATGAACCTTTGGAATCGAACAAGAAAAAAAAAATTTTAACACCCCCTCAAAATTTGATGGTTTACGTTTCAAGGTACGTAGAATCCAAAAATCGAATAAAAATTTGGCCGGCCGTCCGCCGTACGCCGTACGCGGCACTTTTGCCACTTAGCATTGACCGATTTTGATGAAATTTGGTATGTAGGCTCCATTTGGGGTCTAGTTGTGCCCCGAAGCTTTTGGTTGATGTAGGTCACTTCTAAGGGTTCCAAAATCAATTTTGAAATTTTGAAAACGCCCTAACTCAAAACATTTTGATATAAAGGTATTGTTTTCCTTCAATTTAAGATTCTATTGAATTTTTAGAATTTTTTGAGACCACGCGGAGCTCTGTAGGACAAACCGTTCGCTCCCTACGAAAATTTATGGGTTTATATTGAAATATATATATATATATATATAAATACATCAAAACACGAGTGTGAATCGCAAAAGAGGCCTAATCTCCGTTCAAATTAGAGCTGACCAAAATGCGATCAATGGTTGGTGATTTTGATTTTTTTTGCATTTTTCTTTTATTTATTTTTATTTTTTTTATATTTTTTCTTCATATTGGATGGTTGGTGATATTGTAGACGAGTGATCTATATCGAAAAATAATAAACCATTGTGTAATAATTTGCAGCGTTTTTATTCGATTTTTGGATTCTACGTACCTTGAAACGTAAACCATCAAATTTTGAGGGGGTGTTAAAAATTTTTTTTTCTTGGTCGATTCCAAAGGTTCATTATTGAAAATAATAAACCAAAATGAAAATCCTCACAATTGGTCCCGTCATATCATTTTTACAAACGACCAAATAACAGCTAATTTAACGTTGTTTTTTTTTTTTTTTTTGCAGCTTTCGAAGTATGGTTTTTAATCGTGTTCACTAAGTTGTGGACAAAATAGTATAGTTGTTGGTAACTGTGTGCGTCCTGCGTGACGCCAAGCGAGTCCGGAGAGGCGGACGTCTGTCGTCATCGACGCATCGTCTAAGTATCGGACGTCCGGACTGCGCGGGAGAAAGTTCTTGGGGAATCGACGTTGCGCAACCGTCTGGCAGGAAGGAAGCTTCGACGCAGAGATGGATCGCTACTCCAATTGCAGTTCAGTTCAATTCACGAACTTGAGCTTTTTCATGTCAAATTGGTCGATTTGAAAAGAAAAACGCTGCAAATTATTACACAATGGTTTATTATTTTTCTGTATAGATCACTCGTCAACGAAATCACCAACCATCCAATATGGAAAAAAAAAAATCAAAATCACCAACCATTGATCGCATTTTGGTCAGCTCTAATTTGAACGGAGATTAGGCCTCTTTTGCGATTCACACTCGTGTTTTGATTCATATATATATAATATATATATTATATTTCAATATAAACCCTTAAATTTTCGTAGGGAGCGAACGGTTTGTCCTTCAGAGCTCCGCGTGGTCTCAAAAAATTCTAAAAATTCTATAGAATCTTAAATTGAAGGAAAAACAATACCTTTATATCTAAATTTTTTGAGTTAGGGCGTTTTCAAAATTTCAAAATTGATTTTGGAACCCTTAGAAGTGACCTACATCAACCAAAAGCTTCGGGGCACAACTAGACCCCAAATGGAGCCTACATACCAAATTTCATCAAAATCGGTCAATGCTAAGTGGCAAAAGTGCCGCGTACGGCGGACGGACGGCCAATTTTTTTTTCGATTTTTGGATTCTACGTACCTTGAAACGTAAACCATCAAATTTTGAGGGGGTGTTGAAATTTTTGCTTCCGAGTCTACCAAGGTAGCGGAAGCTTTGTTTTCACTTTTCAAGGACGAAAAAAAAAAGTTCTCCAAAATCAAAATTTTCACTCGCGTTTTGCGTTTTAGACCTTTCTGAACAATTTTGGTTCCGTGTCTGTGTGTCTGTCTGTCTGTGTGTCTGTCATGAATTCCTTGTAACGCGCATAACTATACGAAGTTATTGTTCGATTTCTATGAAATTTTCAGGGACTGTGCGGAATGGTGTGTAGACGGTCCCCTATGAAAATCATCATCCCCGGACTGATAGAAGCGACTGCGCAAACGTGAATTCCTTGAAACGGCCATAACTTCTACATTTTCCATCCGATTTCAATGAAATTTTCAGGGATGTTACAGATTAGTATTTAGATGGTGCCCTATGAAAATCATTACCTTCGGACTGATAGAAGCGACAGCGCATGCGCAAACGTGATTTCCTTGTAACGGCCATAACTTCCACATTTTCCACCCGATTTCGATGAAATTTTCAGGGATTATGTGGATTAGGTTGTAGGTAGTCCCCTATGAAAATCATCATCCCTGGACTGATAGAAGCGACTGCGCATGCGCAAACGTGAATTCCTTGTAACAGCCATGATTTCAACTGTCCCCCAGGGGTCGCGGGTTCGAATCCCAGCTGAGGCTAAGTATTTTTTTGATCCAATCACATACATCTACTCACTTAGATTTTCATCCGAATTTGATGAAATTTTCTAGGATTGTCCAGATTAGCGTGTAGATGGTTCCCTATGAGGGTAGTGAAAGGTACTTAGATATTGGTGTTTTGAGCTACTATGCATCGGATCATCTATATAATCGGGTTATGGATACGAGGAAGCTATGTGCCACACCCACTTGGCAGACGTTTTTTTTCTTGGTCGATTCCAAAGGTTCATTATTGAAAATAATAAACCAAAATTTGTCGCTGGGAGGGAAAACGATGGTTTCGTTGAAATACTGCAAATTATTACTCAACGGAATATAATTTTTTTCTTAAGGGGGTCTCAGTCGGTCGCAGTTCGTTCTTAGTATTTCGCGAAATTGAAGGCGCAAAAACTTGAAAGTTGTACCTAAATTTGAAATTTTAAAGGATTTTAGAAATTCATTAGTGCACGGCCCTAGGGAATTGATGATTCCAGCGGCAATCTTTCAGTTTTTATATCCCCTAGGCCCGTGCACTAATGAATTTCTAAAATCCTTGACAATTCCAAGTTTACTTAGCTATACATTTTATGGGAAAAACATATCTGAATCAACGGTTTTCCCTATTTTCTCTGGCAATTATCGTTCAATTTTGATGATTTCGGCGGCAATATTTCAGTATTTTAATTCCCTAGGGCCGTGCACTATGTAATGAATTCCTAAAATCATTTAAAATTGAAGTACAACTTTCTAAGTTGTTGCGCCTACAGTTTCGTGAAATACTGACCCGGAACGAGGAACGAACGGCTACCGTCTGAGATCACCCGTTTGCGAAAGGTCACATTTACCCAGCTGAAATTTGCCTCAGTGAACTTTCATGTGCGATTCACACTCGTGTTTCTGATTCATCATTTTCCAACCTGCGGAGATGAAACCTCTCTAAGGTATGGGGTAAGTGCTGGTGGGGGGGGTCCTCTGTCTAGCTTCGATCCACTCACATGTGTGTCCGATTAATTCCACAATAAACGAGCATTCAATAGTTTTTGATTGTATTGGTGGTATTTGTTTCTAGAAATTGAGCAGTACATTCAATTGATGAAAAGACGCCATAAACATTCATTAACCCTGTACTTTACAAAAGAATCTCCTAGGCGATTCTTTCAAATTCCCCCCCCCCCCCCCCCTAAAGTGCACCTTAGGCCCTCCAAAAACACGTTAAATTGAAAAAGCTTCCACAATGTTGAAATGTGGACAGATTTTCAACCGATGTTATACAGTACTATAGGTACACGGCCAAATCTATTTCAATTGGAAAAATAAAAAACCTTTTTAACAAAAAAAATGGACCGACCTCAAAAATTAAGTCCGTAAACACCAAAAAGGGAAAAATAATAATCTCAGCGAAAACATACTTGATGTAGTAGGTTGTTGAACATAAATATCCAGTCAAGATTCACAATTATTGTCCACCCTTATCCTCCATCATACGATAGCAGTGACATTCTACACAATAGTTTTGGAGCACTTATCTCCACTCGTATTCATGTTTTGTATGGCACGATCGACGCATGTTGTAATACTCACCAGATCATGGGAGTAGTACTTAATAACCACAGCGTATCCAGATAGGTAGGTAGGTACGCAGTGAAGTCGCCGCCGTGCCCATCTGTAGACACAAACAACTACCTCCCTTATTCGATGATCTGGTTAGCATTACAAGAGTAAGTACCATTGAGTTAAAATGTGCTCCCCAAACTATCAGGTACCTACCTAGTACGTCTCTGCTGCCATATGAGTATGATAGTCAGTGTGAACCTCCCTAGGAATGGTTGTGACTAGTATTTTGAGACTTATTATTAGATGAGACTGTTTATTATATTGGTTATTTGATTTGGCAAGTTTGTAGTATGGGAGGTATGTATATTTGCAAAAAAGAGTGATATGTTGGTAAGTAGAAGATCTAGAAGACGTTTGTGTCTACAGATGGGCACGGCGGCGACTTCACTGCGTACCTACCTACCTATCTGGATACGCTGTGGTTATTAAGTACTACTCCCATGATCTGGTGAGTATTACAACATGCGTCGATCGTGCAATACAAAACATGAATACGAGTGGAGATAAGTGCTCCAAAACTATTGGGTAGAATGTCACTGCTATCGTATGATGGAGGATAAGGGTGGACAATAATTGTGAATCTTGACTGGATATTTATGTTCAACAACCTACTACATCAAGTATGTTTTCGCTGAGATTATTATTTTTCCCTTTTTGGTGTTTACGGACTTAATTTTTGAGGTCGGTCCATTTTTTTGTTAAAAAGGTTTTTTATTATTTTTCCTTTTTATATTATTTTTCATTTTTCACTTTTTAGTGGTCCTCAATTTAAATCTGAAATTCTGTAATCCGGATCAGTTTCCACATGTATAGATGAGTTTCCGTTTTAGGATCAGTTTCAGGAGGTATTTAGTTCACTTTCCTACTTGCCAATCTACTCTCTTATCCCCTAACTGTTCGACTTTGTTAATAATTGCTAGGTACTTGGTAGTTCTGACAACACAACTCAACCATGACATGATTGACGATGGAGCTATGTGCTACATCCACTTGGTAGAAAACCCTCTTATCACCTAACTGTACTATATACCTCATATTTGGTATGGCACTATTCAGTTCTGACAATCTCCTGTACCATTACCTACCCAACTATATTATGGATGACGAGGAAGCTATGTGCTACACCCACTTTATAGAATACCCTCTTATCACCTAGTTGTACTATATATCTCATATTTGGTACAGTACTATTCAGTTCTGACGATCCCCTATACCATTACCTACCCAACTACGAGTATTATATTATGGATGACGGGGAAGCTATGTGCTACCCCCACTTTGTAGAATACTCTCTTATCACCTAAATGTACTATTTTATCCCTAATATTTGGTACGGCACTATTCAATTTCGACAATCTCCTATACCATTACCTACCCAACTATATTATGGATGACGAGTAAGCTATGTGCTACACCCACTTGGTAGAATACCCTCTCATCACCAAATTGTACTACATATCTCATATTTGGTACTGCACTATGCAGTTATGACGATCTGCTATACTTTTAGATGCACAACTATATTATGAATGACGAGGGAGCTATGTGCTACTACACCCACATGTTAGAATACCCACTCGTCACCTAACTGGACTCTCTTTATCTAACTGTACTATATATTTGGTAGGGCACTATGCAGTTCTGATGATCTCCTTTACTATTACCTACCCAATCATGTTATTAGTGATGAGGGAGCTATGTGCTTCACCCACTTGGTAGAATACCTAACTAACAGTACTACATTATCCTTCATATTTGGTAGGAAAACTCACATATTCGAGCATTGATAAACACGTTAGATATGGCTCATGCAGGTTCTACCCACCATAATTTCGCCCTTTCTCATCCCCGCAGCACCTTTTAGTTGTCGGAACCCCCCTCATATAGCATACCATTTTGAAGCTTACAATCAGACCTTCAATTTGACTATACAAAAGTAGTCCGTCATCGGCACAGTCGGAAGTCACAGGGCAAGAAGAGTGAATACGGACCAACATTCCTGAAAATCGGAACCACGTTTTTCAACTTCTTTCACAAATTTTCGATACTTTTAACAAAGCAAAATGAAATCTGTTTGAAACGGGACCACCACGGATACTGGTAGAACACATTTCAAAAAGATTCAGACAGATTGGTACCAGAATAAAGAAATGCAAGGTGTTCAGACATACAAAAAAAAATCGTCGTCCCACGACAACCCGAATTGAGTACCTCCTCTTTCGCGCGCCTTCGGCGCGTTGAAGTCGGTCAATAAGAATCCATAAAATCGCTCGTAATACTTACTAAGTAAGTATAATCATTATACCTTTTCACTTGCTGAAAGTACCTATCAATTAGATGAACTAGTAACAGTGAATGTACACCAATTCAACTACAGAGTCTCAATCGACGTAACGAGTTTATTATCTAAAATTTTGGTAGTTATTTTTTCCCCTAATGTGTACCTACCCATGGTCCTCTAGAAACATAGTAACACTTAAAAAGCTTCAACAACGTTACAATTTGAACAGAATATACGTATGGTATATTAGACATTGCAAAGTTTTAGGTTAATCAGGTATAATTTTGTTTTGTTCAGAAGAGAATAAGTGGATTTATTGAAGGTTGAGGGTAGTAGGTATAATTAAATTATCCTCATTAGGCAAACGTTCTCTCAGAGCTGTCCCCAAATGGAGCCGACTTGCCAAATTTCAACAAAATCGGTCTTTCATCGGAAAAATTGTCATTCGATTTTCGGATTCTACGTGCTTTGAAACCTAATCCATCAAATTGTTGGGGGGGGGGGGACCATTTTTTTGCTCCATTCTAAAGGTATATTACTGAAAGTAATAAACCAATGTAAGAAAATTTTTGATACCATTGGAAAGTAGAGAATCTGAAGAAGTTTTGCTTCCGAGTCTACCAAGGTGGCGGAAGCTTTGTTTTCACTTTTCAAGGTTGAAAAAAAAAGTTCTCCAAAATCAAAATTTCCAATCAAGTTTTACGTTTCAGACCTTTCCGAACAATTTTGGTTCCGTGTCTGTCTGTCTGTCTGTCATGAGATCCTTGTCACAGCCATAAATTCTACGTTTCTGACCCGATTTCGATGAAATTTTCAGAGATTATGTGGGTTGATGTGTAGACGGTACCCTATGAAAATCATCACCCCCGGACTGATAGTAGCCGCTGCGCACGTGAAATCCTTGCCACAGCCATAACTTCTACATTTTCCTAAAATATTCAGTGGTTGGTTATCCATACAATCGGGTTATGGATACGAGGATGCTATGTGCCACATCCACTTGGCAGACGTTTTCCTGTCGTGTCTCTCAAAAACACTACCTACGTAGTAAAAGCGAAAAAACGAAAATTTAGGAAATGATCAAAACCTTCAATTTGATCTCTTGTCACGCATCAGAGCTTTCAAAATATTTTGGTTTAGCATTAGAGAGATGGAAAATGTCCCAATGGTGTCCTGTTTACATTTACACAGTAAATTAAGGTAATTTTGGTTTATTGTTTTCAATAAAGAACCTTTGGAATTGAGCAAGAAAACAAAGTTTTTCCCCTTCTCAAAATTTGATGGTTAACGTTTCGATGTAGTACGTAGAATCCAACAATCGAATATTTTGTTGTAAATAGGGTATGTTGGGGTATCTGGGCCATGGGTCGTTTTGGCGCCCTCAAGTTTGAATTTTTAAAGTTTTCAATGTTGGTACCACTGGCAGACAATGGGAAGTGTCTAGAACAACGACCATTTTGAAGCTAAGTTGCAGTAAGTCTGTCGTGGAGGGCTGTTTCTCGCTCGTCAATATCACGGTGAGTACAACGTGTTGAACCATGCTTCTTAGTTCAACTCAAAACCTTCAAATCATATTATTTTTCATTTGTTTACTATTTGCTGTAGCTTTAAGGACCTCATTGAAGTAAAATAGCTCGTGAAACTCAAATGATTCTGTTCTACTAAGTAAGGGGTGGGGTGGTTCAGTTACCCCCAAAAGAAGGTCTTGGGGGGGTATCTGGACCATATGTCTGGGGTAACTCGGCCAGCCTGTGGTCCATTTACCCCGTGTATGGGTATCGGAGTTCGTTTTGAGCAGTTCTTCAGACGAAGATGTTGACAATGCCGAAGCATCAACCAGGCTTTCTCTTGGCGATTTTTGTATGGTTCGAGTCTATGGAAAAACCGCTGCTACATTCAGACTTTATGTGGCCAAAATCCTCCTAACCAAGAGAAGTGGCTACATGTGCCAATTTTATAAGCGACATGGACAGACACTGAAATTCACGGAGACTGAGGAGGAGAATATATTATATTTCTACGAACGACATTGTTCGAAAACTATCCAGGCCACTAAAAAGTAATTCAACCAGATTTGAAAATATGGTTTCCTTCTCAACGGACCTTTCCGATCTCTCCAACATTTTTTAAGAGTAGGTACCTAGGTATGTTGATCAAAATTCTGTTATTTTTTTTATTTATTTATTTATTTATTTATTTATTTATTTTTTTTTGCTTTATAAAACCACACACACGTCTTTTCTTTTTCCTGTGATTCTTTTTCTAAGACTGATACAGTAGGTCCTATTAGGTTCGTAATTACCTGGGTAGGTACCTATGCGTTCTTTATTCAACGAGATTTAGTTCAGTTAGATATTCAGAGTTCAATTTTTGCTGTGATTCATCCCTCAGAGTCAGGGTAATTTAGAGGTTGTAATATAATTAGAATTGAAAGTGCAATTATTAAACGAGACTGTTACCATGTGTTCTAGTTGATATACTATTATTTTTTTATTCCTAGCAATTCTACCAGTTAGTGTTCTTGAAGGTGATTGTGTTAAACTACTGTTGAAAGCCTACCAAAAGTTGCTAAAAGTAAACAACACTATAAATATGAAATAAAGGAGGATTTTTAAATTTTTTTGTACATTTCTTCACCCACCGGCTCCACACACTTTTGTACTACAGTAGTTACAACGCCCGTTTTCGGAAGCCTTTGAATAGAAAAAAAAAAACGTCTGCCAAGTGGGTGTGGCACATAGCTTCCTCGTATCCATAACCCGATTATATATATGATCCGATGCATAGTAGCTAATCTCAAAAAACCAATCTCTAAGTACCTTCCACTACCCTCATAGGGGACCATCTACACGCTAATCTGGGCAATCCTAGAAAATTTCATCAAATTCGGACGAAAAATGTAAGTGCGGTAGTGATTGGAATCAAAAAATTTCATCGTAAGACTGGGAATCGAACCTGGAACTCCTGGGTGTGAGTCCAGAACTTTGCATACTGATCTACAGAGGGGTTAGTTGAATTGCTTTGAGATCCTCACCTCAGACGCAACTGTTACGGCTGTTACAAGTATTTTACGATTGCGCATGCTCAGAGGCTACTGTAAATTTTAACGCCTTGATTTTCATTGGGGACCATCTACAACTTAATCCGCGTAATCCCTGAAAATGTCATCGAAATCGGGTAGAAATTGTGGAAGTTATGGCTGTTACAAGCAATTCACGTTCGCGCATGCGCATCGGCTACTATCAGTCCGGGGGTAATGATTTTCATAGGGGACCATCTAAACACTAATCTGTAACATCCCTGAAAAGTTCATTGAAATCGGATGGAAAATGTGGAAGTTACGGCCGTTACAAGAAAATTAACGTTTGCGCATGCGCAGTCGCTTCTATCAGTCCGAAGGTGATGATTTTCATAGGGGACCATCTAATCACTAATCTGTAACATCCCTGAAAATTTCATTGAAATCGGATGGAAAATGTGGAAGTTACGGCCGTTACAAGAAAATTAACGTTTGCGCATGCGCAGTCGCTTCTATCAGTCCGAAGGTGATGATTTTCATAGGGGACCATCTAATCACTAATCTGTAACATCCCTGAAAATTTCATTGAAATCGGATGGAAAATGTGGAAGTTATGGCTGTTACAAGGAATTCACGTTTGCGCATGCGCAGTCGCTTCTATCAGTCTGAGGATGATGATTTTCATAGGGGACCGTCTACACACCAACCCGCACAATCCCTGAAAATTTCATCGAAATCGGACAATAACTTCGTATAGTTATGCGCGTTACAAGGAAATCATGACAGACACACAGACACACAGACAGACAGACACGGAACCAAAATTGTTCAGAAAGGTCTAAAACGCAAAACGCGAGTGAAAATTTTGATTTTGGAGAACTTTTTTTTTTCGTCCTTGAAAAGTGAAAACAAAGCTTCCGCTACCTTGGTAGACTCGGAAGCAAAAAATTCCATACAGTTTCAACATCTGCATAAGTACGTGAGTTGGCCAAAATACCCCACTTCCGAATACGGGTGCGCAGCGTGGGAAACAGATAGCGCGGTCCAGTTGCCCCATTCAACTGGGGTAACTGGGCCATCACGCCTATAAAAAAATATGTGATAACAAAAAATATTAAATACGAGAAATTTTATTTTTTGATGCTGCAGTGTCGAAGGGCATCACATACTGAATGTGTGCAACACGTTTCTTTTTTTTCTCTTCAAATTATTATAATTTATATCTACGCCTGAAGTCTGATTTTCTCGTTTTTCTCAAAAGAAGGTGGCCCAGATACCCCAACTGACCCTATGTTGTAGAATCGATCCCCTGAAGGTTGGTCATACCTATAAGGTGTGTTCACTGGGTATATAATTATTGAAGTCGATTGAAAATTAGTGTCCCGGATCGGGTCGTTGAGTTCTTGCAGCCCTGGAAAGTACCTACTATGTCACAAAGTGTGCGGCTTTCTCGTTCTAGGTAGACACGGTTGATTCACGCCCTGGAATTCGATTTCGGGCGATCCAAGGAAATCAGGTGCGAACTTCTCTGGAGTCTCCTGGCGCGAAGTAGGGGTTGATGGGGGGGCCTTCCAACCAGACGGGAGACCCCTCGAGTCGCCAGTCAAGTCGCGGTGTGCAGTGCGGTCACGCATTTCGGTCTCAGCCGAGTCACTACGAAACCTGGTAAGATCGATGTCACTTTTTAGCCGATTTCAATCAAACAGGAGGTCTCTCAGTTCAGTGCATCATGAGACCACTTAATTTGAGAGAGAGAGAGAGAGTGGAAGCGTTGATTCAACGCTAGCTGAAAAGCCTGCTAAAAGCAGGCAAAAACAAATCGTAGATATGTGAAAAGAAAACAGTGATTACCGTGACACAAAATGTCAACAGCCAAAATCTATACAGGGTGTAACACCAATGTTCCTGCCATAGCTTAGGGATTGATTCTACAGCTAATTTGTGACTTTTTTTGTCTGTTGACTTTTTTTTAACACCCTTAAAATCTAACTTTTGCTTCCGAGTCTACCAAGGTAGCGGAAGCTTTGTTTTACTTTTCAAGGACGAAAAAAAAAGTTCTCCAAAATAGAAATTTCCACTCGCGTTTTGCGTTTTAGACCTTTCTGAACAATTTTGGTTCCGTGTCTGTCTGTCTGTCTGTGTGTCTGTGTGTCTGTGTGTCTGTCTGTCTGTCTGTCATGAATTCCTTGTAACGCGCATAACTATACGAAGTTATTGTCCGATTTCTATGAAATTTTCAGGGATTGTGCGAGTTGGTGTGTAGACGGTCCCCTATGAAAATCATCATCCCCGGACTGATAGAAGCGACTGCGCATGCGCAAACGTGAATTCCTTGTAACAGTCATAACTTCAACTGTCCCCCAGGGGTCGCGGGTTCGAATCCCAGCCGAGGCTAAGTATTTTGCTTCCGAGTCTACCAAGGTAGCGGAAGCTATGTTTTCACTTTTCAAGAACGAAAAGAAAAGTTCTCCAAAATCAAAATTTTCACTCGCGTTTTGCGTTTTAGACCTTTCTGAACAATTTTGGTTCAGTGTTTGTGTGTCTGTGTGTCTGTCATGAATTTCTTCTAACGCGCATAACTATACGAAGTTATTGTCCGATTTCAATGAAATTTTCAGGGATTGTGCGGGTTGGTGTGTAGACGGTCCCCTATGAAAATCATCATCCTCGGACTGATAGAAGCGACTGCGCATGCGCAAACGTGAATTCCTTGTGACGGCCATAACTTCTACATTTTCCATCCGATTTCAATGAAATTTTCAAGGATGTTACAGATTAGTATTTAGATGGTCCCCTATGAAAATCACCACCTTCGGACTGATAGTAGCTACTGCGCATGCGCAAACGTGAATTTCCTTGTAACGGCCATAACTTCTACATTTTCCATCCGATTTCAATGAAATTTTCAAGGATGTTACAGATTAGTATTTAGATGGTCCCCTATGAAAATCACCACCTTCGGACTAATAGTAGCTACTGCGCATGCGCAAACGTGAATTTCCTTGTAACGGCCATAACTTCCACATTTTCCACCCGATTTCGATGAAATTTTCAGGGATTATGTGGATTAGGTTGTAGATGGTCCCCTATGAAAATCATCATCCCCGGACTGATAGAAGCGACTGCGCATGCGCAAACGTGAATTCCTTGTAACAGCCATAACTTCAACTGTCCCCCAGGGGTCGCGGGTTCGAATCCCAGCCGAGGCTAAGTATTTTTTTGATCCAATCACATACATCTACTCACTTAAATTTTCATCCGAATTTGATGAAATTTTCTAGGATTGCCCAGATTAGCGTGTAGATGGTCCCCTATGAGGGTAGTGGAAGTTACTTAGACATTGGTTTTAGCGAATTTTCAAGGAAAATGAAGCTATTGCAATGGCCTCAAAATTTTTAGAATCGACTTTTTCGAAAAATTTTCACACTGAAATCCGTTTTGGAACATTCTGAAACAATCCCTGAAGTTTTTCCAAAAATCATATGTGTATATATATATATAGAGAGATATAGATATATATATATATAGAGAGAGAGAGAGATAGAGAGAGAGAGAGAAGAGAGAGAGATAGAGAGAGAGATACGAGATAGAGAGAGAATATAGAAGAGAGATATAGATAGAGGAGAGAGAGATCTAGAGAGATATATATAGATATATATATATATATATATATATATATATATATATATATATATATATATATATATATATATATATATATATATATATATTATATATATAGATATGTGTGTGTGTCATTCCGGACGATAACTTGAGTAATTGTTTAAAAATTTTTTTTTAGTTTTTGCCAAAATGTTTGTAGCAACAAACCATAGGTCAAGTTCGTTAACCAGCAATTTTGGACAATCCAAAGTGGTTCAAAATTCAAAAAACTCCCAAAAAAATGGGTTTTTCCCGTTTTTTGTGGTTTTTACATTGAAAATCATGGTAATATATGGTATATTCGGATTCAGCACAAAATTTCTGATATGAATGCATGTTTCAAAAATGAAAATTGTCCAAAATTAAGAGAAGTTTGTAGCTATATATATATATAATGAATACGTGCGTATATTTGTTGTACCCAGAAATGCAGTAGCCGTGTGGGTACTCTATGAGTTCGTAGAAACGACTAGAACATGAATATGGACTCCTAACATCTTCAAAGCATACCCAGCAATAATTTGCAGCGTATTATAAATACCTATATAATATATAAATCATGTGTCGGAAAAAAAAAAAAAAAAGAAAAAAGAGTCCTCGTTCAAATATTTTATCGACAACTGCCACCGATAGAAACGTTTAAAACCGAGTGTATTATTGAAAATCGCACGATTTTTTCGTACATATCGCGAATATAACTAAATGTTATCAAATTAATTACTTAGATGCGGTAACGCATCAAGGAGAAAAATGTGTGATAAGCAAAAGGTGGCTTGTTGTGACGAGGTTGGGAACAAGTGATCATGAACGCGATCTGTCGCACTCATCTTTAACTACGTCCTGGAGCTTCCCCAATCAGAACGTTTCTCGGGCTCCCAGATTCAGCTTTCAGCCCAGTGATTTCACGTCTTCCAGGACGTCGATTATTGGTGTAAAAGTATGTAATAAAAACATATATACATATATATAAACCAAGAATCGAAAAAAAAAACTTTCTACAACAAATTGCAACACCATTGGTCCTTTTCTTAACCACACCTTAAACTGAATGATTTCTTTGAAAATTCGCTCATTAATTCATGCTGCATGAATGGACTTTTTTGAGATTAACTACTATGTATCGGATCATCTATATAATCGGGTTATGGATACGAGGAAGCTATGTGCCACACCCACTTGGCAGACTTTTTTTACTTTCAAGATTTTTTCGTGTTTTTGACCTTGTATCATTAAAATGTGAATAACTCCTTCAATTTACTAGATAAACTCAAATTTGACGATACCATTGGAAAGAGTTAAATTTCCTAACTCCCTGATGGAGAACCAAAGTTTTTAGGACGTCCCACAGTAAGACTTGGGCGTCCTTATGCGATCGATCTGGGGTGAAGGAGAACAACACTCAATAGAAAAAAAAATAACCACACAGTAATCCGTTTTAGACCATTCTGAATCCAAATCCGCAAAAAAAAACCATAGGTGAATGTCCGTATGTGTGTGACAAAATCTTGTGTCGTCTGCACAGGCCTTAGTTCTCAACCGATTTTCCTGGTTCTTTTTTTGTTCGTCGCGGAAAACTAGTGCAAAACCGGTGAAAAATGAACTTGAAGAGGAAAAATTGTCAAATCTTGCGGCGGCGGAGGAGAGGTTGAAAAATATTTTTAAATTATACCATTGGAAAGCTGAGATTCTAGCGCAGTTTTTACTGTTTTTGCATCTTGAAAAAATTTGGGTTCTCGTAGTTCAATTTGCGATTGAAAAAATGCGAAGTTTCCAAAATTACGTAAAATTCTCTTTTTAGAGGTCGATATCATGTCTCAAACCTTGACTCAAAAAAAGGTTAAGGCATCTATCCGATAGGAAATTTAATGCTCTTTCCAACGGTATCCTCAAATTGTGATTTACACAGCTAATTAATGGAGTTATGACCGATTTAATGACAAAAGATCAAAATCACGAGAAAAAAATTTAGAGTTAAAATAACTCGAAAACGAAAGGTTTAAAAAAATTACTAAGAGACATTTTTTGTTGCAAATTAGTTATAGAATCGACTGGTACCGTATGGCAGACCAGTTAGGCTTACACCCTGTACATCTATGGTCACGGCTCTCGGGTCTACACAGGGTGTCCTTTGTTAAGAACCGTAAAACTTCAGGGGTCGTTTCTATACCGTAAAACCGTCAAACTTTACCCCAAGATTTACTCCAAAACATTTCCAAATACAATTTATCCCACTCGAAATGGGTTAAATTGATTTTTTTTAATAAGTGAATCGATCTTCAGGGCTTCCTGAACATTTTGAGTGGTTGAGCTCATTGATCAGATAATTGTAACTCCCTATTTAAATTGTTTAAATGTTGGAGTGAAGTTATCTACGAGTGCGTCTATCTTTACTCCACTCTGAAAAACTCACGGTTATCGCTACAGAAACGGGCAGTGGTGCAATGTTACTAGTCGGGATTGAATTCATTACCCCAGAAATACTTGATGATATCAAGTATTTATAATATTATTAGAAAATATATCCTGAAAAATTGAACTTTTTTGCTTGAAAAATACAAGTTATACCTAAGAAAAATATAAATTCCAATGATCATTTATTTCAACGGATTTGCTTGAAATGCAATATTTCTGGTTAAGAGATCATAATTTCAGTGTTCCAGTATAGACAGACTTATATAGTTAAACGAGCAAAACTTTCTACAAGTAAAGAAATATTAAAGGACAATAAACGATAAACGAATGACTTAACAAAATCACAGAAAAAGTCTGTCTCACATTCGATAACTTTCAAATGAATTGCAATGGTAAATTTCAAAGTTAACCCACGAGTAAATAATATCGTAAATCACAACTTATGAGACCAAAGCACGTTTCTCTTCATATCATTGTTGTAAAGTTTCGGTAGGGGCGCGTACCAAGCTTTTTCTCATTTCTTCTCCCCATCTCTTACTTCTGCAACATGAGATACACTAGAAACCTTACATTCAACACTGCGAAAATTATAAAAATCAAATATTTTTCGAGATTAAATAAGAAAAATATGAGTGAGGCTACCTTTATCCCAACCTTTATAGTGGAGTAAAGATACCCGGTTTTTGGAGTAAAGTTAGGTACCTACCATCAAATTTTTGGTAAACAAAGGCATAACTAAGAAAACACTTTTTTGAGAATTTGATTAGTGTATTTTGTTCAAAATAAGATATTGAAAGTGATATGATGAGGGCTTGCCTGGTAAATCCACTCCAAACACCTGATATGGAAGAAATTTTGGAGCACGAGAAACAGGACAAAAACAGCTGAACAGGAAACGATGACTGATAACAGCTGATAACATGGATAAAGGCGCTATCGCAAGCCGCATCGATTCTCTGGGATGTGGAGAATAACGAAAACACAATAGCTAACTTTTATCTAAGTTCTACCACGCTTACGTCACAATTGAAGATTCTCACTTTTTGGGGTAAAGTTACCCCTGGTGGGGTAAAGTTTGACGGTTTTACGGTAACTGATTTAAATAAGAAAGTGTCATCTAACTTTTGTTTCAATCCTCGAAATCCGAGTTATTTTACTTTTATTCATTTTGGTTTCAAGTTAATTACTCCTTTCCGCAGGACGATTTGAATGAACTGAAAAGATGAAGTCTCTGGCGCTGGTGGTCGGCTTTGTAGGGGTGACATCAGCTTTCGCTCAACTCCTCAGTAAGTTTATTTATTATTTATTCAATAGTAACACGACACCTAGTGCAAATTTTAGAATGAAATCTGTGGAAATGTGTAGAAGCGCGTTTTTGGGTCATTAGAAGCACAGATCAGTTCTCTTCGCAGTATTTCAAATTAGGTATTGGGACAAAACTTCATTTGATTAATTGGTACCTACCTGCCTGGTATGGCATCCCACATTTTGCGTTCTCATATATGCTGTTACAGTACCTATATGGCTCAATGTTCCATGTTTCCACTAATTTTTTTTCTTCTCAAAATTATAACAATTTATTAACAAGGATGAAGCTAACGGATGGGCACAGAAGAGGCGCAATAAAGGCATTGAGAGTTCTTTCATATTCCAATATTCGTATTTCAATATTCCTTTTTTTTCTCTGAGCTTCGGGAGCGGCCTCTTCTCTAATTTCTTAGTAGGGGTAGAGGTGCTCCCCATTCCGAGGCATCTGATGCTCTTCCTCGAGCCTCGAAGACGTCGGGAGACTGCACGGATGATTGATATCTGGAGTTTTGTTCTTACTCAGCCAGCAATGGCAGATCTTGGTTTACTCCATTTATCAGCAAGCACATTCACGAGCCTCTTCTGGAAGGCCAGGAACTCCACCTGCAACACCCCTTCACACGAGCACACTAATGGAGTAAATGAAGCTCTCAGATCTTCAGCCGCCTGATCGTACTTCCTGTGCTTGTCTTGGGCTGCCCGATTGGCTGTTGCAGTCCAGCTTTGAGACTGGTAAGAGGAGGCATCAGCATTAACAATGCGATTATCCAAAAACGCCTCTCCCTGTCCCATAGGCCGTGGACTCTGATATCAGCTACCAATGCGGGGGATCCATCATCATTTTCTTTCAAAACGGGTTCGACACCCACTTCTCTCCATGCTGGGTTTGCCATTCCTGCAACTGCGTCTCGTACAATGTCGTGGCCTTGTTTTACCAGTCCGCCATGCTTGCAGTTTAGGGCGTGTGCCATAGTCATTTGTGCCCCACATCCTTCGCAACTCAATGGCAGGCCTTGCACCTCAACACCATATCTCAGTGCTAAGGCATCAATGAACTAATCCTTCAATACTAATTATTTCAATGAGGAATTTCACCGATTTCTGTTTGCATTTTTCCTGAATAGTTAATGGTGTGGGATAGGTGAAAATCGGGCTGATTTCGGAAAATAAGTCTCCTGTTATTTTTGGGAGACAATCAAAATTTTTAATTTCAAAACTAACCGGGAAAACAGACGTGCAGCGGGAACGCTCGCTGATTGGGCTGTTCGGATCGCCGTCTCCTCCCAGTGTTGCCCATTGGGACGACGAAATTGTGTTTTCTAAGAGAAAAGTTATCAAACAAAAACAGGGGAAACCTAATTTTCCCCATCTCGCTTTTTCTATTTTTTTCTTCGGTTTTTCGATTTTGAACTTGACTGTTTCATGAAATTTTGCATCTGGGGACTATGGATTTCTCGATCTCAGCGCTTCAAGCGGCCATACATGAACTATTCCAGCATGACGTCATTTTCCCGGTTTTTTAAACATTCGTATTTTCTACACTGTTTTGTTTATTCGTAAATTAGGAAGTTCGGGCTGAAAGTTTGACTTAGGGGGTTTTTAAAGGTGCTGAATCCGATTTTGGGGTCAAAAATAGGAAATTCCGACATGGTGAAATTCCTCATTTTACATTAAAGTACCTCAGAATACTTTCGAACTCATCAATCGTTGCAGTCGTCGATTTGTAATTATTGAATATAGTAGGTAGGAAAATGATTAGTAGTGTACGGTTTATCATACAAAACTGCTGATGGAATCAGGCTCCCAAAATCAACATGGTCAATTACCTATTGTAAAACTCGCTTGTTTTGTTTCAATCTGTTCGAGGGTTTGAGGTTTTACCATTTCTCATATTTATGTGGTACTTACACATAAATGAACAGTTTTTCCCGCATGATTCGGAGAAATCGACATAAAGAACCAGGTCAGTAGATTCTACCTACCTACTACCAACCAGTCCATAAATTGTGGTCATTTTATTGAGGCTTCCATCATCCTTCCTCAATTTCCATAATGAGGAATTTCACCATGTCGGAATTTCCTATTTTTGACCCCAAAATCGGATTCAGCACCTCTAAAAACCTCCTAAGGCAAACTTTCAGCCCGAACTTCCTAATTTACGAATAAACAAAACAGTGTAAAAAATACGAATGTTTAAAAAAACCGGGAAAATGACGTCATCCTGGAATAGTTCATTTATGGCCGCTTGAAGCGCTGAGATCTAGAAATCTATAGTCCCCAGATGCAAAATTTCACGAAACAGTAAAGTTCGAAATCGAAAAACTGAAGAAAAAAATAGAAAAAGCGAGATGGGGAAAATTAGGTTTCCTCTGCTTTTGACCGACTTCAACGCGCCGAAGGCGCGCGAAAGAGGAGGTACTCAATTCGGGTTGTCGTGGGACGACGATTTTTTTTTTTTTTTTTTTTGTATGTCCGAGTCGCTTGCATTTCTTTATTCTGGTACCAATCTGTCTGGTTCTTTTTGAAATGTGTTCTACCAGTATCCGTGGTGGTCCCGTTTCAAACAGATTTCATTTTGCTCAGTTAAAAGTATCGAAACTTTGTGAAAGAAGTTGAAAAACGTGGTTCCCGTTTTCGGGAATATTGGTCCGCATTCACTCTTCTTGCCCTGTGACTTCCGACTGAGTCGATGGAGGACCATTTGTGTATAGTCAAATTGAAGGTCTGATTGTAAGCTTTAAAATGATATGCTATATGAGGGGGGTTCCGATAACTAAAAGGTGCTGCGGGGGATGAGAAACGGGGAAATTATAGTGGCTTTTAGGTCAGAACCTGCATGAGCCATATCAAACGTGTCTACGAATGCTCATGTATGTGAGTTTTCCTACCAAGTATGAGCGATAATTATAGTACTGTTAGTTAGGTATTCTACCAAGTGGGTGTAGCACATAGCTCCCTCGTCATCCATAATATAGTTGGATATCTAATGGTATAGGAGATCGTCATAACTGCATAGTGCCGTACCAAATATAAGGTAGGTACATAGTACAATTTGGTGATAAGAGGGTATTTTACCAAGTGGGTGTAGCACATAGCTTCCTAGTCATCCATAACATAGTTGGGTAGGAGGGAGGATGCCATATAGGAGATTGTTGGAACTGAATAGTGCTGTACAAAATATGAGGTATATAGTACAGTTAGGTGATGAGAGGGTATTCTACCAAGTGGGTGTAGCACATAGCTTCCTCGCCATCCATAACATAGTTGGGTAGGAGGGAGGATGCCATATAGGAGATTGTTGGAACTGAATAGTGCTGTACAAAATATGAGGTATATAGTACAGTTAGGTGATGAGAGGGTATTCTACCTAGTGGGTGTAGCACATAGCCCCCTCACCACCGATAGCATGATTAGGTAGGTAATAGTAGAGGACATCGTCAGAACTGCATAGTGCCATACCAAATATGAATTATATAGTACAGTTAGGTGATGCGAGGGTATTCTACCAAGTGGGTGTAGCACATAGCCCCCTCATCACCGATAACATGATTAGGTAGGTAATAGTAGAGGACATCGTCAGATCTGCATAGTGCAGTACCAAATATGAGGTAGGTATATAGTAAAATTAGGTGATGAGAGGGTTTTCTACCAAGTGGATGTAGCACGTAGCTCCCTCGTCAATCATGTCATGGTTGTGTTGTTGAATTGTGTTGTCAGAACTACCAAGTACCTAGCAATTATGAACAAAGTCGACCAGTTAGGGGATAAGAGAGTAGATTGGTGAGTAGGCAAGTGAACCAAATACCTCCTGAAACTGATCCTAAAATGGAAACTCATCTATATGTATGGAAACTGATCCGGATTACAGAATGTGGTCCACCCTACGGCTTCTGGTTCACCTTACTGAAATGATTTACCCGCAGTTTTTCAAACAGTTTTAGTAATACTGTGATTACTAAAACTGTTCGAAAAACTGTGGGTAAATTAATCTCAGATTTATATTGAGGACCACTAAAAAGTGAAAAATAAAAAAAACTATAAAATGGAAAAATAATAAAATAAAAACCTTTTTAACAAAAAATGGACCGACCTCAAAAATGATGTCTGTAAACACCAAAAAGGGAAAAATAATTCTCTCAGCAAATACATAGTTGATGTAGTAGGTTGTTGGACATAGATATCTAGTCAACAGATGGTATGTTGGAATACCAACAATTATTTTCAGTGTGATTCACACTTATTGTCACACTCATATCCTCCATCATACGATAGCAGTCACATACTGCCCAATATTTTGGAACACTTATATCTACTCGTATTCATGTTTTGTATGGCACGATCGACGCATGTTGTAATACTCACCAGATCATGTGGGTAGTACTTATAAACCACAGCGTATCCAGATAGGTAGGTAGGTACGCATTGAAGTCGCCGCCGTGCCCATCTGTAGACACAAACATCTTATAGATCTTCTACTTACCAACATATTATTCTTTTTCGCAAATATACATACCTACCTCTCATACTACGAACATGCTTCCACACTGAGTATGAATGTAAATAGCTAATTAGGTAACAACGCTTCCGATGGTATGTAGCTACATTACAATATGTCCACCAATATAATAATAAAGTCTCATGTAATAATAAAGTCCCAAAATACTAGTCACAACCATTCCTAGGGAGGTTCACACTTACTATCATACTCATATGGCAGCAGAGACGTACTAGGTACCTGATAGTTTGGGGAGAACATTTTAACTCAACGGTAACCAGATCATCGAATAATTTATCGGTAGTAAGTTTGTGTCTACAGATGGGCACAGCGGCGACTTCAATGCGTACCTACCTACCTATCTGGATACGCTGTGGTTTATAAGTACTACTCACATGATCTGGTGAGTATTACAACATGCGTCGATCGTGCCATACAAAACATGAATACGAGTAGATATAAGTGTTCCAAAACTATTGGGCAGTATATCACTGCTATCGTATGATGGAGGATATTAGTGTGACAATAAGTGTGAATCACACTGAAAATAATTGTTGGTATTCCAACATACCATCTGTTGACTAGATATCTATGTCCAACAACCTACTACATCAACTATGTATTTGCTGAGAGAATTATTTTTCCCTTTTTGGTGTTTTTGTTTGATAACTTTTCTCTTAGAAAACACGATTTCGTCGTCCCAATGGGCAACACTGGGAGGAGACGGCGAACCAAACAGCCCAATCAGCGAGCGTTCCCGCTTCACGTCCGTTTTCCCGGTTAGTTTTGAAATTAAAAATTTTGACTGTCTCCCAAAAATAACAGGAAACTTATTTTCCGAAATCAGACCTATTTTCATCTATCCCACACCATTAACTATTCAGGAAAAATGCAAACAGAATTCGGTGAAATTCCTCATTCCCAGAGCCGGCGTTGGGTAGTCCTGGGCGACCTCCCCTCTGTTTTTTTTAAATTTTTTTATTTATTTATTTAGTTTTTCTTTCTTTTAGCGTGCCCCCTCTGCCTTTGAAGGGAGATTTGAAAAAAAAAGTCTGCCAAGTGGGTGTGGCACATAAGTTCCTCGGATCCCTGAAGTTTGGCATACCTGTTATGAATAACCCTGTATAGTTCAATATTATCATATTTTCTCACTAAAACCGGAATCCCATTCCTCCACCACGATGAAGCCTTCGATGGATGTGTTCTATGTGACCCAATCCACGCACAACAATACAATTGTACAGAATTAACAATGGAAGGTGGACTATTCCGACTTCTGATACGTCGCTGAATACCCACGTAATGATGTTCACCTCGTTTCATCACCGAGAAACTGATTGATGACTTGGACAATCTCGATTGATTTAAATCGATCTACAAAGCGTCGTCCATTGTTGTGTTGACTCACTACTGGTGAAGGTAACTTATGGTTGTCTCGTATGAGCAAGGCAAACCATTATGATCAGAACCTCGCAGTTACTCAACTGATTTCATCAATATTTCTATAATGTACGTGAACTAAAAATCTTGTTGCACATCATTCAGTACACCATTATAAAGACGTAGCTCCTAATGTGGCCAGGACAGAGGCGCGTTCAAGTAGGAATGACCCGATATACCTACTCATATACCCTGTACTCGTATACCCCACTCGGCTACTGCATTTTTGGGTTCAGCGAATATATGTTTTTAAGCAAATTTTCGAGAAATAATAGAGCTATTTTAATAGACTCAAATGTTTAGAATGGAAAATTTTGAATAATGTCTCCACTAAAATCCTTTTGTAACATTCTAAAACGATTCATTATGAGCATATTGGTTCAAAGTTGGAATTTTTGTTGAATAGTAACTCAAGTTATTCTGGAGTGACATAAACACACACACGGATTTCATTGAAGAAATTTTTCAAAAACTTCCACTCTACAAATTTGAGACTATTGCAATAGCTTTTATTTTCTCGCTAAAAACGGGAGGTATACCATAATATGGCACTCTTTCACTTACCTTACAACAATAATGTTTCCAATCTAGAAACAGAAAGTTGAGGTAGAACCCCATAACGAAGTGATCAGGTATGAACTTCCAATCAAATCTGGCACGTGGCTCTCGCCAAAGCAAGTTTGATTGATGATTCACGTATTAGGACTGCATCCCCAAGTTGCATCGCTGGAATGCTATCCCGTTGCGAAACTCTGCCGAAGACTTCGGATTATGAGGAAGGCAGGAGGTAAAGCGTCTGCAATTGGTGTCTCTACAATTGCACGGGTAAGCCGGCGTTTACGAGTGTAGGGCAATCCTCCTAAGGGCACGAACCAACCTGGCAAGTGTCGACATCCACGTGTCGACATACTTTTTCACAGAGAAGTAATGAGGGATTGAAGTAACTTGAGGCAAAAGTCCGTTAGCTGATGAGAAAATATACTTGCACTGTGAAAGCGAGACGGTTGAAGGCCTCGATGGAAAAATGAAATAATATTGAGAATTTTGAATATTGAGATTTTAACTTTAGATCGTTGGTAATGCATATTTTTGATTTCAACTTACTTTTATGGGAATACTTAAGAAATATTCTCATCAAACAGTTTGTTGGAGTTCGAGTCTAAAAAGAAAGTTGGTGCAGCGAAGTTTGCGTCTAGCTTAAACATACTTTATATTGTTTTGTAATGAATGCATTCCAGAAGACGATCGACTGGATAAAAATTAGTTCAATTTCAAACTGTAAGCGATAAACATACATTTTTATTTACCTTTCTATTTCAAGTCTAACTGTGGGACATCCTAAAAAGGGATGGCAGCTGTGATCTACCTCAAAGAGGGAATGTTGGAGTTCACTCCAATGTGAGTCGTGTGGTGAATTGAATGTTAATTGTTACTGATTTTAAAATGTTCTGTTACTGGAATTAGATGAATCGAGATTGTTCAGAATCGTGATTCAACTCTTTTTATTCAACTATTGAATGGTTTAGGGTGCCCAACAGGGAAGTTGTAGTCCAGCTCACATAAGGAGGGCAGTTGTACCTATAACCCATAAAACTGAAGTTGGAGTCAAGCCTTGCTTCAGAGCATCTAAGTATAGGTAGAATAAATAAGCATCAATTAGATTAATGGTACAATCCAAAATTTATTCAAGGTGCAAGAATCCACCACGTAGTAAATACACTCTATCACAAGGGATAGGAAAGCCTTCATAAAATATTCATACTGCACGAATGGGGCTTTTTGAATAGAATGAGAAGCTAGTTGGTCAAATGTAAGTCAGGTTCATTCAAAAAATATGTTTGAAAAATGTTCATTTGAAGGAGTTAATAAAAGTAAAATAATTGCCCTGAATAAAAATTTGCCATCAAATTTTACATTATATTGCATCTTGATTAATTTTGTTTCCTTACAAATCTGTCTGTACATTTCAAATTCGAAATTCAAAAGACCTCTTCAAGGAATACTAAAATTCATTACGAGTATCAAAACAATTGATGATGTTGCTTCCTCACGACCGAAGGTAGGTACGGAAATCCACAAAGTCTTCCCTCCTCGGTTTACGATCTTGCTCTCCATAACGACAGTGAACTTGCAAAACCATGTAAGTCGTTTTCCAGAAATTTTACAGGAAACGAGAAAAACTTGCTTCAAAGTGGACTTAACACGTTGGTTCATATTTGTTGCTTTTGACGCATAGAGAAGAGATAGTCGAGTTTTTGTCAGTTTGGCTCCGTTTGATGGATCAAGGGGGTCTCATTCTATCCAAATAGCTAATAACCTTATTTTTGAAAAAAATCGGACTTACATGGTTTTGCAAGTTCACTGTCGATATATTGTGAGATTATCGTTGAAGAAGAAATCCAATTGCCACGTTCAGATGAGTAAACCATGTTTATGATTTTATTGAATAATCAACTTTACTCCTCTGACAGGTTTATTATGATTATAATTACCAATTCCCAGCCTTCCGGAATATAACTGAGAATAGGTTCCGTTGAGGTTAAACTCCGTAATAATAGGGAATGAACGTTGTTGTGGCAGAAACCTACACACTCAGTGGACCGAACATGGTACCTGAAAGCGCTTAGTTTCATAAAGTAAAAGGTGGTATATTTACTGGAGGATGCGGTCAACACGATTACTTGGATATCCTTCGAAACTGCCGATTACGTCAAACGCACTCCCTTTCAGACTAGGTCAAGGCCTCCACGCTGCACATCTTCCATCTATCCAGAGGTTGGTCCTCCTTCCATCCGATGTCTGCTATTTGCTGCATCTGCATTTCAATGACTCGTTTATTTCTACTCGTAGAACGAAAGTGGAGTTAAAAATAGAATTGGAATTCACGTCAACTTTTCTAATATCAAGATAAGGAATTGTGTTTTCCCCGGATTTTTCTACTAGGGGCGTGGCTTATACAGATCTGATTGCGATAAATGTACCTTTTATCCTTAACCCATTTCAAGCCAAGGGTAGAAATAGTTAACAAAGTACTGAGAGGAAGAGGATGAACTGTTTTACAGGATGGCGGCCGAAATAAGGCATAATTTGCTCAATTGAGAGCGAAAATACTCCAAATTTTATGAATTTTACATTTTATGGGATTTAAGAGCCCTCGGTATTCCAAATCGATGTGACTTATACATTCATTGTTGTTGGTAAAATGTAAAAACCTATTTTATGGACCGGAATCCGTTTCGACTCGTGGCCCAGAACGCTCAATCGCCCAGGATCGAATTTGAGCCACAATCTTCTGGCCAAAAGGCCTCCTTCTTAAAAAAAATTCCAAAATCGCATCAAGCTCCCGAACGTCGTAACATTTTTTTTTTGGCGAGTTTTGGAACAGCATGAACGAGAAAAAAAATTTTTACGAAGATTTTCCAACATTTAAAAAACGCTGCAAATCATTGCTCAAAGGTTTATTATTTTCTGTATAGATCATCCTTCTGTATAGATCACTGGTTCTCCATCAATAGCACCTACCACCATCTGTATTCTCCCTTGACCTTCCCTCTCAAATTTCAGCTTCTTGCGTTCAATAGGATTGAAAATGGCTTCGGAGCTCACTCAGCTGATCAGTGATCTGAAGAGTGAAGAAGATCTCCTCGAATGCTGGAGACGCCTGGAAGAGCACTTCCATTCAATAGGATTGAAAATGGCTTTCGAGCTCACTCAGCTGATCAGTGATGTGAGGAGTGAAGAAGATCTCCTCGAATGCTGGAGACGCCTGGAAGAGCACCTCCATTCAATAGGATTGAAAATGGCTTTGGAGCTCACTCAGCTGATCAGTGATGTGAGGAGTGAAGAAGATATCCTCGAATGCTGGAGACGCCTGGAAGAGCACTTCCATTCAATAGCATTGAAAATGGCTTTGGAGCTCACTCAGCTGATCAGTGAGCAATGATTTGCAGCGTTTTTTACCTACAAACATTGTTTTACCTACCAATTTTTTTTTACCTACCAACTATTGGTAGGTACTACCTACCACACTATAATGGCTTCACACCTTCACAATCAAGTTTATTAGAAAGAACTAAACGCTTCACACTCGATTCGAAAAATAGAAAGCTTGATATGGAAATTTGATTACTGGTTACGCAGAAGGCAAAACTGTATACAAATCGAAGAAATGAACAGCGATCGCATTTTAGTCCGATAATATTTGAACGGCGATTAGACCTCTTTTGCGATTCACACTCATGATTCTGTTTTATCGAAGGAAAACCTTCAAATACTCGTAGGGACCGAACGGTTTGTCCTACAGAGCTCCGGGTGGTCTCAAAAATTTTTAAAAATTCAATACTATTTAAAATTGGTGAAAAAACGATACCTTTATTTCGAGAGTTTTCGAGCTAGGGCACTCTTGAAAATTTCAACCCTTAATTTTCACCCCTTAGAAGTGACCTACATCAACCAAAAGCTTCGCGGCACAACTAGACCCCAAATGGAGCCCATATACCAAATTTGAACCAAATCGGTCCAGTGTTGCTAAGAAAAGTGCCGCGTACGGCGGACGGCGTACGGCGGACGGACGGAAATTTTTTTATTCGATTTTCGAATTCTACGTACCTTGAAACGTAAAACATTAAATTTTGAGAGGGGGTTAAATTTTTTTTTTCTTGCTCGATTCCAAAGGCTTATTATTGAAAATAATAAACCAAAAAGTCGATGCGAAAACGCATCAGTGGCCGGAAATGGGTTACCCTTGAAGGGGTCACAGTCGGTCGCCGTTCGTTCCTCGTTCCGGGTTAATATTTCCCTAAATTGCAGCAGCAAAACATTTTTAAAATGTAGCTTAATTTGAAATTTTCAAGGATTTTAGAAATTTATTAGTGCATGGGCCTAGGGAATCGAAAAACTGAAAGATTGCCGCTGGAATCATCAACATTGAACAATAATTGCCAGAGAAAAATTGGAAAAACATAACTGAATAAACGGGTTTTCCCATTTTTTGCCGTAAATGCATTACCAAACTAAAAACGTCTGCCAAGTTGGGTGGGCAGTATAGCTTCCTCACTCATTGTAACATGGACGTATAGAATCAGTTGGTGAAAAAATTATGATTCAGAGAGTTATTGAATACCAAAATATTGGCGATAATATGCGGGATAGGGTTGCAGGTATTAATGTTTATAATAGTGTTGTAAATAGTTGTGGTATATAAACCACTGGAATAAAAGAACGAAAGAGTGTAGGTATAAAATAAAACTATGACGATAATGATTATTATTATTCAATACTAAAACTATAATAGGTGTAGGTATTAGGATTATGGGTATTAATTTGTTATATAATCGTAATTTGAGTTTTGTTTAAAATGGTTGTGGTATATAAACCACTGAAATAATTGAACAAAAGTGTGTGGGTATACAACTAAAATCACAAAATTACAATTTGAATTAATTACGAGATCAAGTGAAAATTATTATTGTTTATTGTTGAAATTGATTAAAATAAAACGAATGAAATACTGATGTCACAAAATTACAATTTAAATGAATTACTAGATCATGTGAAAATGATTAGGTATTATATTGACTATTCTTGAAATTGATTAAAGTAAAATGAATGAAATACTGATGTCACAAACAACATAAGTATTTTCAACGTAGAATTTTATTTAGCGGTCCACCGTCTAGGACCTAACCCACACAATCCCTGAAAATTTCATCGAAATTGGTTGAATAGTTGCGGAGTTTTGGTTGTAACAATAAATTTAAAGTTCGCGCATGCGCAGCGGCTATTGCTTGACCAATTTGATTGAAACTTATAGGGTGTCTCTTAGAAGTTAGTCCCTAACTAACCTCCAAATTTGAGCAAAATCGGTTCATTAGAAACCGAGGTTCCAGGAAATTCACGTTTGCGCATGCGCACTCGCTCCTATTGGTCCGAAGGTGCTGAAATTGATAGGGGACCGTCTAGGACCTAACCCGCACAATCCCTGAAAATTTCATCAAAATCGGACCACAGGTTAGTATAGTTTTGCCCGGGACAAGGATTGACCACAGACAGACCGACAGACAGACAGACACGGAACCAAAATTGTTCGGGAAGCTCTAAAACGCAAAAAGCAAGTGGAAATTTTGATTTTGGAGGACATTTTTTTTTTCACTTCTTTCACGAATACAAAGCTTCCCTACCTTCGGTAGTGAGGAAGCAAAATGACAAAAAATTGAGATGTTACAATATTCCACTACGAATGCGGACGGTGTATTTCGTGTTCAAAATCAACAGTTGGTGTTGTTGAGTTTACCGTGAAGTGAGTGAAGGTTTCAGCACTTATTTTTAAAACGGTGTTGGTCGTCCTGCGGTAAATAATGGATTTCTCTTATTTCGTCAATCAGCCTTCGGCTCTCATTCCGACTTCTAAACGTGCTTCGTTCATAAAGATACTTCTCCAAGGAAGTGATTTGTAAATATTGAATCTTCCACAGGAGGTTTGAATCCCAATTTCGACGCGTCAACTCGTCCTAGCTCTAAGGTCGGAGTGACTGGAGGCCTTATCGTTGATTGTTTCTGCCAGTGGACTGAACGTCTACACCAATATCGGTACAAATGAGCATTTTGTTCAAATAACATCTAAATGGGATGAAAATCGATATTGAATTGTTTTTACTTGTTTTATTGCACCAAGTTACAATTTATAAGCAACATTTTTCTGATACACAGTGAATTAGAACTAAGATACTTCACTTAGTTCTTATTATCCTGAAATTTGCACTTCATGATGGTCACACTAAGATCGTGTGGCTTGGTTCTCTCAAGTCTTCTAAGCAGATCATCTGTGTTGTGAAGCTGGTCGACATCCTCATTTACATGATCTTGGAGCCTCAAAAGGTGATTCACTGCTTGGCTGCGAATGACCTCATCGACAGATTCTTTCTTCAGCTCGTAGTGAAGTCTGTCATTTCTAAAATATCTGTATACATCAACGCAGCATTGGAGTACATTATTCTGGAAGCAATGAATTTTGTCTCGATTGCTCTGGGCCGTGCACCCCCACAGTTGTGCACCGTAAGCCCAGACAGGCTTTAGGACTTGCTTGTACAGTATAAGCTTATTGTGGACCGTCGGCCCATCATCCAGTACATTTTCCATCCAGGCGCTCACCACTAACTCGCAAACCGAATCCTTGGATGTTATGAGGGGAAGAAAGAATATCGAAAAACTGACCAGAAATGAAATCAGGATTGTTTTGCAATGGATCCCTTCCCACTGTGGTATTCTGGGCAATGAGAGAGCTGACGCACTAGCTAAGGAAGGATCCCAGATGGAGATGCCAGCTGTCCCGACACCTTTTCCAGCTGCAAAGCGGTGCATAAAGGACTCGGTAGCAGAAAAAATGAAGGAAGCCCAACGCCGCGCGGCAGAGGGTCGACGATGGAGTGGGTTGCTGGAGGAAGAAAATCGGGTTCCACAAGATTTGTCGCGCAAAGAGTCTGTGGCAGGTTTTGGACACCTAACAGGTCACGATTACCTTAACGCCCACCTCCACAAAATTCGAGTCAAGGACAGTCCAACCTGCTCACTATGCCAGACGACAGAAATGATGACAACTGACCATTTATTTGACTGTCCTCAACTTGCGGACATAAGACAAAGCTTTCTTCCTGACGACACCAAAATATATTGGGCTGCAAGAGGCCGCATGGCGGAATAGCCAATGGCCAAATGGCGTAGGGTAAAAAAAAAACCATAGTTTGGCATCCAGTGCCATTCCAAGATATTCGCTTCATCGCCTCGTTATCGAGAAAGTAGTTGACCCTTTTATTCGTGAAATTAACATGCACTGACTTTGTCTCATTTATTCTAACTCTCCATCTAACTGTCTAATCATGAATGCGAGAGATACAAAAATTTAGCTTGGTAACTGATTCACTGCTTGATCCCCAGTCGCCATAATTGCAGTGTGATCTGCAAACGTAGTTTCTGGTAAGTCAGAAATGTATAGCAGTGGGCCCAGTACGCTGCCCAATTGAAAATAATACCAAAAATGAATACCACAGTTGTAGGCATATAATTTTGATTTTTGAGGGATTGAGACAATCTTGTCCAGTTGAAAGTGGTCAGAAGAAATATAAGACTCGATTAATTCAACGTAAACCTCTTACGAACTAGCTCTCTGGTTCGGTACTGCACGAAGCAACAGGTTTTCGTTAATCTAATCGAATCATCCCTCTGGTGTGACTGGAATCAAATAAAGGACCCTCAATCAACATTTTCGGTCCTGTTCCACGTTCTAAGTTGTGGCAAGAGGAGCGGTGTAGTATTGAAATAATGAGCAAATTTTAGATGTTGGTGAAAAGAGGGGTGCAGTATGACCATAACGAGTGAACTTTTAAAGTGGTGGTGAAAGGAAGGGTGCAATATGACCATGTGAGCGAATTTTTAAAGTTGTGGGGATAAGAGGGATGCAGTATGACCATAATGGTTGAAGTTGTGGGGAATGGATTGGTGCAGTATAACCACAATGAGTGAATTTTTGGTTTATTATTTTCAATAATGAACCTTCGGAATCGACCAAGAAATTTTTTTTAACACCCCCTCAAAATTTGATGGTTTACGTTTCAAGGTACGTAGAATCCAAAAATCGAATAAAAATTTGGCACTTTTGCCATTTAGCATTGACCGATTTTGATGAAATTTGGTTTGTAGGCTCCATTTGGGGTCTAGTTGTGCCCCGAAGATTTTGGTTGATTTAGGTCACTTCTAAGGGTTCATAAATAAATTTTGAAAACGCCCTAACTCAAATAATTTCGATGTAAAGGTATTGTTTTTCCTTCAATTTAAAATTCTATAGAATTTTTAGAATTTTTTGAGACCACGCGGAGCTCTATAGGACAAACCGTTCGGTCCCTACGAGAATTTAAGACGATAAGTCAGAAATACGAGTGTGAATCGCAAAAGAGGCTTAATCTCCGTTCAAATTTTAGCTGACCGAAATGCGATCGATGTTTTTCTTCATGTAGGATGGTTGGTGGCTTTGCAGACGAGTGATCTATATAGAAAAATAATAAACCATTGTGTAATAATTTGCGGCGTTTTTGAAATTGTGGCTGTAAGGAGGAGTTCAGTCTGAACATGTTAGCGAATTTTCATGATTGCTTATATCCTTTTCTCTTAAACGTGCCTGCCTACAGTTGCGATTATTTATTTAGGTGTGGATGTTCCAGCAACCCCCTTTGCTGTATTCATTTACTATATATATAGTACACTATACATTTTACATGTGCAAAGCGTTAACAAACTTATCAGGAAGGGCTGAAAAATGACTTTCATTCCGCTCCACCGTACGAGTCAATGTTATTTTTTCGGCAGGTCGATTGACTCGTCCATTATATTATCTAATACCCGCGTCCTCCGTTGAGGTTTACGTCATCTTCAGGTCGGTAGCAGTAACTTGGATAAACCTTGTTTAACCTGCAGGGTGTCCGAGATCAATCGAGGCTGGAAACCCAGAATTCGGGAAACCTTCTCAAACGCTCAATTGAAGTTAATATTCAAGTACTTACATTTCTGTGCTTAGTGAATAAATTGAATGAACCACAATTAAGGAATAGGAACATTTGGAATGACCTCAAAGAAGAAGTGGTAACACTTCTATTTTATAGACAGGTGTCTATTTCATTACCTACTCCTTTAAGGTATTAAGTAAATGAATGGGGTTAGTTCCGCTAGTTATAAGAATACAATTATTATCTACGTACCGTATTGGAGAATCCGTCGTAACCAGCAAGTCGAGTACAGGAGGCGAGCGCTTTCGATGTAAAGACATCATCTTCAGGCCGTCGAGAGAGTACTAAAGTTTGTCAGTTCGTCGTTCTGTTTATACAGGGTGTCTACACTTTGGATGGGCATAACTTCAGGGTTCGATTCTACAAGGTATTTCCAACAAAAAATGTCTCTTAGCAATTTTATTTTAACCCACTCAAAATTCTATTTTTTTCACTTTAAAGTTTTTTTTCGCGTTTTCGACCTCACGGCACTGATATGGCCATAACTTCCCTTATTTCTCCTGAAAATTCAAATCTAACTACACCGTTAGAAAGAGCGTTAAACTACCAAGCTACTTGAAGCAAAATCAAAATTTTTTAGCAATAAAATAGTATCAAAAAATCAAATCAAAAAGCGAACTTTAACATTTTTTTTTTAAACTTGACTTTCTTCGACCAACGTTTTCACTCTAAATCCCTACCTATTTCGATGGGCGCTCTTCGGAGAAAACATGCTCAAATTGTCAGCTTTCCAACGGTCTATCAATTTTTCTGTTCAACATTCAAAAATAAAGAGTAAATGAAGTTCGAATGACAAAAAACGTGCGTTTTACAAGCAAATCCAGTGTTTCAAGCCGGTTTATGGTCCCCCTCGATCTCAAAATGGCTTGACGATTTTGGTATCATTTTCTATGAAATAATTTACGCTGAATCCAATAGAAAACTTCCGAATGATTCCGACTGCTAGAAAGTGGATTTTTCGAAGGAAACCTTCGGTTTTCGTACATAAAATACGCATTATTCGTAGATATGGAAGATATCATAAAGTACCTAATACCTTTCTACTCAACAAAAACTTCAATCAGCTAGAAATTCAGTGTTTTTATTGAGTAGAAAGGTGTTACTTTATGTACGATGCGAGTACTTGATTTTGATTTAGGTAGCTTGGTAGTTTAACGCTCTTTCTAACGGTGTAGTCAGATTTGAATTTTCAGGAGAAATAAGGAAGTTATGACCATATCAGTGCCGTGAGGTCGAAAACGCGAAAAAAAACTTTAAAGTGAAAAAACGAGAATTCTGAGTGGGTTAAAAGAAAATTGCTATGAGACATTTTTTGTTGGAAATACCTCGTAGAATCGAACCCTGAAGTTATGCCCATCGAAAGTGTAGACACCCTGTATAGTCTGGGTGAAAACTTTAGTACTCTCTCGACGGCCTGAAGATGTCTTTACATCGAAAGCGCTCGCTTCCTGTACTCGACTTGCTGGTTACGACGGATTCTCCAATACGGTACGTAGATAATAATTGTACTCCTTTAAGGTTTCTCACTCTGTTCAACACTTCTTACCAATTGACCAGGTATTCTTACTTACAAATTATACCTACCTTTTGTAGGTATAATAAATTCTCTAACGTTTTTATATCGGTCATTATTTGGATATCACTGATTTGTCAAGGAGACTCTCCTTCTAAGTTTATCACAGATGTAGATCCTTCCAGAAAGATAATGGTAGTTATTTAATCCATATAACATTTAATTCTATATTATTATTACGAAGCGCCAGTTTATCCAAAAATGAAATATCCTCTGCGACACTTCACTACTTTTCTCACTTTCACCTTTCAGAAACCCGAAAAAACTATTTTAGGGTGTTTCAAAATTGCCTGAAAAACTTGAAAAATTATGGCCTATCAAGCGAGTTTTGATTTTTCCAGGAAAGTTGTTTTCATCGTCAATGTTAAACAACCGTTTCCCTAATTTTTTGACTAATGCTCTTTCTTTGTGATTCATTAAGAAGGTACCTACACTCCCGTTTATACACATTTACTCAAATCCAGCGTTTGAACAAGAACACCCAGTTAGTATTTCCGTAAACGTTAGCTAGTTAGTAAAGCGCTCAAACTTTAAAAATTTTTGAAAAACATTTGAAATTTTAAAGGATTTTTGAAATTCATTAGAGCAGCAGTCTAGGGAATTGTAAAAGTAAAAGATTGCCGCTGAAATCATCAAAATCGGACAATTATTGTCAGAGAAAACGCTGCAAATTATTACACAAAGGTTTATTATTTTTCTATATAGATCACTCGTCTGCAAAGAACACAGCTTTGGCATTGTTACCACCAACCAACATGAAGAAAAACATCAATCGCATTTCGGTCCGCTAGAATTTGAACGAAGGCCTCTTTTGCGATTCACACTCGTGTTTCTGATTTATCGAAAGTCCAACCCTTAAGTTCTCGTAGGGGGCGATCGGTTTGTCCTACAGGACTCCGCGTGGTCTCTAAAAATTCAATACTATCTTTAATTGATGGAAAAACAATACCTCAATATCAAATTTTTTTTTTTGAGCTAGGGCGTTTTCAAAGTTTCAAACCTTATTTTTCAACCCTTAGAAGTGACCTAAATCAACCAAAATCTTCGGGGCACAAATAGACCCCAAATGGAGCCCACATACCAAATTTCATCAAAATCGGTCAATGCTAAGTGGGGAAAGTGCCCGGAGCTCTGTAGGGCTAACTGTTTGCTCCCTATGAAAACTTAAGGGTTGGGCTTACGATAAATCAGATACATGCACTGTGAATGCATTACCTAGTTCCACTGAAATTTCTATTGTACAAGGGTTACAACCCCTTAGCCAGTTCACGTACTCTAATTGTGTCAGACTTTCTAAATCCATTAATGCCTCGTTTGAAACCTTATCGCGGGTGTCGCACTAGAGTCTGATTTTCGAATCGTCATCGCGTTGTATGAAGTTTCGACACAGTTTGTCGACGTACGACTCCGAATGGGTATTTATGTATTCAAATGACGGCAAATCGGAAATCTGCCTCAATTTTGTAATTATAGGAGAAATTTCGTGCGTTCAATACCCATTTATCGTTCTCAGCGCAGCTACCAATGGATTCAGAAATAGGTCAACTTCAGTCAAACTACCTACTAGGAGAAAGTTCATTCATGAAGTAAACATGTCACAGGAAAATTGGTGATCTTGAAGTAGCGGACCCTTCCCGAAGGCCAAAATGGTCGTTGAAAATTGTTTTGTGCTTTTCACTTTCCTCAAACCCTCAAAGATGAAAAGAAAAGTATTACAATTGGCAGAAAACATATTTTTTTAAAAACACCACCAGTAATTGAATTGAATTTTGATTTGAACACCACCAGTGTTGAATTATGTTGAGCTTTTCCCCAAACCGTAAAAGTGATTTTCATGAAATTCGTTCTTTTAAGAAATGAACTTGAAAACAATTTCCAATAGGTAACCTATGAAAAATATCATTGCATCACATTTTGCGATGTGTTTTGGAGTTGCAGACGATAAAAAGTCTGTCAAGTGGGTGTGGCACATAGCTTCCTCGTATACATAATCCGATTGTATAGAGATGATCCGATGCATACCTAGTAGGAAACTTGCACTTATAGAAAACTTATAGGGAACCATCCCGCAGAACCCGCGCGTTTGGGAAGCTTGGTCAACGGACTGGACATTTTGAGTTTGGTAAACCTTTTAAATTTTTAACCTTGATAAACGGAAAAAAACTTTCACCTTCCACTACTAGGTACCTAGTTCTTTAGTTTACTCGGAAGCAACAACCAAAGATGATTCAACACAAATTAAGATGATGCAAAGTAACCATGGATGGTTCACACCACTATGGAGCAATTAGTGAAGAGAGAGCTACTTCCATGAACATCGGAGCTACCATGGTCCCATGGACCTAGGTCCATGCATGGTCCATAGACTTTTCGGTTTGTATGTTTCTCTGAGGTGAGGCCCCTGGTACTGTTCTCTTGTGTCTTGAAATGGATGAACACTGTCCTTAAGACAAGATTGGAAGTGGTTGTCGAGACTCAGGGTCTCCTTCAGATCAGTCAACATGGCTTTAGGAAATGTCACAGTACTCTTGACAACCTTGCTGAACTCCATCTCACTGTAGAAAATGCGCGTCTGCGGGGCCTTTCTACGTTCTGTATCTTCCTTGACATCAAGGGAGCTTACAACAAAGTAAATCCTTTAAAGTTGAGAAATATCCTAGAGCTGAAAGGGATCCCCCCATACCTTACCGAGTGGTTCATAAAATTTTTGTCACATAAAAGTTACACTGACGGGATAAACTCAGTTGAAGGTTCCCAAGGTATCGATCAAGGTTCAACAGTAGGACCTTCCCTATTTAATTTGTATGTATCAGACATTGGTAAGGGAGCAAAGTATACTAATATCTCTTCATTTGCTGATGACTTCGTGATATATCTCACAGGGGAAAATATTGTTGGGATCACAGGTTGTCGAGTGATACATCCTAGCTACTTCTATTGTGTTTACATCAAAATTACGTTGCTAAATAAATCGTCATTCTTAATTCGTATTCCAACCAAGTGAGTTGTTCTTCCGTAAAATAGAGATCTACACCTGAGTCGTAACACTGGTGGCAGCTGGTGGTTTTTCGTAATGTCCACACGCTCCGGTGTTCACTTTCGGAGAGATGGGGAGGAAGTCGACGAAGATGTTTTACTACCATGTGAAGAGACATTGGGAGATGGAAGTGAATTAAGGCCAGATGAACGTGACCAAGAGCCATGTTCAGAACAACTGGTACCACAACCTCGAGGTGAGTTATTGAACAATATTGAAATTCGAAACATGATTGGTAATGAAGTAGGTGAACAGGTATACGAATGTATGAGGGAGCTTCGTGACGCCTTACGTGAGGATTTGAAAAAGGAGCTAGTTGCTGGGATGAGACTCATTTCGCCAAGCATTCAACATGTTACTAGTCATCCAGTTACAAGTCGACAGACTGAACTACAGCCGGCATCGAGGGTTTGGAAACCACGCGTGTTCGATGGAAGTGCTGACTGGCGTGCCTACATCAGGCAATTCGAGGCCATTTCCCTATCAAATGGATGGTCAGACCAGCAAAAAGCCATGGGGCTGGCCGCAGCTCTCTCTGGCCCAGCACTAACTACACTGAATGAGATGCCGTCACCGTACGTATACGACGACCTAGTTGCAGCCTTGGAAGATCGTTATGGCATACACAATCAACCTGATCTCTGTTTGGCGTTGCTCCAAAACAGATCACAGTTACCCTCTGAAGACATAGTAACTTACCATCAGGAAGTCAAGGAGCTGGCACGAAAGGCTGGGCTGGATTCAAAAAGGGATGTTGAAGTTGCCAGTTATTTCTTCAAAGGTCTACGAGATCCCAAACTTCGGGAATGGGTCACAAATGTATGGCCTGCTAGCAGCAAAACTGGCTTGACAGATGCACTAGTTCTCACATTGCGTATGCAGATTGCCGGTAAGGCAACCTCTGTCAGATGTGCTACAGTTGATGAGGAATTAGAAGAAAAAACAGGTCAGCTTTACCAGGTCACTCAACCATCTGGGCCGAGATTGTGCTGGCATTGTGATTCTCCAGACCATGTATTTAGAAATTGTCCAACGCGTAGGAGACAACAAAGAGCCAATTCCAATCAACAAGCGTCGGGAAATGCCAACCGGTCGGCCTGAAGGGTGCTAATCCGACTGGAGCATCAGGTGCACCCATGTGGAACCCAATAGTGAGTACAGCACGTCCATGCATACCTAGTGACCTATCTGAGCTTTATTATAATGTGCCCCCTTCTCTCGTTCATGAAAATATAAGAAATAATGATGTTGCTTATAGGGTTTCTTCCTTTATGTCTTTGACATTAGCAGGGAGGGTAAATGGGGAGCCTTGTAATTTAGTAATTGATACTGGTGCATCGAGAACGATTGTGAATGCTGACGTAATGCGACGTTGTGGTGCTCACTTGAGGTCTGCAGGTTCCATTTGCTTACGTGCTGTGTCAGGAGACAAGGTACCTGTATTGGGGGAAGCTGAACTGAGATTTGACCTGGGGGATGGACAATTAAGGAGGCATACAGGTCTTGTAGCTAATATTCAAGAGGATTGCATCTTGGGACTAGACTTTCTGGCACTTAATAAGTGTATTGTAGACCCTGCCAACTCGGTAATATTAGCAGGAGGGAAACGGCTAATAGCCACAGGGGGAGTTGATGTAGGATGCTACATAGTACAGGGGCAAGAAGCCCATGATGGGTTTCAATCACTGCAGACAGAATCAGAAAGTTCTTGCAGTACAATGATGTCAGAGAGTGAAGAAGGACTTCCTGGCCACATGAAAAAGCTGAGGTTGGGGGAAGAATTGTTGCCTCAGCAGCTGGATGAGGTGAAGAGATTCATTGTAGAATTTGCTGATATTTTTGCCAAGGATCAGTCAGATATGGGTCGATTAGAAGGGTGCTCACATGCCATAGATGTTGGGACTAACCACCCAATTCGCCAAGCTCCTAGAAGGATCCCTCCTGCACGGCTTGGGGAGGTTGACAAACTAGTGGCAGAGATGGAACAAAATGGAATAATTGAGCCCTCGAAGAGTCCATGGGCTAGCCCAATTGTGTTAGTCAAAAAGAAAGACGGCAGCAACCGGTTTTGTATTGATTATCGCCTTCTTAATGCAATCACAAAAAAAGATTCCCATCCTCTGCCAAAAGTTGATGAACTAATATGTGGTCTGTCAGGAAGTAGCTGGTTCTCGACCCTAGATCTCCAGAGTGGGTACTGGCAGATTCCCATGGTCAGTAGCGATAAGGAAAAAACAGCTTTTTGTACCCCCTGGGGGCTCTGGCAATTCAAAGTTATGCCTTTTGGACTGACAAATGCTCCAGCTACTTTCCAGAGAGCAATGGGACGGGTGCTACATGACTCTATTCGTCAGGGAAGGGTGAAAGTATACTTGGATGATGTGCTAGTGGATACAAAAACCTTTCGGGAGCACATGATGTGGCTGAGGAAAGTTTTTGAGACTTTACGCAAGGCTGGAATAAAATTGAATGCAAAAAAGTGCCAACTTTTTGGTCGAGAAGCATCCTATCTTGGTTATGTTATCTCCAAAGAAGGCGTTTCCACTGATCCAGCAAAAGTAGAAAAAGTAGTGAACTGGCCTGTTCCGGAAACTCAGAAACAGCTCCGATCATTCCTTGGATTCTGCTCATATTATAGGACATTTGTGCCAAATTTTGCAAAAATAGCCAGCGTTTTGTACGCACTGCAAGACCATCCAAAGTTCGAGTGGGATGAGGTAGCTCAAAAAGCGTTTGAAGAAGTGAAGGCAGCCCTTGCCCAGCCACCTGTACTGGGACACTTGGATACAACGGCCCCTTTCATCCTAGATACGGATGCTAGTGACCTAGCTATTGGAGCAGTCCTCTCCCAGGTTCAGGACGGACATGAAAAAGTTTTGAGCTATTTCAGTCGTTGTCTGAAGAAAGAAGAGAAAAGATACTGCACGACCCGCAAGGAACTATTCAGTTTGGTGGAAGCCCTAAAGCATTTCAAGTCCTTCGGCCTGCAATGTGGAGCCCCATTTGTGGTACGAACAGACCATGCATCGCTACAATGGCTCAGAAACTTTAAGGAGCTGGATGGCCAGCTAGCTAGATGGTTGGAAGGAGTCGCAGCTTTCAACTTTCATGTTGAACATCGGCCAGGTCATAAGCATCTGAATGCAGATGGCCTCTCTCGGAGGCCCTGTGCCCCGGATGAATGCAAATACTGTCTGAGACAGGAACAGAGATTCCCTCAGAAGGAGGAAATAACAAACCTCACTCGTGTGGAATCACCTCAGGAGGATTGGGTGCGTGGACAAAAAGAAGATGTGATACTCGGGCAAGTGTATCGTTGGGTGTCTGATAAGAAGCGACCGGAATGGCAAGAAGTAGTTGGGCATGGAGAGGAAACAAAAGCTCTGTGGGCCATGTTTGACACCTTGACCATTGAGAATGGGCTTCTGATTCGGCGCTGGGAAGAGGCTACTGGAAAGCGATACACAAATCAAGTACTTGTGCCAAAATGTTCGAAAATGAGTGTGCTAGAACAAGCTCACAAGCTTGGGCATTTTGGAAGGAGACGAACGTTGAATCTCATTCGCAATAGGTACTATTGGCCCGGCATGTCCAGAGATGTAAAGTTAGCTTGTGCTTCATGTGATACATGTGGAAGGCGAGGTAAATTTGTGACTAAGAAGAAATCGCCTCTACAGTCATACAGCACCGGTGTTCCCTTTGAGCGTCTCTTCATCGACATTCTGGGACGGTTACATAGAACTAAAGGAGGGAACCAGTATATAGTAGTAGTCACAGATGCATTCACTAAGTGGCCGGAGGCATATGCAGTTCCAGATATGAGAGCAGAAACTATAGCCAGGGGCTTGGTGGAAAATGTAGTTGCTCGATTTGGTGTTCCTCGGGAGTTACACTCGGATCAAGGAAGGATGTTTGAATCGGAAGTGTTCCAGGAAATGTGTAAACTCCTCAACATCCACAAGACCAGAACAACCCCAATGCACCCCCAAAGTAATGGTCAAGTAGAGAGATTAAACCGGACTCTAGTTGAGATGTTGGCCAAGATGGTGGACGACCAACAGGAGGACTGGGATGAACGTTTGCCTTGGGTGTTGTTGGCCTACCGAGCCTCTGAACATTCAGCAACAGGATTCTCGCCAGCTAGTCTAGCTTTGGGACGAGAAGTGACACTCCCTTTACACTTGCAGACAGGGTCGGTCCCTGAACCTGTGACTACAACTCAATACCGACAGCGCCTCAGGGAACACTTGGAGGGGGCTCATGAAATTGCCCGTCAGCACATTCAACAAGCATTTCGTGGGACAAAACGACGCTACGATGTGCGCTCAGAACTACCCCGATTCCAAGAAGGCGATAGGGTATGGTACCACTGGCCTCGAAGAAGGGTTGGAGTAACCACGAAGCTGCAGTCCCCCTGGGTAGGACCCTGCACAGTCATCAAGAAAATTTCAGATGTCATTTTTCGTATCGTGACTCCAAACCATCGTAAAAGAGTGGTCCACGCTGATAAGCTGGCACCCTATCATCAAGCTATCCAACAGCCTTCATAGAGGTAGGGGAGTGGTGTTGGGATCACAGGTTGTCGAGTGATACATCCTAGCTACTTCTATTGTGTTTACATCAAAATTACGTTGCTAAATAAATCGTCATTCTTAATTCGTATTCCAACCAAGTGAGTTGTTCTTCCGTAAAATAGAGATCTACACCTGAGTCGTAACAATATTAATCATTGCCGCCAACAAATTGCAGAAGACTTCCTAATGATTGAATCACAATTCTACAATCTCGACTTGTTGATCAATTTCAACAAAACCAAATTCATGGTATTTCCAGCAAACCCTGATACAATCATATACAGCATTGAGCAGCTTGACATAATTACATCTAGTGGTACCATCCAAGCAGTTACCAACTACAAATATCTGGGCATTACTCTAGATCCAAGTCTAAACGGGTTCTGTCATATGAAAGTCATAATGGACAAATGCGAAAGGGACGTTCATGCTTTACGTTATATGAAAGGCTCCAATTGGGGAAATCACCCCGATACTCAAACAGACCTGCTCAATGCTGCAATTAGGCCAAAATTTGAATATGCTCTTCCCATATATTCGTGGTTAAATAATAAAATTATCGGGAAATTACAAGTTCTACAGAATAAAGCAGTCCGGTCTATTTTGGGAGCGGTCAAAACATCACCAATTTCCTCGATGCACGCAATATCTGGTATCCAATACGTTAAAGCTAGAGCTGTAAAATTGTCCCTAAGACTGATTACTAAATTGTAGGCTACTGCTCATCTCCTAGAATAAGAGCACTAATAGAAGACACGTTGACACTTACAGAGGGCCGTTGCCCCTTACGATTAGATGGTTTGGTCAACATCATGAGGAAGGTCAAGGAAAATCTTGTCACCAACCAAATCCACATCCTCACCCCAATGGAGTCCTGTTTCAGGCTGCAGCCTTCCTTCAATTTCAAAGGTTCTGAATCAATTCCATCGATTGAAAAAAAGTCCAGCATCTCCCCTCTAGAAGCCAAAGCGTTGACGATGGAGTATTTGAGTGATAAGTACCCGGACATGGAGACAGTTCTTGCCTGTGATGGATCGAAAACTACTTCAAGAGCAGCAGCGGCTTTCATGTGCCAGCAACACCTTACCCAGACTGGATACCGTTTGCCTGACATTTCGTCGTCTTACTTTGCTGAGAACTTAGCCCTATTGAAGGCTCTTGAGCATCTCAACAACCACCATCCTAATTGCACATCTGCTCTCATATTGACTGATTCTAGATCAACTATTGAGGAGATCAACAATTTAAAGCCGGGCTCCTTTCTTCTGCCACATATGCAAAAAATAGTAATGAGCATTACTCTTTTCAGATTAACACCAAATGCAACATTGTATATACAATGGGTACCCTCTCACGTGGGAGTCTTGGCTAACGAAATTGTTGACAAGTGTGCTCGTGAAGCATGTCTTAGAGCATTGGTTGACCCTACAATTACCATCCCTAGCACACAACTCAAATCGATATGGGCAGAGGTTTCATCTCAAATAAATTTGGCTACACACAGAGAGAGACAAACGACTGGTGGATCATGGACAAGCTCCTTCCTCGATACTCCCACCAAAATTCATTGGTACTACCTCAAGGAACTAACCAACAAAATAATTACCAGGACAAATCGGATCTCAATTGGACATGCCAACAATAGACTCTTCCAATGCAGGCTTGGACACGCCAACACTCCTCATTGTCGTTATTGTAATGACGAAACGCAGCTAGAAACTGTTGAGCATGTACTTTCTGGTTGTAGAACGCTTAATGTGGCTATTACCAGGATTATTGGCGAGCAGTCCCTGGTTGATGTTATGGCAAGCGATGGCCAGCCAAACAATCCAATTCCCCAGATCCTTGATTTTTTGGAGAACGTTCAAGTTCAAATTTGACGCAAAACGAACTACTGGCCATTAATGTTGTATACAGGGTGTCCAAGTAACTACGCTCCCCCCACTTATTTTCTCTAATAGTGTAAGAAAAAAAATCGGATTAACGCTATTCTTCATAATTTTTTGCGTAGAATTCAAAAATGACAAAATTGCGCAGTGCGCAATCGCGCAACCATGCGCAATCGTGATCAACTTTGTTTTTTCAAATGAGAACCCCCATTTTTTATTGCAGATTCGGATTCTACGTCAAATTTCATGAACATTTTACTCAGACAACTTTTTTTTTGGACGCGCGCAGCCCGCTCAGCTAGCGCTCAAAGATGCGCAACCCAGAGATTGCGCCAAATTTGAGATGAAGGTAGACCTCATGTGTGGCACATTACTTAGCACTGTTTTTCTACGCTGAATCGCGTGGTGATATCAATTTCTTGATTTGATTTCAATTTTCCGCATTTACAGCCGAAAAAGTCACTTTTTGAGAAGTAAATCATCGACTTTCCGTGGAATCTTTTCCGATTATTGTTTCCTCCACGATTTATTTCTCCTCTGACACAATTTTATAAATTTTACAATTTTGTTACACTTCATTGGGATTGATTCATTACCCTTCATAAGAAAATCGATGACTTCCACCTCAAAAAGTGACTTTTTCGGCTGTAAATGCGGAAAAATGAAATCAAATCAAGAAAGGGATATCACCACGCGATTCAGCGTAGAAAAACAGTGCTAAGTAATGTGCCACACATGAGGTCTACCTTCATCTCAAATTTGGCGCAATCTCTGGGTTGCGCATCTTTGAGCGCTAGCTGAGCGGGCTGCGTGCGTCCAAAAAAAAAGTTGTCTGAGTAAAATGTTCATGAAATTTGACGTAGAATCCGAATCTGCAATAAAAAATGGGGGTTCTCATTTGAAAAAACAAAGTTGATCATGATTGCGCATGGTTGCGCGATTGCGCACTGCGTAATTTTGTCATTTTTGAATTCTACGCAAAAAATTATGAAGAATAGCGTTAATCCGTTTTTTTTTCTTACACTATTAGAGAAAATAAGTGGGGGGAGCGTAGTTACTTGGACACCCTGTATATTGTATTTTTTTCCAATATTGTTCTTAATTGCTTTAAAAGCTAAATAGTTTGAAAAAAAAAATAATAAAAAATATTAATAAATAAAAAATTTTAATTAAAAAATTAATCTCAAAAAAAAAATAATAATAGAAAAACGAAAACACTGTTTAAACACTGTTACTGTTATAGTTATTTACATAACGATTTGAATTTTAAATATGTATTACTTGAGTATGTACGTATGTATCGAAACTATATTTTTGCATATTGGGTCTCGTTGAGCCTGATTTCATTGTATTTCTGTTCAGTTAGTTCAACCATGTCAATTACTTAGTGTTGCACAATGTAATTATTTTTAGTGTTCCATTTGCATTTTATACTATTACTACTATTTTATATTATACTAGTAGTCGACAATTATTAGTACCCACAATAATTTATCCCACGGACATTAACCACTACAAATAATCACAGGAAGTCACCGCATTTCGCTGCCACAAGGGGCTCCTCCCCCAACAAGTATACTTGCGTCTCCGTGCACCGCCCTGAGGGATTCCGAATGCGCTCTTGCGGAGCTGCGCGAAAGTTCACCTCAACTCAAACTCTCCTAATTTTAATGTCTTGACCGGAGCTATGCCAAACATTTAGTGATTATGATGGTGAAGTCGTGGATGATGATGACCGGAGATGATGTTGCGAGAGTTGATCATTTTTGTATTATTATTTACTGATCAATGAGATAGAAAAATAAATCATAGGCATGTGATTTGCGGGAATTACTAGGTGTGAGAAAAGGAACGTGGATGAGAAGTAGGGTGTAAGTTAATATTTAAGGGATTATGAATGGGACAATGGTCAGAACGACAATTTGCATTATATAACAAACAGATGAAGCAATTTCTTTGTGGTGAAATCGAAATTTATTGATTTTTCCCATGAGGCACCGAAAGACTGGAATATTTCCACGTACAATCATTATTTTATCAATGATAGAGAAAAAAAAGCCCAACTCAAGGTCTCAACTACCTGTCCTAATATTTAATCACGAAGATTCATTCTGGCTCAAATAGATGTCAAAAAGAAAGTAGGTGGAAAGTAACGGCAATAAAGGAGTACTGTTTTGAGGCAACATAAATATTAATTTCCTTCTTTTCAAAATGTTTTGAAATTTCTCCAAGTTTGTCTAAATTTCTTTTCTGTAACCCCAACGTCTCTTTATTTCCCTCGTTCTAATATAGGTGTAACAGCCTAGTTATCACCTATACCGATTCATATCAATAGAATGTATTCAGAGAGCTCTTCCTAAATGAGCTAGGTACTGCTAGAAGGGACTTAATTATTAAAGACAAAAATATCCAATCCACTGTCTTGTATTATAGGATACAAGATAATATAAATACCTACACCAAACCTTATTTGCTCCCTCGCAGCAATAACATTGCAAAGCGACAGTTAGAAGAATGTAGGAAAACGAAAACGAATAATACAAATACACAAGCAATATAAACAAAAGTGTCTTTATTTTTATTGATTTGACTAGGTAGACCTCCAAAGTATAATATCACAACATTTAAACTAGTTGATTAAAAATTCAATCAATTCAGTAAATTTCTACTGTAGATTCATGATGTGAGAAGGGTGAAAATTATCGCACAACGATTTACTATTTTCTATACGGGGTGCTAAACTCACGTAACTGACACTGAGATTCTACGACTCATGCCGAGCAATAAGTGACCCTTATTTTACTTGTGCAGAACAGCGAGCCAGAAAGAAATCAGAGAACGAGCCGGATGAATAAAGCAATGAGAAGACGGAATTATTTGAAACGGGACAGCACAAATCGCAATCGGACGACACAACAAAAATTAATAATCAAACATTTATCACTGTTATCTAAGTCCCGATTCACAAAACTGCCGTCAGAGTGCACTCGGAATCCCTCGAGGCGGTGCACGGAGACGCAAGTCAACAAGTATTGCCTACCACGGTTCCACCTTGGCATATAAAGAAGAGTATCCATCCACCCATCCATTCTCATTTTTCTTTAGGGTCAATGTTTACTCGTTGTTGTTCGTTTTGTTTACTCCCTAATCTCTGTCAGCTTTCTACATTTTATTTGTTTCTACTCCCTGTCGGTTTTTTTGTTCACTTATATTGAATATTTGTGATTCCAAGTGAACTTGATTACAGTCACAGAGATTCCTTCCATTGACTCTGCTAATATTGAGTGAAGGTTGCTTTTTAGAAGCTTGATGATGGCACGTAGCCCCACTATGCTAGTTCCGTTCATCAACTACACACCTACATGGTAAGTAGTACAATTCAATTTTCAGTTTCACTTACTTAGGTACTTTTTACTCTGACGGATGTGTCGAATCGAAATCTAGTACCTTATTAGAAATCGAGCAGCCGTGGACGTCACCTATAAACCTTGACCTGCCTTAAACTTCCTGCTCCTCCGACCACAATCGCCAGTCTGGATGGAGCGGGTCCAGAAATCCTGATGCGGCACCTACGCTAAGGTTAGGTAGCATTTCGCACTCAGCTCGATCCAATTCGAGCTTAAATCGTGCCAAATCGCGGTTACCAAGAGTCATTCAAACCTACGCGAAACATCTCATGTCACTTGGCTCGCCTTCGATCCCGAGTTGAAATAATTGGTTTTCGAATCTTGTTTTCATCCTGCCGTTTTCGGACATTCATTGATTGATAGTTTAATTCATAATAAAAGAGTTTATAAGAAACCTTAAGAATCTTGGTTTCAGATTATGTGTCTGTATAAGACAGACTATGTTTGTATGAAGTTACTGATCGATTTCGACAAATTTAACAGTATTGGGGTGCACCTGATTTTTTTTTTTAATTTTTAATCGAAAGTAGACCTCATCTTGAGAATTTTGACACCTGCCGTTCTCTTTTTGGATGAGTAGATTTTTTTCTATGATTTTTCAGTTTCAAATGTTTATGACGTCACGCGGTCTTCTCACGCTAGGAGGTCGCGGTTGGTGTCAAAATTCTCAGAATGAGGTCTAGTTTAGATTAAAAATACCAATAAACAGTTTTTCCGACCCATGCCACACCCCCCCCCCCCCCCCCATAGAATGAATGTGGGTAAATAACCATATTTAAACAACCATATTTTCATGCTTTTTCGATGTCTACTGCATCTGCAATGAACCTCGAAGTCGTTTGAGAAAGCTTGAAGGATTCCCTATCACAGAGTACCGGAGACAAGTTACTAGTTACAAGTTACTATTAGTCGCTGGTTACTAAAATAATCACATCCCACCACATTTCCAGTTATAGAGCCTTCTATTAAAATTACTACCGGTCGCAGAATTTACGAAGTTTATGAATTTCTCATTCATGCATTGTTAATTTTGATTTGTGTGAATTGGCATGATCATTTCTCAACATAAGGGTATGGTTTCTCAGAGCTGTCCAGTGTCGCCAAGTCCAATTACACCTGTGTAAAACCTGTATTATTAGTACACTAATACTATCCTAGTGATATCTTCAACGATGGGATGTCCATGTGTCTTGATTTTCTGTACATATCGGTATTCTTTTCCAAAAATTGACAATTCCATTTTGTGGTAGGGTGCTGTACTATTCATTCTGAGCTGTCTGGGAGAGTCACAAGGTCATCAGTAGAGCTCGGAAAATATGCACGAAAATTTCCCGAAAATATGCACCAGAAACTGGAAAAATATGCAAAATATGCATTTGCCCTCAAAACTGCATACGACTTAGGAATTTCAGTATTTTAAGAAAGGATATTCTGTATTATTACATTTTTTTAGCCCTTTTTTCTCCTAGAAAAAAGTTATGAAGCATTAGAAAAAGTAAACAAGCAATTCAAAAAATCAGTTATACATTTTTTATTTACTTTTATACATTTATACGAACTAGGTATAAAATGTGAAGATGAACTACATATTATATTGGACAACAATTACACGCTCCAAATTATCAGGTGTAAAACAGTGTCTCCTGTCACTTAAAATTCCTTTCAATGCAGAAAACGATTTCTCTACATTGCAAGATACAATAGGCAAAAATTTAAAAGTGGAAATCTCTTTTGGAGAGTAGGGAGAGTCCCATGAGCTGTCTTCTCCTTTGAGAATTTTCGCGATTTGAACCACTGAAGACCACCCTGGATTTTTCGATAGGACCCCCTCCAGTTTATCCTCGACGGCTTTTCCAGTTGTTCCATGCCAGTGGGAGCTTTTTTCGAGCAGGTCGTGAGTAGGGTTGATGTGAGTGTGGGGACAAAACATTCCAACATTCAATTTCGAATATTGTCAACTTCCAGCACTGACTTTTAAAAAAAATCCAGAAAACGCCAAAAACTCGTGAAATATGCTGCAAAATATGCAAAAATCCCTAAAATGACCAAAAAATGCAAAAATACCCAAAATGGCCGAAATATGCAAATATATGCAATTTCAATTTCAATTTAAACCACCACATACCCTTCAGAAACCTTCAAAACGTTCAAATACAAAGATATACCGCATAATAAAAAATATGCAAAATATGCAAATTCCGAGCTCTAGTCATCAGCACTTACCTACTCTATGGCGTGGGTCTTTCAATTTCAAATCACTGAACGTTCAAGCCATTTGACCTTTAATGAAAGTACGCACCTGCTTTCCTTACTAATTCTGCTGGGATACGAAGATCTTTAAAATCTTCGTTCGTGGTGAGCCCGTCAAGGACTCCTACGCTGAATAATTGTTCACGTTAATGACAAACAATTCCTACGCAATGTGTTAATCAAGTCTATCGTGGCGAGAACTCAGAAGCTAGGAGGGCGTCTGCAAGGAACGCCGTTCTCCGGATGTATTCGCCGGATCCCCGAGTTGTGAAGTCGTTTCAAAACTGACACGAGAGGAAGCTATTACGGCTATTAACAATGACGTGTCATCACTAAGGGTGAAAGTGATCCTTGTCACCTGGCAAGCCTTGTTTTGTTGTTGACATTTTACCTTTAAAATTTCCTTGAACGGCCGTGTCGAGGTTACTCGGCGATGTCAGGTCGTTCACATCGCATAACACAAATACCGAAAGATTTGAAATCGCTGCAACGTGACTCAAGGTAAGAGACCTTTGCAGTGAGTCGTGTCAAGCATTAGGTACCTTTAAGATGGCTGCAATTTCATCGGAATGACCATTCGAATTCCAATGTCTTTTGTTTCCAGTTTCATTTGTGTAAAAGCCTCAAATTTTGGAATTTTGGAATTTTTCTGTTCAGAAAAAGATGATCCCTTTGATATTCTATAGATTGGTATTTCATCAAATTTCTTCTCCTACTCCAAAGTACTCCTAATTTCCTTAGTTTTTCGAAGAGTTGTTAAAAACGACGTTTCTTTTCACCTGTTTTTAGGAGGTCCCACAGTAAGACTTGGGCGTCCTTATGCGATCGATCTGGGGTGAAGTTGGACAACACTCAACAGGAAAAAAAAATAACCACACAGTAATCCGTTTTAGACCATTCTGAATTCAAATCCGCGAAAAAAACCATAGGTGTATGTCTGTGTGTGTGTGTGTATGTGTGTGTGTGTGTGTATGTGTGTGTGTGTAACAAAATCTTGTGTCGTCTGCACAGGCCTTAGTTCTCAACCGATTTTCCTGGTTCTTTTTTTGTTCGTCGCGGAAAACTATCTAGTTGTGCACTACGTCGCCGGAATTTCGAATTTTGCCTTTTAAGGGGAGGAAAGGGGGGGTTAATGCTCGAAAAACGTGCGTTTTTGGGCATAATCTTGTGTACTCTGCCCAGGCCTTAGCTCTCAAACGATTATCGTGGATCTTTTTTCATTTGACGCGGAATACTATCTAGTTGTGCACTACGGCGCCGGAATTTTGGATTTTGCTTTTTAAGTGGGGGAAAGGGGGGGTTAATGCTTAAAAAACGTGCGTTTGCGTGCATAATCTTGTAAACTCTGCCCAGGCCTCAATTTCCAACCGATTTGCGTGTTTCTTTTTTTGTTTGACTTAAATAACTTCCGAGTTGTACTTGATTTTACCAGAGTACCAAAATTCGCAAGGGGAGGGGTTGAGTGGGGGGATAATATTCACAAAATATCCGATTTTTCAATATTTCGGTTCCTTTACTGCTTACTAATTGTACCCAAGCTTTGAAATTGAGGAAAAATTCTCATTATACCTCCGGATTTTCATGAATTATTCTCTGTACCACCATGGAACTAATAGTGGTGCCACCATGGTGCCAGGACATGGTGCCATGATGCCATAAACCGCTTATTTCGTGTTTTTTTGCTTCCTCACTACCGAAGGTAGGGAAGCTTTGTATTCGTGAAGGAAGTGAAAAAAAAAATGTCCTCCAAAATCAAAATTTCCACTTGCTTTTTGCGTTTTAGAGCTTCCCGAACAATTTTGGTTCCGTGTCTGTCTGTCTGTCGGTCTGTCTGTGGTCAATCCTTGTCCCGGGCAAAACTATACTAACCTGTGGTCCGATTTTGATGAAATTTTCAGGGATTGTGCGGGTTAGGTCCTAGACGGTCCCCTATCAATTTCAGCACCTTCGGACCAATAGGAGCGAGTGCGCATGCGCAAACGTGAATTTCCTGGAACCTCGGTTTCTCGGTTTCTAATCAACCGATTTTGCTCAAATTTGAAGGTTAGTTAGGGACTAACTTCTAAGAGACACCCTATAAGTTTCAATCAAATTGGTCAAGCAATAGCCGCTGCGCATGCGCGAACTTTAAATTTATTGTTACAACCAAAACTCCGCAACTATTCAACCAATTTCGATGAAACTCTTTGAATCATAATTTGAACCTTGAAAAGGTTTTAGCGATGGGACCCCCCGCCAAAAAACGACAGGAAAAATCGACAGTAAAAAGCGACAGGAAAGTAGCGCTATGATTTATCATATGCTTGACGACAAATATGCTTGACATCCTCTCCTGTTGAACGCAGGAACCTGAAATTTGAGAGGGCGGGTCAATGGAGAATGCTGAAGGCGCCTGAGTGATCACTGATCAGCTGAGTGAGCTCCAAGGCCATTTCCTCTCCTGTTGAACGCAGGAAGCTGACATTTGAGAGGCAGGGTCAATGGAGAATGCTGAAGGCGCCTGAGTGATCACTGATCAGCTGAGTGAGCTCCAAGGCCATTTTCTCTCCTGTTGAACGCAGGAAGCTGAAATTTGAGAGGCAGGGTCAATGGAGAATGCTGAAGGTGCCTGAGTGGTCACTGATCAGCTGAGTGAGCTCCAAGGCCATTTTCTCTCCTGTTGAACGCAGGAAGCTGAAATTTGAGAGGCAGGGTCAATGGAGAATGCTGAAGGTGCCTGAGTGGTCACTGATCAGCTGAGTGAGCTTAAATATTACAGTGGAAGAAAGATAAAGAGGGAGAGGGAGCAAAAACCTTTTCAAGGTATGTCACATTTTAGCCATTAGGCTCTAAGCGGAAATCATCCGGGGGTGCAGGGGGCGAAGCCCCCGCCGAGGCGCGCAGCGCCGAGTTTTCGCCAACTGATTCTATACGTCCATGTTACAATGAGTGAGGAAGCTATACTGCCCACCCAACTTGGCAGACGTTTTTTTTTTTTTTTGTTTCACCTTGAATACGGATGTGAACTTCGACTGACTGCCTACCAAAACTAACAGATGAAAGTTCAATGTTACGACGTATTTCCGCTTTGGTGCCAGACTGGCACCATTTTTGGCGCTGGGGAGGTGGTGGGGGGGGGGGTATACTCGAATTCGCATGTTGGGTATCGTAGATCATGGATTTTAAAATGCTCTTCAGATTCGAGGCTCCCATGCCGCTAGAAATGTTAAGGTGGATAATGGTGGGGGGGGGGGGGGTCAGTATTTCTTGCCTAAAGTAATAAATAAATTATATCGAGTGAAACAGTTTTATCACTTAACAACTGGTTAAACTGATCTAATGCTTATCCAATGGGACGTCCCCTGGAATGCATGCATTACTAAACAATATGTTTATTCTTTAAGATGGTTCTTAAGATTGATGATTCTTTAAGATTCTGCAATTTCTTCCAAATTACCATTTGAATTCTAATTTGTCATTGTGTTTGTAGGGCCTTTCTTCAATTGAAATGGGTGGGTTGAGGGAGGATATACTGCGGAAATATCCTTATAATTTCTTTATTAGTCAATTGCACTTTCTCAACGTAAGTAGCTACTTCAGGACTTCAGATAGGCATTAAGTGGTAGGTAGGTCCTTGTTATGGCGCATTTCATGAGAACTAGGTATTCAGTGTATATTCGCCTCAGCAGGTACGGTGAGAAGTTGGTACTGTTATGTATCTGGTCTTTGTCATAAAATTTAGTGGTGTTTCCAGTGGGAAAATGGTTCTTATATGTATAAAGTCTTCATATGCCCTGGTTTCGTGTGTAGTATTACCTCCAGTAGGGTGAAACTTAGTTTGTAGTAGAGAACTGAGGTATTCAAGGAATAGGTTAACTTATTCCTTTTACACAAGGCACATGTTCTAAGGAAATTCGAAAAAAATCCAAATTCACACATAATTGAAATTGAATGCTAAATCTGATACCCTTATGAACAAACCCTCAGTTCTCTACTACAAATACCTCAGTTCTCTACTACAAACTAAGTTTCACCCTACTGGAGGTAGTACTAAACAAGAAACCAGAGCATATGAAGACTTTATATAACAACCATTTTCCCACTGGAAATACCACTTAATTTGATGACAAAGACCAGATGCATAACAGCACCAACTCCTCACCGTACCTGCTGAGGCCAATATACACTGAATACCTAGTTCTCATAAAATGCGCCATAATAAGGACTTACCTACGACTTAATGCCTATCTGAAGTCCTGAAGATGCTATTTACATAGAGAAAGTGCACTCGACTAATGAAGAAATTATAAGCAGTATAATATACTGCTTATAAGGAGGATATTATCCTCCCTCAACCCACCCACTTCAATTCTAATTGCTTCCGAGTCTACCAAGGTAGCGGAAGCTTTGTTTTCACTTTTCAAGGACGAAAAAAAAGTTCTCCCAAATAAAAATTTTCACTCGCGTTTTGCGTTTTAGACCTTTCTGAACAATTTTGGTTCAGTGTCTGTGTGTCTGTCTGTGTGTCTGTCATGAATTCCTTGTAACGCGCATAACTATACGAAGTTATTGTCCGATTTCTATGAAATTTTCAGGGATTGTGCGGGTTGGTGTGTAGACGGTCCCCTATGAAAATCATCATCCCCGGACTAGATAGAAGCGACTGCGCATGCGCAAACGTGATTTCCTTGTAACGGCCATAACTTCTACATTTTCCATCCGATTTCAATGAAATTCTCAGGGATATCACAAATTAGTATTTAGATGGTCCCCTATGAAAATCATCACCTTCAGACTGATAGCAGCCACTGCGCATGCGCAAACGTGATTTCCTTGTAACGGCCATAACTTCTACATTTTCCATCCGATTTCAATGAAATTCTCAGGGATATCACAGATTAGTATTTAGATGGTCCCCTATGAAAATCATCACCTTCAGACTGATAGCAGCCACTGCGCATGCGCAAACGTGATTTCCTTGTAACGGCCATAACTTCTACATTTTCCATCCGATTTCAATGAAATTCTCAGGGATATCACAGATTAGTATTTAGATGGTCCCCTATGAAAATCATCACCTTCAGACTGATAGCAGCCACTGCGCATGCGCAAACGTGAATTTCCTTGTAACGTCCATAATTTCTACATTTTCTATCCGATTTCAATGAAATGTTCAGGGATGTTACAGGTTAACTTGTTTTGATGCTTTGAGATTAACTACTATGCATCGGATCATCTATACAATCGGGTTATGGATACGAGGAAGCTATGTGCCACACCCACTTGGCAGACGTTTTTTGTTTTTTCCCGTTAGAGAAACAAAGCCTTGAAATTGGAATTTTGAAAAAACGTCAGCCTATAAAAACTATTCCAAGGTCCCTCATTCACCCATGTGAACAGTAGGAAGAGGAGATAAAAGATTGAATTTCTTCTTCATAAAGACGTGATCGATGTGGTATGAATGTGCCTTCCTTCTGAACATACTGAAGTATCACTTACTTTTAGCATATAGGCTAGATTCTAGTGAAACCCCTTACGGGTGCCAGTTCGGTATGCGTTCTATGACCCCCCTGCGTTCTGAAGGTCCCGTCGCGCTCTATCCTTTCTTTGCCTATCCAGTAGTAGATCTAGTAGTAGACAAAGGGTTGTTAGTAAGTGAGGATGAGAACGCTGCTTGCCATAAATGTGGTACTAGGATGTTGGTGAAAAGAAGAAAAAATCGTAATGGAGAGTGGACCCCCCATTTTCGCTGTCCAAAATCGGGCTGTCAGACATCGAGATCAGTAAGGACGGGGAACAGTTTTTTTCATTACACCGATTTGAACGGGCGTTGTAACAGCAATTTAACGCTTTGCCAAATTATAGAACTCATCTTCATGTTCGTACTGTGGGCTGGTGTGTGCTCACACGTTGTGGTCAGAGGGAGGGGGTTAAACCTACCACTGTCACCAAGGTATGAGCGTATCGTTCAACGAGTGACGACTGTGTCGTTAATCGTTGAACAACTTTGGCACGAGTTCTGTGGGGGAAGAGAAAAAGCAAATACCAAAAACACTTATGACTAATTTTAAGTTAAAGGGTAGCGTGATTATATTTACCTGTGGCGAGGCGTAGACAATTTTGAAGCTCTGTGGCGATGTTGTGTCGAAACTGTGTTAGCCTGAAGGGTGCAAGAAATTGAAACAGATCACAAATGTGTCAGGCCTGAGGGGCTTAATAAATGATCCTGAAGGGATTATGCAAAAGATACCTGAGGTGTGTCGATGCACGTTCCTCGTACTAGTTATCTGAACCAGGGAAAGTCAAGAAAAACTACAAGGTTTACAACTACTAGCTTTGATTTATTAAAGAAATCAGTTATTGGTGTGTGAAGCACAAAAGAGAAACAAAGCCTGAAGGGCGAATCAAAATCGACATGAAATAGTCACAAATTAAATATGGTTTATACAAGATCCGTGCGTTTCTTTACAAAATCATTTCCATTCTCATTTATCAGTATTCAAGTTCCATTATCATCATCAAAGAGGCAGTTCAGGTTTATAGTTAAGTTCTGTATCGTTTTCGTGTCTTACAGTTACTAGTAAGTTTACTCTATCACAGCACTACTTTGGCCAAAGGTTTTAGTATGTTAGGTTTGTGCACTCACTCTGACAGGGCCCGAAGGAATTCTGCGCAGAATCGTGGCGATGGTGTTGAGGGTCGTTTTCGCTGGAGCAGCAGGGTCTTTGCGGCGAAATACGAGGGTTAAAAGTGTGTCCACTTTGTGGATTATATTGTGCGCACAAGGTGAGACTGGGGGGGAAGAGCAGAGTCGATAGTGGGCAGGGCTCGCGGCTACCACTCTGTCTGAGGTTTGAAACTGGACTGTAGCGAAGCCGTTGAACTCTCTGGAAATTCTGGTGTGACTCCCCTCCCCTCCACTAAGGTGTTGTTCGTGGAGGGTTCTCATTGGCTGGACGAGGAAGACAGCTGTCTTTCCTTGTCGGGGAGTTGGGCGCTCTGCTGGAGGTGGCGTCCCGCTTGTCTAGGGAGTCTCAGGAGGGAGGCTAACTCTAACCTAGCTCCGCCACTGATGGTGTTGTTTCAGTGAGCGGGAGCTCACAGTACTATACGTGAATCCTCTAAATGGAGCTCACACACAGAGCATAGAGAGATCGTGGTTGGACGCAAAGGTTAAATTGCTGAAGAAAATGAGGTGCGGTCCTCAGCACCACTTGCAGTAGTCACACCTCGATCACTACTGCTGGAGAATGTATCGTGCAGACAGCCCTGACCTGTTCTTAGCCCTGTTGGAAGACATCAAGAACTTCCATGCATAAGGTTGTAAGCTTGGGCTTCACTGTTGAATTGAAGATGAGTAAACCCTTTTGAAACCGACCCAAATATAGGTTGAGAGGCTATATTGACAAAAGTAATAGGTAATTGAATTTACTATTATAAAAATGATAAAACTGAAATAATTACCTGGTAGACAGCTGTAGCGGTTCGGAGGTAGCTGAAGGCTCTTAAAATCAAAATAATACCTGAAGGGTCTAATGCTGATATCTGTTTAAATATGTTATTGGTCTGAAGGACTGAGGTTAACTTCCTGAAGGGAACTATAAGTGCACGAAAAATGAAGCTGTGCACGGTGAACTACGCACGCACTAAAAAGATGCGTCGCACTAAAATGATGTGATTTGCACTAAAATAGTGTGATCGCACGAAAAGGGTGCGGTCACACGTAAAACCTGTCTGTTACGGAATTTAAGGTAGTTAAATGAGAAATGCAGTTGTACAAGCTAATAGGAACTCTTTAATGTAATTAAATGGCAATTTGACTCTACGTTAAGATTTTGTTAGCAAAATACAAATCATGAACAATAAATGGTTTTACAAGAATTTCGTGCGTTTCTTTCAATCTCCTTCTTATAACGACTTTACAAATGACTCTACTAAATTTACACAATTTGATTCTTTACTCGACTGACTGACTGAAATACTAAACTGTTCATTTACTTGACTCGACTCGTTATTTCTACACAGTTTGAACACAATTACATTGGCCAATGTATAGATTAGTTTTTACACTCACAGCAGTGGGGCCCGAAGGAAATCCAAAGGTGGTGTGATGAGAAGATCTCTGGGGGATGGTCCAAACGGTTTTTCCACACAGTTTTCCGTTGGAGGAAGGGGGTTGGCTCGGATATTCAGACTCGTGGGCAACAGGGCTATCTTGGCGGACTGATATCGAGGGGAATCCAAACACTACTTGCATTAAGGGGTTCGATAAACGTATCTAGCTTATGCAGAGGAGCGCGGATTTAAGCTTCAAGGACTGGGGACGTAATGGCCGCTCCACGCGGTGACTAGTTCATTTGATTCCGGAGGCCCCCACCCTCCATCAACAGGCGTCCGAGCGGGGCGTCGTGGTGACTTGTGATTGGCGGTTGGTGACGTCAACCCAACGTGAGCGCTTCTGGTGGTGGGCGCCTAAGATGGTGGTGGCGCCCTGGAGCGGGGACGGTACAAGCCCGCTCCATCCTGCTGGCCCTAAAGGCGGGAAGGGAGCGATGGTGGTGGTTGCTCAGCCTCATCACTGCTGGGTCAAAACAGTGAGCGGAGGCTCACAAGGTAAAAGAACGCAACGAATAACGATAGAACGCACACAGAACCAGAAACGTGACGATAGAACGCACACCGAACTGGCACCCCCTTACGGACACCCCCACTTACATCATTGATTGCCTTAAAGTAGTAGGTAGCTATAGAAAAATATCAATAATTTACCAAAAAGTCTAGACATCGATAGCTTCCAAATGACTCCTTTCATGCTTACCTATTTATCTTTGACGTTTCTTCTTCTTTTGTAGCTTTCGACGAGCCGCTGATGAGGATGGGTGCGATGCTGAGGAACAGAATCGGTAGGCGTACCAGCGACAGGAGAAGGAAGGAAATATGTTACGGTGAGAATCCATTTACCAAACTTCAAGAATTTCAAAGCGAAACCCCTTTTTTTGGTTTATTATTTTCAATCATAAACCTTCGGAAGGAAACATTTTGAACCTCCCCTCGAAATGCGATGCTTTACTTTACAAGATATGGGTCATTTCAAAATTTGGGGTTATTTTGTCCTCGAACTTTTCCATAAATTATTGTTGAAATTTTTATGTTTTTTCTCCCGTAAACGTCCTTTGTTTTGACCACTGAGGCAGATCCTGAAGTGGGCGCACACTTTATCAAGTAGTTTCAAATTTATAGAATTTTGAATTTTTTTCCATAATTTCGACTTTGTAGGGAGAGATAAAACATTGTAGGGAGAGAGAAAACCAAGTGTGAGTTGAACTCATGAAACCTTTTTATTCCATCAAAAGACGAGAATCTTAGTTTAGGAGTCTCTTTTATTTATCGCAATCACAGTCCGAAGCTATAATCTAGGTACATCAGAATTATCAGATTCTTCACGTCTTTCAACCAGTCTAATCTTTCGTAAAATGTGGATTAAGGAAAAGTCAGAATTATATGACCCAGCGGTGTAAATAGTTCAGGTAACTCTTAAAAATGTAAACGGCTTTGAAAAAACTTTTGAGAACCCATAGTTTATTGAGTTTCCTAATAGTACATAGGTAACTCATTTTCTTAATAATGCATAGGTAACTCAGTTTCTAAGTAATACATAGGTAACTCGGTTTCTTGATAATACTTAGGAAACTCAGTTTCTTAATAGTAAAATTCTTACAAAAACGCTCGATTCCAAAGGTTTATTATTGAAAATAATAAACCAATAGTGTCCAACATTCGGGAATCAGAGCCTAACTAAAATAAAATGAGGTAAGGATCAAAAATTCAAAAATGTCTAATGGGAACTGCACTAATGGGAACTGGGAATCTGAACAAAATCTCCTTTATTTATGACTTGAATATCATTGTCATTAACCTCAAACTGTGCATGGATCCCCGGAAACGCCGTAATCCATTTTTTACTACAATAGTACCATCGTCATTAATGGTATCGTTGCTGTAAACATAGTGATAAGGCATAATGTTTTCCTTCCGAATCTACCAAGGTAGCGGAAGCTTTGTTTTCATTTTTCTAGGTAGAAAAAAAATGTTCTCCAAAATCAAAATTTCTACTCGCGTTTTACGTTTCAGACCTTCCTGAAGAATTTTGGTTCCGTGTCTGTCTGTAATGAATTCCTCGCCACAGCCATAACTTCTACATTTCTCATCCGATTTTGATGAAATTTTCAGGGATTGTCCGGATTGCCTTGTAGATGGTCCCCTATGAAAATCATCACCCCCGGATTAATTAATAGTTATTAATAGAATTCTTTTTTTTTGGACTCGCTCTTCAAGCTGGCCAAAATGAACATTCCTGGAGTGAGTGTTTCGGGCACAGGCGGCTTAGCTGAAGCTGGAAGTCCAGTAGAGGTAGAAGGAACAGCACACGTAGACGGTTCATCCAAGGTTGACTAGAACTTCTGCACAAAATATGTTGTTGTAATTACTGATGTAACCTATGGATAACTACAGTGCTACGATTGAAAGAAAGCGGCCGGCCGATTTCCCGCAGGGTATACCTCCTAACATAGACGACTACCTGTTCCAAAATCTTTGGTAGCCTGGTGAGTCAGACTGGGAAAGGGCTGAGCCTCCGTACCTGTGACCTTCGTTATCCGGGTATTGAGCAAGTCGAGTCGTAATGAGGTGTGTTCAGGCTGAGGAAACCACCACGCGCACACCCCATCATAAATGTTGACTTTGACGTTTTTTCACTTTCACAAATGGCTTCCAAAAATTGAGGTTTCCACTAAACGGATAAGGAATTCAACGCTCTTTCCAACGGTGTAATCAAATTTGAATTTGCATGAGATGATTTACTTTACGATCAGTAATATTTTAACTGTGATATATTTATTGTAAATCATTATTATTTAATTCTTTGTTTTTAGTGTTAGTACTGACTTGTGATTTACTGTAATTAGGCCTAGTCCTGTAGTAATATCATCAAATATACAAATATACAATAATAATGAGAAATAAGGGAGTCATGACTTAGTGCCACAAGATCGAAATCAAGAAAAAAGTTCATTTGCAGAAATAAGGAGTTGAGAAGGATTCATTGGGAAATTTGAATGCTGGTTGCTAATGAAAATCGGATAGGAAATTTACCGCTGTTTTCCAACGTTGTAATCAGGTTTGAGTTTGCATGAGAAATAAGGGAGTTATGTAAATTGGTAAGAGGCATTTTTGTTGAAAATGAGTTGTAGAGCTGACCCTTGAAGTGTGGTCCATCTCAATAGTAGATATTCTGTATACAGGGTGTCTACCATTTGGATGGACCAAACTTCAAGGATCGATTTTACAACTAATTTGCAACAAAAAATGTCTCATAGCAATTTTTTCTTAAACCATTCAAAATTCTTTTTTTTTCCACTTTCATTCGTACTTTAAAGTATTTAATTAAATTTTTTTTTTTAGTTTTTATTCGTATTTTCGACCAAGCAGCACTAGAATAGTCATAACTCCCTTATTTCTCATGCTACTTCGAATCTGAGTACACCGTTGGAACATCGCCGAAAATTACATCAAAATCGGACAGTAGCTTCGTATTGCTTTTGCCATCTACAAGGACTTTCATACAGACAGACCGACTGTCAGATGGACAGACAGGGTACCAAAATTGTTCAAGAAGGGCCAAAACGTAAAATACGAGTGGAAATTTGATTTAGTGGACTTTTAAATGCAATCAATGAAAAGTGAAGGTAATAATACTTGGTCGACTCTCTAGCGAAATATGCCTAAGGAAGCACGTTTTTTCGCATAAAACTCAATTTTTTCAAGAAACTTTCCTCTTAAACCTTGAAACTGACATACTGTTGGAAAGGTGAGATCTTGGGGTAGTTTTTCCCGTCAAGTGCACCACGATTGCGGTTTTTTTTTTACGGGGGAATCGTTAGCTTGAAAATGGCGATTTTCGAAAAAAAAAATTATAAATGTTGACTTGGATTTATTTTTCTACTTTTACAAATGGTTTTGTTTAGAAACTGGGTTTCCCACTAAACGGATAGGAAATTGAACTCTGTCCAACGGTGTACTCAGATTTGAAGTAGCATGAGGAATAAGGAAGTTATGACCATTTTAGTGCTGCTTGGTCGAAAATACGAATAAAAATTTTAAAGTGGAAAAAAAAGAAATTTGAGCGGGTTAAGAAAAAAATGCTAACAGACATTTTTTGTTGCAGATTAGTTGTAAAATCAATCCTTGAAGTTTGGTCCATCCAAATGGTAGACACCCTGTTTAATTGGGAACCACTGGCTGGAAGTCAATCCCAAAACCTGGCCGACCACGAACAGTCTGTAATAAACACACCTTCCACTTCGTCATCGGTCGGTATTCAACACCCTCGGTCTCATTTTTCCCTGGCGCGAGTGACAGGTAGAAGAAGGACGACGTTTTTGGGACTGTAATACACATGGACACCTGACCAAGCCAGCCGCTTTCTTTCAATCGTAACACTGTACTAATACCAAGAATATACACCAAGAGCTCAAATTTAAACCATTATCTTGGTGAACCATGAGCAAAACTTCTCTCCCTACAATTCCATCTCTCTTCCTACAAACCAGCCTCTTCCTGGAAGTTGTAGGGAGAGAGATTTGTGAGGTTATCACTCTCTACTGGCCTCATCATTATTGATTCTGAACGTTAGAAAAAATACATAACACTATGGCATTCATAATTGTAATTTGAGTTTAATTAAACTTAGTTGAACACTTACCCTGATGAGTGAGGTGGTTGTAGGGAGAGAGAAAGTATTTACCTACTCACAAAGCTTCAACACTTCACAACATAACCCACACAACTGAGAACTTGGAAATTCAACAAACTTCAGTAGCTTCGGAAGCCATCTTGCAGCAGTGTTCACTTTTGTTTTTCATGACACAAAATAATCGTTTTCCAGGAGTGGGCAGGCATTTCAAAAAAATTGTAGGGAGAGAGAATAAAACCTTGTGACGGCATCAAAACATAGCAAAAACCCTTCCAATTCATGGAATTTTCGTTCGTTTCTAATTTATTCCTGAAGAGGAGAGTATCCTGGACCAATAACATTTTTTACTTAAATTAAAATATGAATATAGAGTTCTCAAAAAATTTTCAAAGTTCCCAACCTACCCTTTGTGACAGGTGTAGGGAGAGAGAATTGGGATCATTAATGATTTTTAATTATCTGAGTTAATTGATTAGTGAAATTCATTCTATGTGATCTTTGTAGACACCAACCTGCTGTATCTCTCTGAAAAAATTCTGAATTTCCAAGACAAATAGAGTGTTCACAAAAGCTGCGTGACAAGAAATAACCCCAAATTTTGAAATGACCCATATGTAGTCCCGAAATCGAATGAAAAAATTTCCGCACGTCCGCTGATCGCGCACTTTGCTCTGTTCTAATGTACCGATTTTGATGAAATTTGATATTTATATCGTCTCCATTTTGGGTTCCATTTGTGCCCCGAAGGTTTTGGTTAGGTATTGCCAGTTACGTTTGAGATGTAAAAGGTGGGTGAATTTCTGATCGGCCTTGCTATAAAACTGTCGAAATACAGGTATTATTTTTTCATTATTGTAAAGTAAGTAGTCTAGATTTTCACGATTTTTTTGACACCACCCAGAGCTCTGTAGGACCAACAGTTCGCTTCTTATTAGAATAATCAATTATTTAATTAGTGAATAAATAATTGTTGTAATTGGAAACGAATGAGACCATCCAGAGCTCCGAACGATGAACCCTAGTTGTATGAGAGTTGATAGTAAAATTAATCGAAAACTATATTTTTCTTCAAATGGAATTTTAAAATAGTCAGTTGTGGTTCCTATACAACTAAAAACCAAATTTCGTAATGAAGGTTCCCACAATTTGTTGAAAAGTACTTTCTGTCAAAATCACCTAATCTGGCGCTATAATATGGTGGGTAGGTACTTCTAATGGAAAAGCCGTGTTCTTCGCTGAACGGGTGATCTTTACAGAAAAACAATGAACCGTTGTGTAATAATTTGATGCGTTTTTTAAGCGTTTCTATGCAAAAACGATTCGGAAGTTTTTCTTATACTGGGAAATATGAAACAGTAAATTTCGACTGGAACGAGAAAAAGTTGCTTTTAGAGAACTGAAATGGGTCGTTTTCCAAAAACCCAAATAGCTAAAGCCGGAAATTAGAAACAGTGGTTTGGAGTGTTATGAATTGTAATACCCCCACTCCCCATGGATGGACAGAAGAAGGCGATGCAAGTTTCTATGGAGGTCTCAGTCGGTCGTTCCGGGTTAGTATTTCCCTAAATTACCGGAGCTAAAACTTTGAAAATTGTACCTAAATTTTAAATTTTCGAACATTTTCGAAATTCATTAATGAATTAGCCTAGGGAATTGAAAAACTAAAATATTGCCACTGGAATCATCAAAATGGAACAATATTTGCCTGACAAAATTGAAAAACCCTAACTATTGTATGTTCTTTTTTAAATTTAGAGTAAAAATCGAACCAATTTGTAAAATTTAGGAACCACTAAGATGTAGATTATTTTCAAACTATGTTTTTGACATTTTATGTCTTTACTATGGCACATAAATGAAAAATCGTCACGCGGGGAGCGTTATGAGGGGAGCGTTACGCGGACATTTCTGATGATTTTCACGTACAACCAATCGTTCCTAGGGAAAACTAACTTCCTCATTTTCCACCCCACAAAAATCGTTCACCACTCATTGGAAAGCTCTCAATTTATTAAACATAAGACATAAAATGTCTCTCGTGGTATCGTACTTGTACGAAAGCTGTATCCACCGTTTTCTTCAGTTTTTAAAATATGATTAATGAACAATGATCTATTAGTTATAAAAACTTTAATCGTGTTCTAGACTCTTATAGGAGCTTACCGAAACTCCAGTAAAATGTAAATTCATCAAGTTGAAGTAGGTTTTGTATGGCAGCAGGTAGAGAACCTTGGCCCAGTTCAGGGAACCTCTCTCTCAAACTTCTCAGATAAATATCAGGTCGTCATAATGATTCGTGACAACGTGCACAACCACGTCAAAATCGACCGAAAATTCATTCCAAGGCTTTGATTTTCAACGACCGATTACCCAGAAAGCCACCCAGGGGATCCTATCGACACCCATACGTCAATTTAACGTGTGCAGATCAGAACCTGATAAAAAGTAGCCCTCAATACTAAGTTAGTTACTTGATGTGCATTTAGAGAACCTCAGTCTCTAAAATCTACATCCGACATATATATCGTTCATGTTACTAGAAGAATATTCACTCCTGACTGATGTCTTTTCCATCGGAGAATGTCGAAAGTGTGCTTAAGAGTTGTTTATCTGACCTTTTGCGGCACCGCATTGACTCTAATGGGGTGTGCGCCTTGATTTTTTTTAGATATTTAATCGAAAGTAGACTACATCCTGGGAATTTTGGCACCATCCTCGACCTTCTAGCGTGAGTAGATCGGTTTCTATGATTTTTCAAAGTTTCGACCGTTTATGACGCCACGCGCCCCTCTCGCCTGGGCGGGACCCCCCAGCCCACTGTGACGTCATAAACGGTCGAAACTTTAAAAATTCATAGGAAAAGATTTACACACGCTAGAAGGTCGAGGATGGTACCAAAATTCTCAGAATGAGGTCTACCTTAGATTAAAAATAACAATAAACAGTTTTTCCTACCAAGGCGCACACCCTATTGGACTGATTTGTCACTAGTGCCACCGAAAATATCTTGGGAATTCCACAGCTGTCCCAAGGTGTCACCAGATTAACTATATTTGAATTGCGATTTAAAAATTGATGGACGGGGCTGAATTTTTCGAACCATTTTGGTTTATTATTTTCAATAATGTACCTTCAGAATCGTCCAAGAAAAAAAATCCTCTCTCTCTCTCTCCCCCCCCCCTCACAAAATTTGTTGGTTTACGTTTCAAGTTACGTAGAATCAGAAAATCGAATAAAAACGTTGACGTCCGTACTTTCTTTAGTTCTCATGGACCGATTTTGATGAAATTTGGTATTTGGGCTCCATTTGGAGCCTAGTTGTGCCCCGAAGCTTTTGGTTGATGTCAGTCACTTCTAAGGGTTAAAATTTTGAAAACACCCTAACTCAAAAAACTTCTAAGTGGAGATGGGTATTGTTTTTCCATCAATTTAAGATAAAATTGCATTTTTAGAATCGAATGAGACCACTCGGAGTTCTGTAGGACCAATCGTTCGCTCACAATGAGAACTTATTGGACTTACGATGAATCAGAAACACGAGCGTGAATCGCAAAAGAGGCCTAATCTCCGTTAGAATTTTAGCTGAAAAACGCTGCAAATTATTTCACAAAAGTTTATTATTTTCCTTTAACATGATTTAGCTTCGGATTAACTACCCAAAAAGTGTCATGCGGGGGTTATTCTCCATCTCATCCCTACTCCGCCGAAAAGCGCTGCTAAAGTGTGTTCCATTTTTCTTGAATTTTAGCCAAAGGCTCTAAGCAGTAAGTAAGGCGAGGCCTGATAGGCCGATTCTGTCCAGGTTATTTTTTTCACAACAAAAAAAATCGCTCTCCAAACCAAAACGCTGCAAATCGTTGCCCAAAGGTTTATTATTTTCTGTATAGATCACCCTTCTGTATAGATAACAGGTTCTCCATCAATAGCACCTACCTCCCTTGACCTTCCCTCTCAAATTTCAGCTTCCTGCGTTCAATAGGATTGAAAATGACTTCGGAGCTCACTCAGCTGATCAGTGATCTGAGGAGTGAAGAAGATCTTCTCGAATGCTGGAGACGCTTGGAGGAGCACTGATCAGCTGAGTGAGCTCCGAAGCCATTTTCAATCCTATTGAACGCAGGAAGCTGAAATTTGAGAGGGAAGGTCAAGGGAGAATACAGATGGTGGTAGGTGCTATTGATGGAGAACCTGATCTATACAGCCCTGAACCTGATCTGAGAAGTGATCTATACAGAAGGGTGATCTATACAGAAAATAATGAACCTTTGGGCAATGATTTGCTGCGTTTTTTACCAACCAACATTTTTTTTACCTACCAGCTAGGTACTACCTACCACACCATACTGGCTTCACACCTTCACAATCAAGTTTATTAGAAAGAACTAAACGCTTCACACTCGATTCGAAAAATAGAAAGCTTCATATGGAAATTTGATTACTGGTTACGCAGAAGGCAAAACTGTATACAAATCGAAGAAATGAACAACGATCGCATTTTAGTCAGATAAAATTTGAACGGAGATTAGACCTCTTTTGCGATTCACACTCATGATTCTGTTTTATCGAAGGAAAACCTTCAAGTACTCGTAGGGACCGAACGGTTTGTCCTACAGAGCTCCGGGTGGTCTCAAAAATTTTTAAAAATTCAATACTATTTAAAATTGGTGAAAAAACGATACTTTTATTTCGAGAGTTTTCGAGCTAGGGCACTCTTGAAAATTTCAACCCTTAATTTTCACCCCTTAGAAGTGACTGACATCAACCAAAAGCTTCGGGGCACAACTAGACCCCAAATGGAGCCCATATACTAAATTTGAACCAAATCGGTCCAGTTTTGCTAAAAAAGTGCCGCGTACGGCGGACGGACGGAAATTTTTTTATTCGATTTTCGTATTCTACGTACCTTGAAACGTAAAACATCAAATTTTGAGGGGGGGTTAAATTTTTTTTTTTCTTGCTCGATTCCAAAGGCTTATTATTGAAAATAATAAACCAAAATTAATCCAAAAGAACCAAGATAGATCGTAACAAGATCGACGCATCACAACAATTAATGTAAATTCATACCATTTTCACCAACTCCTATCGATGTCAGCACAAAAAGGGCGAGGCTGAAAATGGGTCTTGACTGTGGTTCACAGCCCTTGATCCGTGATTCTCAGCTATGACAACCATCTGCGCACTCTCTACAAATCATCATTTTTTAAAATTTTTTTGTTACGGAAGTGGGGAAACTATAAGAGCGAAGGGGAAGTTCACCCCAACAGTGTTGGTTCACTCTCTACAAATTATCATCTTTCAAACGAAGGAATCTTCCTCATAATTATGAAAAACTGCTCAAAATGAAAAAATAAGTGGTTTTTTTTCAGTTAGATATTTGTGAATATGTATTTATAGCGAAATATGAGAAAATATGTAAAATAGAATTAGGGTTAACCGGTTCAAAAGTTGCTTATAATATGTGAACGAAATATGTGAAAATATGTCAAATAAAAGTGGGTAGGTAGGCTTAACCGGTTCAAAAGTTGCTTATTTGAACAATTCTTCATCAATATTGCCAATATATTGTCCAGAAAAGAATATGTAAAAACATAATAGTCCGATCCCCAGTAATAATAAACCTTTGTATAATAATTTGCAGGATTTTTTGTAAGTTATAAAAGTCAAATAATGATGTTATGACTAAAATTTTGAAAATGTTGTCATAACTCTATTTTGAGACTTCTAATAACCTTCAAAAAATTCTGCAGTCCATTAAATTTAAAATTGCTATTTACTTTTGGTTACTCCGGTGACACTTTGGGCTTAATTTGGCGTTCCTGAGATGTTTTCGGTGACACTAGTGATTCCATGGTCCGATTAGGGTTAAGTAAGATTTTAATGATGATGAACCGTTTCCCTTTTGTGGACCATTGGATGAACCCATTAATTACTAATCTGATAAGATTGTGTAGAAGCAAATCTGGCCACCACAGTCTCTGCCTACAGACAGGGCATATTCATTAGGTATTTTTCTTCAACAGCGTTATTCTTTTGTTTTGAATACATTTCTTCTCTCTCTCAACTAGGTTGATAACTTGGCGACTTGTGCATTAATTAATTGTAATCTATCTCTAAAACCGGAACTCATAGCTTCGCCGTTGCAGTATTTCATGGTTTATGAGCATTGCACTTGTCACTCGAGTGAATCCGTGCTCCGCAATAGATCCGAGCTGCAACCTACTTTGCATGCAATAGAGACAGCTTCAGCTAGGCCTTTATTGTATCCGGAAAACCGAAGCTCGACTTGGAACACTGACCAACTTCATGAAATGAAGCAAGTCTTTCTTGTATTGTCATGGATAGATCTTTTCTTCTTTATGCAAGTCTGACGAGTTTTTGGGAGTATTACAAGAAAGGTGGAGGAATAATTAATTCAAACGGGAACTGACTTTGAGAGACAATGCTACTGAGTTCCACTTATCATATAGTTAAGGAATTGAGAGTAAGTATGAATGAATGAATGAATGAAAGACATGTTTATTTTTACAATTAGGACAATATTATTCATACATGATATGCTTTGGGTCATCAAGACCCGTCAGCAGAGGTTCCGTTAATATTCCTAACTCAAATTATTGATTCATTGTAAATACTGTAAGTCGGGGGCAGAGGGAACCTCCGACCAGACCTCTTTCTCCGAGCCCCTTGACGAGGAGGAGGAGCAAGGAACATCGGGGCAGCTCGGCTAACTTCGGCTAGCCTCGGCTTCCCCCATCCACAGCCGCCTATTAACTTACCAACACCGCTCCCCTCCAGTCAGTCGTCTACTTGCACTTGACTCGAGAGGTTGCTCACCAGGCCGTCGTTTTTTTGCCACAGTGGTGTAGCGTTTGTAGCAGTTTGACTCAGTTTCGTCGTACCTAAAGTCACGATAGGTACGCCGCCCTTACCTTTCTTCTTCGCCTGCAACTCCCTTCGGGCTTGCGGATCTTCTCCTTGGACTTGCCTACTACAGTGGACCAGGCGCCTCACATCGGTACTCGAAGTGCCGCCCCGAGACGACCCCTAGACCTCAAAGCAGTACGGTAAACTCCATACCCATATATTTCCAATTGCTATGTTTCATGCCAGGCAATATCGTCGTATTTCAGTGTGATACACATATCTAAAGTAACGTCTAGTACGCATTGTCAATCGTATATTATATTCAAGCGACGTTGTATCATTCGCAATAACTTCAGTAACAATTAGGTACTTTCAGTACGAATCGCATATATTACTTTGAATTAGGTACATTCGGTACAGCAACTTATAACTTTTCTTTACGCATCATTTTGTCTTTGGTACATTCAGTACGCATCATTTATAACGCAATTTCACATATTACTTCACATCAGGTACGTTCAGTACACGTAACATAAATACTTTTCTTTCATTGGTACAAACGGTACACTTCTTTTGTACAACGTATATTTGCAATTACCTTTAGTACGCCTATTGTGCACTATTCCTTGTCAAGCACTCATTTCGGTACTAACGTATTTTTCATTCTTTTATTTGCAAACTTAGTCATTTTTCGACGTGATATTATCTTAAGAGGTACGCGTATCGTACCAGTATTTTTGCAATTCCTTATATTGAAATACCTATACCAAATCTGGTCATATCTTAGGTGAAGTACGAATAACGCATTTATTTTGATATATCTTTATTTTCGCCAAATACAATTATTATCAGTAACTTGTACATTGAGTTGTCTACAGTTCTTGCCCCCAATCACCCAGGTTGTCTCAGGTGCTAGGAATATCGGAGATACTCCTAGTACCATTTTGTTAGTTTCTTTAGGTTTTCATTACGCTACCATTGGCTCCTTCTGAGCATTCTGACTTATTCAGGGCAACGCCCTAATAACTCCGAGAACCTAAAGTCGATCAAAAAACTTACAAAATTGGTGGCAGCGGTTAGGATTCTTGTGTAGGTACGCCACACAGAACCCAGAAAAGAGACACTTGGTGGTTGGTAGCGAAAACGGTACACGCTCAACAAAGGTTTTAGAAGAGTGTGTACAAACGGTACGCATTCCACACGAATTTTTGACAGGGATTGTACAGTCGGAGTCGCTAGGTTCATCAACCTATCGACGCAGGTACAAAACAAGAGCTTAGGTCGGTACGGATTTTCTTAACCCCAGACACAATGGCGACCTCAGGATCAGTAAGGGACCCGACCAACGAAATGTTTTCGCAGTTAGGGACACTTCTCAAAACCTTCAACGACCTGCACGTGGAAAAGGACCAGCGGGGGGGGAATAATCTCGACATTCCGAGGTCAATGTTCTTGGAGTTGGACCCCTGGGACCCCGATGAAGTTGGAGCGATATCGGTGTCTTCCTATTTCCGATTGTTTGAGGATGTCACGGGTACCCTTGACCAACAAAAACAGGTACGATTGTTACGCTCAAAGGTGAGAGGTACAGCCAAGCAGTTTATGATAGACAATATGGGTTCATATGAAGGAGAGAACCCATACCTTCACATGAAGCAGGCTATGGTACAGTGGTACGAACGGGACAACCCCGGAAAAGCAGCAGCTTCATTATGGACTTTGAAAAAACAGCCGAACGAGACGTTGCGACAATTCGCTGAAAAGGTTCGACAACTGGCACAAGTAGCGGTACAAGAAGAGGGTGCTGAACTGAACGCGGCTCAAAAGGTACAATGGGTACGACGGAAGGTACTCAAGGCTTTCGTTAGAGGAGTCGGAAAAGAACTAAGCTCCCACCTATTAAGTACCGAACCAACAACCATCGAAGCGGCCCTGAAACGCGCGGAAGAATTAGAAGAGACGCTGGGAGAACGAGATGAGGTGGAAGTACGCTGGGACTTGTCTGCGGTGCAACAAGGAGAACGAAAGTGCTACGCCTGCGGCGCCTTTGGACACTTCGCGGCTCGATGTACATCACGCGGTACAAATGGTACGAACGTCGCAGTGCCAGCACCAAAAGTTACTAACCGCCCAAACCCCAGGTACCCGTGCATGTTTTGTGCGGATATGCTACACTTCCCCGTTGATTGTCCTAGTAACCCTCAAAAGACTATTTTCTGTGACTATTGTGGGGTACGTGAGCACCTTGAGAAAGACTGCCATAAGAAGAAGTTACTCACACCCGTTTCACATCCTCAGGGTACGAATATGAAGTTTGCCCCTTCGGAGCAACAGTTGGTACCAGCCTCTCGTGAAGTGGGGCATATTACCATCATCGAGAAGCCCATGAATCGCACGCTACGCATCAACGCTACGCTGAACAACGAGTCTCGCTCGTTGATTTTGGATACGGGCGCCGCCGTGTCGGTACTGACAACTCCGGTACGCGGTACTCCAATTTTTCCAACCGACGCTACAGCGTGGGGCGCGGACGGGTACCCTTTGAAATTCCGGGGCGAGCAGACGGTACAAGTGAACCTGAGGGGGGTTACGTTCGACCACACGTTTTTGATATTTGAGCGGGAAGGAGCCGGCTTGGACCTGTTGGGAATGGACATCATGAAAAAGGTACCCATGGTAATACGAGCGGATCGACACGAGGTGACTCTTCTGATGAAGAACGAACGGGACACAGTACCGGTGGCGGGAGTACGAACCACAACCCTGACACCCAACCAGCCTGGCGCTGAAGTAATCACCACCGAAGGTACCGAGGTACTCAACACCAGCGGTACGGAGGTACTCAGCACCAAAGGTACGGAGGTACTCAATACCAGAGGTACAGAGGTACTCAACACCAGTGGTACGGAGGTACTCCATGCAGGTGGTACGGAGGTACTCACCCCCCATGGTACTGAGGTACGCAACCCCAAAGGTACAAAGGTACTAGATACGAGTGGTACGGAGGTACCTGAAATGAACAGTATAGCGGTACCCCACCTATGTGATACGAAGGTCTGTACGATGGTACCCACAGTCTCTCCCAGTTCACTAACAACAGCGGAACCCTCAACGATCGAAGATCGGGACCCAGCCGATGAAGATGATCGAGAGCTTACACCGGCGGAGAGATGGACCGCAACTGAACAAGAGATAGTTCAACAATTGAGACAAAAATGCACGAATGCGCCCAAAGAAGCCGTCGATCGACTACAACACATCTTGGTGGAATATAGTCAAGTGTTCCAGAAACCAAGCGGCGAAGGATGCAAATTGGACGTTGCACATCGGATCGAAACGGGCGATCAATTACCTGTAAACGTACGACCCTGCCCTATACCCCATGCGTTGAAAATTGGAATCGAGGAACAGTTTATGAGCATGCTAGCTGACGAAGTAATTCGACCCTCGAGTAGCCTGTGGAGCGCACCGGTGGTGTTAGGCAAAAGAAAGACCCCAGTTGACGACCCGAAAAAGTGGAGGTTTTGCACCGACTATGGAGAAATCAACCATGTGACGGGACGGGACGCATACCCCTTATCAAAACTGCAAAGTGCGGACAGTCAGAGACCTCGAATACATGCCAATAGTTTGGACGCTGGAGGATAAAAAAAAAAAAAAAAAAAAAAAAAAAAAAAAAAAAAAAAAAAAAAAAAAAAAAAAAAAAAATTTTAAACTATTGATATATGTTATGACTATGTACTTACCTGTAAGAGATGAATGTATAGGAACTACGTCGAAACAATGTAACTAATCTAACTTAATTTAACTTAACTATTGATAGGACATATGTGTACTCACCTGAAATATTGCGGAACTGGAGATGTTGTGTAGCTTTTGGTAGTATTGTGTCATGGATTTACTAATGTCAATGCTGTTGCTAAATGAGGATACTTACTGTTACAGAAGAAGTGGTCACCATACAATCATGGCCATGGAACCGGAGCGCATCAATGAAATAGATGGGCCGCCAGCTGCAGAACACGCAACTGTGAAGCGGATCCGAGAGATCTATCACAAACGATCCAAAGAACTCTTCGAAGACCAGGAGTGCCATGTGAACACCAATCAGGCACAGGAACAAGAGGCACTTCGGACGATCGAGGCAGCCGCCTTCATGGTGGAAGCGGCGTCACAGACTCGCAATGGCTATGCGATACACGGGGCTCTCCAAGGTAGCCAAGCACACCTTGACCATGTAGCAGCCTTATTGCCAGCTTGGAGACATCTACGCAACGCGTATAGGAGCCTGGAGCAGCAGTTGGAGTTGGAGAGGTCGGCACGTCGAACAGCCCATGACGAGATTGATAAACTGACAAAGGATAAGAAGCAGCTGCAGAAACAACTCGATGCTCTCAGACCCTACGTAAAACTAGCGCGACTGGAGGACAGCAACGAGGAACCAGCGAGGACAGTTGTAGCCACCCGGAAAAAGCAACGTCGGACCATCATAAGTGACGAGGAAGACTCTGACGATGATGTTGCCCAGCAACATGAACATGATGCTCCAGAAGGAAGTCTGACACCATTGACGTCCTCCCTCACACCAGAAGTTATCTTGACGGAAGAGCCAGCAGTTTCGCCACTCACCATCAAGCTGGTATCATGCCCGGTGTGTGAGGCCAGGGTCAAACGACTTACAGCATTCAGATGTCTTTCCTGCAAACAATTCTGGACCAGACTGATCAAGAAGTACCGGGAAGGTACGCTGCATACCGCCTGCGCTGAACCACATCCTGTACCTGTCCTGGGATGCAGTCACTGCCGTCGACGCAAATACGAGGCCGTGATGCAGCAGCTACAACCGAACAAACCAATCGGCATACCCCGTACCTCGGATGAAGATTTGACCGCCGAGGACGGCGGCTTCCAGGGGAGGGAAGAGTGTAAGTCGGGGGCAGAGGGAACCTCCGACCAGACCTCTTTCTCCGAGCCCCTTGACGAGGAGGAGGAGCAAGGAACATCGGGGCAGCTCGGCTAACTTCGGCTAGCCTCGGCTTCCCCCATCCACAGCCGCCTATTAACTTACCAACACCGCTCCCCTCCAGTCAGTCGTCTACTTGCACTTGACTCGAGAGGTTGCTCACCAGGCCGTCGTTTTTTTGCCACAGTGGTGTAGCGTTTGTAGCAGTTTGACTCAGTTTCGTCGTACCTAAAGTCACGATAGGTACGCCGCCCTTACCTTTCTTCTTCGCCTGCAACTCCCTTCGGGCTTGCGGATCTTCTCCTTGGACTTGCCTACTACAGTGGACCAGGCGCCTCACATCGGTACTCGAAGTGCCGCCCCGAGACGACCCCTAGACCTCAAAGCAGTACGGTAAACTCCATACCCATATATTTCCAATTGCTATGTTTCATGCCAGGCAATATCGTCGTATTTCAGTGTGATACACATATCTAAAGTAACGTCTAGTACGCATTGTCAATCGTATATTATATTCAAGCGACGTTGTATCATTCGCAATAACTTCAGTAACAATTAGGTACTTTCAGTACGAATCGCATATATTACTTTGAATTAGGTACATTCGGTACAGCAACTTATAACTTTTCTTTACGCATCATTTTGTCTTTGGTACATTCAGTACGCATCATTTATAACGCAATTTCACATATTACTTCACATCAGGTACGTTCAGTACACGTAACATAAATACTTTTCTTTCATTGGTACAAACGGTACACTTCTTTTGTACAACGTATATTTGCAATTACCTTTAGTACGCCTATTGTGCACTATTCCTTGTCAAGCACTCATTTCGGTACTAACGTATTTTTCATTCTTTTATTTGCAAACTTAGTCATTTTTCGACGTGATATTATCTTAAGAGGTACGCGTATCGTACCAGTATTTTTGCAATTCCTTATATTGAAATACCTATACCAAATCTGGTCATATCTTAGGTGAAGTACGAATAACGCATTTATTTTGATATATCTTTATTTTCGCCAAATACAATTATTATCAGTAACTTGTACATTGAGTTGTCTACAGTTCTTGCCCCCAATCACCCAGGTTGTCTCAGGTGCTAGGAATATCGGAGATACTCCTAGTACCATTTTGTTAGTTTCTTTAGGTTTTCATTACGCTACCATTGGCTCCTTCTGAGCATTCTGACTTATTCAGGGCAACGCCCTAATAACTCCGAGAACCTAAAGTCGATCAAAAAACTTACAATACACATATCACTCAATATTGTTATTATTATTATTTTTATTTTTCTATTTATTTAACGTTGGAGGAAGGAACATGGAGGTATATTACATTGTTTTAGTTATACTAACAAATTATTCCTGCTCTTATTTACAATTTCATCATCATTAACATTGTTATTATTATTTACATCATTATTTATTAATGTTATTATTGCCTTTTACCCATTTTTTTGGTTTATTGTTTCAAATATAATTAAATTCAGCTACCAGGAATTGCCTGTATTTCCATGCATGTCTTACGAATTTGCAGAGTGGAGACCAATCAGGTCCATTTAACCGGTCAAGGAATTCTCCCCTGGTCAATGATAGGCACCCAAAACATTCCAGCCGAGCATAAGCTAAAATTGGACATTCAGCCACGAAATGCTCCACGGTCTCATTAACCGCCAGGTTACATAGCGAGCAAAGGAAGGTGCTGCGGCTCCTTAGCCATGGCTGCCAATTGACGTTGAGCAGTTCTCCTCGGCACCTAGCTATTATCATGGCATCATAAGGGGTCTTCTTTTCCACGTAGTCAACATTCCAATCGAGGTGTCGGTAGATCAGGTGGTATTGGGCGTTATTTGCCTTGTCTCTGAGGGACTGCAAGAAGGTTGCCCGCTGCCTACATAGCACTTCCTTCATTAAACCCTTCAAGTGCTTCGGATCGAAGGCTGCAGTAGTGGCCATCGTTGATACCTCAGAGAGCATCTCACTCCATACCCTCGCCCAATCAATATTCCTCCTTATCACTTCGAGAGCTGTTACTCGTGTGAATCGGTTGTCTGGCTGTTGTAACACTTTTAATAAATATTTTCCATTGATCTCCAGGGTGTGTAGAAAGACTGGCTCTTGTTTGGTTTCATTGTACACGATATAGTTCGGGGAGTTCATGGGTAGTCGAAGTAGTTTTTTTAGGAACAATCTTTTTACTTTCTCCACCGCCTCAAACTGCATACAACCCCAGTACTGAGCGCCATACCCGACCGTTGCCATCACTACGGAGGTGAAAACTTTCATCTTGACCTCGGAGGGAATATCAGGTGCAGAGAACAAAGCTCTCCAAACCGAGTTGATTCCCGCACGTGCCACCCTGGCCTTTTCCTCAAAATGGCCATTCAGCCGCAAGTTGAAGGAAACAGAAATGCCCAAGTACTTGTATGCTCCAACAACTTCGACAGGTTGATCACCAAGCGTCCATTTCTCGTTTTTCGCCAGTTTACCCCCATTTGCTCTGAACACCACAATTTTCGACTTTGCCAGGTTAACCTCCAGATTCCAAACATCCACATAGTCCTTCAGCCGATTGATCATAACCTGTAAAGCTCCGGGGGAATCTACAACCAAGACCACGTCGTCGGCAAACATCAATGCATTGATTCGCTTGGCTCCAATCTGCACACCTCCCTCAACAAAATCTCCAAGGTCGTTCAAAAACAGTGCAAACACCGTCGGACTGAGAGGACATCCCTGCTTTACTCCCGAATCGGTGTTGAAAGAGCCCGATACATGTCTGCCTACCCAGACTCTTGCAGTAGTATCAGTGTATAACTGGGAGATTGCTGCTACGAACTTCGAGGGTACTCCCACTGTGTGAAGTTTGTATATAAGCGCATGCCTCTGAACGCTGTCAAAGGCAGCTTTTAGATCGACGAAGAAACAGTATGTCTTTTTCCGTTGGGCAAACCTGATGTGGATTATATTTGTTAGGGTAAACAAATTGTCCGCCGTAGAATACCCTCTTCGGAATCCCGCTTGTTCCTCACAAAGAATATTTCTGTTCTCGGCCCAAGAATAAGTATGTAAACAACCATTTCAGGTTGGATTTTCATCTGACTGCCATTCCTGCCTTCGCGGACATCATCAGCTGTCTTTCAAAGGGAAGATCGGAATTTGTTCTGATGATTTCGCTCATGGCTTCCCATTGTCTCTCCCGCCTTGGTTTGACGAGGGGGGGGGGGGGGCTGAAAATACGCAGCCGCGGCGAGACTCATACTCACAGCTTCCCTGCTGTAGCCGGTCCGAGATTCGTCGCTAAAAGACGAACGCCGTAGCGAGAGTGGTCACAGCTGACCCCCCTGTCCTATAAAATCTTTTTTTTACTCCACTACGGGTTTGAATATTTTTTATATATTTTTGGCCTTTTGTCACTGAAATTATCATAACTACCTCAATTGACAAAATAAACTCAAATTTTAGGATACCGTTGGAAATAGCGTTAAATTGTCTTTAATTTTTGTTCCATGAACACCTTAGTCACGTCGAACATGCTTTTTTTAGCCTGAACATTCATTTTAGCCATTTTCCTTCTTCTTTAACAGTTATCAATGGTGTTTTGCTACCATCACCCACTGATAAATGGATGAAAACACACACGGTAAAAAGATCCGCGTTGTACCAGCTTTCCATCGTTCTATTCAACTTTTAATTTAGAGCAGTTTTGACTGGTGATAATTATTTATAACCGGCGATTTTTCCTTACTTTGCAGACCTAGTCGGTTGCTTCCCCGCTGACAGTCCTCTGAAGAAAGGTCCTCAGTCGCCAACGGAAGTACAGACTCAGTTTCTTCTGTATACCCGGTGAGTCAAAATTTGGTTAGAAAATTCTTTATTTCCTACCAGAGAATCCTGGATTTAATTTCTCTAGGGGTAGGTATTACTGAACCAAATCAGACACCGTTCGAGAATAGACATTTTATTATGCAAAGACTAATTAGACAGGACTAATTAGCCTTTTTATGACGCCCAATTCTACTCGAATAAGTCCGCATTAACAACAGTTCGTTGTTCTATAGTTGCTCCATATCACTTTATAATATCATCCCTGTTAGAAAACGCTACTAATTATCACACAAAGGTTTAATATTTTTCTATGTAGATCACTCGTCTGCAAAGAACATGGCTTTGCCATTGTTACCACCAACCAACTTGAAGAAAAACATCGATCGCATTTCGGTCAGCTAACATTTGAACGGAGATTAGGCCTCTTTTGCGATTCACACTCGTGTTTCTGATTTATTGTACGTCCAACTAAGGGTGTGTCGGTCCAGGTATTTCCCTGGAACGGTACCAACGGTTACGGTGACAAAGATGTAATCGTTCCAAATTACCGGTACAGTTCCATTACCGATACAGGCGATCTAATCCCACTCACATGGCATGGATGAAGCAGGCAGTCAAATCCCTATCGTCCTTCTTCCATGCTTATGATCTCAACTTTCAATACAATAGCATCATTTTCCTTGACAATTCGCTAAAAGGAAGGAATTTGAACAAGTGTTACAAAAGAGACAATTTATTACAAATAGTAGTTACCAAACAATTCAAGGAAAGAATAATGACGTTGCAGTTTAAGAACTTAACATGACAATAATAAATTAATAATACTGGAGACAACTTCCATGCTAACCAGTCCAGAAGATAACTTCCCGCTCAAGAGCCATTCCATGAACCATTCTCAGTCCATGGAAGTAGTAAGGGCGCTTCCAGGTACAACATGGAACAGAACTGAGAACAAGATCCATGCTTACCGGTCCAAAACCCTTCCCGGTCCAGAGCCATTGAACCATTCTCTATGATATCTTATCGGTCCGGTTCCATCCTTACTGGTCCAGTTCCATCCTCACCAATCAGAATGATCATGGTCGAGTTTTTGATACTGCGTGGAACCGTTCCAACCTGATACTCGGTTCCACAGTCCCGGTACAGCTGTGCCGACACACCTCTACGTCCAACCCTTAAATTCTCGTAGGGAGCGAACGGTTTGTCCTACAGGGCTCCGCGTCGCCTCAAAAAATTCTATAATATCTTAAATTGATGGAAAAACAATACCATTATATCAAAATTTTTTGAGTTCGGGCGTGTTCAAAATTTCAGTGACTTAAGTGAACCGAAATCTCCGGGGCATAACTAAACCCCAAATGGAGCCTACAAACCAAATTTCATCAAAAATGGTCAATGCTAAGTACGGCGGACGGACGGCCAAATTTTTATTCGATTTTTGGATTCCACGTACCTTGAAACGTAAACCAACAAATTTTGAGGGGGTGTTAAAATTTTTTTTTCTTGGTCGATTCCAAAGGTTTATTATTGGAAATAATAAACCAAAATACTACGGACGGTAAACCTATGGTTCTACAGTAAAATCAATTCTTCAAATTTAATAGCGATTAATTTTACGCCATTTTCCCATCAAAAAATGTGTTTAATGTTTATTTTGCAACAAATAATCACATGACATTTTTGTCAAAATGAAATGGAAACGTTTTCTCGAGTTGTGCCGTGACGACATAACGGTCAAAAGTGACGGTCGGAAAAATGAAGGAAACCTCCTGTTAATCGATATTAAATGATACAAAGTTGTAAACAACTCAGTAATTTACGCACTCGTGACTTATGTCGGCTCAGATGATTCTCTTCCTTATGGATAGGGACGGCACGATACCACCGATATATCGGAGTATCGATGCTTTTTTGGTATCGATACCGATATTTGTATCGATACTTTTGATGCAAAACTCAAACCGATATATTGGTATCGATACTCTTGCCTAAAATATCGGAGGTATCGATACTTTCTTGACGAAATTATCGAAAATTTTACCAAAGTAAATTGGTGAAAAATACCAAATATGTGGAAAATAATCAGAATAGTATCAATTGAAACGATATCTCGCCACGATAGCCTCAAAATAGTATCAATGTTCAATGTGAGTTTGGAAGGAATTTCCCGAACTTACAAGAAGAGGGAGGCATGCAAAATATTAATCGTGATGGCGACATCAGTCACGTGCGACCGGCTTTTTTCAAATAATAAATAGTATTATTTGTATTGTAACTGATTCATTACTCGATCCTTTCGATTTCTGGTGGAAGGAAAACATCATTTCATTGAACAGAGATTTCTTGCAAATAAGAATTGGAATTGAAATAAAATGGAATGATTTTTCTTTTTTATTAAATTTCAAATTATTGGCTTTTATTACATTTTTAATTGCCATTGACTTTTATTACATTTTAAATTATTGTAAAAAACTATATATATTGCCTTTTCTCAATTATTAGGGTTCTTATTTGGATTGAAAAATCATCGGCGGGTTGACTTGAAATATCGGTGGTATCGATACTTTGAGCCGATATTATCGAAGTATCGATATTTTATAATATCGGTATCGAAAAGATATCGGGTATCGATACCTCCTGAAAAATATCGTATGGAAAGGAGTATCGATACTTTGGAGTATCGTGCCGTCCCTACTTATGGAGTGATGGTGAGTGTCTATCTTCGTATTTCGAGCTTGGTAAGCACCATCCGAGGCTAAATGAAGCTCTCTTTGGTCATCAACATAAATGAGAGTAGGCTTCTCAATTGAAGAAGAAAACAGCTCCCAAGACAAACTTCGGAGTCAAAGTGCTTCCTGTACATCCGCGGACAAAGCCATAATAACATTTCAGCTACATACTCCGCTCGACCATATTAACAACATTTCGTTGTTCTGCAGCTGCTTAACTTAACTTAACAACAAATTTAAATCAATTATGTAATTAATATTTGCATTTGTTGGCACATCAATAACTTTCATGTTGTAACATCTCCGAAAATTTAATTAAAAGGTGGAGTGGTTCACTTCATCTTTCCACTTATTTTCAGCCATTTTTCAACAAAAAAAACTTGGTTTTTTAAGGCTCAGTAGTATAGAAATGGGGTTTCTGCGTATCACCCTTATCAGCAGATAAGGGCGATAAGAGCTGCGTATCACCAGCTGACTGATAAGAGCGATGACGTCACAAGCCACTGCCTTCTTGATCAGTGTTGCCAACAAAAAATGGATATTATAATTTTATAATTCCATGTCTACTTCCATACAGTTAATTTCTTCCTCCATGACTGGATTTTTCCGCTTTAACCTTTGGCCTGTTGTTCCTTTTAATTCCATACTTCCATGTATACTTCCATACAATGAAGTTCTTCCTCCATGACTGAATTTCCCACCTCAATCTTTGGTACCAGCTTTTCCCGCCTCCACCTCCATCAGCTCTTTTGGGGTTCCCGCCTTTTTCTAACTGTCAGTTTCCTCCCCTCCCCTTTGTACCTACAGCTGGAACCTACCATTCCCTCCAAATTTTAAAATCTAATCTCCCTTTGAACCTGCTTATCAGTAACCTCCCATCAGATAAGAGGTAGTAACTGTCATCACCGCTCTAATTTCCCGCCTTTTCAAAAATTAACCGTTGGCATGCTGTTCCCGCCTTTTTCTAACCCCCCTCTCCCTCAATCAGCTGTTTGAGTTCCCGCCTTTTTCTAACTGTCAATATCTTCCCCATCCAACAGCTGGTACCTAACATTCCCGCTCTAATTTCCCGCCTTTTCAAAAATTAACCGTTGGCATGCTGTTCCCGCCTTTTTCTAACCCCCCTCCCCCTCAATCAGCTGTTTGAGTTCCAGCCTTTTTCTAACTGTCAGTTTGCTCCCCTCCCTTTTGTTAACAGCTGGTACCTACCATTCCCTCCAAATTTTAAAATTGAATCTCCCTTTGAACCTGCTTATCAGTAACCTCCCATCAGATAAGAGGTAGTATCTGTCATTCCCGCTCTAATTTCCCGCCTTTTCAAAAATTAACCGTTGGCATGCTGTTCCCGCCTTTTTCTAACCCCCCTCCCCCTCAATCAGCTGTTTGAGTTCCAGCCTTTTTCTAACCTATCAGTTTCCTCCCCTCCCCTTTGTTAACAGCTGGTACCTACCATTCCCTCCACATTTTAAAATTGAATCTTCCTTTGAACCTGCTTATCAGTAACCTCCCATCAGCTGAGAGGTAGTCCCGCTCAAATTCAAACTCTTGGGATTGGCTGAAAAGGGGGTGATGGTGGGAGGGACAGTCCTCCAAACTTGGATTTTTTGGAGGTGGGCTAAAAATTAGGCAATCATTTTAACGGAACACCCTCGAGTTTGGGTTGAAATTAATGCTATCGATCGGGTGATGACAAATATGTTAAGAGTGGAACTGCCAAAATTTGTTTTTGGAACAGGACCAGAAATTAGACATATGGCTCAACGTAGTAGGTACCTACGAGTTTCGATTCATTTCATAGCTAATGATTAGACCTGTGCAAATATATGATGAAATCTCTCAAGGACAAAATATAGGTAGGTAGGTACCTATCACTACCAGGAACTCTGCGAGCAGGCTTTTTCAGGTTCAACAATATGGGACTCCCCTCTTGTCCGAAAGGTTGAATTATATTCTTCATGGAAAGGCAACAACCTCTATGGTGAGCATGTTTGTTCCTGCTTCTGATGATGCAGTCTTGTCTTCCCCTCTTCCAGGAAGTGTTCAATTTCATTTTCTCGGAAAGGTAAGAACTCGTCTTATGAAGCAGGCTGATACAGCTTCAGTCTGCTGACTAAGCAGGCGCCAACAGGGGAGGGATGTGGCTGGAACTACACGTGTCAAGGTTAACTCCCCCCACTCTCAAGCCTTTGGTCTTGAGGTAGGGAGTCCTCCTATGGAAGTTTACATTCGTTCTCAAGAGTTCGAAGATTGATTGTTATCTTCTCCTCCTTGCTGAAACATTCTCAACACTTCTCAACAGTGAGTAAAATCGTTAAAATATATACAGCGTATTTTTTGTTTTGTTTTTTTTTTTTGTTTTTTTAATATCTTAATATATAATAATTGAATGCCTTTTAATTTCCAGATGAACTCATTTTTGAATAAGCTGCAAAAATCTGCCAAGGTTGTTGAACTTCGATCAGTAGAAACCCTACCCTTGAATACACCGTTTGCTATATTGAAAATGGTTATGGTTCAAACAAAGTTTGGTCCAGCAGTTCAAGTACATCTCCAAGAACTTACTGATGGACAGAGGCTTGATGAAGAAGATGGTATATTCAGAGTGTACCTACCAAACAGAATCTCCAAGAATATCAGACAAGAGGATGTTGATGAATACAACGAGGGCAATTTAGTCTATACTTTATTATACAGAGGGAAGATGGGAAATACCTTTATGATTGATTTTTATTAATGTACTAAAAAATGTTAAATTGTGAAAAAAAAACGAATAAATAAAATAAAATAAAAACAAAATAAATATTTAAAAAAAAAAAAAAAAAGGAGTGTGAATTTGAAATGGTTGTCACACACTGAGTACTGCGAGGTTGGGGAAGTGCTTCATTCAAAAATCAATTTATGAAATATTTTCAAAGCGGCTATCTCTGTTTTATTAAAAGAACAGTAGCATCAGGAATTTTCATCATTCTGATTTAATTTTCATCCAGTCAACATCAAGATGTGTTACATTGTGGAAGATGAGACGTACTGTTGCCCTCGTATGTGTTTCAAATCTCCAAGCGATCAGGTTGATGGAAGAGCGTGCAAATGGTGTAGACACTTCAACTTCTGCATTTGTAGTTGTATGACTTATAAAACATCATCAATAGAGTTGGATTATAACCAACGTTATTTCCAAAATGAATGATTGGCTCAAAGTCCCCCCACTCTTCTTCCTCTTTCCACCCATTTACGTAAAGTCAAAATCGAGACTATCCAGTAGCATTTCATATTACGTGGAAGTAACAAGATCAACGTCATGGTGCTGGAGGAGAAGAAGATTCGCTTCAACCACCGAGGGCGAAGGGGAGTCAAAGTGAGAAAAGATAACGAAACTGGACTCAGGCAAGTTATAATCTATAGTGGACCTAATTATCTCAACATACCTGGCGATGAATGGAAATTGGTGGAAGACAACTTGCAAATCAACCTGCCTTTATACTTAAATCAGACATCATATAGAAGAAAAATATTGAGAGAACGAGATCCATTCATACTATCTGATACTTGGTTGATTCGTGTTCAAGTATGCACTCCTAGTTTTCACAAGAGAAGAGCTATTGTCATGTATGAAAAACTTCCATGGTACCCAGACCTGGATATACGATTCAGTGAGATCAGCATCAACCGTCAGGACGCGAGTATACTCTTCAACAATCTTTCTGAAATAACCAAGTTCCTAGGAAGAGAAGAAGAACCTTTACCTCCAACTTTTTCAACAACAACGCAGACTACTACATCGATCGAGGATGCTGAACCCTTCAATGAAACAAAGCAACCACTACATTCGTTCAATCTATAGAAAAAATGTTATGAATGAGTGAATGTAATTATTGTTATTATTATGAATAAGTTCAAGATCTATACTAATAAACATTACACCAGGATTTTTTTTTTGTTCTTGTTACATTATAAGGCACACCCAAAGATACAACTATAAATATTTAGTTCAAGAACTAAACTATGTTAATAGTGTGCTAGAAGGCCAAAGGTTATCATCATGAGTTTGAAAAGGAGATTGGTTGAGGAAGTGCATAAACCCAAACGGAGAAATTTCCCAAGATCACGAGTTTTGATCAAAGGTATCCTAGATGATCTTTGGCAAGCAGATTTAGTTGATTTGAGAATGCATCCTGATAATGGGTATAAGTACTTATTAACAGTTATTGATGCAGGGTCCAAGAGAGCATGGGCTAAACCACTAAAGACCAAATCAGGCGTTGAAGTAAGCAAAGCGTTATCCTCGATTTTTCGATCCAGCAAGCTTACACCTAAACACCTGCAAGTTGATCAAGGTCGAGAGTTCTATAATCCCCAAGTTTTGGAGTTGATGAGAAGAAAACATATTAATATGTATAGTTCCTACTCTGAGCTGAAAGCTCAGATTGTTGAGAGGTTCGATAGAACTATTAAACAATGGATGTGGATTGAATTCAGTGTACAGGGTAACAGAAAGTGGGTTCATATGGTTCCAGCACTTCTCAAACGCTACAACAGTAGGGTTCATAGGTCAACAGGAATGAAACCCAACCAAGTTGAAAAGAAGGATGAAAAACTAGTTCTCTCTCATCTTTTCCCACCTACTGATACAACTACTCAAAGTTCAAAACCTAAATTTTCTCTTGGTGACAGAGTTCGCATAGCTAAAATAAAACATGCCCTCGCTAAAGGGTACTTACCATCATGGACAAACGAGCAATTCATCATCACCCGAATAAGAGCAACTGACAAAGTACCAACCTACAACTTACAGGATGTTTATGGCAAGGAAGATTTTATGAGCAAGAAATGATGAAAACCAACTTTCCTGATCACTATTTGGTTGAAAAAATTTTAAAACGTAAGAATGGTAAAGTACTTGTGAAATGGCTTGGTTTTGACGAGACTTATAATACTTGGGAAAATGAAAAAAATGTAGAACTTTGACATTAATTTGTATATTTTCAATTTTATATAGTAAAATATATACTATAGGTTTAATAAACTTTTTTTTTTTTTTTTTGTTCTCAATTTTAATCATTCACTTCCATTAACTCAAAATGTCTATCACCCTTATAACCATGAGGCAATGTGTGAACACAATTACGTAGAATCATACGTTTATCATCATAAAATGATAGACCAATCTTGCGGTGCTCTGTGGTATGAACAACATGTAGGTTAGAGCTAATTTTTTTAAAAGTACAATACAATTTAGACTTATTATATAACGTATCAATATAATCTTGAAAGCATATATCTTTTTTGACAGAAGCTTTCTTAACACCTTTACATTTCTTTATACAATGGCTACCATAACTCAAACCGTAAAGTTTTGGTCTTAAAACCACAACTTCCTTGATAGGAACAGCCTTAGTCTCATCTTTTAATTTACCAACAACTTTTTTATTAGCATTTGAATGACAGAAATGATCAGGTGGGTAGTCGCTAAAATCCATCAGATTTGATAGGGAGGTCTTCAATGTATCATAAATATTAGGAATTTCTACATCTAGTATAAATGCATCCGTATCCATATATACCAATTTCACTTTTTCGATGCCCCCAAGGGTTGGTCTCAACACATCATAAAACAATTTATACATATAATGTTTCGAAAGTTCTAAAATTGCAAATCCTGTGTAAATGGGAGCATCGAATACCGTTTTTTCCCGAGTCATGCTCACACCCATTAATTTATTCTCCTCAAATATAAATCGATCGATAAAATTTGGTTTACATGCAAGTTTTAATAATTTTTCTTTTGATGTAACGAGCATAAAATCCTTGAATTTCCTCTTATTCATCATAGAGCGACCAAACACAGCATTATTGGCTAATTTATAATAATCTTTGTGAAACTCAGTGGTGGCGACAGCTCTCAGACTACTATTAAAATCCATATAGCTGGACAGCCATCTGGACTGTTTGAAGCAGAGGATTCGGTGGATTTTCAATACTTTCAAGTTCTTATCAAGAGCTTGGAGTAGGTTAACATGATGCGTAATATAATGGTGTTTGTCATGTAAAGTTGTCATGAGTTTTTCAACTTTACTTCCTGGGGGACACATTGACTCAGGGAAAAATGGTAAATCGGAATGTTCATCATGCAAGTGAGTTGGGTATTGAATGTCAACATCTAAGATCCATCCATACTCCCCCTCAAGTGGTAGGTTGCGATAGTCAAATTGATCAACATTTTCGACCCAATGGAATTCACCATATGGAAGCGGTTGACCCATCGAATATCCATACAAGTTGTTAACATCGAGATAAATTATATGGTTCGTGGGTTTCGATGGGTCAAACGTTTCTCGAATCAGAGGATTGTTAGCGACTGCATGCCTTTGAACACATTGCGTAATTCCTCCTCTGATTCCTGTTTCTACCATTTGAAGCATATCTATATCCTTCAGAATTTCAAGCTTTACCCCAGTTTTCTTCAGCATAGCATCCCAAAAGAAGCCAGGGGATGTGAAATGCCACGCGGGATCTATTCCATAGTGAATTCGACTGATTTTACGGTAATTTTCATAAACATCGGCAAGCAAAAGAATGTCAGATTTTAAATATAACTGTGTATACTGCATCAAATTTTCAATTTTGAAATGATTCCAAACATTTCTAGCATGGTCATAGTCTTCATTGGAAATATCGTCTTGTGTCAAGTCTGAATGAAAGGCTGTCTTGGGAGGTAGAGCTGTTTCTTTTAAAATATCCCAATTTTTAATATAGTTGTACGGGTAGACCCCTTTTCGCAACAACATATGACTATCAGCATTATTTGGGAAATGTCCAGTCAGTTCAGGGAAATCATTGGAGGTTTCAACTAATTTTGAAAGGCTTGCTGAAAGAAAACGGAAGGAATCAAGGAATCTGGCTTTAATGTTGCATTGCTGAAATGTCTTAGTGAAGCTGATGTAATTCTCTGATGATTTGGCTAGAACGTCAATAGCCCCATCATCTATATGCAACTTTTTCACTATAAAATGGCCATCATACCCAGAAAAATTATGAAAATATATTGGAACGAATGAAGGTAGCTTCAGTTGTAAATTGCAATCTCCGCAAAGAGAAAATCTGAAGGAACCACTCAAGTGGTCATGGTCAGCCACCTTCTGCACGTTCATTTCTGAAAAATTCCTAAGGCAAATTTCACATGAAGCTGCTGCATTATGCTTGGCTCTGTCTTCAGATGTCCATGAAATTGGAACATTAGTTTTATAAATACGCTCAACAGTAAGACAAACATTTTGCAACGTCTCCATGAATTGGTCTAGGCAGTTGGGTCCAGAAAATGTCATCAATTGGCTCTCAAATAAGTTAGGATAATATGATTTAATATACATACCAGCACAAGTTGGAATGTGAACATCTCGGTTGATAGTCCATGACTGACCTTCCTGTTCATTGTTTGGTTGTATGGATGCAGTAAGGGGTTTCAGAAGACATTCAATATCGGCATAAATTACTATGGGTACGGATGTAAGATATTTAATGTGCTCAAATTTTACGAAGGATTTCTCTGGGAAATAGTATCGACATGAAGCCAAATTCGCGCAAAATTCCTCGTGGATGAGTAGTTTGTTTTTAGCATCATCACCCTGGTATGTTTTAAAACACCGTTCACATATCTCAATGTGTGTTTTGTGTCCAGTAATCTGTTTTTTCAGTAGTCTAGATAAACTCCGAATATAACAATAATGCGAATTGTTCTCCTTATTTTTCAAGTACAACAGATTGAAGTGCTGCGGTACTTTTTTTAAAAGAGGAGATATCCTATATGGGTACACGTTATTTTTGTCATCCAAGGCATAGAGGTTAACACTAGCATTGTTCCCTCTTTCAAAAATTGAAATGCTATGTTTATTGACCGGAAATTCAATATCAGAAAAATTGAGATTGTGATGAATACTGTGATAAAATTCAGGACGATTTATATTATCCTGATGTGGTGATGTAAATGCTCCAAGAATTGCGTATTTGAAGCAAAAATCATCCTGGTTCAAAACATTTATAACGCTTTTTGTGTTCTTAATCTTATTGGGCAAGTCTATATACTTAGCTCCCCCTTTAAGAGGTCGATATTGGGTCATGCTGAGCAATATCCCCTCAATGCTCAACAAACTCCAGCCGCTAGATTTCCGTTCAAAAGAACCCATCTCGGCTAAAATTTTCTCAAATTGATATTCTAGAATTTCATTTATGTTTTCTACATCTCCCTCCAACAATGTTAAAGTTAAAGTTTTGAAATTTCCAATAAGAATCTCTGACTGCTGGAGGTCGTTGGCAAAGGGTTTGCTAAACTTGCACTCTAACCAAAGGCTAAACTTAAGACCTCCCCATCGTTTCACATGTAAGCTCATATGCTCCTCTAAAATATGAGCCATTGATCTCAGATAATATTCTGGATTCTTAATTTTGTTCAAGTTGAAGAAAAAAATATCAATAACCGAATCCTTAAATTGACGTATAACTACATCACCCTGATGATTCGGTACACTTTGGATGTCCGTTGTCCAACCTTTTCGAGTCTGCTGAGGAGCAGGTGAAGTTTCCTGCACAGCTCCACCTGCATAGCATATTACTGACGGTCTCATCCTAGGTTCATCGAGCTGAGATGTTGAAGTTGAGGGTTTGGCATAAGTATGATCCATGGTAGTTGTTGTTGGTTTGTAGTTAGGAAATCAAACTATAATAAAACGGAAAGAAAAAAAATGTATTAGGTAATTAATAATCATAATAATAGTTAATATAATATGTATACGCCTAAAAAAGAAAAAAAAATCAATCTATATAATTAACATTTTTGTACATGTCCAGTAATAGGTGTGTAAGATACAAGTTTATCGTGAATTATGATAGCTACACAGCTTGTACCAGCTTCAAAGTCTCGTGAAAGTTCAATTTCAAGCCTTACATCTACAGCGCCTTCCCGAATTACATCCTCGGTTCTACTACAATCCAAGCAAATTATGGGGCATTCCTTAAATTTCGAACGTGTCAATATTGGGGATGGGTGTTTTATGTTCCTATAATAGGATTGTTGGAAGCAAATTTAATTATTGTATAATTCTGCAAACACCCCATTGGTGAGATCAATTGTTTGTTCTTGAAATGGAAATTGTTCATTATTGAGAAACAGTCTAAAACTTTTAAGGGGTACAGAGTCAGGAAGGGATAAATTCTTGGTTATATCATTCTTCTTATTTTTATAAAATGCGACGAGAACATAGCGTGGTTTCTGGAGTTGATTGGTTGTTTTGATTGGCCATGTGAACGATGAAGATTGAGGAACAGCAGGATTCTCATGGTATTCCCAGCTTCGAAAAGCTAAAGGCAGCGGATGATCACGTTTGGTAGTTAGATAGAGCTCTGCTTTGATGTTATCCGCAAGTTTCACAACTGGTACCACCCAATGCACTTTTTCCAAACTCAACAAAACATCCGTATGAGTAGAATTACCTTGAAAAACGTTGGAATCATTGCTTGCTCTGGTGAGTACTATCTCTTGAGATACACCTGTTACAACGCGTTTTTCATCTTCAAAAAACCCCATCCAACAACGTAAGGGTATGCATACATTGAAAATCCCTTCAGGAGAACAAACAGAGTCAGGAGCATATGAACTGGTATTTGGATCTGCGATTCCAGCATTTGACAAAGCATTTAAATCTGCTCCGGAAAATGACACCAATCCCTTCAATGTTGACACAAGACCGGGATTTCGTACTTGATCAACATCAGTGCCATTAATTCGGTATGTGATTGAATCAAAAAGATGAGCAAATCCGTTGTTTATCACGTGTAATGGATCAACTGATGTACCTTTGTTTACTTTCCCAACCAATGAGAGGAAACTATCAAATGGAGCGAAAGTTTCAAAACTGTTTGTACCAATACGAATCTCAGACTTTGAAGATAGATCAGTCATATTGTACGCTGCATTTCGAATAAAGTGATATCCCACAATTTGATCAGACACCATTGGAGGTTTAGTAATTTGTAGCAAAGGTTCCATGACGTCTCACTTTGTATCCCAAGTTTTGAAGAAATTTGATGTTTCTCGAAGTCAACCCCTTCTTCTTATTTTTCTTCTGCAACTTCCCCGTGATAGTTTTGAAATTTGATGATGGTAGGAACGTTGATCTGGAGCTGACACCGGTCTCGTGAGGGCTTGTGGTCGGATAATATCTTTCACTAAAGTCAAACCCCATTCAGTCTTTTCACAATCGAACAAGTTCCAAAACAATCGTGATATTTTCCTTTCTAAAATTCAAGAGAGAACCTTTCTCATCCACAACTCGAAGTTGAATGAAGTCAATTAGGTTTCGATTGATCTTTAAATAAGATATCGGGGATGGGGTGTAATTGATTCGGTAATTTACTTCCACGTCAGGACAAAAACTGTGAAGAATGTTTGATGGAGAAGAGTTGAAGTATGATGAATCGTGAGCTAACAAATTACACTCTATATTGATCGAATTATAGTTGAAAATATTGACATGGCTCGGTGCATAATGGATCTCATTTTTGTTAAGCACAACATTCTCTGTATATCCCAAAAGAGGTCCCACACTGCCAACTTTGGTCATAACAACGTCAAATGTAGCTTGAAAGTGTACACGACCTGTACTGTGTTCGACTCCAAATTTAATAGAGAAATCCCTTAGAGGAACATTTTTTCGAATTCTCATTTCTTCAACTCGTGATTCAATAAACTCAAAAATATCATCCATACCATAAGTACCTTCTGGAAAAACGATCGAGTCTGCTTTTTCACCCACGATGTAAAAATGATTTGATTCGTCTTGTTTGATATTTGAAATGGTGTTGTAGCTCATGAATGATCGTAACCCAATTCCATATTCCTGATCAGGTTCCAGCTCTAATGGTGGGAAGATAGTCGCGCTCAGTATGCTCTCTTGAGAACTGAGGGTAAAAATTCTAGACATCTTTCAGATAGTAAGAAGTAACAAGAAGAATGTCCACAATGTATACAGCCTGCGTCCTGATACTGAATGCTGTTGTAATAGATGACGCAATTCTTTAAATATTTTATCAGCTCATTGGGTGGTTCCAATCCATAGGAATCAAAGTACAATGCAACTGTGCCACTTTTCCGCATAGCTACCCAATGAGTTCCGTTCAACGCTGTTGATGAGGCTAAATTTATTATGATTCGTTCATGTATACGCGGAGTTTTGGGAAGTTCATTTTTCATGAACACCCCCCTGAAAAATGGAGCGCGAGAGCGAAGAAAATGTTCAATTTCGATATTATTTAAGGCTCTGTTAGGCAATTTCAACAACGCTTGTATTGGTTTAGAACAAATCCTTCCCCTAATTTCGCCTTCTTCGCTCGCTGATGCTTCCTCTTCTTTGTTTTTCCCTCTCCATTGGCTGGTTTCTTCCGATGTTTTCGCTGTAAAGTGGTCCTTGAAAGAGTGTTGTGACCGTTGCCAGTTTTTTCCATAGCCATGTTGTGGCGTTTCATCTCTTGGAGTTCCAAGTCTCCTCTTTTGACGTCTTTGACATTTTTTATGATCTGTGATACGCCTCCTCCTAGTCCTCCTAGCGCACTCAAACCTGCTAGGAGCAAAGGTAGAAAGCCTCCTTTTACCTTTCGCATAGGCTTTTTTGTTTTTCTCCTCCCTATCCCTGTCTTTTTTGAACATGGTTTTTTCCTAGTTTGTAGGCCTGCTCCAAGAGCTAGTTTCCCCTTCATTGCTGTACCAACGGCTAACGCAGCTAAACGTTCTCTCAATGTCGAACTCTTATCTTTAAGACGGGAAAATGCTTTTTTCGCTAGAATCCTATCAAACCTGTGTCGATCCTTCAAATTTTGGTGGTGAGCGTATGCAATATCGTGATCTTTACAGTATGAATCCAGGGATGTGACTGGTTGAATCCCCCTCTCAATTTGACTTATAACGTCATTTCCCGGCCCACAAAAATTACCATGAATTAACAGAGGGATACGGTTACGATTGATGACTGCGTTTAATATACCCATGTTATGGGCTGTGTGTGAATTCTAGGACTGAAGAATTTATAGACATGCCTTCCCTTTTAAAACTCAGTCTTCAGGATGAAGTTACATCAAATGGAACAAAGTTTCCCTATGGTGAACTATGATGATGTTTTTGAAACACGATCTCGTAATAAGTCGAAAAATGGTCCTTTTCTAGCGAATAATTGTCGCGCTATAATATGCGGGCCATCTGGGAAAGGAAAATCAAATTTAACCATGAATTTAATTTTATCGGAAAATTCGCTCGTTTTCTCGTCTCATTTTATGCTCGAAAAGTTTACATCAAGAGAAATATTCATTTTTAGATCAAGTTTTTGAGGGAGTGCCTGAAATTGAATTTATGAAATGCTCAAACAGGGAGGATTTCCCAAAAATTGAGGAGGACGAGGAAGCAAAGAACCACACGCTTGTTATATTTGATGACGTAGATGGTTCTTTCAACGATCTCATACAGATCTTCTTTACACGTGGGAGACATTATAACGTGGACTCATTCTTTTTGATCCAGTCGTATGCATCGTGTATGAAACATTTTGTGAGGGACAACGCAAACCTAATCATTATATTTCCACAGGATGGTCGAAATTTGAATTTAATTTGGCGTGATCACGCTCATAATGATATATCATACCCGAAATTTGTAGAAATGTGTAGACAAGCGTTTTCAAAGCCTTTCAACTTTTTGCTGATTGACAAGAATGCGGACATATATTCAGGACGTTTTAGAAGTGGTATGGATTCATTTTTTGAGTTCTCTACAACGGATTAAAATATTTTTATAAATAGTAGTTCCGCGGTTGAAATGAATCATTCAAGTTGCGTTATTTGACATGACAGCAAGACTGAGTGATAGCTGCCTAGGGCTGAACAGGGAAATTAAACAAGAGAAACAGGCTCAATTTTCATCCGAGCTTCACACCGCTAGGAAAGCTCTTAAGAAGAAATTTGCAGAGTTGCAACATGATCGTGCGGAGTCAGCTTATTCTCTCGAGCAACAGTACCTACCCATAACCAACACATTGAAAGAGCTCGTTGCATCAGCCAATAAAGGTAAAGGTGGAACTGTTACGAAAAAAATGAAACGACGTCGGACTGATGTAATCCCAGGATCTGAAACAGAGTATTCTCAAGAACCATCAACGGAAGATGATGAAAATGTTCAAGATCCATCAGATACAGAGATTTTTGAATGTAAAGGGGAGGGCTGGACTCCTCCCGCAAGATCGCATGGTCCTTTCATGTCCACGCCTATCTCTCATCCTAGCTCATTTTTGAGAGCTCCTCAAAAAATGACCCTAATGCAGCGAATAAAAAAAGACACTAAGAAACTAGATGCCTCCCACAAAGATGATATTGACGAGAGTATAGAGCCCGTTCATAGTCTGATTAAGTCTACACCTGAAACCCAAAAGATGACTCAAGATTTCATCAGAAGATGGCCATCGTTTGCCAAAGTATACTGGACCTATCTCACAACTGGTAATTGGGAAGGTGGAGACGGACAACAGCTTGATAAGTACTATGGGCCAACTGTTAATCGGCAAGGTGTGAACCTTGGAGCTGCTAAAGTTGCTTTTGATGATGATTTCATGTACGTAAATGGGAAACCCTACCATGCCACTCCTGGGTTGTACGAATTAATTTTTCTAAAAAAACCGGTAAATTTCGATCAACAGGATTTTGAAAACTATACCGAAATAGTGAAGATGAGCCGTGTAGCTCATCACGGTTACGATCTACATCGTCCATTGAACCGATTTGGAGGGGAAAAATATACCTCAATCATTTCGCTCATGTACCCTAAAAAACGTAAAAATAACAATATTGGGGTGAAACACGACGTTGGGAGTAAAAAGGGAAGTGGAGTGACGAATTTGTTCACTCACTTCAGGGGTTTTGATGTTAACATATCACCCGATTGGATTTCAACTGAGGACAATCCAAATTTGCTAGTCGAAAAATTAAAGTTGTCCCTTGGTCGTTCGATGCTGGAAATTCACGACTTCAGAGCACAGCCAACAAAATAATCGATCGCTTGGAAGAATTAGGTTACATTTATTGAACTTGGAGAACTAGAATGCCTAGTGATAAATTTGGTGGAAGGAGGAGGAAGCATGTTTCTGTTCATGAATCCCCCACCCAACCTTTCCACGCAACAAGCAAACGTTATGTTGACACAGCGCTATGGAAAATGACGTCACGATTACAAAATGAAATTAGAGAACAAATCAGAAATCTCGATTCTTCTCTGAAAGACTTTGTTTCCACCTCCATTGCAGAAAAAATGTTGAAAAACAATAGTCTGTAGAGATTTCAATCAGTTGCTAACCAGACTCTGAAAGAGAAGTAACCATGTCTTCAGTTATTATTGATCTGACGTTGCAATCCGGGAAAGTTATAAAAGAACTATCCGTTATTGCTCACGATGGTCCTTCAAGTTTCATCCTGGAACATTACGTATTCTTGCCTCCAACCCATCTGATCAGCAGCTCCTCCATCATTCAATCAAGATACAACCAAGAACATATACATGGACTATCATGGAATTCAGGAAACACACCCTATTTTCGTATTCCAGTGATACTGAAAAAAGCGACAGAAAACATCAAGTTCGTATACTCAAAGGGGGTTGAAAAGTGCAAAATTTTGAGAGAACTTCTCCCAGGAAATAGACAGGTACATGACTTGATGATATTTGGATGCCCCAACATTTCTGCGTTGATTGCTACCAGCCCTATTCCCCGAAAACCCTGTTTGGATCATCAAGAAGTTGGAACCAGTTTTTCCCATTCGTGCTCTATGGTTAAAATTATTGCTCTATCTGAATGGTTGCTAGAAAATGAACTTCAAACCAATCTGTTCGACACGGCTCCTCGTCTCGCAACTTTTCGTGGAGTGAAAATATCTACAGATCCATTTATTTTAGCAAAACATGGTTTTTATAGAAACATTTTCGAAAAACATTCAATTTTTGCGTATTTTGTGAGAAAACTTTCGACGTTCGTAATTACAATAGTAAGACACACGATTGCATTGGATGGTATGGAACCGAGAATTATTATTAATATAATGTTATTATTTTAAATAAAGTAATATTGTTTCACTCACCTTGATTATTTTTCTGTGTATGCTCCTAATGATTGATAATATTTGAGATATTCTCGCTGAAAAAAAAAACAATTTTATGAATAACTATAAAAATAAAAAAAATCAAACCCATGCTACATTTTAATATTAATTGTTATTCTTACCTCTGGAATGTGTAGACAGGTAGGTAGATTAGGAGAAGATTTCTGATGGATGATTCACGAATTGAGGTGATTGATAGATATCCGTTGAGAAGGTTTTTCTGAACGTTCTGCACCGTGTGAAAACTTGTGAACAAGTGGGGTAAAGCTGCCCACACACGGGCCGACCCGACCAAGGATATCGGTAGAGGGGGTAACCGAAAGGCGCCTCCCTCCTCCGATTGGGATGGCGTCGGGCGGTGTGTGGAGGCTTCCGACGGCCTTGACGACCGTCGGAAAGTCGGGATGCTCGATCATCACGACGGCCTTGACGACCGTCCAGCTGGTTACCCCCTCCTTGCATCCTTACTCGTGTGTGGTGCTGTTGTCCGACCAGCTCCCGCGTTTTCACGCTGTTTTCGAATTTTGCCACCAGACAGGAAGGATTTTTTTCCTGCTGCGTTTATTAATTGTCCTATTCTAGGTGTTTTACTCGTTACTTGACCGAGTTTTGATTCAAAACGTTGTTTTCTTAGCAGTTTATGTTTGTTGTGTCTCCTGTTTGTTGTTCCATTATGATTCAAGAAGTTGGTGTACCTACCTACGTATTTCATTGACACTTATTTCCATGTTAGTAGATACCTACGTCTATTTCGATGAATGATGAGCATTATCAATGACTGATGCATTGATTGTTGGATCAAATTGATTGGAAAAGAAAGGAAAATACATAGACACCAGTTGGCCTCTTTTTTCCATAATTTATTGGTAAACTAGAAATACCAATATTCATAAACTTGAAATACCAGATACTGATTATAATAACTTTATAAGATTATAGTAACTTGAAACAAGGTACCTAAATTTAGATAAGTGATACGTACAGAAAAAATCAAAACAAACCAATAAATAAATAAAAACATTTATTTTTGTACTTAACTTTTTTCAATGAATGGAGTACTTAGCCATCTCTGATAAATTGTCTTCCAATTTTTCTAAAAAAAAACTGAATGACAACAATAATGCTCCAATAAAGGAAAACGGAAAATTTCACACCCAAATCACCTCAAACAGAAATTGACCAAAGCCCTCTCGAGATACCCGAACGATAGGTAGCTAAGTACCTACCTAATTAACTAAAATACTAATGATTAAATTAAACATTAAATGTTTTGTAATTTTGAGGTAGGTATGCACTAATTTCACGTGCCTCTCATCTCCAACCAACTCTTCATCCTTCAACTCTTTTTCTTGGTGGTACGGCGTCTTTTTAGTCTTAAAGACTCAATGATTGACAATGAAACCCACATATTTGGCATTTACTAAAAATTGAAGCCATTGCGCTATAAGATTTGAAAAACAAACGATTGAAAGCAAGGAAAGTTGAGAGCAAGAAAGAATAAGGTAAACATGGATATTACGCACTGGTTAAAAAGTAATATCCATGAACCCAACTGTCGGTACGTATGTGCTCTCCTCTCTTTCGGTCCTGAAAGGTAGTGGGGCAAAGTTTTGGCTTCCCCCACTGCAAACGTGTCGGACCGTGTGTGGGCAGCTTAAGAATGAATCGTTGCTGTGGGTCTACTCGAGTTACTCGTTGGACTTTCCCGCTGGTGAGGTAAGTATTCGGGTTACTCTTTCTCGAGGATAATCATCGATGAATATTACGAGGAAGACATTTTTCCTAGGAGCTCTTTATAGGTTCTGAGTCCCTGTTACCTCTGTTCCTATAATCCTGGAGAAATAGTATGGTTCACCCCCAAAATACGAATTGGGTGATGAAAAAAAGAATATTTGAAGTCATCTAGCCTCTAGCCAAAATAAGTGGACTCAACAGAGAACCTGAACAAGCCTGCTCGCAGAGTTCCTGGTAGTGATAGGTACCTACCTACCTATATTTTGTCCTTGAGAGATTTCATCATATATTTGCACAGGTCTAATCATTAGCTATGAAATGAATCGAAACTCGTAGGTACCTACTACGTTGAGCCATATGCCTAATTTCTGGTCCTGTTCCAAAAACAAATTTTGGCAGTTCCACTCTTAACATATTTGTCATCACCCGATCGATAGCATTAATTTCAACCCAAACTCGAGGGTGTTCCGTTAAAATGATTGCCTAATTTTTAGCCCACCTCCAAAAAATCCAAGTTTGGAGGACTGTCCCTCCCACCATCACCCCCTTTTCAGCCAATCCCAAGAGTTTGAATTTGAGCGGGACTACCTCTCAGCTGATGGGAGGTTACTGATAAGCAGGTTCAAAGGAAGATTCAATTTTAAAATGTGGAGGGAATGGTAGGTACCAGCTGTTAACAAAGGGGAGGGGAGGAAACTGATAGGTTAGAAAAAGGCTGGAACTCAAACAGCTGATTGAGGGGGAGGGGGGTTAGAAAAAGGCGGGAACAGCATGCCAACGGTTAATTTTTGAAAAGGCGGGAAATTAGAGCGGGAATGACAGATACTACCTCTTATCTGATGGGAGGTTACTGATAAGCAGGTTCAAAGGGAGATTCGATTTTAAAATTTGGAGGGAATGGTAGGTACCAGCTGTTAACAAAGGGGAGGGGAGCAAACTGACAGTTAGAAAAAGGCTGGAACTCAAACAGCTGATTGAGGGGGAGGGGGGTTAGAAAAAGGCGGGAACAGCATGCCAACGGTTAATTTTTGAAAAGGCGGGAAATTAGAGCGGGAATGTTAGGTACCAGCTGTTGGATGGGGAAGATATTGACAGTTAGAAAAAGGCGGGAACTCAAACAGCTGATTGAGGGGGAGGGGGGTTAGAAAAAGGCGGGAACAGCATGCCAACGGTTAATTTTTGAAAAGGCGGGAAATTAGAGCGGTGATGACAGTTAATACCTCTTATCTGATGGGAGGTTACTGATAAGCAGGTTCAAAGGGAGATTAGATTTTAAAATTTGGAGGGAATGGTAGGTTCCAGCAGTAGGTACAAAGGGGAGGGGAGGAAACTGACAGTTAGAAAAAGGCGGGAACCCCAAAACAGCTGATGGAGGTGGAGGCGGGAAAAGCTGGTACCAAAGATTGAGGTGGGAAATTCAGTCATGGAGGAAGAACTTCATTGTATGGAAGTATACATGGAAGTATGGAATTAAAAGGAACAACAGGCCAAAGGTTAAAGCGGAAAAATCCAGTCATGGAGGAAGAAATTAACTGTATGGAAGTAGACATGGAATTATAAAATTATAATATCCATTTTTTGTTGGCAACACTGATCAAGAAGGCAGTGGCTTGTGACGTCATCGCTCTTATCAGTCAGCTGGTGATACGCAGCTCTTATCGCCCTTATCTGCTGATAAGGGTGATACGCAGAAACCCCATTTCTATACTACTAGGCTCACTAAATGGAATAACCTAATACTTTTCTTCGACGCAAAACCCAGAAAATATATCCTTTTTTAAATGAGATTTGCAGCCGTCGTTTGTGTAACGTCCATTCTTTCCGGAACAATCATTGAGGAGACTTATCCCCTAATAGCCCAATGTTGCACCCGTGCAGCATGAACTCCCGCGATTTTTCGTACAAAGGCGGACTATTATTTCCGGCTGATGAAGGTTTTATTTTCATTAGACAACCTTCAAGAGCTCGTGTATTTTTTTTGGTTATGTTGCTAGCATTAGGATAGCTGATAAAGAGGTTTTTATCTCTGATTCCGTGATACCGCGCTGAACATGGCGCTGTGACGCGAAGGTAAGTTTACCACCCCATTTTACCTATTTGAATAAATCTATTTTCAATCAATTTCATCTTTCGTCGTTGGCATAGTTGTAAAGATCATTTAGCATTTACTTCTTCCAAGTTTTCTCCATTTCTAACTTTGCCAGAAGTCAAAATAGGTTTGATGCACCCATGCAACATTGGGCAGCCGGTGATGGCAGATTGTTGCTCCCGGCCAACAGTGGGCAGTCAGTACATGGTTTCAAGCATACTAATTAGGTCAGTTGATTTTGCCTCATTAGTGCAAAAATCCCGTAAGATGGATAATTTCGCAACATTGGGGATATTTAGTCCATAGATTTGGACAGAAATAGTTACCTACCTACTAGATACATTTATTTGAGCAATAATGTGCTTTTTCCTATAGAAATTTTTGTTCACATCAAGATTACACGATGATGACAAAAGTTACGAAAATGAAGACGTGAAATGTCCTATTGTGCTTTATCGCCATCAGAAAAATTGTTTTAGAAGTTCTCATGAGGGAACCAATAATAATTCAATGTTTTTATTTACAAAGTTGGCAGTGCTTGAGCCCTTTGCATCATCCACACTGTTCAATTTTTCATGTTTCATTTTTCAATATGACTTATAAATTTTCAGGAGGGTGTTACATTTTGCACTTTGGGTTTCGCTGAAATACCTACTTTCTGAAAAAAAGGAGGGGTCTTAGTATCAATTGCCCCCTATGGGGAGTTCAAATTGAAATTCCTAATTCTGACACTTTGTTTCATTATTCTCAGAATAAGAAACTAGTGGCTTTTGTTCATTATTCTTTGAATATCACATCTGTCCTATTCGTTAGAAACAATTCCTTATCAGGATTATCTTTTTTTTTTTTGAATTTCGCCAGGATTTCCTCTCAATATTTGCGTCATCTGTGATGCATTTTGACGACTGCTAGTTTACAATTTTTCGTTTGCTGTCGTTAGCTAAGTATAATGTTGAAAGAGTTCCAAAACACCTCATTTTAGAGGTCCAATCGTATGAGCAACTTATGTATAAGTGACCGTTTGGGGACCAGGTAGTGATATTCGACAACGATGTAATAAAAATATTGAATTGGTCATGATAAATGGCCTATGCATTTGTCTAACTGAGTCAAGTTACTTTTTCGAGTTCCATAGTCAGTAGGGGAATGAGAAAAAAGTATTTTTTTCTAATACCTACCTACTGATTGTTGGTGAAGACGCCTGCAAATAATGATTTATGGAATCATTTCGTGAAATGAGTACATCTGAAAGCTCTACTATTCCGAGTATTGCAATCGATTCTTGACTATCATAGCCCAATGTTGCAGCCGAGCAACAAGAAATACTATCCGGCTGCCCAATGTTGCACCGGAGCGACAAAATTTTAAAATTTGATACATGGGCAAATAATTTTTTTTTTCACTTTCACGAAGCAAGAGCTGTTTTTGATGAGAAATCAAGAAAAAATCGGAAAATTTCGAATTATTTCATGTCTTGGGCTATTAGGGGTTATACTGCCCATCTATCGTGGCAGAGTTTTTTTGGTGGGGAGGTTGTACAATTTTCGGATTATCGGAAATTTGACATTTCAATGAGGGGCTGATAGGACCACCCACCTAGTTGTTCACCTACGTAACTCATGAGTATGAGCGTGCTTTCACCGGGTTGAAACATAAAAAAGAGATACACCGAAACAACCGCTAATGACGTCTCCGTGTCAGATTAGTTTCAATGTCTGTGCGTCTGTTGTGTTTAATGGACAAAAAAAAACGACGTTTTTATAAGGCGATTACTGTTATCCCAGTTGGCTCACGACTGCACTTGACCCGTTCGCTCTACTGGCGTCATACTTGTCATTCCCCGCTTCTGATGCTTTGATGATGTCGAGGATGGTTGTTGGTACAGGCGTGGTGAAGGTACTTATTAAACTCGTTGGAGTGCGTGATGCAGAGGTAGTTAAGATTGAATGCTGTGTGAAGAAAACGTTAGTTCACTACTTCATGTAGAGGATAAATACCTACTAGACCTAGATGTATCTAGGTCTGTACACAGAGTTCAGTTCAATCTAGAACTCTGTATACAGAGTTCAGTTCATTTTACGAACACAAGAACTGACGTTTTGAAGTCCTGCAAGCAATCACTATTTGATGAGATTTTTTCAATCTATCCATTGCCTCTTCACTATCGATTAAAAAGAAGCTTTGTATTCATTCCCATTCGAGCAGCATGAGTGGATGAGCGAATTTTCTCCATGGTCCCCTATTAATTAAAAAATGTTTCCCTTTAAATTGGAGGACGGTCCTCTACGAATTGGATGGTGCCCATTTTGAATTATAATGTGGTCGCCTACGAATCGTAGAATGCCCTTATGATTTTGAGGATAGTTCCCGTTGAATTTATAATGTGCAAATGAAGTTTTCATGTAATAGTTTTCTTAGCAAATTTACTTTCCTACGTGGGAATTTAAAAAATTGTAATTCAAAGTCGAAAAGGTTTCAATAAAATTTAAAAAGATTTCATTCAAAGTCAAAAAGGTTTAAATGAAAGTAAAAACATATTGGTTATTAATGCATGAATTCCAGGGGACGTCCCATTAAATAAGTATTAGGTCAATTTAAACCCGCAGGTAAGCGATAAAACTTGCATTTTTATTTTCCTTTCTCCTGCACAAATTTGTTTCACTCAATGTAATTTAGTTAGTTTTGAGTAGGAAATATTAACTCCCCCTCCCCACCTTTTCCTCCGTAACATTTCTATCGGCATGCGTGCCTCGAATTTGAACAGCATTTTAAAATCGACGATACGATACCTTACCCCAGACGTGAATCCGATAGAGCATGTTTGGGACATGCTGAAAAGGGGTTCGTTCGTAGTGCAGTTTTAGAACTTGTCCAGAACTGGAGTTCTGAAAAATGGCCGCCCAGAATTTCGAACTGTGTTTTCGGATTTTCTACACTGCCAACGCTTCCATGATTCGGAACTGCTGTACCAAATCTGTTATCGCCTAACCTTCTCCTTCATTGTGATAAAACGCTGCAAATTATTACGCAGTGGTTTATTTTTTTCTATAATAGATCACTCGTTTGCAACGAAGACAGCTGACATGAGTCTCATTTCAAAGAAATAAACATTCTGATTTATTTAAAGTTCAACCTTCCTCATATGGACCAAACTGTTGATCCCACAAAACTATGGGTGGTCTCATTCCATTCTAAAAATTCAATTTTATTTAATATAAAGTATAAAATATTAAATATAATATATTAAATAGGTAGGTACTTAATAGATATACAATATTAAATATAAAATACAATTTTGTGGAAGAACAATTATTAAGTATTACTTAAATTTAACTCTATTTTATATTAAATAGGTACTAAATAAAATAAAATTTTGTGGAAAAAAATACCATTACATCGGCAGTTTTCAAACAAGAAGGACAAATGGTACCTACCTAAGGACATACGGAAAAATTTATTTTTATTTATTTACTGTATGTACCTTGAAACCTAAACCATCAAATTTTGAAGGAGGGGTGTAATTTTTTTCTCGTTCTATTCTAAAGGGTATTTTTAAAATAATAAACCAAAATCAATTCGGAGTTACTTGCTATGAATGAATCTGAAAAAAACTGGCTTTTTACCAAAATTAAAATAAGAAAGGTAGTTACTACTTTTTTGGTTTTAATTCATTTTTGAGAAATGGAATAAATTATTTATTTTGAATTGTTGTATCTCCGTTATTTATTCTAACTACAGAGCTTAGGTTGAAGTCAAACAGTAGCAAATTTAATTTAAACGTTGCAAATACGTACTATAAAAATTCAAAAAATGCCTGATGAGCCACGTACCCGCCTCTTATTAAAGTTCCTTGAAACCCTCACCAGAGAGCTCCTTTGTAGGTGTCCGGAGTTCTGATAACGAGTTCGAGAAAAAATCCGGAACGCCAGAACCGAGTTCCGAACTAGTCCGGAACTGTGTCCGAAAGTCACTGCGAACTCAGTTCCAGAACTCGGAATTCGTGCACTGCGAATGTGTAAAGCCCTACTGCGCATGCCCGGACTGTTCTAGAACTGTCCCGGACTGCACTACGAACGAAGCTAAGAAGAATTCGAGCCAGAAATCCACCACCAGATAATCTTTAGCAGCTGGAAACAGCGAATGTGGAGTGGAACAATATCCTCAGGTGGATATCCAAAACTTTATTAAAGGCATGGGAGGCTCCAAGCCCTCATTCAAGCTAGAGGAGGACCTAGCATTGAAAAGAAAAACTTGTATAATCCAAACCTTTTTTTCACATTTGCAATTTTTATAATTTTACTACAATAAGTCTATTTTTTTCAATTTTATTAAAAACATATTTCCTTCAAGAATTTGTGCCTTTTTTGGTTACCTTTTTTCCTTCTATGTTTGCAAAAAATGTGTGCAAATGGACAAAAACTTGACAAGGGAAAAAAGAAGGGGGCAAACGAAGAAATAGATGGTGGTGCTCTAATTTTGAGTAGGAGTGTACATTGTAAATGAATAATTGCCAAAAGACATATGAGCCGCTCAGAGGAAAAGTGGTCTAACTGAAAATTTCTCGATTTTGAGTTAGACCTTTCTTGGTGTTCCTTAGGTTGTTCTCCATTCAGAGGAAAAGTGGTATGGCTCTAGTTTGAACAGTTACCGAGAGATAGCTCTGTTATGTTATTCGGCTAGCCGAAACACAGCGCGCCAAAAAGAAAAGTGGTACAACTCAAGGCTGACGCCTCCCCTCCCTCCCGTTTGATTTCCTCCAACGCTTATTATAAACGTAACATGTACGTTTACAACTTGGGAATCCATCATACTACGAGCAGTGTGTCTTTCATGTACGTATGGAGCGAAGTGATAGCTTCCAGGGGTTCCCAAAAGATCGGCTCGTGCATTATGAAGCACATTGAGCAACACTGCTCCAATTTCAAGAAAATTGTGGCATACAGTGATGCATGCACTGGACGAAACAGGAACATGAAACTGTCGCTGATTTGGAAATCGATTTTTCAGAATCCCAAGAACAATATTATCCAGATCAATCATAAGTTCATGACTTCCGGCCACTCATTTTTACCCAATGACAGAGACTTCGGTGTAATCGAAAAAGCAGCAAAAACAGGTTCTATCTTCATTCCTGATGATTGGGTGCTAATCATCCGGAGTGCAAAACTAAAAAATCCTTTCATAGGGTTCGAAATGCACCAAAATCACTTTAGCTCGACATCCAATTTGGGGAAATCCATAACTAAAAGGAAACTAAACACAATGAAATTACCTTTCATGTGGCTGAAAGTTCAATGGCTCCGCTTCGACAATATTCCAAATGCCATTTTTTACAAGGAAAATTTGAGTACCCTCGTAGACTTCAGCTGTCTGGATATTACCAAATCTACTAGAGGAAGACCCCGTATATCTCAGGATTTCAATTTCAACCATTGTATGAACATCCCAGGCTAGTGACGCCAGCAAAAAAGAAAGATATGATGGATCTTTTGACATGGATTCCCCCCGTTCACCATCTCTACTTTAATGATCTCCAGACCGACGTAGGGTCCCCTGATATAGGGCCCTTAACGGACTATGAAGACGATGATTAAAAAATGTTGTAAAAAAATGAAGAATATAAGCTTTTTGAACAAACGATTGTGATTTTCTTTCAGAAAACTCCATTTTATCAAGGTGGAAAACAGTCAAAGGCGGCAATTTTAGAAGCGTTTAATGTTATCTCATAGCAATAAATTAATTTTGACAAGCATTCCCAGAATAACTTCCAAGAGTATTACACATTGAAGTAGGGTGTGCTAAAGATTTGAGTGGAAAAGTGGTTCAAGTCATGGAGTTGTACCACTTTTCCTCGACATCTGGAGAAACACCAAGTGGAATAGTGGTACGGTAACTTCATGGATCTAGTAAAAATAGTTGCTGTGAGATAATCAATATTTTTCTTAAGCCACATGTTTTTTAAACATCCTGGGGTTGGGAATAAAAAAAAAATTAAGCACAGTTCCAATAGTCCGTATTTATCATAAGCTGAAACGCAAAACCTTCGTTTTCTCTAATTTGCCTTAAATGCGGTTGGACCACTTTTCCTCTGAGCGGCTCATATCTATTCACGAGTTTTTTCCGTGCAAGCGGTAAAATTTTCTTGTTAAAAGTCTGTCGGTCTGTGTATCTTCAGATTTTTCGGGATTTTTTGGAAGCTTTATTGACCATCTACTTGACAGATTTACCTACCTATTTTTGACGAAGATAAAATTGGACCCCCCCCCCCCCTTCACACTCTTCTTATTTATTGCTAAGCTCTTTAATGTACAAATTCATAATAATTCGTATTGCTCTCGCAGGAACACATCGGGCGACCTGATGGCTTACGGAGACGATCGGAGTTCTCTGTCTAAATCCGAATTCAGTCCTCAGAGATCGACGAAATTCATCGTCCACGGCTTCAAAGGGAGCGGGAAAGACAAGGGGGCCAAGCTAGCCATAGCCACCCTCCTCAGAGTTGTAAGTATAGGTTATATCGATGGTCTACTTCTAAACCCTCTTGAGTCTCAAAAAGTTTGGAAATGAGTTTTGTGATTTGAACCAAGCGAACCGCATTTCCTAGCTTGGAAAAAGTTTCAATCATTTGAAAATTCTCTAAAATCATCTGATGGGTTGGCAGGGAAGATTATTCCTCAACCGAAGTCCTTTGTCCGTTTCACTTCCTAAATAAAAACTCGTCCCATTTTACAAATTTTCCTAGTGAAAACAGAATTTTGAAGATTTTTTTGTCCGCCCATTGATGGGGTCTCAATCGGTCGCCGTTCGTTCCTCGTTCCGGGTCAGTATTTCCCTAAATTGAAGGGGCTCAAACTTCAAAGTTGTACCTAAATTTGAAATCTTCAAGGATTTTTGAAATTAATTTGTGCATGGGTGTAGAGAATTAGAAAACTTAAAGATTGCCGCTGGAATCATCAAAATCGAACAATAATTGCCAAAGAAATATTGGAAAAACCGTTTACTCAGTTTGTTTTTCCCAAATTTCTCTGGCAATTATTGTTTGATTTTGATGATTCCAGCGGCAATATTTTAGTCTTTCAATTCCCTACACCCATGTGAATTTCGAGAATCCTTGAACATTTCAAATTAAGGTACAACTTTTAAAGTTTAAGCCCCTTCAATTTAGGGAAATACTGACCCGGAACGAGGAACGAACGGCGACCGATTGAGACACCCTCCAATTTTGCGGGTTTACGAGGGCGAGTAAAACGAAAATATGTTACACTCGTAGTATGGAGGGTAGGTGCTAATAATGGAAAAGCTTTGTTCTTTGCAGATGGGTGATCTACAGGGTGTATCAGGTTCTAAACGCTAAACTTCAGGGATCGATTCTACATTTAATTTGCAATAACGTTTGTCTCTTAACATGTTTATTGATGAATTATAGAAATTGATACACCATTGAACTTCATCAAAAAACTGAACTTTTATTCGTAAACGAATTATTGTTCATCAAACGAATCATGTGGTTACTAATAATTAATCTTAAATCCTACATTTACCTCCTTTGAAATCGATTTTTTTTTCAATTTCAAGATTTTTTTGTGTGTTGTACTTTTAAACTCTAAAATGGCTTTAACTTTTTCAATTTTTGAGAAAATTAAAATCTGATTTCACCGTTAAAAGAGCAAACTTTCTATAATCAATCAAAATTGGTTTTGTAAATTGAGGGAGTTACGATCATTTTACTGTTATAAGGAACGATTGTTAAAAGGAAAACAAATAGTGATTCCAAAGAATGGGGAATTTGCCTCAATTTTAGATTCTGGAATTTCAAGTCAAATCCTATAATAGGGCCCTAGAATAACGTTTAACACTAGGAATAACCAAGGGGAAAAAATTACCGTAGGAGAAAATGACTAAACAAGTGAACCTCTGTTACAAAACACCGCGAAAATCGAGGAATATTGTTGACGTCATACGAAAAAAAAACGACGCGAAAACAACGACAACAGACAGAGTTCTAGCACTGCCACACAAAACGATCCAGTGAAATGGCTACTCGAATAATGTGATTCAAATCTTGAAACTAAATAAGAGAAGATGAAGACCAATAATGCTTGATAAACTAGTAGGTAGATTCGTATTGTAAAAAAGTGAGTAATATTGTTTCTTTTGGTCACTTTTGTGTCTGGGTTCTTCCTGCCAGTTCGCGGCGCACTCTTGTGCGCACTACTCGGAAGCTAAAAGTTTACCGCTTCTGTGGTAAGCGCCACAGAACCTCCTTTGAAGTCAGATTGGTAGAATATCCGTTACGTTTCAAACATGGCTGCCTCTTACACATTGCCACCACATTTAAAATTTCCATCTTCCTTAAATTCTCTAAATTTTTTGGATGCGTTTTCGAGCAGCTCACTATGGTTGTATTCCATAAAAATAAACCCTCATTCGAAAAAAAAAATGTGAGGCAAATTCCCCATTGAGGAGAGAATTAAGACAGAAACTGCACGCAGGGCATCAAGAAATAGAAAGAACAACTTGACTGGCAAAAGAATTAGTATACTGGCCAGGAATGTATGGAGAGCTGGAAGACACAATTCGCAGTTGTGAGATATGCCAGAAACATGCTGCAAACCAGAGACCGCAAGAAATGATGTCCCACGAGATACCAAAGGGTCCATTTGAACGAATAGGTATGGATTTGTTCGGGTGCACAGTCGAACAAAAGAAAAGACACTTCCTAATTTTGGTAGATCACTACTCGGACTATTTCGAAGTGGGAGAAATGGATACTTGGACAACGAAATCAACAGTGCAACGATGCAAGAAGCAGTTTAGCAGACATGGGGTGCCGAAAACAGATAGAGGAGGGAATTTCGACAGCCAGGAGTTTCGCGCGTTTGGACAGGAGTGGAGTTTCGAAGTGAAATACTGTAGTCCTCAACATCACCAAGGAAACGGGAAAACAGAAGCGGGAGTGAAGATAGCCAATAACCTAATATTGAAAAGTGTAGCGGCAGGGGAAGATGTGTACAAGAACATGTTGGTACGCGTACCTGTGGGGTACGCCAGGGGGATCCCCTATCACCACTCCTCTTCAACCTGGTCGTGGACACGGCCTTGGGTTAGCTGCCCACAGAAGTATTGTTTGATCTCGCCCCTGCAGGTCGATTCTGTAACTCGCTATTTGGTTGACGTTATCGCGTCGGATTCGGTATGCCTCCCGTGCAACGACAGGTCGATAACGACATTGGAATTCTCTAATCGGGTATAGCGAAGTTTGGTCGTTGCATTTCAAAATAACGACGTCGCTATGTGATCCGGCAATATTTCGGTCTAGAGCGAGCGAAAGGTAGCAACGCGTGATTTTTAGCCAATGGGAAGACGTATTGATAATAGTTTCCAATTGTTATCACGGGTAGAAGATCACTGCAGCAAAATATCGGATTCATATTTTTTGCCGTGATGAATATACAAAGGAATGACGCATAAAAACGGAGTTTTTCTCGTGATTCGTGCTTTTGTATCATGGAATAATGATAAATGGAAAGAATTACTTTTCATAAATCGGATTCATCAGTCACATTGGTATGAATTTCGTCCGTCCACGATGCTTCGAATAATCAACTGCCTGTCCATCTTACTACAAGGTAAGAATCGTCTTGTTATTTATCGTTTATTCATACTCACACATTCATACTTATTGGTACCTTCAACTACTTTGAGTGAGAAGTCCATAGCTAACTGCCTAATTGTGTGCGGTATACATTATTTTATTGTTACAGATTCCGGGAAACAAGTACCTAACCCCTACTCACGAAAATTTCGGAGTTCTCGACGTCTTTTCAGAACAAAATAGATGTATTTCACTCTCAAGGGTAAAAAAACCTAATATCACTTCAAAATTTATGAATCGCTGTTTTACTCATGTAAAGTTTCATGTATGTTATAAGACTGAATGAACATATTATTGTATTCAATAAAACGTAAGATTCATGACGTAATTTATTTATCTACCTTCACATTCATATTTCTTTGATTCAATTTTATGTTACAATTTTCATCTACCACGTCATATTCTCTCCTACCGTCGACGTCGATTACGGATATAAGCAATCGTAAATTCGTGGTAAATATTTTCTCAGGTAATAGCAGGTAAGTTGGTATAAAAAAGAGCATTATCATCACAATTATTTTAGCAAAAAATTATCAATTTTAGGGGTTTTCTTCATTTTAGGAAGTTTTTATGCAGGCACACATTTAATAAAATAGTTAAAAATTCAAGTAGAATCTACCTATTTTATAAGCTAACTATTTTAATTTTATGTACTTACCCACCAATTTCCGAAAATGACAGTATAATTATTTTTATCATCATTCAATGTTTATAATATCAACATTTATATTATAAAACATGCTGTTGATAGTTTGTCAAAAACTTCAAAAACTCAATTCCATTGAAAATACTCCCTTTACTATGATCAATAGAGTGCATGAATTTCTATACGAATTAACAGCTTGAAATAATATAAATACTACGATTTTTGTCTAATACAATTGTAGAAAAATATTAAGTAACACAAATTAAAACGGCGAATAAACTGCTCATTATGAGGGTCGGATATTATTTTTTAAATATTCACCAGAAATTATGTACGAATGTATAAATTTTATTCTCAAAATGATTTGATTAACAAAACTAATAACCCACAATACGGAAATGAACAGAGCAACTCAGAAACTGAAATATGACTTCGAATAGGTTAGGAATTAAAGAGCGTTTTAAGCTACTTTTTCATAAAGACGGTTGTCGTAATCCATACCGGGGGGTTTCGAGCCGTCGAGATGGTAACGACACTTTTCGGCCGAAATAGCGACGACTGAGCGACAGTTGTCGCTATTTCGCGTCTGCAGAATCGCGATCATCGCTATTAATCGTTATTGTTATCATAACGACACTTCGTTGTCGCTATTATCCCATAACGAGTTAGAGAATCGACCTACTGGGGTGCTAGTAGGAGCATTGGCTTTTGCCGATGATGTTATCCTACTCGCAGAAACCCGTGAGGGCTTGCAGATCGCCCTCAATGCATTTGCTAAGCAGCTAGCCAGGTGTGGACTTGTGGTTAACCCCTATAAGTTTGGGTCGGTCTCCTTGGTCCCGTCGGGTCGCAACATAAGGTGAAAGTTGTGGATGGGGGTTTTGTCATAGGACAATCCCCCATCCCATCTCGATCCGTGTTGGAGGTTTGGCGGTACCTTGGAGTCGACTTCATGGGGGTGGCCACCATTAGTGCCAGCCGTGTGGACCTTGGTAGAGCGCTAGCTCGCGTTACCAAGGCTCCATTGAAGCCACAGCAGAAGCTGCGCCTCCTCCGCACGTACTTACTGCCAAAGCTGACCTATGGGTTAGTCTTTGGCAGGCTTACGGCGGGGAGGCTGCAAGAGTTAGATCGACAAGTTCGCTCTGCTGTGCGCTCTTGGCTGAGGTTCCCACCTGGTGTCCCAAGTGCCTATGTTCACGCACCGGTCAAATCCGGTGGGCTTGGCATTGTGTCTCTCTCGGCATGTATCCCTTCATTGTGTCGCCAGCGCCTGCTAGCCCTTCAAGGGTCGAGCTGGGAGGTCGCCCGTGCGGCTGCTGATCTTGATTTTGTCAGGCAGCAGTTACGACCGAGCAACACCATCTGCTCCAAAACCCAGTTCGTCTGCTTAGTTCGCTGCTGCGCTGCATGAGTCAGTAGATGGTAAAGAACTCCGACAGTGCTCCGAAAGCCCTGTCTCTTCCCAATGGGTAGATTGGGCTTCGGAGGGCACTGGGGCCCGCGACTACTGACACTATCACGCCATCCGCATGGCAACTCTGCCAACTGCGGTAAGGTGTTCGAGGGGTAGTCGTGGGACAACTCTACCCCTTTGCCGCGCCTGTCAGAGTGGAAATGAACATCTGTATCATGTAGTGCAGCAATGTCCTCGGACTCATGGGGGATGCATTTTACGTCATGATGCGGTCGCCAAGCAGATAGCAGGTGCTTTGTCATCTAGCGGCTGTGATGTTGAGAGGGAGAGATTGTATCACATGCCAAGTGACCAGGGTAAGAAGCCCGACATCGTTGCCGTCAAGCCCGACCAGTCTTGCATTATCCTGGATGTCCAAGTTGTCAATGGCAGCTTGGAGATGGAGCAGACTAGGCGGGCTAAGATAAGAAAGTATGATAGAAATGATTTACGGCAAGCGGTGTCGGAGCTAAAAGGAGTGGCACCCAATAACATCAGGGTGATGGCTGCAACCTTATCATGGCGCGGGGTGTGGTGCGGGAAAAGTGCCACGGAGTTGCGTGAGTTGGGCATCTCAGTAGGCGTACTCCGTGGTATCACCACCCGTGTCCTGCTCGGCTTATATTTGAACTGGTGGTCGTTTTATAGAGACACTTCCCTTCATCCCTCTCTCCCACAAAAAAAAAAAAATATGGAGAAATACACCAAATAAAACTGGATAAAGCCCAGCACAGAGGATCTCCATGTGTAAAAACGTCGTATTTGTAACGGAGTAAAAATTGTGCAGAATCGATCCCTGAATTTTCTGAATGACTCCAAGGTTGGACAAAGGGAGGGGGTGGGATCCACTTGATATCATTCCCAAGATTCTCCTTATGATCAAAAACAAAAGAAATAAGAGTGCAGTGTTATAGCTGTGGGTTTTTCGTCAATAAGCTACTTGTTTCCCGGACAATCAATTTGGGACTTAGACAGGTTCAATGAGGAATAATTTTTGTGAAACCATTTCCCTATTTATTGATTATTGGTTTGGGCTGCTGAAAACATTTGCTCAAGTGTCTCCTTCATAGAGTATATTAAATACAGTTTTGAGTTATTTCCAAATGTGCTACCTAATTTGTGTTTATCATAAACAGAATTGGCCGTGATGGGCCTCGTACCACTCCAAAATACATATTCTAGTTGTTTACCGTTTATTTGATTCATTTATAGGAGGATTGCAATGTAATAATGCTGGATTGGGAGAAAGGAGCCGCAGGACCCTCGTACCGATCGTCAGCCGCCAATACGCAGCTGGTTGGCCGACAACTGGCTTTGGTCCTTCTCGATCTTATATCCATAGGTAAGTTTCAGGTACCATTCCTTTTCCAGTCAATGCTGTGAAGATACCTAGATTTTTTTTCTCTAAACCTCCGATATGTATGTGATTAATAAGAAAAGTTGGGTATTTAAATTTGGAACTAGGTTTTAAAGCACTTATCAATCTAGTGGTTTTGGTAGACAAAGATCCCACCGCTGCCACCAATTGTGATTAATAAGATTGGTTTGCATTATTGAGTTTATTTGTTTATTTCTGACGACTATTCACCAACGTACGGACGTGATTTTCGTCGCCAACAACCAATTTATTACGTGCGAATTGTTGATTGGATTTTCCTAACAGGCGTGTTAAGGATTCAAATTGCTGTTGCCAAACTTATTTATATCATTTTACGTGAAGTCTTTAGCTTCCAACGAACAAGTTACCAAATTTCATTACAAGAGATTAGGGTAGTGCGCAAGGCTGATACTGGAATTAGTTATATGCGTGTGATTATAATTATGTTTGTAATAAATTGTTGCTTTACGTTGTGTGTTGTTTATCTCCAATCCTAACTTTCCTAGTTTAATTATGATTATTGTTGCTGTGTGTACCTAGGGATTCAGGTAGGTAAGGGACTTAGGGCAGAAGGCCCTTGAGGTCACTGACTCTATCCTTTTCTGGTGAAATTCCTAGGCGGTCGCTGCCACCACCCTGGTCGAGAAGAGATCAGGGATTATTAACCTTTCTTACCTGCAAGTTACCTTGAATGAGCTGAAGGTAGATTTGTTGAAATAAGTACTCAAGTTTAAGAAACACGTAGGGTTTTTATTCCAAAAAAATAAAAGTATTTCAACCGTGAAGCGGGATATTACGATTTGCTCTGAAGGAGCTATTGCATTTACAAAATATAGTACTTCCAATTATCTATATACTTCACCATACAAAATAATGGTATTGTTATTATTGTTTATGTCAGTCCAACAAAAATACTTGTTATTATGCAAACTTCGGTAAAAAGTCTCAATTACGACTCAAATTTGACTATGTTTTAAGCTCACTTGACTTAGACCAAATAAGCTTGATTATTCTTTATACTTATATTTATAAGTTTCAAATACAATACAAAATATACAATTGCTTATGCGTTTTTACAATGTTTACGAGTTATGCTTGCTTTGTTTTACGTTGCTTGTCTACAGGGTATTTATGATTACGGGGATTGTGCTAGATTTTGAGATTAGTAAGCGCTTACTAGGAACTTGGGAGGGAATGGGCTCACCCTTTGCCGAGCTTGGATTGAAGATCTCCGTAGCGGGTTGTACAGGGCCTCGTTCCTCTTAAGGCTTGTATGTAGGGGGATGCCTGGAAGCGGGGCGTTCTTGCCTTGGTTCGGGGGTCGTACAGCGTACTGGTACGTCCTTGTTGGCTGAATGGAGAAGGCTGCAATGTCCGGGAGATTCGCGCCTTAGCAAAACGAACTCGCGGTACAAAGACTGGCAGGTAGACGGGCAGACTGTTTCTTGATGTTCACACCGGAGCACAAGATCACAGTTCTCAGTTCGTACTGTCTCATTACACTTTGAGGGGATGAGTTGATGAAGCTAGGTTCGACTACCTCGAGACGCGTGACTTATCAAACTGGAGTGCGGGTGGTGGGGGCACCCCTATTTATCTCCTCGGCCATCTTGGTCAACGACGGGGAGGAGGCGATGGTGGCGCTCAAAGTGTGTGAGTGTGCTCGCGGCGGACAGTGGTCTATGATGATACCGTTGCTTGTATGGAAGTATGCTATGGAGTTGTGCTTGATGGTATGGTTTTATGGTGCCTGAGGGGCGTGGATCATTGCTGGGTCATTACATGTATTGAACAATAAATCGCTGGTTTCAGGGGCGCTTCCGAGCTCAATCCACATCATCGGGTTCAGTTTGGGTGCTCACATCGCTGGCTACGCAGGACGAGCGCTTCTCAAACGAGGAATCCGCTTAGGCAGGATCACAGGTACCTTTGCGTTTCTTTGAATTAATTAATGTAAGTAAGCGTACGATAACACAAGATTACAAAATTTAGGGGTCTGGCTGCTCCGTTCTTTGACCACTTTTCTTAAGGTATTTGGTGCGCTGAATCCGAATCTGATGTCAGCTTTTTGGTTTATTATTTTCAATAATGAACCTTTGGAATCGACGAAGAAAAAAAAAATTTAACACCCCCTCAAAATTTGATGGTTTACGTTTCAAGGTACGTGGAATCCAAAAATCGATTAAAAATTTGGCCGTCCGTCCGCCGTACGCGGCACTTTTGCCACTTAGCATTGACCGATTTTGATGAAATTTGGTATGTAGGCTCCTTCTGGGGTCTAGTTGTGCCCCGAAGATTTTGGTTGATGTAAGTCACTTCTAAGGGTCAAAAATGAATTTTGAAAACGCCCTAACCCAAAAAAATGTTGGTACGAAGGTATTGTTTTTCCATCAATTTAAGATAGTAGAGAATTTTTAGAATTTTTTGAGACCACGCGGAGCCCTGTAGGACAAACCGTTCGCTCCCTACGAGAATTTAAGGGTTTTACGTACGATAAATCAGAAACACGAGTGTGAATCGCAAAAGAGGCCTAATCTCCGTTTAAATTTTAGCTGACCGAAATGCGATCTATGTTTTTCTTCATGTTGGATGGTTGGTGGCTTTGCAGACGAGTGATCTATATAGGAAAATAAAAAATAATAAACCATTGTGTAATCATTTGCGGCGTTTTTTGTTTACCTCGGATATTCAAGATATAGCTGGTTTTAAGATTTTTTTAGTTCTCACTTTTCTTAATTTTTTATTGAACACTCATCTTGCTCAAATCTCCTCAAAAGTACTCCTTATAGGAAGTATCATGTAAAATCCGAATATGTACTTCGTTTTTGAGTAAAGTTGCGTTAAACCCTCTATTTTTCACAAAACGTACCAAAAAACACCGGTTCTTAACGTTTTTCTTCGGGGTTTCCCTTACATTTTGCCGGTTTTTCAAAATTTGTAAAACTACGAGTATGGATTTGATTTGTGGAGAGCACGTTTCATTTCTTGAATACCTGTTCTCTGCTATTCTAGTGTCTTTTCTTGAGACATAAATTAGCTGATTTATGTAACATTGAGATCACATTGGATCAATTATAAGATCTAAGTATAAGATATATATTATAAGATCTAGATATTATAAGATCTAAGACCTTAATACTCCATATTTCCGACTGTCGAGCTCCCAGACTCGTTTCGTCTACTTGGGGCCAACTCTCTTCAACAACATCCCAACTAAAATAAGAATGATGAGTGAAAATCAGTTCTCACGTAGTACTCGTCGCGTTTTAATAGAAAGTCCCCTATACCGTACAAACGAATTTTTTGACCTGAAATGGAACAAGTATGTGGATTGAAATATAAATATATATATCATCATGCAGCAGAGGAATTTTAATAAAAGTACTCTAGCTAGCTTCTATAATGTTATAAATGTGCGTATACATTTTAGTAGGTGTATATTTTAACTTATTTATTTCAAACTCTTAATACTTGTTGACTGTGATACCCGTGTGATGTTTCTGTGATTTTTTGACTAATTCTATATTCCAGCCTGTGATAGTTTTTTTCCAACTGTGATTACGATGTGATTTAAGCTTAATTTGTTAAAGATTGTTACTGGCTTGTTGTTTGATTGTTGTTATTTTATCAAAATTTTTTCAATTTATTTTATGGTCAGACTGGTGACGTCTGATCGGGCGGTCTGGTCGGCCCGGGGGCGGCTCGCCTGGCGCGTTTTCTCGTTTTTAAACAAATAGAAACGTAGGGTTGGCTCCTAGCGATAGGAGGCAACCCCGGGAGCCGCCATGGTGGGTGGGTCCGGGTCCGGCTGGGCTGCCCGGTCGGATCCGCGCTTGTTTAGCTTTTTTTTCTACGGGCTGCACAGGAAGGATAATTCACACGGGTTCCTATTTTAATACTTAGATTTAGATTTATTATACACCTATTTTGAATTTTGAATTATGTTTCTATTTTGATTTTTGTACGACGCGTTCATGTCCCTGTGACGACGAATAAAGATTATCATTCATTCATTCATTCATAAGTTAGTACATAAATAGGTACATATCCATAATAAAATTGAGTATATTGCGTATAATAATTATCTGAAATTAAGCCCTCTGACAACAAAATCCCTTGAAAAACAACCAAGATATCCTTAAAAACGTAACTTACCTCCTTATCACTACGCTCAACAAACGCCCGAGCTGTACTTTTTTTTTTTTTTTTTTTTTTTTCATCCTACGCCCATCTCGTACATCAGACGTCTCGCTGCCCAATATTTCTCGCAAGCTACTTCTCCTGGCTCAATCCCGCCTATCTCTTCCAGTGCCGGGCACTCCATGATATGCCGGGCGTCCATTTCCTCCAGGCTGCACAGGGGACACGTTGGCGAGTCGACTACTCCTATCCTATACAAATGTTTTGCAGGTAGTCGTGGCCAGTAATCATCCTGAACAGGGCTACTGACTTTCGCCGTGGGAGAAAAGCAGGGATATGTCCTTCCTCTGTTGCAAGGATCTCCCAGTCTTTCCCAGCGCTCGCGTCTTCTATGGTGTTCTTATTGTAACATTTTACTGCAGCTGCAATCTCCCGTCTGACTGTGTGCAGAGTCCTAGGCGGATTTGGCTGAGCCTTCCTGGCACCTTCTTTTGCTAGCCAGTCCGCTTTTTCATTCCCTCTGACACCACAATGGCTCGGAATCCACTGTAGGTGACAGACTCCGCCATACTCCCACACTAATTGCAGCGACCGCAGTGTGTCACATATCATCTGCGACCTTACTGAGGGCTGCAAGGTGCCAAGCGCGAGTATGGCGGCCTGGGAGTCTACAAATATGACCACCCGCTCCAACCTTCGTCTCTCCACCTCCCGCACGGCTAGCTGTACAGCAACGATCTCGCCGTCGAAGTTGGATGCCCTAAGACCAACAGGCTCACTGATCTCAAAGATCGCCGAGTAGATGCCGGCTCCCCCATTCTTTACGGCTCCATCAGCAGACCCATCAGTGTACACATGCAGCCACTCGGTTGGGGGGTAGCGTTCCTGCACAGTCTGAATAGCGGCTGCCCTCAGTTCAGCTGGTAAGGCGGAGCTCTTAGATATGTCTCCGATCAGGTCAAGATCGTACGAGAAGGGAGGGTAGTTGGAATCTTGCGAGAAAGGCTCTGGGATTCCCAAGTCCAGGTTCAGCTCTCGTGCCTTGTTTCCGACTACGCTGGAAAAGTTGAGCTGGGACACGAGACGGGCTTGAGGGGGGGTGTAGTTCTTCCAGTAGGGAACACCAGTTCTCTTCAGCTTCTCACTCAACATCATAGCTGCAGCGTCCACCCTAACATTGATCGGTTCAATTCCAGTCTGAGCTCGCATTGCTTCTATAGGGGTTGACTTTGCCACCCCGGTTATACTTCTCAGTGCCACATTCTGGGCCAATTCAAGTTTCTCCCGAGCAGTTGCTGATGCCGTGACTGTTGTCTCGCAGCCGTACATGATTGCAGGTCTCACGTACGTGGTGTAAGTCATCTTGAGAAGGTCTTGTGAAGCACCCCAAGTGGCACCTGCAACACGGTTCAGTAGCTTCATTCTCGATCTCCCTTTTTCGACAGCCTGCTGTATGTGTGCATTCCACGAGTTGTAGACTGTCGTAGTGGTGGTTGTAGAAAAGTTCACATTGCCTCCCAGTAGGTTGCACTACCACTCAACAATTCATATATCTTCCTTATAAGGCTCTAATGAAGTTCCACGCCCAGTTTGAATGTGAAACCTCTGTCTGGAAGCTGAATATTTACTTTTTTGTGGTAGGTGGTCCATTACTAGGAATGTTTTTGTGGGTGGTCCGTTACTGGTGAATTCACCCTATATCTTTTTCGAGCACTTACATATTTTATAAATTTCTTGTAGGGTTGGATCCGGCGTCGCCTCTCTTCCGCGAGCAGTTTGCTGCCACTTCCATGCACTCTCTGAACAACCAGGACGCCGCTCTCGTAGACGTCGTACACACTGACGGCGCCATCCTTTGGACTGAAGGTAAGAGGCATGTATAAATTACTTGTAATGAAATGTTATACTTGGGCAAATAGCCTAGTTTCTGGCTTTAGTCGTGATAATTATGTCGTTTCGATAAAATGCACATAGTGATACAAATGAAAATGTAATTTAAACTATGGTTGGATATTGTCGGATTATATTAAATTGATGATATTTGACCATTAGTGGTGTCATTGATTTAGAATAGATACTCAATAAATGCTACCAATTTCCAGGATTTGGGCTGTTGAAAGCCATCGGACATGTGGATTTCTTCCCCAACGGTGGACAAGACCAACCAGGATGTGAGCGGGTTTTCGCCTCCGTTTTAGTGAGTCATTTAGGTAAGATTAATTTGTTGATATCGTATATATTTCCATTTGGTTATCCATTCAATTTTAATTAATTTTGGTTTATTATTTTCAATAATGAACCTTTGGAATCGACCAAGAAAAAAAATTTTAACACCCCCTCAAAATTTGATGGTTTACGTTTCAAGGTACCTACGTAGAATCCAAAAATCGAATAAAAATTTGGCCGTCCGTCCGCCGTACGCGGCACTTTTGCCACTTAGCATTGACCGATTTTGATGAAATTTGGTATGTAGGCTCCATTTGGGGTCTAGTTGTGCCCCGAAGATTTTGGTTGATGTAGGTCACTTCTAAAGGTTCCAAAATCAATTTTGAAATTTTTAAAACGCCCTAACTCAAAAAATTTTGATATGAAGGTATTGTTTTTCCTTCAATTTAAGATTCTATAGAATTTTTAAAATTTTTTGAGACCACGCGGAGCTCTGTAGGACAAACCGTTCGCTCCCTACGAAAATTTAAGGGTTTATATTGAAATATATATATATATATATTTAAATAAATCAAAACACGAGTGTCAATCGCAAAAGAGGCCAAACCCCGTTCAAATTAGAGCTGACCAAAATGCGATCAATAGTTGGTGATTTTGATTTTTTTTTTTTTTTTTCTTCTTCATATTGGATGGTTGGTGATTTTGTAGACGAGTGATCTATATAGAAAAATAATAAACCATTGTGTAATAATTTGCAGCGTTTTATCCTGAAAGGCTCTTCTGAAAGGGGACACACCGTGAAAAATGGATAAACAGTAGCTGCTTACTTAGTTACTTAGCTGCTTATACCCACTTAAGTTGCTGTGACAGCAGGAATATGAGTAGTAGCAGTGACCGATTCAACTTATGAATTTCATCTAATTTGTCATTTGCCCTTATTCTTGATAAAACACTATTTTGCAAGTATTACCTCGGGTGACGTTTTGCAGAGGGAACAGTAAATTCAAGTACGGTCTGCAACCACCTCAGAGGCTTCCAATTATTCATCGAATCGATGCCCAAAGATGAACCCAGTTGCCAGTTCAGAGCTTGGCCATGCCCCACGAGAGAGCATTTCCGCACTGGGAACTGCTTCCCAGCCACCTGTGACGTCAACTCCACTGGTAAGTGTCAAAATGTTTTACATCTACCTAATGTATCTCTTATCAGTGCAATCCCTCATTTACTCATTTTACACATTACATTTTCGATGGTTTGATTAATAAAAGTGTTATTAATTCGAATCGTCATGCTCTAAATGTACTAACATTTCTTATTTACTGCTAATTATTATATTTTTGTGTATTTCTAGACGGATCGTGTGGTCTGATGGGTTACGAAGCTGACAAAGGGCTCGCTAGAGGACCTCTGTACCTCGTGACCAGAGATGCACCACCATTCTGCGGTGAGTTGGAGATACGTATTAATTTATTGACTTATCAAAAAGCATGGTTTTATTGCAAGAGGTGTAACTTTGTATACAGGGTGTCACCCTTACGGGCGCACCACCGCAGGGTTCGATTCTACTACTAATTTGCAACAAAAAATGTCTCCTAGCAATTTTTTCTTAGAGGCTTCGTTTTCGAGTTATTCCACTTTTAAGATTTTTTTCGTGTTTTCGACCTTACATCACTAAAATGGCTGTAACTCCCTTAATTGATGAAGTAAATTGAAATTTGATTATATCATTGGAAAGAGCGTCAAATTTCCTATCTACCTGATGGGGTTTTAGAAAATTTCAAATGAAACGAACGGGTGTAAAATGAACCAAAAGTAAAAAATTGGTAAAGTTTCGAAAATTTTCACTTTTTTCAAAGTTTGTTTCTCGAAACGTCGTGAACGGAAATTTCCATGCTGTAAGCCTAAAAGTTGCATGTGAATCCCAGCTTTCTGACGGCGTAGTCATTTTTTTTTAAAACACCACTTATTCAGTTAGAAAACGACGTTTTTAGGGCAGAAAAGTTCATTTTCGGGAGTAAATCGGCGTTTTTCACCAGAAATGCTTTCCAACTTAATAAATCATTTGACATGAAATTTTACGTTCTTTTCGATGCTGAATCGAATGGTAACACTTTCCGATGTCCTCGACAAACAAATAGTACTTTTCAAGCCCTTTCCGTTGGGCGAAGGGCTCAATCTCGTTGTTCGTTTTATCCAAAATTGTCATTAAGGGAGGTCTGGGTTATTACCCCACTCTTCCACTTTGTTGACTTACCTAATTTTTGCCCTCTGTCTTGAAAATATCGTCCCGATCATTTGCGGAAAGCTTTATCTTCCAGGTAGATAACAAGTTGGGGGTCGAGGACTCAGTTGTACCCTGTTCAACCCAGAAAGGGCTTGAAAAGTACGTTTTGTTTGTCGAGGAGATCGGAAAGTGTTACCATTCGATTCAGCGTCAAAAAGTACGTAAAATGTCATGCCAAATGATTTATTAAGTTGGAAAGCATTTCTGTTGAAAAACACCGATTTACACCCGAAAATGAACGTTTTCTGCCCTTAAAACGTCGTTTTCTAACTGAATAAGTGGTGTTAAAAAAAAATGACTACGCCGTTAGAAAGCTGGGATTCACATGCAACTTTTAGGCTTACAGCATGGAAATTTTCGTTCACGACGTTTCGAGAATCAAACTTTGAAAAAAGTGAAAATTTTCGAAACTCTACCAATTTTTTACATTTGACTTATTTTACACCCGTTCGTTTCATTTGAAATTTTCCAAAACCCCATCAGGGAGATAGGAAATTTGACGCTCTTTCCAATGATATAATCAAATTTCAATTTACTCCATCAATTAAGGGAGTTGCATCCATTTTAGTGATGTAAGGTCGAAAACACGAAAAAAATCTTAAAAGTGGAATAACTCGAAAACGAAGCCTCTAAGAAAAAATTGCTAAGAGACATTTTTTGTTGCAAATTAGTAGTAGAATCGAACTCTGCCCGGTGGTGCGCCCGTAAGGGTGACACCCTGTATAGCTTTTCCAAATCCAATTCGGACATTTCCAAATCAATTTCAGAATTTTCCAAACTAAATACAGAATCTTCTGTTTTAATTTCAGAATATTTCTTAAGGGTTCTTGTGAATATACTACTCACTTTCGTATTTGTCAAATAGACTTGCGGTCCTCAGGTGTTCTTTTCGACGTCCAAGTGGCCTCTTTCGGTCAACGCGCCAGACCTACGCCCTAGAAATAGTCTTCATCCCGGTATCGGAACGCGGAGTCGGTACTCGGCTGCGAGGCAGCCTTTTTGGTCATATCCGACAATAGTAAAAAATACCCAAACACCCCAATACGGGCTACATGAAATTCCTACGATTAGTAGACTTAAGAATTATTCTGAAATTTGACTTGAACAATTTTTTAATTAGTTTGAACATTTCTGAATGTGGTTTAAAAAATGAGGAATTTCACCGAATTCTGTTTGCATTTTTCCTGAATAGTTAATGGTGTGGGATAGATGAAAATCGGGCTGATTTCGGAAAATAAGTCTCCTGTTATTTTTGGGGGACAATCAAAATTTTTGATTTCAAAACTAACCGGGAAAACGGACGTGAAGCGGGAACGCTCGCTGATTGGGCTGTTCGGATCGCCGTCTCCTCCCAGTGTTGCCCATTGGGACGACGAAATCGTGTTTTCTAAGAGAAAAGTTTTCAAACAAAAACAGGGGAATCCTAATTTTCCCCATCTTGCTTTTCCTATTTTTTTCTTCAGTTTTTCGATTTCGAACTTTACTGATTCGTGAAATTTTGCATCTGGGGACTATGGATTTCTCGATCTCAGCGCTTCAAGCAGCCATAAATGAACTATTCCAGGATGACGTCATTTTCCCGGTTTTTTTAAACATTCGTATTTTCTACACTGTTTTGTTTATTCGTAAATTAGGAAGTTCGGGCTGAAAGTTTGCCTTAGGAGGTTTTTCGAGGTGCTGAATCCGATTTTGGGGTCAAAAATAGGAAATTCCGACATGGTGAAATTCCTCATTCTGAAATTGGTTTGGAAAATTTCGAATCAGACTTGAGACAATACGCTGACAATATTATATTAACCATCTTATGTATAACGGTATTTAACTGGTGATAAAGTAGGACATCTCCCTTTGAAGTAATGTTGCTCTATAATGTCAGGCACTTCAGCTGCAGGTCTGTCTTCTTTTCCGTGAGAAAATTAATGTTCAGAAGAATGAAGAAGAAATCATAGAAAATCAAGGAAAATAGCAGCTTCTTCCTTACAGGTTCTTAGTCTAGGCCTGAGAAAATACGTGACGACGAGGCCTGTCCTCAATAAATTTGTCCCAAACAAACCTTGATCAAGTCAAATGGTTCTTTATTGTCGAAGAATTATTCTTGAAAATATTCTAAAATCTGTGTGTATTCTCTCTGTTGCGATAATGAATCGATAATATTGTTGCTGTTTGGATTTCCAGGGGATCAACTCCAGGCTACCGTGACTCTCTCGAGAGCAGCTCCTCTTCCGCGGGGGTCTGTCACGTTAGTCCTGCGTCACGGCAGCTCGTCGACGGCCTTCCGCCTGCACACTGAGTGGGTCGAGGCTGCAGCTCAGCAAGCCAGGCAGCTCGTCCTCGGGAGAAGGTACCTGCACATTATAGTCCAGATAGTCGACACTCCTTCTCTTCACCTCCCAAGTACCCATCAGAAATGCGTATTTGGAAGAGAGAGAAGGAAGTCAATATGTTGCTTTTCCGAAACAAAATAAAGGTTTTCCATTTCAAAATAAGTAGATGGTAGGGGACCATCCTCCCATTCGTAAGGGACCATGCCTCAGCACTGGGGTCTTTAGTAGGCGATGGAAAACTGCCCGCCTGGTCCTTTTAGATAAGGGAAAATTGCTGTCATCCTGGAGACCACTATGTATGCTGGACACAGCTGGAAAGGGTTTTGAGAAACTACTTCTGCTTCGGCTACTGCCTGCAATAGAGCAGGCAGCGGATCTATCACCTAGACAGTTTGATTTCCGAAAAGGTCGCTCCACTGTCCATGCACTAACAGATGTAGTAACTGCAGTAAGAAGATCACAGGAAGGCAGTAGGTATTCAAGAAACCTTGCACTACTGGTGACCCTCGACGTGAAAAATGTCTTCAACTCTGTAAGATGGACTGATATGTTGGAGGCCCTGAGCACTACGTGTAAGCGCATACCTACCATCATCCCAATGTGGATTGCAAATGCTGTAATAACAACTAAACCAGCAGCCAGATATTTAGGAGTCATGTTGGACACCAAAATCACTTTTGGTGAACATTTAAAAAGAACTGCAGATAGAGTAGCACAAAAAACAGCAGTTCTTTGTCTCCTTATGAAGAACATTAACGGCCCTAGACCGTGCAAGAGACGCCTAATGATGACAGTGGTGCTGACGGGAGAACAGAGGAAGATGAACTGCACGGCTGGTGCCAAACATTCAGACGTGGATTGAAAGGAAACATGGAGAAGTGAACTTCTTCCTTACGCAGTTCTTTACAGGACATGGACTTTTTTATGGCTATTTGCATAAAATTGGGAAGGTATCTGCCCCAACATGTCTACACTGCCAGAACAAAGATGACGATGATGTGCTCCACACTTTCTTCAAATGCACCAAATGGGTGCCTGAAAGAGACCAGCTGATGGCAGACCTGGAGTTAGCTCCCCAGAGTTCAACACCAGAGGATGTTGGAAGTTGAAAGGAGCTGGACTGCTGTGGCAGAGTACACAGAAAGCATCCTTACAAGGAAGATACTATTAGAACGAGAAAGAGAGAGGAGGGAGCATCTGGTCCGCCCCCTCACCCAGAACTGATTAAACGCCCCAGGACTCAGCCCGAAGTAATGTGTTGAACGGTTCCGGACTGAGTTCCAACTTGGAAGAAAAGGGTTTTTTTTGTGGGTTTTTTTTTTCTTTTTCTTTTTTCCTAGTTGAAGTAACCCTTCAACCAGGGAATTTATTCAGCCTGCTCCCATCTCTGAATACAGGCGGTTTACATTATTAACTTTTATAAAATGAACATAAACATGATATAACAGAATAAATTAGGTTTCAAAATAAACACTTATAGTAGATCAAAATTCATAGAGTTCACAAACTCAATAAAATCAAACAAATGTTTGTTTATTAAATTAAAATATTCTACTGGCCAATCCGAACTGCTCAGCATCACTTTCCTGATGAGTAGTGCTCTTTCTTGCTCAAACAACGGGCGCCGGATGATCAGATGGTCCCATGTTTGTGATACGCGCTCACCACAAGTGCAAATCCCATCACTGAGCAAACCAAACCGCTGCAAATAGGCTTTATTCCTCCCGTGCCCTGTCAGAACCTGAGTAAGCTTGTAAGAGCACTCAAATTTAACCTTGAGCCTCCCTCTTACAGTTGGGAAAAACAGCTTTGTGTGCTGTGCTTTATCAGTGTTGGCATCCCACAGCAAGCTCCAGGCATTAATTGTCTCCTCACGCAACAATCTCCGAACATAAGATCGTGGAAATGCTTGGAATACTTCAGGCAGAGTGGTATCCTCGGCCGCTTCTTTGGCAAGTTCATCTGCAGCCTCATTTCCTACAATTCCCGAATGAGCTTTTAGCCACCTGACACCAATCCTCCACACACCACGAAGTTCGCGCAGGGACCCTCTTATTTGCTCGACTATGGGCAAATGGTTTCTGTGGTCTTGCAGCATTGCGATAGAAACCTCGCTGTCTGTCCAAACGCATGCTGACCTGTTTTCCTCGCAGACCACCTGGACGCCCAACCACCTCAGCGCCTCGGCAATGGCGAGGAGCACGGCCTGATTGTTTGAACATCCTGTTCCCAGTCGAAATTTGGAGCAGTGAACAGGTTCGCCAGAAACACCTCCATATGCCACTATTGCGCAGCCTGTAGCTCCGTTGATGAGACTCCCATCAGTGTAAACCTGATAAAAGGGTTCGCACTCTTCCGGAGGTGCCACATCCACAGCCACCGAGGGGTGAGGCCACATTCCTGGTCTCACCGGTAGATCCAAGGGTCGGCCTCGGAAACTTTTTCTCTGTCGTAAAGCCGCATAACTGCTGGCCTCAGACTCAATCCTCAGATCGATAGGCTTCTGACCCGAAACCATCCAACATGCTTGGAATGATATGGTCCTGTATCCTCTAATGACCCGAAGTAGCATAAGACGCTGTATAGATCTTAATCTTTTGACGTTTCGCTTAATTCTTAGAGCCTCGTGTCACACTGGAGCACCATATATCAACATGGGAATGATCGCCCCTTCGTAAATTACTTTCAAGGATTTACTTCGTATGCCCCAGTACACTTTAGCTGATCTTGCTAGAATATTGATGAGCTGTCTAACCTTTGTGGTGACAAAACTGATATGGGCCCCCCAAGACAACCGCTTATCAAAGACTATGCCCAGGTACTTCATTTCTGAAACCATGTCCAAAATAGTGTCTTTGAACTTAACTTTCACCTCCTGGGGTGGTCGACATTTTGTTATGTGCAAGACTTTGGACTTTGTCGGATTGAAAGACAGATTGAGGGACGATGCTCGTTCTGCCACCATAACCAGTGCCTGATTTGCCAACTGTTCAGCTTCTGATTCTGTTCTTCCTTTACTCATTATCATCAGGTCATCCGCAAATGCTATCACTTCCACCCCTGTTGGGTACCTCAACTCTAGCAGAGGGTTGTAAATGATCTTCCAAAAATCAAAAAAAATTTTGTGGGTTTGAATCCCACATAACCGGAAGATGCGGATCCTTCCAGGTATCTTACGAGATCCAACTCCAACTATCGATCTTGAAGATTTTCTCACCTGTCTGCCGAAAAAGAAGGACCATCCTCCCATTCATAGGGTACCAGCCATATGAAACCTGCCAATTCATAGGGGACCATCTACAGTGAACTTTATTTCTCTTAACGATCTTTATTTTGAAATGAAAGACTTTCATTTTGAAATGGAAAACCTTTAATTTGTTTCAGAAAACCTTTATTTATTTTCGGAAAACCTTTAATTTGACGCGGAAAAGCTATACAATATACCCCTGTTGCTGCTCCACAAGCACATAACAACCAAAAATGTAACAAGTCACTTTTCCTTGATGAAAAAATTCTATCACTCAGCAAAGCAAATATAGTACCTCAATATACCTTCCCAGTAACCTAGTTTGGTGTAGACCAGAAACCAAATTCCCTTCAATTGTCCAAACCACATAACCTCAGCCACTTCACCATCAATTTTGGTCGAATGAGGAATTTCACCATGTCGGAATTTCCTATTTTTGACCCCAAAATCGGATTCAGCACCTCGAAAAACCCCCTAAGGCAAACTTTCAGCCCGAACTTCCTAATTTACGAATAAACAAAACAGTGTAGAAAATACGAATGTTTAAAAAAACCGGGAAAATGACGTCATGCTGGAATAGTTCATTTATGGCCGCTTGAAGCGCTGAGATCGAGAAATCTATAGTCCCCAGATGCAAAATTTCACGAAACAGTAAAGTTCGAAATCGAAAAACTGAAGAAAAAAATAGAAAAAGCAAGATGGGGAAAATTAGGTTTCCTCTGTTTTTGTTTGATAACTTTTCTCTTAGAAAACACAATTTCGTCGTCCCAATGGGCAACACTGGGAGGAGACGGCGATCCGAACAGCCCAATCAGCGAGCGTTCCTGCTTCACGTCCGTTTTCCTGGTTAGTTTTGAAATCAAAAATTTTGATTGTCTCCCAAAAATAACAGGAGACTTATTTTCCGAAATCAGCCCGATTTTCATCTATCCCACACCATTAACTATTCAGGAAAAATGCAAACAGAATTCGATGAAATTCCTCATTCAGTCAGTCAGTTCGACAAAAGTAAATTTGTCAAGTAATAGCTTTATTCCAAATTCAACAGTAACAAATACACAACAAATAATACGTTAATAGGTATTTTAGGGATGAAAATTGTTCATATACCTACCAAAAGAAAACTATAAAACTATTTTAAAAAATCTATAAATCTGAAAACTATAAAACGAAAACTTTCCACCGGTTTTCAGGCAACAAGTGGGCAGTGGAGTGACATATAAAGGCCTGGCTGCTGCGGATTACGGGTCCATCCCTTCTTCGCTGGGAGGACTGTCCGCTAAGATCTACTTCCGACCAGGCGTGGCTGCCAGTAGAGATCGTCTTCAGCTGTACTACGTGAGAATAGCCACTTTGGACGGCCACAGGTTCGTACGATATGAGGCAAATTCTTAGCTTGAACCAGCCAACCACTAGATTCCAGCTTGCTTCGCCTCCATGGCGAAGCAAGCTCGATTATCAAGTGCGTAATAGTTGGCGCGGACAAAAATTTACGTCATAAACTATTTCAAAATTCAGTTGAATTGAGTAAGTCTGTGCAATATTTCATTAAAGATTCTACTTTGATAACGTACGAGTTCCATTGTGTAGAGATGTTCATTAAGTCGGAATGCAAACCACCGGCACCTAGCCAAACTGATATCAAGTCATTTCTCCAAAATTTTGCTCGTTTAGTCCTCAGCAGACCTGTTTCACTTGGCGCAGGACCGTGAGAGGTAAGCAGAGATGATCGCCAACCTTCAATAATGGAGGTGGCACTACAAGAAGAGGTCCTGAGTAGCCAACAGGTTTTGCAGTTACGCGTTGATTAGTCGCATTCAGCCACTTTTGGAGTCGACTGTCGCAATCTAAAAAATCAGATATTTGTCAATTCAATTAGAAAAATTAAAAAGCTGTGAGTGGTCTCATGCGATTCTAAAAATTCAATGGTAGGTACCTATCTTAAATTTGTGAAAAAACACAAACGGTGGATACAGCTTTCGTACAAGTACGCAACCACGAGAGACATTTTATGTCTTTGCGCCCCCTTTCCCCTTCATATAAAACCCCGTGTTGTCCTTTTGTTTGTGGAAATTTGATTGTGCTCGTTGATGGTTGCGATGTAATGTACGTAAACATTAGAGAGTTTTTGGTGCCAAAATCTCACGGGCCCCGTTAGGAGGAGACTAGCGCGAGCAACAGAGGATGCTACCCAGTTGAAGGAGGAAGGACGTTAACTTTGGACAGGGGGGGGAATGGAGGCGCTCGTCACGGTGGGCCTCGAGGAACGGGTGACTGTCAGGGGGCACCCTTTCATCGTCGCCCGCTGATGTCGGGAGGCAAATCCATCGTCACCCACGAACTCAGTGCTTTGTGAAGAGGTTTCACGGGCCCGTTAGTGGTTTCCAAAAACTCGCTATTCATTTAAACCCGCCCTCTCAAATTTCAGGTTCCTGCGTTCAACAGGAGAGGAAATGGCCTTGGAGCTCACTCAGCTGATCAGTGACCACTCAGGCGCCTTCAGCATTCTCCATTGACCCCCCCTCTCAAATTTCAGGTTCCTGCGTTCAACAGGAGAGGAAATGGCCTTGGAGCTCACTCAGCTGATCAGTGATCACTCAGGCGCCTTCAGCATTCTCCTTTGACCCTGCCTATCAAATTTCAGGTTCCTGCGTTCAACAGGAGAGAAAATGGTCTTGGAGCTCACTCAGCTGATCAGTGACCACTCAGGCGCCTTCAGCATTCTCCATTGACCCGCCCTCTCAAATTTCAGGTTCCTGCGTTCAACAGGAGAGGAAATGGCCTTGGAGCTCACTCAGCTGATCAGTGATCACTCAGGCGCCTTCAGCATTCTCCTTTGACCCTGCCTCTCAAATTTCAGGTTCCTGCGTTCAACAGGAGAGAAAATGGCCTTGGAGCTCACTCAGCTGATCAGTGACCACTCAGGCGCCTTCGGCATTCTCCATTGACCCGCCCTCTCAAATTTCAGGTTCCTGCGTTCAACAGGAGAGAAAATGGCCTTGGAGCTCACTCAGCTGATCAGTGACCACTCAGGCGCCTTCAGCATTCTCCATTGACCCGCCCTCTCAAATTTCAGGTTCCTCCGTTCAACAGGAGAACCCCTTCATATTTCCCCTTCGCGTAACGCTCCCCGCGTGACGATTTTTCATTTATGTGCCATAGTAAAGACATAAAATGTCAAAAAGTTTTTTATTTTGTACAACCTAAGTAATGCATAACAAACGTCAAATCTAGTACAAAACAGTCTGTCCCGATCATAAGTGGGTGAAGGGAGAGCAAATGAGAGCCCCCGGCGCCACCCGACCGGCCCCAAGCCCCACCCACCATGATGGCTCCCCGCGTAAGAAACACCCAAGATAGAAGCGACTGCCACGCTAGTGACCAGCCAATTCCACTCCGGGATACTCAAACGCATCCCACTCCCAACAGGGAAAAGGGCACAAGAGAGCCGCCCCCAGGATGGATAGGGCGACCACTGACCAACAAGAGAACCCCATTCATACACTCATTCATTAAATTTTGATTTTTGATGATTCGATTTTGATGAGTCCAGCGGCAATATTTCAGTTTTTTAATTCCCTAGGGCCGTGCACTAATGAATTTCTAAAATCCTTAAAAATTTCAAATTTAGGTACAACTTTTTACGTTTTTGCGCCTTCAATTTCGTGAAATACTAACCCGGAAAGAGGAACAAACTGCGACCGACTGAGACCCCCTTAACTATAACGGTATCTACGAGCGTTATTAGAGAGTTTTTGCTTCACACGGTGGCGAGCTCCCGTGAACGTGAAGCTACGGAAAACTGGAGTTGATGCTAACCTCCCCACTCCTTTTGCTTCCTCACTACCGAAGGTAGGGAAGCTTTGTATTCGTGAAAGAAGTGAAAAAAAAACTCGGCGCTTTGCGCCTCGGCGGGGGGCTCCGCCCCCCCCCCTGCACCCCCCGGTTTATTTCTTTTTCCATACTCTGTATGAAATCATAGGAACACAGAATGGTTTTTGCGATACTAGTCATCCGTTAAATAAAAAACAACAATAATAAATGTGGAGTTGACATTAACATGACAACCAATAAACATATCACCAGATGTTTTTTCTGTCGCTTTTTCGTGACGATTTTTTTTCGGTAGGTCATCGCAAAAACACATTCTGTGTTAAAATGTCCTCCAAAATCAAAATTTCCACTTGCTTTTTGCGTTTTAGAGCTTCCCGAACAATTTTGGTTCCGTGTCTGTCTGTCTGTCGGTCTGTCTGTCTGTCTGTGGTCAATCCTTGTCCCGGGCAAAACTATACTAACCTGTGGTCCGATTTTGATGAAATTTTCAGGGATTGTGCGGGTTAGGTCCTAGACGGTCCCCTATCAATTTCAGCACCTTCGGACCAATAGGAGCGAGTGCGCATGCGCAAACGTGAATTTCCTGGGACCTCGGTTTCTAATGAACCGATTTTGCTCAAATTTGGAGGTTAGTTAGGGACTAACTTCTAAGAGACACCCTATAAGTTTCAATCAAATTGGTCAAGCAATAGCCGCTGCGCATGCGCGAACTCTAAATTTATTGTTACAACCAAAACTCCGCAACTATTCAACCGATTTCGATGAAATTTTCAGGGATTGTGTGGGTTAGGTCCTAGACGGTGGACCGCTAATATTTTGGTATTCAATAACTCTTTGAATCATAATTTTTTCGCCAACTGATTCTATACGTCCATGTTACAATGAGTGAGGAAGCTATACTGCCCACCCAACTTGGCAGACGTTTTTACCACGGGGCCGTGACTGTCACCATGGAAACGGGACGCTCCGTGGATTCTGTTATCATAACCTGACACCGCCACCATTTTGTCTGTGACAAGTTCGCCACCATTTTCGTTTCTTGCTCGAGTGGACGGCACAGAAAGGAACCAACTACAAAAACCTAGTTTTGAGTGATCAAGCATCAAAGTTATTTCAAGTTTGTAAATCAGGTGATAATTGTATTGGAATTTCCTTCTTTTTCTCTCAAATTTAAATTAATTCCGCGCCATTTCCTACTTCGAGAGCATGCGATATCTGTAGTAGAACGCTTAAAATTAAAATTATATGTAGTTGATTTCTTTTTGAGATTTTGGAAAACGCTGTTACCAAATTTGAGTGATGAACCAACTCAGTTGGTTACATTCTGAGGAATTCTAAACGATTATTCACATTCAACAATCAGTTGTTTGCAATCCTAAATTCATCATTCTTCTAGAAGAAAGCGATACCTTACTCATGATCTCACCCTGACAAATCCTCAAAAATATATTTTTATAGGTTTTTATATAATCCTGTCTCCATTTTTTTCCGACCAAACAGTATTCTGGGTATTATTGGTAGGTGTAGTAGTAAACAGGGTGTTTCACGAAAAGGTTTTCACCCCTCTTCATTTCCCCAGAATTCAGCATAAAAAACGTCTGCCAAGTTGGGTGGGCAGTATAGCTTCCTCACTCATTGTAACATGGACGTATAGAATCAGTTGGCGAAAACTCGGCGCTGCGCGCCTCGGCGGGGGCATCGCCCCCTGCACCCCCGGATGATTTCCGCTTAGAGCCTAATGGCTAAAATGTGACATACCTTGAAAAGGTTTTTGCTCCCTCTCCCTCTTTATCTTTCTTCCACTGTAATATTTAAGCTCACTCAGCTGATCAGTGACCACTCAGGCACCTTCAGCATTCTCCATTGACCCGCCCTCTCAAATTTTTCCTGCGTTCAACAGGAGAGAAAATGGCCTTGGAGCTCACTCAGCTGATCAGTGATCACTCAGGCGCCTTGACTATTCTCCATTGCATGCGCAGCGGCTATTGCTTGACCAATTTGATTGAAACTTATAGGGTGTCTCTTAGAAGTTAGTCCCTAACTAACCTCCAAATTTGAGCAAAATCGGTTCATTAGAAACCGAGAAACCGAGGTTCCAGGAAATTCACGTTTGCGCATGCGCACTCGCTCCTATTGGTCCGAAGGTGCTGAAATTTATAGGGGACCGTCTAGGACCTAACCCGCACAATCCCTGAAAATTTCATCAAAATCGGACCACAGGTTAGTATAGTTTTGCCCGGGACAAGGATTGACCACAGACAGACCGACAGACAGACAGACAGACACGGAACCAAAATTGTTCGGGAAGCTGTAAAACGCAAAAAGCAAGTGGAAATTTTGATTTTGGAGGACATTTTTTTTTTTCACTTCTTTCACGAATACAAAGCTTCCCTACCTTCGGTAGTGAGGAAGCAAAATTGGGACCAACGCTATTTGGACACGCCGTAATAATATTTTGTCACTGACTCACCTCCAATTATTGCAATATCCGTAAATTTTCTCTTTTTCTATCACCACAAAAATATTTGACATTGTTGTTGTTTACTTTGTTATTTGCACCGCAAGTCTGGAAAGTCAATGTTATTTGTACCAGTAACCAGTTTCTCCGATTTCATGGCTCAGGTGCACCAACTTATATATAGTTCTTGTTAATTTTCTTTTTCACACAATGTACGTGTGTAATTTTGTTTCAATTATTCAATCAATTTAAACCTGTTTCTCTAATAATTAGAGAATAATAATTTCTCTAATAATTATTATTCTGGATGAGTTTGGCGTTGTGAAAGTGCAGTGAAGTGTCTCGAGTCAACCTTTCTTCAGCTACCTTGCCTTCATCTATCATGTCAGCACTGCATTTTCTGGGATTCGAACGGCGCAGGATTTTCTCCGTTGTCTTGTTCTATGCTCGTACCAACCACCTCGAACCTTTATCTTTTGCCATTTACCTATTTAAAATTGTATCTTTATATCGCGCAACTTTCCCTTGTATATGTAATCTCGGGCATTTTGCAATTTCGTTACGAGCTGCAATATCCTTCAGTATCATTCTCAATATCCTGTTTGGATGTAATACTTCGAAGTGCCATTGGAAGGGCTGTTCAGCCGGTGAAGACGCTCGTATCTGCTCTACACTTCTCGATCGAGATATGATGGAATCCGTTTATTGCAAGATGATGTTGCCTGAGGATTGACGCTTCAAGAGTTCCCGGCAAACGCAAATACAGGTGGATGGTATCGGTTCTCTCAACTTTTGGGTGAGTTACATGTCCAATAAAATACCTACCTTGGATACCTGTTGGCCGAGATCAACCTGAGGAAACAAGTACTCATTAGTATCGCGCAAATACCTTCCCTTTTTGGACTTCTGACATCAACACTTCTTCTATCCAGCCGTTTATCTTCAGTTACCTACTAGGTAGTCGAAAGAACATTTGAATTTCACAGCATCCAAACTGAATAGGTCAACTCATGTTTGTTTGGTATAAGTCCTTACCTATAATTCATTTTTCTCCACGGCCGTTTAGGTAGGACCTAGAAACCCTGCGAATGACTTATTATACAGAGTTGAACAGTATTTACCATTTAACCTTTTGTTATCATTTTGTATCAACCTGCAACCTTTTCTTTTCTTTTCATACAAAATACTTACACTAGATACTATTGCTTCAGTGTCTCCAAACACTTAATTTTGGAGTGGTCCTTCTGAGCTATCACTATTATTTATTTATCACTATTTCATTTATTTTTTGGCTATTTTTATCACTCAGCCTGAAAACAGGATTTGAATAATTGGCATTGGACATTTACCTTCCAAGCCCCATTCAGCCTTTTCATTGGTCCTTCGAGCCGGATATATCGAGCCTTCTTTACCTACCTACCATTTCTATATGAACTTATAGTCCTTTATTTTTGTGTTGTTTGTGTAGGTACTTAGCAAAATCCTACCTATTTATCTGTTTTGTTTATTATCTATGGTATAATTTACCAATTCTCTAGCAACTTAATTTACCTATTTTCCGTGTGCATATTATATTCCTGGGTAATATTGAAATCTTTGATATTTTTGTGGTGCCTTTACATAGCAGTGATATTTTTTTCTATTTTTTGATCTGCTCAATCTAGATTTACTTACTAATTTTGAGTCCTTTTTTTTCACCATACTCCTTTGAGTCAAACATTTCTCACCATGAATGACGGAGGTTCTTCGAATGTATCAGTGAGGGGTATCAACAAGATCCAGCGCCGTATTAAGGATATGGGTTCTGACATTCAGGCCATACGCAACAAAGGTCTCGCTGCAATCACTGCTTTACCTGAACGAAATGTTTTTAGGGGTATGCACGGTTCTTTGACTCCATTGTATGACAAATTCATTGCAAAATGGGATGAAGCAATTGAATATGCTTTGGATCACGATATCATCTTTCCAACAGCCGACGATACAGCCTATCTGGAATCGGTAAAAGCACATTATTATGATGCGCTGGGATATGGCATTCAACTTTTCAGTACACCCACTGCTGTAACGTCTACCAACCAGTCGAGTATCAATGCAACCTTAGGCTCTGCACACACAACTCGTGCTATACTCCCAAAAATACATATCAAGCCATTTAAAGGGGATATTTCCCTTTGGCCCACCTTCAAGCAAATGTTTGTTTCTCTGATAAGGGGGGATGAGAACCTGACTGATGCCGAACGCTTTCACTACCTCATTTCTTTCTTGGATGGACCTGCGAGGGACTGCATCAAATATGTCCCAGTTAGTGATGTCAACTTCTTGCAGGCTTGGGATGGTTTGTGTAAAATGTATGACAATAAAAGGAAGCTAGCTTGCCACTACCTAGATAAGCTTCTTTCTTTCAAACCCAGCCATGGAAAACCTACTTCAGATTCCTTACAAACCTATTTGTCAAGTGTCACAGAGACCGTGGTATCTTTGCAAAATTTAGGTATACCAGACCTAGAACAGTACTTACTTTGCGAACTGTCGCTGAAAGGACTTGACCAACGTACTAGGGAAGCCTTCGAGCTCTCCATGGTCAACACTAACTTCCCTACCTTCGACATGCTAAGGACATTTGTCAGGGGAAGATGCCATGCTCTACAGATGAGTGAGGAATTATACCCCTCTCATTCTAAACCATCAAGCAATGTCTTACAACAATCTTCAATCAACGTCAAACCTCCAAACAGGTATTCATCACCGAAACAGGTGTTGCTTACCACCGATGCTGCCAATAATGGTAGTCATTCATCTGGCAACGTTTCCAGACTATCACCAACTACCTTATCATGCTATATCTGTAAGGGTACACATATTATCTCGGATTGTAATCGTTTCAAGAAAAGCAATCCACAACAACGTCTTGATCTCTTGAAGGGTTTTTCTGGATGTCGTAACTGTCTTCATCTCTTCCATAAAACTAAGGAATGTACATCAAAGTACAGTTGTCGTATCTGTAAGGGTCGACATCATTCAGACCTGCACTTATCGCCTGTATCTAAGACCGCAGACCAGTCACCATCTCATCAACAAGTACCTGCATTGCCATCTAACTCCCGTTCTGATCCCTCATTGTTTGTGGGTGCTAGTACAGCTTCTAGCAAACAAGAAGGTGTTCTCTTGGGGACAGTACAAGCCAGTATTGTGGACTCCAAAGGTCAACTCCAGCAATTTAGAGGGCTTTTGGATCCAGGGAGTCAATTTAGTTTTATCACCTCAAATTGCGCCAAGAAACTGGGAAAATCAACCCGTCCTTATAACGGAACCATTTCTGGTGTCAATTCATCGCATCTTCGCAATATCTCGGGCAAAGTTAACATTGCCTTTTCACCTCCGTCTGCCATGTCTCTATTGGAGACTGAGGCTATCGTTATACCAACAATAACTCCACCACTCCCGCAAGTTCCTCTGAGTTCTGCTATCTGGCAAGATTACCTGTCATACCCACTCAGTGACCCACAGTTCACGCAGTCTTTACCAATTTCGTTTTTGATTGGTGCGGATCTGTTCACTGAGGTGATTGCCGGCACACCTATAGTAATCCATGAAAATGGTCCCCGCCTTATAGATACCATTTTTGGATTTACCGTGATGGGTAGGTTCTCCTGCAATGATGCTTCTTCTCACTCCGTTTCCTTATTATCAATTGCAGATACTACTGACATCATTGAAAGATTTTGGAAGGTAGAGGAACCGTGTATGGAACCTGCTGTTGCTCCAGAGGATGCGGCTTGTGAGAAGCACTTTGTTGATCATCATTATCGTACTGATGCAGGTAGATATGTTGTGTCCCTGCCTTTTAGATCTCCTCAACCATCTATTGTACCAAATATTAACAGAGCCATCAGTAGATTCCATTCTCTGGAGACCAAATTTTTGAAGAATCCTCAGCTACATCAGGAGTACTCTGCTTTCATGCAAGAATATCTGGATCTAGGGCATATGAGTCCAGCTACCACAGAACCATCATACCTAATACCTCACCATCCTGTATATAAAGATGATAATGCAGGTGGGCAAAAACTAAGAGTGGTTTTTGATGCCAGCTTCCGCACACCTACGGGTTCGCTGAACCAACATCTATTTACAGGTCCCAAATTGCAATCAGATCTGGGTGCTGTCATTTTAAATTTTCGTCGTTTCAAGTATGTCGTTTCTTGTGATGTGGTTAAGATGTTTCGACAAATCTTGGTCAATCCTGATGATCGTAAATATCAACAAATAGTCTGGCGCTTTCAACCAACTGATCCATTGACCTTCTATGAGTTGAATACGGTAACTTATGGGCTTACCAGTTCACCATATCAATCACAACGTGTGCTCCATCAACTTGCCATAGACGAGGGTCATCGTTATCCAGCGTGTGCAGCCATTCTGCGAGAAAACACTTATATTGATGATTTGGCCTTTGGGGCAAATTCTGTTGATGAGGTTTTCGCCTTGAAAACTGATTTGGTACAGTTGTTGTCCTTAGGAGGCTTTTCTTTGAGCAAATGGAAGACCAATCATACACCTTTATTTGAATTGGAGGATGTATCTCAACAACCTGTTCCCTTCTGTACTGAAGAGGGTACTGTGACCAAAATCCTCGGTATGAGCTGGGATCCCAACTCGGACACCTTTTGTTATCAAGTAACCCAACCACAGGATGGATATACTAAACGCATTATCCTTTCCATAATTGCCAGATTGTTCGACCCACTTGGTTACCTAGCTCCAGTTGTGTTCCATGCCAAGAAGATTCTTCAAGAAACCTGGAAGGCAGGAATCGGATGGGATGACGTTGTACCAGATTTTGTTCAGACCCAATGGAGTCAGTTTGTGAGCGATTTCTCGTCTCTGACACTTATATCAATACCTCGGTTGTTACCCATTTCATCAACTTCATATCAACTCCTCTACTTCTGTGATGCCTCAGAAGATGGTTATTGCGCTGTAGCGTATCTACGATCAACACATGGTTCAACTTCAACATTATCTTTATTGAAGGCCAAGACCCGTCTTGCCCCTCTCAAACCTTTAACCATTCCTCGTTTGGAACTATGCGCCGCAGTTCTTATGGCACAATTAATTAAATCTCTCGAACCTGTCATGAAGCATTATCTCATCAGTGCCACTTATTGTTTCTCTGATTCTACTGTGGTTCTGTCCTGGTTGAAAACTCAACCTCACCGACTGCAGACTTTTGTTGCCCATAGAGTGCAACAGGTTTTGGATGTCACCAAACCAGAATGGTGGTTTCATATCAAGGGCGTGGATAATCCAGCCGATGTTGGTTCAAGAGGTGTGTTGCCTTCCGCTCTGGTGAACCATGAGTTATGGTGGTCTGGACCTGAATGGTGTTGCCAGCCTGTATCTCAATGGCCCCTTTCGTCTGATCTCATCCCTAGCCTGGAAGTACCAGAAAGGAATCTCACTCTGATTACTGTCAGCCCTTATCAAGAACACATAAGCTTTATCAATCGCTTTTCATCTTTTACCAAACTCATTAGAGTATTGGCATATGTCAGGAGATTTATCAGCAATTCCCGGATCCCAAAGCGCAAGCGAAGGAAACGTCGCATTGGTACCATCAGTATTTTCGAGTTCAATCAAGCTCAAGAGCTTTGCATCACATTTGTACAACGCTATTATTTTCCAGAGGCATTCAAGCATGACTCTCAATCCTTACCAACTGATTTGAAGAAGCTTGCTATTTTTATAGATCATGTTGGGTTACTTCGTGTTGGTGGTCGTTTAGCCAATGCCCCTATAACAACAGACCATAAGCATCCTGTATTGTTACCAGCAAGATCTCATCTAACAAATCTGATTATCGATCATGTGCACAAGGTAAACTTCCATGCTGGACCTTCAGCCATGCTTGCATTCCTGCGCCAGCGGTTCTGGATTCCTCGAGCAAGGAACTTAGTCAGGATGCACAAATCCAAATGTATAACATGCATAAGATATTCTAATGTTACTAACAACCCCTACATGGGAAACCTTCCAGCTTCTCGCTTCAACTGTGTGCGTCCATTTCTCAACTGTGGAGTGGATTTCGCTGGACCCTTCATGTGCCGCACATCTTCAAATCGCAAGACCAGCGTTGTAAAATCATATTTATGTCTTTTCGTTTGCCTCGCTACACGAGCAGTCCATCTTGAGCTTGCCATCTCTTTATCAATTGAAGCATTTTTGGACGTGTTTGACCGTTTTGTGTCACGGAGAGGTCTGCCAGATCAAATATTTTCTGACTGCGGCACTAATTTTGTGGGCAGCTCTGGTTATCTGCGTGATATCTACCAGTGGTTTATGAGTGAACATCACCAATCATCCATCATGAATCACACTAATCATCTTGGCATCAAGTGGTGTTTCAACCCTCCTGCTTCACCCCACATGGGAGGTAGCTGGGAGTCCCAGATCAAGCAAGCCAAACATCTACTGGTCAAGGAATTTGGTAATCAATCATTTACTCAACCTGAACTTTCGACCATGTTCGTCAAAGTTGAGGCAATCATGAACTCTCGTCCTTTGCAGCCACTCTCTGACAGCCCGGATGACTTGGAAGCCTTGACGCCAGGACATTTCCTCATTGGCCAGCCGCTTAATGCTTTGCCTGAGCAGGACTTTACCGATCTTCCTGTGGGTAGACTCAATCGCTGGCAACTCCTGCGTGAGAGAGTGCAGCATTTCTGGAGCAGATGGAAGCGTGAGTACCTCAGCACCTTACAACTCCGCAATAAATGGTCGACAAAGCAGCATAACATGAAGACTGGAGACATAGCGCTACTACGAGATTCAAACACTGCTCCCAGCTATTGGCCTTTGGCCAGAGTACAGGAAGTTCACCCTGGAGCTGATGGCATTGTTCGTGTGGTGACCGTCAGAACAAGCCGTGGAGTCTACAAACGATCCATTGTGAATCTGGTGCCACTGCCTGTGCATCCTATGGATTCAGCATCATGAAAGTTGCTTGATGCAGGCTGCGTGGTGAGTACTGCTCCAAAATAGGGGGAGTATGGACACGCCGTAATAATATTTTGTCACTGACTCACCTCCAATTATTGCAATATCCGTAAATTTTCTCTTTTTCTATCACCACAAAAATATTTGACATTGTTGTTGTTTACTTTGTTATTTGCACCGCAAGTCTGGAAAGTCAATGTTATTTGTACCAGTAACCAGTTTCTCCGATTTCATGGCTCAGGTGCACCAACTTATATATAGTTCTTGTTAATTTTCTTTTTCACACAATGTACGTGTGTAATTTTGTTTCAATTATTCAATCAATTTAAACCTGTTTCTCTAATAATTAGAGAATAATAATTTCTCTAATAATTATTATTCTGGATGAGTTTGGCGTTGTGAAAGTGCAGTGAAGTGTCTCGAGTCAACCTTTCTTCAGCTACCTTGCCTTCATCTATCATGTCAGCACTGCATTTTCTGGGATTCGAACGGCGCAGGATTTTCTCCGTTGTCTTGTTCTATGCTCGTACCAACCACCTCGAACCTTTATCTTTTGCCATTTACCTATTTAAAATTGTATCTTTATATCGCGCAACTTTCCCTTGTATATGTAATCTCGGGCATTTTGCAATTTCGTTACGAGCTGCAATATCCTTCAGTATCATTCTCAATATCCTGTTTGGATGTAATACTTCGAAGTGCCATTGGAAGGGCTGTTCAGCCGGTGAAGACGCTCGTATCTGCTCTACACTTCTCGATCGAGATATGATGGAATCCGTTTATTGCAAGATGATGTTGCCTGAGGATTGACGCTTCAAGAGTTCCCGGCAAACGCAAATACAGGTGGATGGTATCGGTTCTCTCAACTTTTGGGTGAGTTACATGTCCAATAAAATACCTACCTTGGATACCTGTTGGCCGAGATCAACCTGAGGAAACAAGTACTCATTAGTATCGCGCAAATACCTTCCCTTTTTGGACTTCTGACATCAACACTTCTTCTATCCAGCCGTTTATCTTCAGTTACCTACTAGGTAGTCGAAAGAACATTTGAATTTCACAGCATCCAAACTGAATAGGTCAACTCATGTTTGTTTGGTATAAGTCCTTACCTATAATTCATTTTTCTCCACGGCCGTTTAGGTAGGACCTAGAAACCCTGCGAATGACTTATTATACAGAGTTGAACAGTATTTACCATTTAACCTTTTGTTATCATTTTGTATCAACCTGCAACCTTTTCTTTTCTTTTCATACAAAATACTTACACTAGATACTATTGCTTCAGTGTCTCCAAACACTTAATTTTGGAGTGGTCCTTCTGAGCTATCACTATTATTTATTTATCACTATTTCATTTATTTTTTGGCTATTTTTATCACTCAGCCTGAAAACAGGATTTGAATAATTGGCATTGGACATTTACCTTCCAAGCCCCATTCAGCCTTTTCACTATTCTTTATGATTTTTTGTGAGGAATTCAGGAAAAATACTTTCGCGCGAATACTTGCGGGCAATTGCGCGCAATTGACACCAACTTCATTTATTCAAATGGACCCCCCCCCCTTTTTTTTAATCACAAATTCGAATTCAACGTCAAATTTCATGACAAATTCATACCCGAACCAAATTTTGTTATTGCGCGAAACCTGACTTTTTGAACGCTCTAAGTTGCGCAACTCCACAATTGCACAAAAATTAGGTTTTGGAGGACCCTAACTGTGGCACATCTTTTTTCATAATTTTTTTACTCTGAATCACAGGGTGTCATCGTTTTTAAATTTGACTGGTATTTTTCTATTTTTTCTATTTTGCGCATACTATGCGCAAACTGCATATTATGCAGTTTGACGCATAGTTATTAATTTTACTATCAAATTGCAATTACAATTAAATTGTTGGCAAACTTCTTATAAACTCATGAACACAATAATTGTGTTCATTCTTAGTCACATGCTATTTATAAAATGCCAATTATTGGCATTTTAGAAATAGCATATGACTAAGAATGATGATATCTTAGGCCTATCTTTTGTTATAAGTTTTTCTCTCAGTCCCAAAATTTTCAGAGTTCACGTATGGTATTACACCTAATTAATAAATACCTACTTATATTTTGAAATATAATAAATGACAATAAACTCGGGAAAATTATTATATTTTTAAAATTGCACATGGGTAAGAATGAGTTTTCAATGTATTATTGCCTGAACACATTTTTAGATCAGTTTTCTTTCACTATTAATCAAGTGAAATATCAAATGAAATTATGATCATGTGAACTACCAATATCATTCGTGATTGTATTCAGACCTCAAAATTCAACGTGTGTTAGGCAATGTTTATCTTATTAAAATTACTTTTCGTATGGGGGGACTATACCTACATATATTTTTGCACAGAGTTAATTAAACCTCTATTGAAGTTCCACTGCAGTGCTCTGTAATAACCTCAAGTAGTTTCAATGTGAGGTAGGTACTTATTTTTAAAGTATATTTTGGCAAGAATTGAAGAAGAAATCTTGCGATTCACAACACCAAAGCAATGTAATAACTGTTATCAATGTGTAACCTACCTAAAGGTTGCATCTTGCGGTGGCAGGAACCCGACCGCGGGAGGGGACCGTGTGAAGAGCGCTTCACACGGGCGGGCTTCACGAACGCGCGGCCCCGCGACAACTTCGGGAAATTTCGTACCTTTTCGGTCATCATCGGACCGCGTTATTTCCACGGACGGTCCCTCCCACGGTGTGCCCGTGTGAAGCAAAAACTCTCTATTATAGCGTTGGTTCGGTTTGATTGTTCACAGTTGGACGTTCTGCGGCAGAGAGAAGTTTTTCGAATCCAACGATCAGCGAGACATGGCCGTCGCATCGGCCGAACTCTCCCTCGGATTCTGCTGAAGAACTACATAAGTCGAACGACCAAATATTAAGATAGATATCAAAGAAATGTGTTTATAAGATAAACTATAGCAGAGGGCGTTTAAAGCAAAACAAGCAAATAATCAAAGTTCTTGGTTTTTGGATACAAACTTGAAAGATTTCTACCTTGTATTCTAAAAATTACGCAAAGTTATTCGCTCTATATTCTTAGCTTCAGGATAACTTCATGAAGATGAGAGCGGAAAGCTTTGTGAATCTTTCTGAGTCGACACCTTAAAAGAAATTTGCACTTTCAAATGTATTTTTCAGGTAGCGAACCTTTTAAGAAAACTCTATTTTGAGAACAACGATTTTCTTCGAAACCACATTGATTGCTGGTTCATCCTGTGCCAATTTCTTGAGTGTAAACGGAGTTTTCACCTGCTGTTTTTTGTGTAAGTGAAGTTTTCATGCGATTATTTTCTCTAAAAATTTACTTGGCTGCATGGGAATAGAGAAATTTTCTCAGGCTGAGCACTAGCTTAGGACAAAGTTGAGTTTGACGGTTGACGAACGTCGTATGACAAACAGTCGTTTGACAGAACGTCATATTGACAAAAATGTCGTCCAAAACTCTTCGGAAACAAGCTATGTAGCTTAGAACAAGTTTGCTGACAAATGAAATTTCAAATCAGATGTAAAATCAGTATAATAGTTCGGACGAGCTGAATTCAGCATTCAAAGTTCAGCTGAAGCGTTGAAAGTTCAGAAAATTCAGCTGAAAGTAGAGAAAAGTTCGGAAAAGTTCGTTGAAAGTTTAGCTGAAGCGCGGGAAAAAATAAAGTCGAAAAGGTAGGAAGCTGTCGCGTCAACTGCGCCCATGTGAACCAGCTGACCCCCAATCGCCTCAACTGCGTTGACCGTGCTCATGTGAACCCAGCTTAAGGCCCGCCGCAAATTGAACCCAGCACACGCACAGCCCACGCCGACCCCATCCCCAACCCAAGACCATGGGCTGGGTCGGGTACCGCATATTGAACCCAGTCGTGTGCCACATCCACGATTCGAGATGTTCTCCAACTCACTGATTGAGCTCCTCCTGGATCTCGATTCAGAGTCAGAGACTGAGGAAGTTATTACTTTGTATTCTTCAATTGAACGAAAAAAAAGTAAAAGAAATACCTATTTAGCTGGGAGAAGTACTGGTGGTGAACTTAAAGTGTTTTCGGAAGTTCCTGACAATGTTTTCAAGGCAAGTTTTCGGCTTATCCGGGAACAGTTTGGCGAAATTCATGAACTAATAAAAAGTGACGTCACGGGAGGTGAATGCAACGCCCAAAAACAAAGAAAAGTTAGCGCAGTAGGCGGAGGGATGTAAATTTTTTTATTCGAATTTCCGATTCTACGATCGAGAAGTAAACCATCGGATTTTGAGAGGAGGTTAAAATGTCTTCCTCGCTCGATTCCCAAGATTCATCAATTAAAATAATAAACCAAAAATGTCTCCTTGTGCCCCTCAAAATATATTATACAAAAAGGATGAACTTCCTCTAGGCTTTGTGAATGTCAAAATGACAGAAAATGAAAGAGTCCTTTCTTACATACATCTTTATATTTTCTATCTGAAGGACGTCCCCTGAAATTCATACTTTTCCAAACAATAAGTTTTAATTTTTCATAAGTATAAGAAATAAAGATAACAGATTTTAAAATAAAAAAATCACTGTATATGTACTGTTTTTTGGTAAAATATTTTTTTTAAATAAAATTATATTAATGGTCGTCAATACCACTCCGTCCATTTTAATAAAATTTTTATAAAATGTTCCAATAGAATGATGTTCCTTTATAGAATGTTCCAAAACGGATGGTCCCTGACAAGTTCAATTAACTTCTCATCCATTTTTGGATAGGAAACAACGCACCCACGACCCACGAAAACTGTGCGGCACATACAAACGGACCCACGCGTGGAGAGCAACTGAGTGGGATAGCCGTGGGCTGGGTTCAATATGCGGTACCTAATGCAAAACTATGTTTCACATTCCTACCCACGCATGGGTCGGACGTGGGCTGTGCGTTGCTGGGTTCAATTTGCGGCGGGCCTAACCCATCCAATGCGGCTTGAATTTACTTGGCTCCTCGTCAGTGCGTCAAAAATGTATATAATTTTTTTCTCCCCAAAACCTATTTTGACGTGATAACGTCTTATAAATTGGTTTACCGGGAGACACTTCAAGAAACTGCGTTACGCTCCGCTCACGGAGGGGGTGCAGCTCGGCGCTCCCTAAAGCGCCCCCCCCCCGCGTCCACCCCTTTCCCGGCGCTCACAAAAGCGGGAGCGCCCCGCCCCCCTTCCCTGGCACTCACTCCCCCCCCCACCCATGGGAAATACCTACTACCTACGGGAAATACCTACTCTGTGCAACTTGACAAAGAATTTTATTTTATCCTTCTTCCTACTATACGAATGAATATTAACATTAAAATTATTTTACCACTCAAAGTCGTTGTCACGTAAAACTTTCGCCCGTATACCGACTTTACAGGCAACAACACAGGGTTTGTTTTTTTTTTACGTATTATACATTTTTTCAAGATTTTACTTTTTTTTTGGCGGGAAAATATGATTTTCATTTGTGTCCGAGGAAGTCTCGGGCGCCGCCGTGGCTATTGATTCTTTTGTCTGGGAATGTGTTGGCGAGTACCAGGTTGCTAACGATGCCTCGTCCAAACATAATTTTTTCCTCGCTTTTTTCATTCTGCACCGACACAAGACAACGTCAGTTCATTGAAATACAATAACGACTCAAATAAAACATAAACACAACAGCTGAAAGGTGCAAAAAATCGAAAAATTTCGAACTTACATGAGAAGCAACAAGAGTTGCGTTGATAGGGTGATAACGCTGTCTGAGAGATGATAACAGTGAACGGACGCCGGAACTGTCAACTACTGCTATCGAAGTAGACTTCTAACGCACTGCCATGAAAGTGATTGTAGAGCGGACGGGTGAGGGGGGTTCCTCCCCCCCTCATTTTTGGAGGAAGGGCCCCCCGAGACTGTATCGGAGGCCGCACAGCCGAGCGCCCTAAAAATCCGAGTATGTCTCGGAGGCCGCATTGAACGGGTTAACTATGTACCTACCTCTCATTCCTAACCTCGAATCTCAAAATTGGTTTTGTAAACATTCAAAAACACCAAGAACGTTCAAAATGGCCAGAATCTATTGTAAATAACGCTTCTCCAACGATTTTGTGCGTTTTACTATGGGTGCACAACTCATAATTTTATTGTAAATTTTAAGTGATACACTCAATATTAGGATAAATACGAACTTATGTTGATGTTTAATAATTGATCCATTATTACTGATTTACTGATCTCAGTTTGGCGTGTTGACTTACCTTGATTTGGTTTTTGTTGGATACCTGTTGAACCAAGCTCTGTTTACCGACAACTTTCATCTCCTTTCTATGTACATTTTAGAGTTAAGGATGTTTTTTATATTGTACGAATTTGTTGACAATAAACGTGATAAAAAACTCTCGGTGTACTCATTTTTGACTTCTTGATTGAAATGCTGGCCATTCTTGCGCAGGTAGGTTCTTACCACTCTGGTGCCCACAAATACTTATAGTGATCAAAAATAATTCGAAAAACGACGAAATTTCTTGGAGTTGCAGAATTTTTAGGGCCAGTTTATCAGTCAACAAAGTTACCAGAGGGTTATGTATCCCTCCGTTAACTGTAACGATGGGATAAATTATGGATACTATAAAGGTGCTTTTTATCAGTGCGAAATTAACACGTTGAACGCGGATCGCGTCTATGTCACGCAAACACCTCTCGCAAAACAGGTTCAAGAATATCTGCTCCTGTTCTTTCGTTCTCAGTTTCCACTCTTTTCTAGCATTTTTTCGTGATAGATGAACATATTATGAGTTGACCGGTTCAATCCGGAGCTGAATCGGTCGAGGTTGAAGGTAATTGAGCAGTTATCAAAGTGACACCTTATCTTTGTGTGCTCCTCCGGTAATTTTTTCATGTTTTCACATTTTTCATCCATTTTTACGGAATAATTCACTCTTTTTAAGGTTGATCGACATTGTTTATTTGTTGGTTGTGTCAATAATCAGCTCAATCCTCTCATAAGTTTCATACTTTCAGTTCGTTATCGTAAAAAAGACACAGTGGTTCGACTCCGATTTTTTTTGTGTTTCACTCGGTTTTTCTGTTTTGAATCATTGCCAGAGTACTCTACAAAGCTCCCAAAAAAGAGAAGACTTGTTCTCTTTCCAGGTATAGAATAACTAGGTATTATATTGTCGTACATGATTGATTCCTACCCATTCTATGCACCATCAACCTATCTCCCTTGCAAAGGCCGCCAGAATTCGCATCCAGTGGACGGGCGGCCTGAGCCAACCTGTTGTGTTACCTAGATGCTTCACATTTCATCTCGCTTCACGGACTACATGAGCCTCTTCAGTTTGGACGAATCAAATTGCATGACGTGGTTTATTATGGATGGACTCGATTATCTTTATGTTCAAGTACGATTTTTGATTTTTTTCCGTTCTGTGAGACAAAACTTCCGCGACCGCGATAACATTGTAATCTTTCAATTCAAGATCGCTAATTCATTTGTTCAACTGCAAGTTTAGTAAATAAAACTCAATTACCTTACTAAATAGCAAACCAGTCAATCTTTATTGTCGTTACATACCTAATATTTTCTGGCGACCGTGACAGGACGATATTCGAAATGGAGAAGGTAGAAGTGACAAAGAAGCGTGCTCAGGTAAGGCGATTATTTACTAAATATTATTTAGAATTTAAACATTTGATAAACGACGAAAATGCTACAACTGCACAGATAAAATGTGTATGGCGATCTTTGGAGGAGAGACAGGAAAAGTTGAAGACACTTGACGATGAAATGGAATTTTTACTTCTAAGAACCCCGAATTTAGATGGATCAGAATTAGAAAAAGAATTTGATGACAGCGATGGCTACAGGAGTAAATTTATAGAAGCTTCGATGCTCTACGAAGAAAAATTTACCCAGACCCCTGTGGTTGTAGCTGAAGACAGTGTAAGCGTTTCTTACCATTCTTTAAATTCAGCACTGAAGAAGTACCATCTTCCAAAATTAGAACTTCGAAAATTCGATGGGAATGTGAAAAGTTGGCTTGGGTTTTGGGGATTTTTCTCAAAAATTCATGACGACTCAGAAATTGATCCACGCACCAAGTTTGACTTTTTGGTGCAGGCTACTGAAAAGGACTCCCCTGCTAGAATTCTAGTTGAAAGTTATCCGCCAACAGCAGACAACTATTCCAGAGCTGTGAAGGACCTCAAACGGCGATTCGCCCGAGATGAACTCCTTGTGGAAGTGTATGTGAGGGAACTTATTCAACTCGTTATTCAGCAGCTTTCAAGTAAAGGGACTACCAGATTACTATCATTTTATGATCGGTTGGAGACACAAGTGCGCGCACTTGAGACTTTGGGTGTAACATCCGATAAATATGCCGCAATATTACATCCACTAGTAGAATCATGTCTGCCGCATGACCTTTTGATCATCTGGGAGAGAAAAAGATCAGAGCACCAGTACAGCATATCAAGTAGGAAAGTTGATAACACCCCAGACACATCTGTGGATTACCTACAGATGCTTCTGAACTTTTTGAGGATAGAAGTGGAGAGTGAAGGTCGACTCGCACTAGCTCGTGATAGTTTCAAGTTTAATTCAGAAAAGCCCACGAAAGTTCATGATTCCAAGACAGAATGTGCAAGTGCAGCATCTTTGATTTCTTCTGAAACCCCCAAGGAAAAGCTGTGTGCATTTTGTAGTTCAGATCACGATTCCTCAGAATGTAACAAAATTAGTGGATGGTCTCTGGAAAAGAAGAGAACTTCTCTCATGAAAGTTGGAGGATGTTTCATCTGTTTGAAGCTTCGTCACTGTGCTGCTAAATGTAGAGCTGAAGTAAAATGTCAAATCTGTGGTAGGAGGCATCGTACAATTATGTGCGACAGGCTGGATAAGCTGGTAGAAGACCAAATTTCCCAAGTAGTACACTTGCCAGTAGTATACACTTAAATCACGTTGATATCTCAGATCTACAACGCCTAGATGTTTTGGGAACCACATACAATGCAGCTGACAAAGGTGGAACGGGAATCAAAGAAGAAACTATAAAATACTGCAACGATAGTAAATCACAGAATAGAAGAGTCCGTCAATTCCACACCATTTGGGAAAATTTCAGTTCAAGATTTCGAAAAGAATATCTCGCATTATTGATTCACAAGGGCGATAAGAAGACCAGAGAAATCATCAAGAAACCAACGACTATGGAGGAAACCAACGTAATACCCATTGAGGAACAGAAAGTACCTGGGCCAGTATCCAGTAGTTCATCAGAAGACTCACTAGTAAAGATACTTGTCACCAACAGAAGCAGACGCCAAGTGAATCATCCAAAACGGTTTGACTGAAGCAAACTTACATACTTGCGATTTCTTCTGTAAAGGAAATCGCAACGGTGGGAGGATGTTGTGTTACCTAGATGCTTCACATTTCATCTCGCTTCACGGACTACATGAGCCTCTTCAGTTTGGACGAATCAAATTGCATGACGTGGTTTATTATGGATGGACTCGATTATCTTTATGTTCAAGTACGATTTTTGATTTTTTTCCGTTCTGTGAGACAAAACTTCCGCGACCGCGATAACATTGTAATCTTTCAATTCAAGATCGCTAATTCATTTGTTCAACTGCAAGTTTAGTAAATAAAACTCAATTACCTTACTAAATAGCACACCAGTCAATCTTTATTGTCGTTACATACCTAATACCAACCCACTCACATAGGGGTTGATTTCCCATTCAAACTGGAGCAACTTGACACCACCGCTGGCCGCGTCACGTTGACACCGAGAATAAATTCTCAAAATTCTCAACTTGTTTTTATGTCAAAATTTTTGGAAAAATGTACTTTTTAATATATGTTGCTGCTATAGCGTTTCGTCGAAAAAAATTTCTCCGCCGCAGGGGACCAACGCGTTTTTTTTCCCGCGTGCAAGGTGTTAACCCTCAGGTATTACTATTAATTGGCTGGTAAAATTACATAGCTGGAAGAAACTTACATGAGGCTGACGATGCAGTTAAAATGGGCATCATGATGACCTGTCTTGGAAGGAAAGGCGTGGAAGTATTCAAAATGTTGGGAATGACTGATACGACAAAGTTTGATGTTGTTATGGCAGCCTTTGAAGCCCTAGAAGCGTTCTGATTGGTGGAGCTCCAGGACGTAGTTGTAGCGGGCTGAAACAGATCACGTTCTCTCAACATCATCGCAACAAGTCACCTTTTTGACGTGATAACGTCTTATAAATTGGTTTACCGGGGACACTTCAAGAAACAGCGTTACGCTCCGCTCACGGAGGGGGTGCAGCTCGGCGCTCCCTAAAGGTGCGATTTCCCTGGCGCGTCTGCGGCGGGCGGCCGGCGGCTGGCGATTTTGTCATGTACCTACTCAGCCGCCGGCCGTGCCGCGCCGCGCCGCGCTGTAGAACAACGTTTTCTCTGCGGCGCGGCGCGGTCGTCCCCCCACCCGTTTCGATAATGTTGCGCGAGATTATTGTTGTTGCCCATTCACTGGCAGAGGCGGAACTATTGTTGATGGATAGGAAACCTCACTCACCACCTTTTTGGCAAGAACAGAAGAGGGATTTTATAATATTCTCATCGACTGTAAAATTATGAACAACTTTTCAGATCGTTCTTTCTGTTGAACTTCAAATAGTTTGACCTCATCGTTTCGTTGGTTAGAATGAAATTGAGTGGAGCAGGAGTTCCAGAACCTACCTATTTCTGCAGTTTTGATCTGATTTCGATCAAAATTTCAGCGAGTTGGAGGGGTAGATCCCAGATGATCCCATATGAATTTAAAGCCCCCATGCATGTCATTGATGATGAAGCTATGTGCCAGTTTGGCAGAGTATTGCTTGTGAGTCTACCAAGGTTGAGGAATTATTGTTTTCACTTTTCTAGGATAAAAAAATCCTCTAAATCAAAATTTCCGCTCAAATTTTACGTTTCTTCTTGAATAATTTTGGTTTCTGTGTCTGTCGTCTTCTTTGGTTCCGTGTCTGTCTGTAAGTTGGTCCCTAAATCCTTGTAACGAGCAAAAATACATGAAGTTACTGTCCGAATTCACATTATCCATCCGAATTCGATGACATTTTCAGGAATTGTGGGTTCGGGACACTAGATGGTGAAAAATAACGATCATATGGTCCACAGTTTCCGTTCGATTTCGATGGTACTTTCAGGGATTGTGGGGTTCAAACTCTGGTTGGTTCCCAACTTGGTTGCATACATTTAAATGATTGAATTTTTGAGAATAAACATTATGCATCGGATCATCTATAACAATCGGGTTATGGATGCGAAGTAGATACGAGGAGTTTGAATCCAAAAGGTAGGTACTATATCCATTTTGGTCAAACGTGAGAGAAACGCAAAAAACCATAACGACCTGAAAAACGTGCTGAAAACCAATGATGTTATTCTTTATAATATAAAGAAATATATTATATTTCTAAATTATAATAAATATTTTTGAAAAGAAAGGTAAATTAGTTCAAAGTTTAAAATAATTTTGAACGAGATTTGAAATATCAGGTTTATGAATATAGTACTTTTAGATACAAAACTTGGCGTTTAGTACTTTTTGGAATCAAACGAAGTGGATATAGTACTTTTTGAAAACAAGCGAAGTGGATATAGTACTTTTTGAAACAAAACGGATAAGAGACCGCCATTGTGCTGGATACAGCACCTTTTGAAACTAAACGGAATATTCACCCTTGTTTTTCGAGGGAATAGATAATCTTTTGCTTCAAAACGATCGCATTTTTGCGAAGAACTACCCCCCTAAAACCCTGGGCAAGAGTTAACTCAATTTCGATAGAAATGGTCGTTAGTACCTTCTGGAATCAAACTCCTCATATTTATGTAAAACATCCACTTAGTGGACTTTTCAGGTGTGAAATAATAATCTCTTTTCAAAGGGTTGTATTTATGAGAAGAGAAAATGTTCGTTTGGTACTGATCTTCTTGTGAGTTTGAATTTGCCACACACACCAGGCTCAATACTGTAACTCACAGTAAAATGTAGAAACATTGCGGGTTTGCATACCCTGGTCGCGATGGCAGCGCGGCTGGACTGCTCACTAGACCAGTCGGGTCGCAGCCGCGGCGGCTGTCATGTAGCCGCCCAGAATGGGCCATGTAGCCGCCGAGACGAGCCGCCGGCCACGGCCGCGCCAGGGAAATCGGTTCCATCTAAAAACACTGAAGCAGTGGGGAGTGTCTGGTCGCGAGCCGCGGCCGCCCGCCGCAGACGCGCCAGGGAAATCGCACCTTAAAGCGCCCCCCCCCCCCCCCGCGTCCACCCCTTCCCCGGCGCTCACAAAAGCAGGAGCGCCCCGCCCCCCTTCCCTGGCACTCACTCCCCCCCCCCCCACCCATGGGAAATACCTACTACCTACGGGAAATACCTACTACCTACGGGAAATACCTACTCTGTGCAACTTGACAAAGAATTTTATTTTATCCTTCTTCCTACTATACGAATGAATATTAACATTAAAATTATTTCACCACTCAAAGTCGTTGTCACGTAAAACTTTCGCCCGTATACCGACTTTACAGGCAACAACACAGGGTTTTTTTTAACACGTATTTTTCTCCTTGGTGCGTTACCGGCCGAATCTAAGTAATTAATTCCATAGCATTTAGTTATATTCTTGATATGTATGAAAAATTCGAGCGATTTTCAATAATATACTGGGTTTTGAACGTTACTATGGGTGCCAGTTGTCAATTGAACATTTCGTCCCTATACCTGGTAAACCATGTAAGTCGGTATTTTTTCGAAAATAAGGTTTTGAGCTCTCCAGGTAAATTAGGGTCTCTTGATCCATTTAGTGAAGCCGTTTTCCAATCTGAAGAATAGTTTTTTTTTTTATCCAGAAAGCATTAAAAAAACGTGTAAGTCGGTTACCTCTTTTTGCGCCGGAAAACCATGTAAGTCCTGTGTATGCCTTCATAAAAGTGAGCAGCTCACGCTGGTGGCAAGTTTCCATCAAAGATAGTCAGTTTTTTTTCATGTAAAAGTTTACAAAATTCATAAATGGAGTTCGGAGAAAGTGATCATAAATAGAAACCTTTTTATAAGCCTCAATTTCAGCAATAAATTCCACTCCTTGTGTTCTGCAGACACGTGATTTTCCATACTGTGGCCAACCTTAAGATCTCGACCTACCTACGTGTTTTTTTTTACTTACCTACCTAAGATCACGTGTTTTTCCGCATTGTTTCTAAATTATTTTTACATTATTTAGGAGAATATTTTAGATGAATTGATTGATTTTGTTGGCTGTTTGACGTAGCTGCAATGCTGATGTTAGAAAGAACAACAAGAGATTAGTAGTGTGCTATTGGTCTGCTTATGTTTTATAGGAAACTCTGTAAAATTAATGATACAAGATATAATAATTAAGGAAATCCAGCTCTGACCAATCCCTAACCCAGCCTTGACCTATCCCAACCCCTAACCCGTCCCTAGCCCATCTCCAACCTATCCTTAACCCCTATCTCATACCTAACCCATCCTCAATCCATCCCTAGTCCATATCCAACCTCTTCCTAACCCATCCCTAGTCCATTTCTAACCCAACCCAGCCCTGACCTATCCCAACCCCTAACTTATACCCAGCCCACCCCTAACCCGTCCCTAGCTTATCTCCAACCTATCCCTAACCCCTATTCCATCCCTAACCCATCCTCAACCCATATCCAGTTCATCTCTAACCCATACCTAACTCATCCCTTGTTTTAATGAAACAAAAGTAGGTACCTAGTTGCCTAACACTTCACATTAAATGCACACCTACCTAGTTTTGGTTGTGATAGGTAAAGTGTTCCTATAAGTAATGGTTGTAATTTATGAAATGGTAATTGAGGAATTGGTAGTATATTGAATAATTTATTGCTATACTCTAGTAATATCTTAAACTGAAGACTATCGTTCTGACTCTAGGAGCCTTAAAGTTGGACTGCGTATTAGTCAACGCCTATGAATTTTCATTTAAATATTTTCTTTTTGCATCGATTTGGGTATTTTGTGTAACCTTGAAACCTGGAGAAAAAAATTGAATAAAATTCCTAATAATAAAATAACCAAAGCTGGGTATATTTTCATAAAAATCAAATTGAAAACCATGTAAGTCGGGTGTCAAAGGCTGGTTAAAAACATGTAAGTCCATTTTGTCGTTCGCTGAAGTAAATTTTGATGAAATTAGTCTCAGGCTCTTTGAAATACTACTGTTACCACCAATTTTATGAAATGGAACGAAAAAACTTATTGTATATGGAATGAAAACTTAATGATTCAGTTTTTAGTGTCCCCTGTAAAATTTGATTAACTCGACTTACATGGTTTACCAGGTATAGGGACGATTTGAACTACTGGCAATAGGGACAACAACAATTGTAAGGGCAACTTGGAAATTACCTTCCGTCTTGATTGGGTTTCCCTAGTGATTCTAGCAAATCTAAATGATGAAGAAATGAAAAATGATCAATTTCTGGTCATTTGAAATGATTTGAAAAGAAGTGGCATGAAGAGAGTGGAATCCTCCTGCCACTTCAGTTTCCATAATAGTTCCTTAACTGAAAGTAGATGGCGCAACTGAGGCAGCCTCAAAAATGCTTGCATGCCATTTTAACGTTGGCTTTCTCCTCTGTTAACACCTTCAGACCGGGGCTCAAAACCCAGATTGTCCCCAGGACCTAGGAAAATGTTGGAACTTCACAGCAAAACAGTCGCACTGATGATAAGCCGGCATTTTTGCGTGATAACATGCACTGACATCCGAAACCAAAAGGTTGGGACGGTAAGGTGGGTTCATACCGAAGCGATTGAGACCAATAAGAGCCCTGTTGGGGGAAAAATGAACTATCCAGAGCGTTTCGAAAAATGTTCATGGATCCACAGAATCATGAGTTCATGGATCCACCGTGGAAGCAGCCGTACCAGGCAAAGGTTTCGCGTGGATCCAGGGTGGAAGCAGCCGGTCTGAACGTGTTAACTTGCGGGTACCACTACCTATTTGTATGTAACTTGTTTTTTTTTCTCTCTCTTTTCCCCACTATCTTCTTAAAATCTATCTATCCCCTACTATCTCGTTAAAAGTGTCGTTTCAATAATGTGTCAATGTTATTCTACCCTAAACTATGGACATGAGTGGGAAAAAACATGCAGGATTAAATAGACGGAGAACCCCCGCAACGCAAGTGCGAGCAGGACAACATTTAATGTGAGCGGGCGAAGGTTAAGGGAGTTTTGATAATTTTATAACCAATACGTTGGAAACTCGAAAAACTATTTATTCAAGGTAATATGGCTGATATCCATTTGGTCAGAGTTTTGAAATGACAATAGTGGATATAACCAGGAAAATTGAAATAACGACGACACTAGAAGACGATAAGCCATCTGGATCATCATAGCTGAACGCAGCCCGGTGAAATTTTTTCCACCATTGCACCGTTTCTTTGTACTGTGGGGCGTTCACGATCCGCAAGTCGTCTTTCACGAGTTCCAGGGCGTCTTGGATCCCAGCCACGACGGCGTAATTGTTGAAACAGCCTGTTGCAGCTTTGGTCACCAAGCCTGAAACCCGACGAAGAGGGATATATTGGTGGTTTTGGGGTGACGTTAAACTATTGGTACGCTCAAAATAATCGAATCTACCTGATGATTCCTCAGGATGAAAGAACTAAAGACGGACACAATATAAACGTTTTCACAACTTAATATATTGAACTATAACGGATGAACAAGGATAATAATTTGACAGCGGTATGAACGGTATTGGAGCTGTAAGCCTCCTAAATTCGGCTAAGAGAAGATTCGAGGAGGTCGATGAAGTCGTACCTACTCCATTTAACCAAACCTAGAGCCTACTGGTCAATAATATGGAGAAGGGTGGTTTTCTGAAAGGAAACACCAGATTGCAATAGTTCAATATACTGAATTAAGAAATTAGGAATGTCGGTTCAACAAACAAGTATACAAAATGAAACAATATAAACTTCAAGAAATGAGATCCTTAAATAGGTAAGTATTCAGGTAAGTGTAATATTTATGTGATGTTAAGTTGGCAGCCTTGTGTCGTCTGTTGTGTAGTAGTTCGCCTTATGTCGACCCAGTCCCGTTTTGTATTAATAAACGTTTTTATATAAAGTCAAACGTGTTTCCATGATCATTACATGGTGTCAGAAGTGGGACCCAAGACTGCGGTAGCTGTCCACACTGTGAATAATCAAGGAGATGGAGGACTTGTTTCAGACAACGAATGTTCATGGTATGTTCCAATACTGATAGGGCAAACTGAGTTTCAAGCTAAAATAGATTCTGGAGCTGAGGCTAATGTTATCAGTAAGCAGGTATTCAATTCTTTGATACCTTCTCCTAAGTTGCAAGTTTCTCATGCTTTGTTGGCAACTTATGCGAGTTCTGCAATGTTACAGCCTATTGGTAAAATTACTGTGGATACTTTGTGTAATAATAGGTGCTTGCGAACGGAGTTTGAAGTTGTTGATGCTGATGTAGAGTGTATTTTAGGATTACAAGCGAGTGTGAGGTTCGATTTGATCAAAAAGCTTTGCCCCGTTGCTAAGGACCCTATACTACTCAAATATGCAGAATCGTTCAGCGGTTTAGGGAAAATTCCTGGCAAAGTAAAAATTTATCTCGATGACAGTGTTCAGCCTGTAATTGATCGTCAACGGGGTGTTCCATTCAAGCTAAGGGATAAATTGTACTCCTCCTTATTGGATTTGGAATCACGTGGCATCATATCTCGTGTTGATAAACCGACTGATTGGGTATCCAATTTGGTCATTGTGGGAAAGTCTAATGGGGACCTCAGGTTGTGTCTCAGTCCAAAACATCTCAATAAGGCGATTAAACGGCCTCGTTTTCATATTCCCACTCTAGATGAAATAACTGTGAAGTTAGCAAATAAAAATGTCTTCTCGGTATTGGATATGAAGCAAGGGTTCTGGCATATGGAACTAGAGGAGGAAGCGTCTTACTTAACCACTTTTCATACTCCCTTTGGAAGATGGAAGTGGAATCGACTATGTTTTGGTATTTCTTGTGCCCCAGAAATTTTTATGAAAAAAATGTTCGGAGATTTTTGGTGATCTTGAGGGAGTTTTCCCATATTTTGATGATTTAATTTTGGCTGGTAAGGATGTTGCTGAGCATGATCGGCTGTTGGAGGCAGTGCTCAAACGAGCGATGGAGTATGGCGTTAAATTTAATCCAGATAAAGTGCAACTCAGAATGTCAAGTGTTAAATTTATGGGCGTAGTAATCACTGGTAGTGGGGTTAAGCCTGATCCTAGCCATGTTGAAGCTATCACTGATATGCCCAGACCGAGCGATAAAAAGTCTGTTTTGCGCTTTTTAGGAATGTGTAAATATTTGTCGAAATTCATTCCAGCGTTTTCTGAATTATCTAATCATTTGAGAGGGCTGACCAGAAATGACGTTCCATTTAGTTGGGGGCCTGAACATGAACGGGAGTTTGTCAACTTAAAGTCATTAATTACTAGTGCACCTGTTCTTAGTTTTTATTCCTCTGATCTACCCTTGGAAATTCAGACTGACTCTTCTCAAAGTGGTATGGGATCTGTCTTGTTGCAGGCTGGACATCCCCTAGCCTTCGCTTCCAGGGCACTAACAGATGCGGAACAAAGATATTCGCAAATTGAAAAGGAGCTTCTTGCTTGTGTTTTTGCTTTGGAAAAATTTCACAACTTTACTTATGGCAATGTAATTAATTTAAAATCTGACCATCGTCCTATCGAGAGCCTAGTTAAAAAAAGTTTAGACAAGGTGTCTCCTAGACTCCAGAGATTGCTCTTACGACTAATGAGATATACAGTTGAGGTATCATATCTTCCTGGCAAACAGATGTATATTGCCGACACCTTGTCTAGAGCTTTTCTGAAAAATGAAAAACCTGATTTATCTTATACTAAGGTTGTGGTCCATAGCCATTCAAAATTGAGTAATATTAACATATCAGATGAACGTAAGGCGCAGTTTGTTGATGCCACTTTGCATGATGATGAGCTCAGTATTCTAAAACAATTTTTGATTGATGGTTGGCCTTTGAAAAAAGATCTGCCTCCGAATCTGGTTCCATATTATGCTATTAAGGATTATATTTGTGAATTTCAGGGTTTATTATTTTTTGAAAATAGATTAATTGTGCCTAAAAATTTGGTACCTTTTATGTTGCAGTTAGTGCATGAATGCCATTTTGGATTGATTAAGACAAAACAACGGGCAAGGCAATGTCTTTTTTGGATTAATATGACAAAAGATATTAATGATTTAGTACAAAATTGTGATCTATGTGCGTCCATGTCCATTAACAACAAGCGTGAGCCTCTTCTCTCGTATCCATCCTCTTCTCGGGCTTGGGAGCGAGTGGGGTGTGATCTTTTTCATTTCAGTGGCAAACACTATTTGGTATGCTATGACGATTTCTCTAATTGGATTGAAGTAAGTTCAGTTGACAGCTTAGATACAGACACAATAATTTATAAGCTAAAGTTTATTTTCTCACGTCTGGGTGTGCCTGATTTATTAGTGTCAGACAACGTACCTTTTGGTAGCCATGTCTTTCAGCGTTTTGCTAGAGAGTGGAACTTCAAATCCGTTCTCATAAGTCCTAAATACAGTCAGTCTAATGGTTTAGCTGAAAAAGGTGTAAATGTGGCTAAAAATATATTTCGAAAGTGCAGCAAAAGTGGTACTGATGTCAGCTATGCGTTGTTGGAATACAGGAACACTCCAATCAAAGCATTGGGTTGGTCTCCAGCACAAATTATGATGTGCCGATCTCTCAAATCTAAAATTCCTACTGCCAGTCAAAATCTGATAGCCAGTCCTATAGACTATCAAAAACTGCTTTTTAATCATAACAAAAATAAGCAAACTCAAGCATCATACTTTAACAGAGGGACAATGACTTTAGCTGACCTGACGCCAGGGACTCAAGTTTATTTTAAATTTAATTTCTCTGATAGCAGATCGCAGTGGCGTTCCGGAAAAATTCTAGAAGTTCTACCCCACAGGTCCTATGTAATTCGGGATGATCGAGGAGTTGTTGTGAGGCGAAATCGCAAATTTATCAAAGTCAGGCCTAATCAGACTCGGTTAGGTGATTCAGTGTCAGGGGTTGAGGAGGAGCCAGGTGGAGGCGCACTTGGGGTTGAGAGAGGCGACCAGGTTGGTGACAGTTTTGGTTCTGAGGATCTGTCCTCTACCAGTTTGTCATCGTCTGGTTCTGATACTTCAGCTAATTTATCTTCTTCGCCTCCACATGGAGGCCTTTCCCAATTGTCCTCTCCTCTTGTTACTAGAAGTGGGAGGATAGTTAAAAAACCTGATTACCTGTCCGACTATGTTTTGTCTTAATGATGTTAATATTCCTTTGTCTTTGATATGATGCTCCCTCGTTCTACATTTCAATTTGTGTATTATGGACAATGTCAATTGTTTTTTTTTTTAAATTACATTTCTATTATTTCGAATTATTTGTACTTAAATAATTTTATACTTGAAAAAAAAATGTATGGGTCTTTTGTAGACTTGGAGGGGTAGGTGTAATATTTATGTGATGTTAAGTTGGCAGCCTTGTGTCGTCTGTTGTGTAGTAGTTCGCCTTATGTCGACCCAGTCCCGTTTTGTATTAATAAACGTTTTTATATAAAGTCAAACGTGTTTCCATGATCATTACAGTAAGTACTTAGGATTAAGTGTTCAGGTAAGTACTTTAGAGATACGTAGCGAAATACGAAAGGATAGTTGGAGCTCATAACTGAGCTAGTAGCTGAAGGCAAACAGGTACGTATCTAGAGTTCAAGACAACGAAATCAAGTGAGAGAAGCTCACAAAACATCATAAAACAACAATAAAGATAATAGAAGGTGTAGACACACTAGCAAGGTTGATTAAGTCTATCAATTCCGGCACAATACATTGATGCCTAGTTCTCCACATGGGTTGGGGAGGAAGCATCCCTTGGGCTGCGCTCAGTGCCAATTCAGCGAGGGGGATGAAGAGATGAAAAGGTATTCCTCTATCCCAGAGAAATAAAGAACAATAGTTCGCAAAAACACACAATAACTGTCCACACAGAAGCACAATTGGCTTGATAGTTACTTGAGAAAGGCATTGCAAATATACGACTGCTACCTTCTCTCAGAGGTGAACTTCTACTGGCCCAACGGCCAGAATCAGCGGGTCTCCAGTGGTGGATGCGGGGAAGGGAAGTGCCGCGTCATTTGGAGCGGGGGGCACCTCTGCGCTCGCTGCAGCGGTGCGTCAACCTCGGGGGGCTGTTGGCGGGCAAGTCTCAGAAGCAGGAGCACAAGACAACATGGCAGTTGTCAGCTGTGAGGGAGGTTTCCCCAACAAAATGTAATGGCCGCAGCCAAAGATTGACCGGCACACCAAAAGATCCTTCATTACTTGATCTATTCATTATTATAATTCTTAATGCCATTAATAATACTACTTAACCTTCATCCGCTCGCGTGGGCGGCAAACTGCCTCCCGCGATGAATTTTGCGCAGCAAAACATAACTGGCACGCAAGAGAGCGGGAAAGTGCAGTTGTATTCTCTAGTTGGACTTTCCTCCGCAAGATGTCGTTAACCTTTTCCTCCTGCGTTACGTTGGTGGCTGTCAATACACGTTCAAAGTTTGAGTGACTAAGTTCGGTGGCTAACTGCCGCCCCGCGATCGGCAGTGCAACATTTTTTTGAACGTCCACGGTGAAATGTAAGTATATTTTTTTACTTCATTCAGCCTCGTTATGAGTAGCTATGTATGTTTCGGAAGAAATGCCGATAAAAACCTGAGTTTCATCTATCATTTGTGATGTTTGCTTTGGTACCTACTCGTGATTCGCTTTTTTCGTAAGTACGTTATTTTTCTAGTTTTCTACCAGGTACCTACCATTTTTATCCTTAGGTATTATTTCGTAATTTTGCATGGTTTCTTCTAAAGATTTGATATCTTCTGCTATGAAGGACAATTTGATTTATCGAAGAAAATGTGATACTTTAGTCACTAGGCAGTAAGCTCAAGAAAAATATTTAGACGTTATTTCTTTTTTACCAAAGTTTATAATACAATTTTTTGCATGGTTCCTTCTAATAATGTGATTATATATCTTCTGCTATGAAGAACAATTTGATTTATTGAACAGAGTGTGATAGTTTAGTCACTAGGCAGTAAGCCCAGAAAGAATATTATGACGTTATTTTTTTTAATTTTTGTTTACCAAAGTTTATAATTATTTTCAATAAAAGTTTTTCATTCTAAACAATGTGTATGAACTCACTTACAAGATGACCAACCCAAATCCTTGTCGTTATCGAGTTGAAGTACCGAAAAATCCATTGAAATAAGGAAAAATGTGACGGGCAGCTATCAGCCGCCCCGCGATCGCTAGTGTGACTCAGGGGGGCGCGAGCGGATGAAGGTTAATAATGCCAAGTCATTATTACTGAAAATTATCTAACAGTTTGAAATAGAGTTGGAAATATTCTGATGGAATAACCAGCTCGTATTTCTACCCAATGATTCAAAATATTATTTCATTTTATTAATTAAATAATTATAATATACAGGGCGTCCAAGTAACTACGCTCCCCCCACTTATTTTCTCTAATAGTGTAAGAAAAAAAATCGGATTAACGCTATTCTTCATAATTTTTTGCGTAGAATTCAAAAATGACAAAATTGCGCAGTAACGCAATCGCGCAACCATGCGCAATCATGATCAACTTTGTTTTTTCAAATGAGAACCCCCATTTTTTATTGCAGATTCGGATTCTACGTCAAATTGTATGAACATTTTACTTCGACAACTTTTTTTTTGGACGCGCACAACCCGCTCAGCGAGCGCTCAAAGATGCGCAACCCAGAGATTGCGCCAAAGTTGATATGAAGGTAAACCGCAAGTGCGGCACATTACTTAGCACTGTTTTTCTACGCTGAATCGCGTGGTGATATCCTTTTCTTGATTTGATTTCATTTTACCGTACCTACAGCCGAAAAAGTCACTTTTTGTGGGGGAAATCATCTATTTTCTTACGAAGATCATCCTAATAAAATGTAAAAAAAAAATTAAATTTTTAGAATTTTAAAATAACGGGAAACTTCTAAATAATTATCACAAAATGTTGCAAATAATTTTCAGTCTTCTAAAAACATGATTGGATGAACAATTATTGGAACAATTAAGCGATAAACTCTTAATAAAACTCTTAATAAATTAAGAACTCTTAAATATTAACTCTTAATTTAAACTGTATTGTCTACCTGCACAAAGGAGTAATAATTCGAGAAGAAACAATAATCGGAAAAGATTCCACAGAAAATCGACGATTTCCCCCACAAAAAGTGACTTTTTCGGCTGTACATACGGTAAAATGAAATCAAATCAAGAAAAGGATATCACCACGCGATTCAGCGTAGAAAAACAGTGCTAAGTATTGTGCCGCACTTGAGGTTTACCTTCATATCAACTTCAGCGCAATCTCTGGGTTGCGCATCTTTGAGCGCTCGCTGAGCGCGCTGCGCGCGTCAAAAAAAAAGTTGCCAAAGTAAAATGTTCATAAAATTTGACGTAGAATCCGAATCTGCAATAAAAAAATGGGGGTTCTCATTTGAAAAAACAAAGTTGATCATGATTGCGCAATTGCGCACTGCGCAATTTTGTCATTTTTGAGTTCTACGCAAAAAATTATGAAGAATAGCGTTAATCCGATTTTTTTCCCTACACTATTAGACAAAAAAAGTGGGGGGAGCGTAGTTACTTGGACACCCTGTAGATATGAATTGGGTATGGTTCAATAACAAAACGGAGTGTGGTTTATATCGATTAACTCTTTAATCGTATATGAGGTCCGAAATGAAATGAGAATGGATTTTTGGGTATCAAAGGGAACCGCAAAATATTAAAATATGTGGAGAGATCACTTACCAGGAGCAAGGCAGGAAAGTGACTGAATGCCAAGCTCGTTCCCAGTCTAGGAGAGTAGGCCTCCTCAGGCCTAGTCGGCGTAGCAGTTCGCGGAACTGCTACAAGTTGCATGAATAGAACTAATTTAGCCTGAGGTGGGCTCAGCTGCCTAGCGGTGGAACTCAGAACCAACCGCACAGCAGTTGTTGCAGGAACTAAATTTGGTCTCCCGCCTAGTATACGTGGGATGTCCTAACTCTACCGATCTTCCTTGGATGTCAGCCATTTTTGATCACCATTGACCTTACCGATCACTCCTTGAAAGGTGTGCCCCATGTCGCAGAATATCGGCGTTCCAACCGTGACGTTACACGTATTTTGGTCTTTCACCAACCAATTTGCGCAATGTCGCGAGGCGCTGTTGTTGTTGAAACAGTACTTATCTAAATTCCTTGGAGCGGGATTTGGTGTTTTTGGATCCGGTTTCTCAATCGGACAGACATTGTGTATACATTGATACCAGTTCTGGAAAAAGGAGAGAACTGACTTCAACAACATACAACAAACAAATCGATACTAATTACTACAAAAAAACAAAGTTTTATCGATAGAACGTTCTTTCAGGACTTGAATGAAACTCACAGCAAAAACCACCCTTTCCGGTGTGACGATGTACATGTTGTTTTTCACAACGTCGACTACCATCTTCATAATACCTTCTTCCAGCTTCAAATATGTACTCTCGTTAGGCACCCATCTATAATTTCAACAGCAGAACAATTGTGACTCCAAATCCCCTAAAACTAAAGAGGGCGTGGCACATAGATCCCTGGTAACCATGGAATGATTGTTCAGGTAATCCTGCAATGAAATTATTGGTAACAGAGCGTTGAGGGTTCATTTTCAAAACGTATGTCATGTTGGGTAGGTATTTTAGCTTCCTCACTTAGAATAAGTTGGAAAATACTTGACAGTATTGTGGATGCAGCTTATTGTGGTTACTGCTTAACCCGGTATTCCGCTTAGGGCCGGTTTATCAGTCACTTTTTACCACCCGGTAAAGCAGATTTATCCGACGGTCATCGGGTAACTCAATCGTTCGCGTTTATCAGTCCCCAGATAGCCGTTATCCGTAGTTTAAAGTTAACTGGTCGTCCGAGGACCGGATAAAAAGTTACGGGGGGGTAACTCGATTTATGCAAGGCTTTTTAACCTCAAAGAGAGTCACTTCTCGTGTTTTTGTTTCCCAGAACGTTCGTTTTTGCAAATTGCGTTGTTGATTGTTAGTCAATTATGCTACAATCGAAAATGGATGTGTGGGGCTCTTTTTCAGACAGCAGCGACGAAGATGTGTGTTTTTGGTCGAATTCCTGCAGTGGGGAAGAAGGCGGAAGGAAGAAAGGCGGCAACATAGTTTGATCACGGATTGACCATTTTGAGAAGTGGGACGATTGCGATTTTTTGATGAGATTTTGATTGGATAAAAGTATAAAAAACCATGTTGGTGTCTGTCGGCGACTTTAGTGGCGTCAGTAAAAGCTCTGCCTGTAAAATTGTCAAGCAGGTGTCCCTGGGAACTGCCAGGCTATCCGCCCAATTTATCAGAATACCAGCAACCAAGGAAGTAGGTATTATTTCAATCTCGGATGGAATTTTATTTAAAAAACAAAAAAGCCAGGTTTCCTGGAGCTGTAGGTGCTATGGACTGCACGCATGTAAAAATTCATTCGCCAGGAGGGTCACACGCCGAAAATTTTCGAAATAGAAAAGAGTACCTACTTCTTTATTAACGTACGAACTATTTCGTCAGCAAATTTGAAAATTCTTGACAGAGTGGCTCGATGGACGGGATCTTGTCATGAACAGATAATTTTCAACAAAGAACAATAGTTACTGCCGTACCAAGAAGGAATGAAAGAAAAAGAAAACACCAAAACAAAGAACATTGCTTCATCCTCTTCTAATTTATTCTTTTTTCTGATGCAAAACACACTGCGAAAACGATTTTTTTATGTGGAGGAAACTCGATTTTATTACATGGAAGAAGTATTTCTTCCATGCATAATCGATTATTCGGCCTAACAGACAGTTAATTTTACCAGCCAGTTAATAGTTACCAGTGGGTTAATTTCGCACTGATAAACAGCACCTTTATAGTATCCATAATTTATACCACCGTTAAAGTTAACAGGGGATACGTAAACCCCCGTTAACTTTGGTGACTGATAAACCGACCCTTAGTTTGGTGAAAGACGCATGGGACAGATAGAGGTGTGTCAGTACAGCTGTACTGGTACTGTAGAACTGAGTATCAACTTGGAACGGTTCCATGCAGTGACAAAAACTCAGCCCTTACCAGTCCAGTTCCACGGACCGATAAGAGGTTTGTTCCAGCAAGGCGACCGTGGTCGACCACAGTCGACCGGCGCATGCGCATTACCACTAACCACTGTTCCAGCACGACAATCTGCCCAACTTCGCGGTTGAACCACTGTTCCAGCAACTCGACCGCAGTCGACCACGGTCGACCCAAACCCGACCGCTTTGAGGAGTGCGGTCGCGAGCGGTCAAGATTGGAAACCTCACACTAAAGAAACCTCTACCTTAACCTTCTCATTTCAAAACGAGCTCCGCAGTGGAAGGACCTCCCTAGGTGTTTTGGTTGAGAGTTTATAGTCATCAGAGATAGGTACAGTAGACAGTAGATGTGTATTTTTTTTCACCCTCCTGTTGGAAAAACTTTTTTCAGAAACGTGTGAAGCTTCAACCCAATGTCCTCAAATTTCTCGCTCTCACAAAGAAAACCTTGAAATCTCTTTACGCCCTCGTGAAGATAAATTTGCATTAAAATTGTGACTTTTCTATAACATCATACCTATACAGGGTGTCTACCATTTGGATGGACCAAACTTCAAGGATCGATTGCACAAGTAATTTGCTACAAAAAATGTCTCCGGCAATTTTTTCTTAACTCACTCAAAATGCCTTTTTTTCACTTCGAAGTTTTTATTCGCGTTTTCGACTTTACGTCATTAAAATTGCCATAATTCCTGTTATTTACCAAATAAATTCAAATTTAAGGATATCGTTGGGAAGAGCGTTTAATTTCCAAGCTGCTTAATGTAAAACCAAAATATTTTGGGATTAAACCATTTCTAAAAAATCAAGTCAAAAAGCAAACTTCAATTTTTTTTCGAATTATGATTCTTTTTAAATTGAAGTTTTCACTTTGAACGCCTTTCCATTTCGATGGGCGCTCTTCAGAAAAAATATGCTTAAATTCTCAGCTTTCCAACGGTATATCAAGTTTTAAAAGTTAGTTTTAAATTCAAGTTTGAGTGCAAGACAACGTGTTTAACAAAAAATCGCGGTGTATGGTCCCCCTCGATCTCATGATGACTTGACGAGTTTAGTATCATTTTCTATGTAATTTTTCACGCTGAATCCAATGGTGATACTTCCGAATAATTCTGAGTGCTAGAAAGTGGATTTTTCGAAGAAAACCTTCGTTTTTCGTACAAAAATACCAACGCATTATTCGTAGATATGGTAGTGAGGATGAAGTAAAACCTTTCTATTCAATAAAAACATCAATCAGCTAGAAATTTGATGTTTTTATTGAGTAGAAAGGTGTACCTAACTCTCCGACTTTGCTTGCTTTGGATCTGTACAATATTTTTTTTCCATCCTCATCAAAGAAACAGTTTTTAGGAATTTTAAATGATTACAGCAATGAGAAAAGGTATTTTATTCATTATGCATCATATGCGATGATAAGCAGGTATGGAAACCTGAAGTCACACATACTCAGAAGTAACGCGATTTTCGACCAACTAGCTGTTGAGTGTTCCAGCAGTGGTTGAACCACGGTGATGGTCACACAACCGCGATCTATAAGGCTGTGGTTTTTGGGCTAACCGCGGTTGGCCCTGCTGGAACAAACCTAAGATATCTTGGAATGACTCTGGACTGGGAAGGTATCTTTCAGACCGGTAAGGATGGAACTTGTCTAGAGTTCAGTTCCATGTACCGGGAAGCGCCCTTGCCGATTCCACGGACCGATAAGATATCATGGAGAATGGCTCTGGACTGGGAAGGGTTTTGGATCGGTAAGCATGGATCTTGTTCTCAGTTCTGTTCCATGCAGTACCTGGAAGCGTCCTTACTATTTCCATGGACTGAGATTATAATAGTATCATGGAATGGCTCTTGAGCGGGTAGTGATCTTCTGGTCTGGTTAGCATGGAAGTTGTCTCCAGTATTATTATTTTATTATTGTCATGTTGAGTTCTTAAACTGCAACGAAATTATTCTTTCCTTGAATTATTTGGTCACTATCATTTATAATAAATTGTCTCTTTTGTAACACTTTAGCACACACGTAACACTCTTTTAGCGAATTTTCAAGGAAAATGATGCTATTGTATTGCAAGTTGAGATCATAAGCGAGGAAGAAGGAAGGATTTTGACTACCTGCTTCATCCATGTCATGATAGTGGGATTTGACCGCCCTCAGTAGGCAGTACTGGTAATGGAACTGTACCAGTAATTTGCAACGGTTACATCTTTGTCACTGTAACTGTTGGAACCGTTCCAGGGAAATACCTGGACCGACACATCCCTAGGGACAGAACGATTTTCAATTGTTTTATCGGCCATGGTCGATTTTTAGCAGTCAGGTAAAAATTGCTTGCTATCGCTGATGCAATATCCGCGTTGGACACCTTTCATACAGCTCATGCAGTGTGGGAAAGCGTCTATGAAATGTGCTTCAGGAACTGTTTCAGAAAATCTGGATTAATGGTGGCAAATGATGAGACCCACCCCAGCGAGTTGGCAGAACCTATTGTTTTATGACACCTGCCTCTGACTAATCCACGACGAAGAGGAAGATGACATTCAGCCCTGGGTACTAGTCAAAAGGCAAGACTTCACCCTTGCAGTCAAAATACTTCGACAAGCAATATACCTGTATAATAGTGCCTCCTCGTGTAATTTTAACACAGAATGTGTTTTAGCCATGGACTAACTAGCCAAAAAAGCTAACGAAATTTCATAACATAATCTGGGATGACAACATGGATCCCGATGATACCGAACTAAGGATCGTGTAACCTAGTGTAACCTATGAGATATTTTGTTATGATGTGGTGATTATATAAGATTCTGATTTAGTGGGAGGAAAGTTGCGAAATCATGTGAAACGCGTGATCTAAAACACATTCTGTGTTTCAATAATTTCGTCCAAATTATGTAAATAGAGGTAACCGGGACCAGGGGGCTTGCCCCCTGACGAGGCGCGGAGCGCCGAGTTTTGTGTTTAATATCGTCAAGGCTATTTCCATGCTTAAATTTGACTTATCTACCTATTTTTTCCTTAAAAATGTTTGGGGTAGGAATTTTGGATAATTCGGTCACATTCAGGCTGGCCCAAAGTGACCGCATTAAGCAGCATCTACTGTATAATAGAACAGTACCACTTGTACGTTTCACAAAGAGAAACCCGATTTTCACGGTCTAGAACTGGGTTGTCAGTAATTTTTAATGAAAAAGGCAAAACATGGAAAAGCATCAAGCACTGGAAAACTAGGTAATTTTAACGACGACCCTCCTCAGCAATGATCTGGTCATGATAGGTTGATCAACGCACCTTTTGGGTCTTGAAGAATGCCTGATCTAAACAATTGAGTTATGGATACGGGGGCACCATGTGCCACACTTAATCGGCAGACATTGTTTACCACTACCTACTTCTACTCTACGCTGACTTTAAGGCTAAAGGGGACGACAGTTGTGCGAGTGAGAGTTGTGCTCCTTGGTCCCGTCGGGTCGCCAGCATAAGGTGAAGGTTGTGGATGGGGGTTTTGTCATTGGACAATCCCCCATTCCTTCCCGATCTGTGTTGGAGGTTTGGCGGTACCTTGGAGTCGACTTCATGGGGGTGGCCACCATTACTGCCAGCCGTGTGGACCTTGGTAGAGCGCTAGCTCGCGTTACCAAGGCTCCATTGAAGCCACAGCAGAAGCTGCGCCTCCTCCGCACGTACTTACTGCCAAAGCTAACCTATGGTTTAGTCTTTGGTAGGCTTACGGCGGGGAGGCTGCAGGAATTAGATCGTGAAATACGCTCTGCTGTGCGCTCTTGGCTGAAATTCCCGCCTGGTGTCCCAAGTGCCTACATCAATGCACCAGTTAAATCTGGTGGGCTGGGTATTGTGTCCCTCTCAGCAAGCATCCCCTCTCTGCGCCGCCAGCGCCTGCTAGCCCTCCGAGGGTCGAGCTGGGGGGTCGCCCGTGCTGCTGCTGATCTTGATTTTGTCAGGCAGCAGTTAGCATGGTGCGACCGAGCAACACCATCTGCTCCAAAACCCCCAGTTCGTCTGCTGAGTTCGCTGCTGCGCTGCGTGAATCAGTAGATGGTAAGGAACTCCGGCAGTGCTCAGAAAGCCTAATCTCTTCCCAGTGGGTAGATTGGGCTTCGGAGGGCATTGGGGCCCGCGACTACCGCCACTTCCACGCCGTCCGTGTGGCATCTCTGCCAACTGCGGTGAGGTGTACGAGAGGTAGTCGTGGGGCAACCCTACCCCTTTGCCGCGCCTGTCGGAGTCGAAGTGAACATCTTTATCATGTGGTGCAGCAGTGTCCACGAACTCATGGGGGCCGCATTCTACGTCATGATGCGGTCGCCAAGCAGATAGCAGGTGCCTTGTCATCTAGCGGCTGGGATGTTGAGAGGGAGAGGTTATACCACATGCCGAGTGACCAGGGTAAGAAGCCTGACATCGTTGCCGTCAAGCCTGACCAGTCTTGCATTATCCTGGATGTCCAAGTTGTCAATGGCAGCTTGGACATGGAGCAGACTTGGCGGGCTAAGATAAGGAAATATGACACGAATGATTTACGGCAAGCGGTGTCGGAGCTAAAAGGAGTGGCACCCAACAAGATCAGGGTGATGGCTGCAACATTGTCATGGCGCGGAGTGTGGTGCGGGAAAAGCGCCACAGAGTTACGCGAGTTGGGCATCTCGGTAGGCGTACTCCGTGGTATCACCACCCGCGTCCTGCTCGGCTCATATTTGAACTGGTGGTCGTTCTATAGAGGCACTTCCCTTCATCCCTCTCTCCCACCCCCACCTTCCTCATCTTCCCTAATCCCGAGGGCCGGCGTCGGGTGAGTCCTGGGCGTCCTCCCCATTATATTTGATTTATTTATTTATTTTGTATTAATGGCGTGCCCCCTGCGTCTTTCAGGGGAGTTTCTTAAAAAAAAAAAAAAAAAAAAAAAAAAAAATGAATACCAAACTTATATCTAGCTAATCTCAACAACCGGTCAACCGATTTTCATTTCTCAATACATTTTGGATTTGTCTCAACAAAACTAAACCAGCTGTCATGCAAAAATTTCAAAAAAATCCACCAAAAAAAAAGTTGTCTTCTTATTTTGCCTATAAATATACTTTTGAGCGATTTTTCCCGCAAAAACGATTACAGCCACCATTCTCAAAGATGTCAAGTAGGTCTCAAAATATCCCTCATAAATAAATATGGTAACAATCCGCCCGAAACAGAAAAATTTACAGTAACTACGTAGCGCAAATTTGAGGTTGAGGAGAGAGAGAGAAAAGGGTCGGCGGGTGACCACGCTATGGCGAGGGGAGGTCTGCTCGTCCGGGGGGGTCAGTTACCAAGAGGTGTTTCCATGGTTACTGAAACGCGTCTCCCACCACTTCACTGCCCGAGACATTTCCACGGACTCCGTTTGATTGACTTCCCGACTTGATTCCCAGCAGGAGCATAAAAAAGGCTCAAAAAAATTTGTTAGGGAGTTTGTAACTCAATAAAGAATGTAGGTACCTCATGTATTTCCATTCCATAATGGGGTATTTCGGTAAATTTTTTTTTTTTTTCAAAAGAGTATGGCTCAGGAATAACGGTAATCGGGTCTGTTGGTCGAGAAAATGTTTTTAAAAAATCAAAGAAGCTAAGGAAAGTTGAAGATTTGAATGGTGTGACGTAGCTAGCCAATCGTGACGTAGCTAGCCAACTGTCTTTGAAAAAAGTATCCATGCACAGAAACCCTTGGGGGACCCCTTGGATACTACAAAACACCACTCACACAGGCGCGCGGCGTAGTCCGTGGCGTAGTCCTTGCCTTGTGTGTGTGCATTTCTAGCGGCCCGCCTTTTTCAAACGTGTGATCTCTTTAATTAATTTTTCTACCACATGTTATAGTATCATTGGGCTAAAAGTTGGAGTATATAGGTTTTCAAGGGTGCTGAATCCAAATTTGAGGTCAAAAACCTGAATTTCCGACCCACCGAAATACCCCATTAGGTACCTGAATCGTTCATGAAGATTTGCAACTCTTTTTTTTTTGAAAATTCACATGAAATAAAATAGGTTTTCAGTAGATTAGTACCTTTTTTTCCTAGTTTTTATTAGTGTTCAGAAGGACTCAATAATTTTCGCACCGACAGATTCCATTCGTGATCATGATATTCTTTGTGATGCAACCGTAAAACTTTATTTTTGTAGCCCGTCTTTCTGAATGAAAATTTTTATTATAGGTAGACTTTGTAGCGGTCCGAATTTGGGAAATATGAAGGATCTTGCAGGTCGAGTTGTACATAAGAATATGTAAAAAATTATCAAAGCACAAAGAATATGTTAGGTAGGTCATCAATTCCTGTTTAGTTATTGCTTATGCAGGAGCATAAAAAAGGCTCAAAAAAATTTGTCAGAGAGTTTGTGACTCAATAAAGAATGTAGGTAACTCACGTATTTCCATTCCATAATTAGGTAGGTACCTAAATTGTTTTTGAAGATCTGCAACTCTTTCTTTTTTAAATTCACATGAAATAAAATGTAGGGTTTCAGTAGATTAGTACCTACCTTCCTAGTTTTTATTAGTGTTCAGAAGGACTCAATAATTTTCGCACCGACAGATTCCATTTATGGTCATGATATTCGTTGTGATGCAACCGTAAATCTTATTTTTGTAGTCCGACAATCTGAGTGAAAATGTTTACTGTACGTAGAATTTGGGAAATATGAAGGATCTTGTAGGTCGAGTTTTACATACGAATATGTAAAATAATGTAAGACAATTATTGTCTTAGCACAAACAATATTTTAGGTACCTAGGTCTGTTTAGTAATGGGGAATTTGCCTCACATTTTTTTTTTTTTTTCGAATGAGGGTTTATTTTTATGGAAAAAAACCATAGTGAGCTGCTCGAAAACGCATCAAAAAAATTTAGAGAATTTAAGGAAGATGGAAATTTTAAATGTGGTGGCAATGTGTAAGAGGCAGCCATGTTTGAAACGTAACGGATATTCTACCAATCTGACTTCAAAGGAGGTTCTGTGGCGCTTACCACAGAAGCGGAACATACACGAACTTTTAGCTTCCGAGTAGTGCGCACAAGAGTGCGCCGCGAACTGGCAGGAAGAACCCAGACACAGAAAGTGACCAAAAGAAACAATATTACTCACTTTTTTACAATACGATTCTACCTACTAGTTTATCAAGCATTATTATTCTTCATCTTCTCTTATTTAGTTTCAAGATTTGAATCACATTATTCGAGTAGCCATTTCACTGGATCGTTTTGTGTGGCGGTGCTAGAACTCTGTCTGTTGTCGTTGTTTTCGCGTCGTTTTTTTTTTTTTTTTCGTACGACGTCAACAATATTCCTCGATTTTCGCGGTGTTTTGTAACAGAGGTTCACTTGTTTAGTCATTTTCTCCTACGGTAATTTTTTTCCGTTGGTTATTCCTAGTGTTAAACGTTATTCTAGGGCCCTATAATAGGATTTGACTTGAAATTCCAGAATCTAAAATTGAGGCAAATTCCCCATTGTTTCCTAGTCTACCAAGGTAGCGGAAGCTTTGTTTTCACTTTTGAAGGTTGGAAAAACAGTTCTTTTAATTTAATTTAAATTTCCACTCGCTTTTCAGACCTTTCTGAACGATTTTGGTTCCGTGTCTGTCTGTCTGTCATGAAATCCTTGTCACAGCCATAACTTCAACAATTTTCACCCGATTTCGATGCAATTTTCAGGAATTGTGCGGGTTGGCGTGTAGATGGTCTCCTGCGAAAATCATCATCCCCTGACTGTGGTAGCCACTGCGCATGCGCAATCGTATATTTCCTTGTTACAGTCTTAACTTCCACATTTTCCATCTGATTTCGATGAAATTTTCAGGGATTGTGCGGGTTGTTGTGTAGACGGTCCCCTATGAAAATAATCATCCCCGGACTGATAGAAGCGACTGCGCATGCGCAAACGTGAATTCCTTGTAACGGCCATAACTTCTACATTTTCCATCCGATTTCAATGAAATTTTCAGGGATGTTACAGATTAGTAGGTATATTTAGATGGTCCCCTATGAAAATCGCCACCTTCGGACTGATAGCAGTCGCTGCGCATGCGCAAACGTGAATTTTCTTGTAACGGCCATAACTTCCACCTTTTCTACCCGATTTCGATGAAATTTTCAGGGATCATGCGGATCAGGTTGTAGATGGTCCCCCATGAGGGTAGTGATAGGTAGTACTTAGAGATTGATGTTTTGAGATTAACTACTATGCATCGGATCATTTATACAATCGGGTTATGGATACGAGGAAGCTATGTGCCACACCCACTTGGCAGACTTTTTTTCTTTTGTTTTTTTTTGTGCTAGTAATTGTTGAATCCCATTTGTGAAGTGAACTGTAGTTATATGGGATAAGTACCGAGTTTTCGAATGTTTAGTATCTATCTAGATTACTACTTACTATTTCCCTAATATTTGTAAATCCGGCTGCAGTGATGGGCATTGAGAACTACTAATCCGATTTTCTCTTTCTGTTTACATCCGTTTGACCTAAAAAGGCACAAGGCCTTCTCCTAAAACATGAGGTGGGGGTTTCATTGTATTGGTTACAATGCTAAATGAAAATTTACATTTTAGAGAACATTTTTTCAGCCTTGAAAAGTGTAAAAAAATGTCTGCCAAGTGAGTGTGGCACATAGATTCTCCGTATCCGTTTCCCGATTGTATGGATGATCCGATGCATAGTAGTTATTCTCAAAACATCAATCTCTAAGTAACTTGCACTACTCTCATAGGAGACCATCTTCACGCCAACCCGCACAAGCCTTGAAAATTTCATCGAAATCGGATGAGAAATGCCTAGAAGTTATAGCTGTGGCAAGGATTTCATGACAGACACCCGGACTAACAGACATGCAAGTCTATCTTGGTAGACTCTTAAGCATAAGTCCAAGAATCGGGTTGGCAGTTTACAAGAAACTAAAAAAGTGGATGAATTTTTGTTTTTCAGTAAAGTAGTGATAATGAATAATTCGAGTTTTATATTCGGTAGATACCTACTAGGGAAGCGTGAAATCTACATAAATAGGAGCGAATTCACAATCGTATTTATGTTTGCCAATTCAGAAAATATCAAAACGAAAGTGTTGATCTAGCTTGTGTTCCTGGTGATAAAATTTATCAAAATACTAAAAACTAGGGAAGGCACAATACAACCTCCTGTTATACTGTCATTCAAAATACATATAGCCTATCTAGGGGTATAGGAATCATTGAAGAGTGAGCAACGTAATAGAGAAGCTGAGATGAATGGTCGCTCGAAGTTCACTAGTGTCTGCGCGGTGGTTGGGCGGGCGGGCGGGATTAGCTCCTAGAAAATGTGGGGTTGCCCTACAAATTCCATCTAGTCTTGCCGGGCCACGTTTTTTAGTCCAATTTTTCGCTTTCGGCCTCTAATTTTCACACAAATTGTTTTGTGATAATTCCAACATATAGTAAGATAGTTTCCAAACACCGGATGTATTCAAATTTTTGAATTAAAAACATACTTCAATTATCAAATGAAACTTTGAAAAAATATTTAAAAAAAAATTTCTTGTTGGTAATATGTTAGATGATGGCTTGTAAGATTTTTTTGTTCTGATAACATTCATATGGTTAGATTTGAAAATAACGATTTTTCAAGCTTGGATAAACTGGATGAAAGTATGGGGCGACACTAGCGCCATCTCTCATTTCAGAATCATACTAGACCCCCGTCCCCTTTAGCCTTAATCAAGGAGAGTTGATTTTTACCTTCAAATGGAGAATTTGCCTCACAATTTTTTAATTTTTTTTTTCGAAAAAGGGTTCACTCATATGGAAGAAAACCCTACTTAGTGTGCTGCACGAAAATGGATCCAAAAAATTTAGAGAATTTAAGGAATATGGAAATTTTAAATGTAGTGGCAGTCTGTGACATGACGAGTTATTCCTTATGACAGTAATTCTATCCCTGAAAGCGCACATGAAACCATTAGGTTACGTGATTGAACACACGAGAGCGCTGCTAACTGGCAGAAAGAACCTAGACAAGAAAGTGACGAAAAGAAGCAATTTTACTCACTCTTTTTTATAATACGATTCTACCTTTTGATGTATGAGTCACATTATTTGAGTGGATCGTTTCATGTGGTCACAAGGGCGCCTACAACTCTACCTGTTGACATTCTCTGCCACTACTAGCCGAAACTCCTTTTATGCTTCGCCTGAGCACAGTTTTGCGTGAGAAACCTAGGGGAGTGATTTAATCAGTTTTCCTCGATCTTTGCAGTGTTTTTTGACACCGCATCACTTGGGTATTCCTGGTTTTAAACGTTATTCAAGGGCCCTATTATAGGATTTGACTTGAAATTCGAGAATCTAAAATTGAGGCAAATTCCCCATTATGTCCCAATCCCCCCAACACCAAATTCGCTCCTCTCATTCCTGCATTTGAATGAACTCACCTCAACAACATGCAAATTCCGGTCGTTTGACTTGAATGCAGCGCGTTCCGAGATTGCCAAGTCATCAGCCTGTACTGGTCTGAGTTGATCCAAACCAACCGAGAGTGTGCCAAGGGGCCAGACAAAGTCACAGCGGCGAAGTTGACGAGGTACGACCCATTACAGCTGGAATAAAAACAATAAACGTTGACATAGAAGTACACCACGAACGATTTTGCTGAAACCTAGCTTGACACTGACTGTTAAGGGGGGCTCAGTTGGTCGCCTTTTGTTCTTAGTATTTCGCGAAATTGAAAATTTCTTCTAAACATTTTCTCGACGAACAGACCCGATTACCGTTATATCTAACCCATGCTCTTTTGAATTTTTTTTAATTGACTGGAATCATCTGACAGCGTCGTGGTTGTCGTGACAAACACATGGGTTATGAATATGGCAGCTCCCGATGAACGTAGGAGGCCTTTGGCATTTTGTCCCAGAAGGGAACAGGACGAATGCTGTGCAAGTGGTCCCGCAGCTTGAGAATCACGTCGGGGTCACCAATATACCTGGGTACATACTTGAATGATAAATGGCGTACAAAAGGTCAAAATACCGAATTGCATTTCTCCGAAAAAAGAACAGTTTTAGGTAATAAATGAATGGAGTTAGTTCCGCTGGTTTAAGAATACAATCATTACTTATCTACGTACCGTATTGGAGAATCTGTCGTAGCCAGCAAGTCGAGTACAGGAGGCGAGCGCTTTCGATGACATCGAAAGGACATTGTCTCCCTTTCACTTGACATGACAGACAAACAACCTTTCACCATGTGGTCTCGTTACTAGGTGGCCCCCTTTCCTTTCTGATCCTTTCACCTCCCTTTCACCCACACTATACAGGGTGTAAGCCTAACTGGTCTGCCATACGGTACCAGTCGATTAAACAACTAATTTGCAACAAAAAATGTCCCTTAGCGATTTTTTTTAAAACCCTTCGTTTTCGAGATATTTCAACTTTAAACTTTTTTTTCGTGATTTTGACCATATGTCATTGAATCACGTTCGTGTCATTAAATCACGTTGGGAAAAGTAACTACTTCATTCCATTCCATGTCAGTCGAAGATGAATCATGTATGCTACCTACGTAGAGGTCATAAAACGAATCAGAATCCGATTTTGGATAACACGAATCAACCTTCTTAGAAGACCTGCAAAATTTTGCAAAATGATTTTTCCTGGAACATTTCGAACAAACTGTGTTCCAAGCTGGACATGATTTCCATTTATGATCAGTGCCACATCTTTTACAATGAAAGGTTTCATTTGTATTACCTTTATTTTGCTTGGTTGTTGATTTTCGTCTTTTCGTTTTAACTTCGTTTACATCTACGGTTGGTTCATCCCCTTTCATTTCAGATAGATGCCTATTTGCTAACTCAGCGGCTTTACATACGCTAACAGCTTTATCTAAAGTCAAGGCATCCTCGGAGAGAAGAGTTTTGCGTACTAGATCGTCATGAATACCTACTACGATTTTGTCGCAAAGAAATTCATCTCTCAACTGGCCAAACTCACATTTATTTGCTTGATTTATAGCCTCCGTGAGGAACTCATCGAATGTTTGAGTTTTCTTTTGAGATAAGCGTCATAACTCCTTCAATTTGCTGTGTAAATTACAATTTGAGGATACCGTTGGAAAGAGCATTAAATTTCCTATCGGATAGATGCCTTAACTTTTTTTTGAGTCAAGGTTTGAGACATGAAAACGTCCTCTAAAAAGAGAATTTTACGTAATTTTGGAAACCTCGCATTTTTTCAATCTCAAATTGAACTACGAGAACCCATACTTTTTCAAGAAGCAAGAACAGTAAAAACTGCGCCAGAATCTCAGCTTTCCAATGGTGTCATCAAAACATATTCTACAACCGTATTTAGGGGAGAAATTTGTGTTTGAACGCGGAAAAACGTGCATTTTTTCAACGAAATCGGCGCTCCGCCTAGTCGATCTGAGGGGTCGGACGATAGCAGTGGGTGGGCGGACGCTGCAGTAGACCGCGAGGCCTCCGGAAACAGGAGGCCAGAGCGCTGATTTCGTTGAAAAAATGCACGTTTTTCCGCGTTCAAACACAAATTTCTCCCCTAAATACGGTTGTAGAATATGTTTTGATGACACCATTGGAAAGCTGAGATTCTGGCACAGTTTTCACTGTTCTTGCATCTTGAAAAAGTATGGGTTCTCGTAGTTCAATTTGAGATTGAAAAAATGCGAGGTTTCCAAAATTACGTAAAATTCTCTTTTTAGAGGACGTTTTCATGTCTCAAACCTTGACTCAAAAAAAAAGTTAAGGCATCTATCCGATAGGAAATTTAATGCTCTTTCCAACGGTATCCTCAAATTGTAATTTACACAGCAAATTGAAGGAGTTATGACCGATTTAATGACATATGGTCAAAATCACGAAAAAAGTTTAAAGTTGAAATATCTCGAAAACGAAGGGTTTTTAAAAAAATCGCTAAGGGACATTTTTTGTTGCAAATTAGTTGTAGAATCGACTGGTACCGTAGGGTAGGTGGGGGGAAATGTCCGCAGTTTTGGATTTTGATTTTTTGCAAATCACTGTTTGATGATTTTATTTGGTTTCTGGTGTGGAATCGAAAGCTTAGGATGTCACCTATCATTTCATAATATCTCTGGACTTGAAAGGTGTTCATTTTTAGAGATATACGTATTTTTGTCAAACTTGTTTTTGCGGGCATTTCCCCCATTTTTGGGGGTAAAAATCCGCAGAGCGGACAACTGAAGGAAATCAGGGCAAAAATGAGAGCTTACAGTTCTCGAAAATGAAATAAAGTCTTAATTGTTGTGGGTATGACATTTTTAACCCATATTTTAACTAGGGAAGTGAAAATCTTGACGAATAAGTAGGTACAAACTGGAGCAAGAGTTTCAGTAAATCACAAAATAGTTCAATAGTTCACTTGTCTTGCGAGGTAGGTACCTACTCTCAGAGAAAGGTTATTTCTCTTCATGAAGTCGCGAGGGAAGTCCTTCCCAGCTAATTCTCGGCTGAGAATCGATGAGGAAGCTTGTTCTCATGAGCATACTCAAAAAGTAGAAACCTCAGAGACTTTAAGGTTAATCCAAAGTACTGCTTGTCCAGTTCAACACAATGTTTGAGCAATTGCAGGGAGTTGAATGTTTCAACCCTTCCAAATTTACCTTTCGCCTTATTAAACTTCAGTCGATTCTGTAACGCCTCCTCATTGAACCCAATTTCTGCTGCCGCTTTTCTGATTGAAAATCCTCTAATTCATCAAACATTTAGTTTCTTTCAACTTTTCTTCCGTCATCGCCTGATAACATTTCTTCCTTAGGTAGTTTCTGGAATGAAAAAAAAAGTTTTGAAATACAAATAATATGATGTGGATAAAGAAGGGGTAAATCTCCGCACCCAGGGGCTACTGTCCGCACCTCCAAGACTGCGGACATTTACCCCCAAAACACTGCGGAGAGTTACCCCATAAAATGGCGGCAGCATTGGCATCATAATGACTTTTTGGAACAAAAGAAAACGTGGATGTTGTGCCATAAATTCAGAGTAAAACAATACCCCCTTTGACAGGAAGAGAGACATGTTGAATAAGTATAAAGATTGTATCACAATATTGCAGAAAAGTTACGAAAATATAGTAGTAAGAACACAAACAACAGACTTACCTCATTTTTTCAGTCAAGGGATGAACCTCACCTTTCAAGTTCTCGCCAGCAACTGGTCGTACTAAAACCTACCTGTGGAGTCGATGGCGACAAAATAATCGATTGTTATGATCTAAAAGTGGCAGTGCAGACATTTACCCCGTGCGGACAATTCCCCCCACCTACCCTATGGCAGACCAGTTAGGCTTACACCCTGTATAAATAGAACGACTGACTGACAAACTTTAGTACTCTCTCAACGGCCTGAAGATGATGTCCTTACATCGAAAGCGCTCGCTTCCTGTACTCGACTTGCTGGTTACGACGGATTCTCCAATACGGTACGTAGATAATAATTGTAGAATTAGGCAAATTTGAAAAGACAAAAAACGGACTCGAGAACAAGAACTATTTTCTAAATCCTTGAAAATCCTTAAATCCTTAAACTATTTTCTATCACTTAAAAAGGATAGCTGGAACTCAATATGTTCCATACATATTATGTATCAAGAATCTACCCACTTATTCATCAACTCCACGACAATTCATTCTTAAATTATTGTTCTTGTCTATTCAGTAGTTTGGAAATCGTTTCTCAACATATTGTTAGTGTAATTAAAATACAGATAGCAACGCAGGAAACCGTACGACTTTCTGGAATGCCTCGTAGTTCTTACACTCACCCAGGATGAAGTGTAACGTCTTTGATAGTTTCTCTGTTGTCGAACGCATCATCATGATTGAACTCATACGACATGAGCCCGACTTCGTAAAGTTTAAGATCGACGGGGTACACTGGCTTGGCAGGCTCAGGGTGGCTGTATGGCGTCGCTACGTCTCCTAAAAGCCAAAGAATTCAAGGCAGACGAAGTGAAAATTTAAATATAAATCCCATTACCTACCTCAGAGGAGTTAGAGGGGGGGCTCAAACATCAGTGAGCCTAACAAGTGATTGTAAAGAGGTGGAATAAACCAATCAGTGGTGAAATATGTTGGGAATACATATCTCACTTTTTTTTTTAAATTGCATTGCCCACCCAACTTGGTAGGCGTTTTTAAGTCGATAATTCCTGATTAGTCCTTACCTGGATCCTTGCCAGCACTGAGGCATTCGCAGGGAAACAGAGCTTTGAGGTCGTCGACAAAGATGCCGTAGCACACAGCTTTGCCACGGTCTTTGATGTTGTAGAGCGCCAAAATCCCTTCTTGGCGGTAACCAACGTACTTGGAGCTGTTGTACACCTGATGGTTCGAAAACAATACTATTAGTGGAATAGACAACATTAACACTAAGTGTTAATTAAGTGGCAATGATTAATTATTGGCCCATGAGGCTAGATTTACATGAGGTGGAAAGCAGAATGATGGTCGATGGAAAACACAATGGTCGGAGAATCGCAGAAAGTGTATTCACATGTGTTGTGATCAGCGACCTCTTCGCATTTCTGTCCATTCGCTTCCTTAGCTCAAGTGGTAGGAGCTCCGATTTAGAATCGGAATGATAGGTGATCGATCCCCGGTCGAGGGAAGTTAATTTTTGATGACTCAACAGTATGGCGCAGTCGTATCGGGCCCGAACGGTCTCCTCAGAATTTCTCAGAGAAACAATAATTCATTAAGATTAGGTCATCAAAACAACTCCCTCCCAAGACACGAGTCGAGCCACCGCCTATTCGGACAAACGTTGAGGTCAGCAGATCCCCCGCCCCGTCAATAAGGAAAACAATAACAAAAAACTCCGAAGCCAGTCAAAAATACGCGTTCTCAATGGGTTGTAAAAACGCAGGCCCTGACTAGGTAACGGAGTACCTAAGATTTCCTAACGGGGGGGAAGATGTTGTGATCAGCGACCTCTTCGCATTTCTGTCCATTCGCTTCCTTAGCTCAAGTGGTAGGAGCTCCGATTTAGAATCGGAATGATAGGTGATCGATCCCCGGTCGAGGGAAGTTAATTTTTGATGACTCAACACATGGGTGGTGTCCATAGTGGATGGAATGGACGACGCAATGGAAATGGTATGGGAATTTATAAGAGGAGTCTGGAGATCCAGCGGCTCGTCCTCGACCCAAGCGCTCCCAGCGGCCTTCCTGCTAACTCACTTATCTCCTCTGTTTCCAAGGACCTAGTATTCTACTAGAGTATCCTACTAGAGATGTGACTGTGAGAGATGACTATGTCTGTTCCTCACTTTTTCCTCAACTCCACTTCCACCCGGGTTAGCATTAACTTTTTTTTCGGATGGATTGCTTTTATGAAAAACATTGTTTTTGACAACAATATGAATCATTCCCGACCTAAAATTGAATGAGGAATTTCACCGATTTCTGTTTGCATTTTTCCTGAATAGTTAATGGTGTGGGATAGATGAAAATCGGGCAGATTTCGGAAAATAAGTCTCCTGTTATTTTTGGGAGACAGTCAAAATTTTTAATTTCAAAACTAACCGGGAAAACAGACGTCCTGCTGGAACGCTCGCTGATTGGGCTGTTCGGATAGCCGTCTCCTCCCAGTGTTGCCCATTGGGATGACGAAATTGTGTTTTCTAAGAGAAAAGTTATCAAACAAAAACAGAGGAAACCTAATTTTTCCCATCTCACTTTTTCTATTTTTTTCTTCAGTTTTTCGATTTCGAACTTTACTGTTTCGTGAAATTTTGCATCTGGGGACTATAGATTTCTCGATCTCAGCGCTTCAAGCGGCCATAAATGAACTATTCCAGCATGACGTCATTTTCCCGGTTTTTTTAAACATTCGTATTTTCTACACTGTTTTGTTTATTCGTAAATTAGGAAGTTCGGGCTGAAAGTTTGCCTTAGGGGGTTTTTAGAGGTGCTGAATCCGATTTTGGGGTCAAAAATAGGAAATTCCGACATGGTGAAATTCCTCATTGCAAAGACAGAAAAGTCGAGAATGTTTTTTTCCCGAAAACTTCTCACCGCCCTTCGAGTTTAGTTCAGCAATCGCAGTTTTAATTTTATATCTCCTGGACCACTTGCTCTCTCTCCTCAAGAACTTGGTGAGGATGTTGGGTATGTAGAAAGGAACGGATTCCAATTTCTCCGGGCGGCCGCCAGGGACGGGGAAATGTGTTTCGCGATTATCAGGTTTCCGGGAAAAGTGGCAAAAATGGGTCAAGGAGGGGGTCTCTCACTTTGCAACTATTTTTCCTAGATTCCTGGATAGTTTCTCTGGGGGATAGCAAAGCCAGATTTGGTCGGGCGGCCGTCAGGGGATGGGGGGGGGGGATTTGATCCAGGAATCCAGGAAAAATAGATGCAAAGTGAGAGACCCCCTCCTTGACCCATTTTTGCCACTTTTCCCGGAAACCTGATAATCGCGAAACACATTTCCCCCACCCCTCCGTCCCTGACGGCCGCCCTCGGAAATTGGAATCCATTCCTTTCTACATACCCAACATCCTCACCAAGTTTCAAGGTGAGAGAGCAAGTGGTTCAGGAGATATAAAATTAAAACAGCGTTCGCCCATGCTAAACTCGGACTGACGTTTTCGGGAGAAAAACATTCTCGACTTTTCTGTCTTTGCAAATCAATTTTAGGTCGGGAATGATTCATATTGTAAAAAAAAAAATGTTTTTCATAACAGCAGTTCATCCGAACAGAAAAAAGTTGTTGCCAGAATCTATTGCTAGGTTCCCGATCGATTTTTTCTGTTGCGAGAATCTATTGCTAACTTCACCCCAGTTTTTTTTTAGACGATTGCAATAGCTTCATTTTTTTGGAAAATTCGCTACAAGTGCCTTCGGTTACCGAAGAATGAAGCTTGTCAAGTAAAAACAATTACCTATTTTTTTTAGGTAGGCACTTAGGAAAGAAAAAGGTTTTTGTATTGACCTGGACTACCTACCTCCAACCATTGATGAGACCTCAACGAAGTTCATCATGCACCGTCTATTATTATTATTAGGTACCTGCCTACCTATTATTATCATCATCATCACGGTTGAGAAAACGCTGCCAATTAGAGTTGAATGGGTTTATCAATCAACGAAAACAAACCTGGAGCAGTGGGCCGTTCAGAAGATTGAGGTTTTTGAACGCTAAGTGCCGTTTCCCCCACTAAAGTACCTACAGCTTGCCAGGTGATGATCCGGGACTGTGTGTCAATGGTTTCAGCCTAAGAAATAACATGGAAAGTGTTAATCCACTCGCTAAGTTTCCCGAGTATGCCTGATTTTCCCTCATTGGCAACATTTTATGCTGAACCATAGCCTCCTCCCTCGTAGGACACAAACTCAAATTGAGCGTGACAATGAGACTTGTCTCCAGTAGGTACTCTGTGGAATGAGATAAGAGCACAGAGTAATGGAGACAAGTTAACTTATCCAAGTTAATTTGGATAAGAGAGTTAGCAGCACAGAGTAACAGAGACAAGTTAACAGAGAAGAAAGCCAACGTTAAAATGGTGTGCAAGCATTTTTGAGGCTGCCTCAGTTGCGCCATCTACTTTCAGCTAGGATTGAGGAACTACTACGGAAGTGGTGGGGAGGGGGAGGCCACACTCTTCATACCGCTTCTTTTCAAATCCTTTCGAATGACCAGAAATTTATAACTTTTCGTGTCATCATCATTTAGATTTGCAAAAATTACTTGGAAAAACCAATCAAGGCGAAAGGTATTTTCGAAGTTCCTCATGCAATTGTTGTTGTCCCTATCGCCAGTAGTTTGAATGTTGAATCGACAACTGCCACCCATAGAAACGTTTGAAACCCAGTGTATTATTGAAAATCGCTCGATTTTTGCTTCCTTACTACCGAAGGTAGGGAAGCTTTGTATTCGTGAAAGAAGCGAAAAAAAAAAATGTCCTCCAAAATCAAAATTTCCACTTGCTTTTTGCGTTTTAGAGCTTCCCGAACAATTTTGGTTCCGTGTCTGTCTGTCTGTCTGTGGTCAATCCTTGTCCCGGGCAAAACTATACTAACCTGTGGTCCGATTTTGATGAAATTTTCAGGGATTGTGCGGGTTAGGTCCTAGACGGTCCCCTATCAATTTCAGCACCTTCGGACCAATAGGAACGAGTGCGCATGCGCAAACGTGAATTTCCTGGAACCTCGGTTTCTCGGTTTCTAATGAACCGATTTTGCTCAAATTTGGAGGTTAGTTAGGGACTAACTTCTAAGAGACACCCTATAAGTTTCAATCAAATTGGTCAAGCAATAGCCGCTGCGCATGCGCGAACTTTAAATTTATTGTTACAACCAAAACTCCGCAACTATTCAACCAATTTCGATGAAATTTTCAGGGATTGTGTGGGTTAGGTCCTAGACGGTGGAACAACAATACCAATATAATTTTAAACAAAACTCAAATTACGAGTATATAACAAATTAATACCCATAATCCTAATACCTACACCTATTATAGTTTTAGTATTGAATAATAATAATCATTATCGTCATAACTTCGTAGTTTTATTTTATACCTACACTCTTTCGTTCTTTTATTTCAGTGGTTTATATACCACAAAACTATTTACAACACTATTATAAACATTAATACCTGCAACCCTATCCTGCATATAATCGCCAATATTTTGGTATTCAATAATTCTTTGAATCACAATTTTTTCGCCAACTGATTCTATACATCCATGTTACAATGAGTGAGGAAGCTATACTGCCCACCCAACTTGGCAGACGTTTTTCGTACATATCGCGAGTATAACTGAATGTTATCAAATTAATTACTTAGATGCAGCCGGTAACGCACCAAGGAGAAAAATGTGTGATAAACAAGGTGACTTGTTGTGATGAGGTTGGGAACAAGTGATCATGAACGCTGTTGCCTTTCCGCTATAACTACGTCCTGGAGCTCCACCAATCAGAACGCTTCTCGGGCTCCCACATTCAGCTTTCAGCCCAGTGGTTAGCAGGAAGGCCGCTGTGAGCGCTTGTGTCGAGGACGAGCCGCTGGAGATCCAGACGCCTCTGAATTTATACCGCACGACTGCTCTACAAAATGGCGGCCACCATACTCAGCTGTCATACAAACAACCAATCACATTGCATTCCTTCCATCTCCATTTTCCGAATTCTTTCCACCCCATGTGAACCCAGCTTAACCTTCTATCCGTACCCCCTCTCTACCACTGATTAGCGTACCGCCGGTATGGGATACCGCCATTCAAGGATACGCCTCACATTCGATCACCATTGATACATTTTGAAAATGTAAGTAGTTTTAAGTACCAATTTTTCATAATATATCAATTAATTCCGACTTTGAGAAATGTTTTCACCAGAATACCTCCCTGTACATACAATTGGTAGGTAAGTTTCCATAAATTGGATGAAAACTAGATCAGTTAATCTTAAACTTTATTGAAACAAAAAACAACAGTCTTATCTTGATTGCTACAGTCCCATTGGTATGGCAAAAACCTCTTTATCAAAACAGTCTCATTCTAACGTTTACAGTCTCATTGACAGTGGCTGAATTGCACGTTTCTCGTACGGGGAGGGCTGAGGAACCGCGCTCAATCTGTAGATACACCCGTACATAGGTCACTAGAAAACAGCAGACAGGTAGAAATAAACAAATGACACTCACGTGACCTTTCTCATCGAATGTTAGGAGGGTAATAAGGGGCTCGGTTCATTGCTCTTTCTTATGAAGTGTACATTGATGTTTGAAGGGAGGGGTGCGGTATCCAACACCGCGGTACGGATAGAAGGTTAAGATTAATTTTAAAAAGTCAGCTGAATGATCCAAAAGGGCTGACAATTCGACTTGTACAACTGAGTTTAAGAAATGCATAAGTACCTACCAAACTTTCTCACTCCCAGTCTTTAGAATGTGTCATACACAATCAAGGAAGCTTACAGTTCGCTTGTCCACCATGATTCTGCCAGAAAATGTACCCACAATTCTGTACCATGTGGGAAACAAGCGAATTTGATAAGAATGGAGGATGGAAGAAGGATGACTTTTATGTGAATTGGCCGCATTTCTTGATACCTAGTTTTCGCATGAAATTGAACCATGTTCAACAATCTAGTTTCAACAATCAAGTTGGTGTTTGGAGCCGTTTAGGTTGACTTACTTGTGCGCAGTTCGTCCTCGTGACAACCATCAAAAGGAGAAACGTTAAACACTTCAAGAAACTCTCCATTGGGAGTAAAATAATGAGATGGAATTATTCCTCTTACATTTAAAATGCGTCACGTATCCTTGACACTGGAACACGGTTTTTTTTGTTACTAATCAATAATATTATTGTAAACTTGTCAAAATTTGGTGTTAGTACTTCGGTGCTAGATGATTTGAAGTTATCATGTATAAGATTCAGTACCTACTCGAGTACATAGGTAAAACGGAGAGCAAGAATGGACAATATTTTTATTGACTCTCAGAGATGAAACTTGCGGTATCACTTTCCTAAGCGTACCAACGCAATAATTCAATCTAGCACTAGGTATTAAGATATCGAGTATCGATACTTTGGTGTCACAAACTATCAAACACAGTAGGTATTTTTCACTCATCACAGTAGGTACAAACAACTACAACAAATAGCCTAAATGTGCTGGTGATCATAAATACTCCGAATGTAATGTAACCAATCCTGCACAATATAAATGTGTTAATTGTTGCAATCACAACACTCGCGTAAATAGAGAGTTTTTGGCGAGAGGAGTTGTGTGGGATCTGCTATGATCCCGTGGAAAAATCTCTGGTGGTAATGTGATTTCTCAATTACCAACCAATTGATGGAGATTCCGAATGATCGAGAATCGCCACACAACTCCCCTCCTCAATAAAAGGGTTAAGGAATCACAAAGGTTTGCACGGTAGCTTGTTGTGTTTTCGCTAGGCTGGCAAATCTATCCTCGTGTTAGGGATGTCCCAAAAGTATCGATACTTAAAAGTATCGATATTTCTTGAAAAAAGTATCGATACATATCGATACTTTTTTTCCTGATATATATCGTAGTATCGATACTTTTATTCCGGTATCGGAGGCGATACTTTTTTATATCACATTTTATCTGTTTCAACACCTACAACATGAAGGCTCCTACTTGACAGTACCTCTATCTCTACGTAGATTGTTGGGAGACTAAAAAACTTCAACAAATTAAACAAAGATGATGTACCACCACTTCCAGCTCTCTATGATAACCTTCTGTATCGAGGAAGGACCACCAAAATGTTATCCCAAACAAGTGCCTAAACAAAAACAAGTTTTAACACCTTGCACGCGGGAAAAAAACGCGTTGGTCCCCTGTGGCGGAGAAATTTTTTTTCGCCGAAACGCTATAGCAGCAACATATATTAAAAAGTACATTTTTCCAGAAATTTTGACATAAAAAAAGTTGAGAATTTTGAGAATTTATTCTCGGCGTCAACGTGACGCGGCCAGCGGTGGTGTCAAGTTGCTCCAGTTTGAATGGGAAATCAACCCCTATGTGAGTGGGTTGGCTCAGGCCGCCCGTCCACTGGACGCGAATTCTGGCGGCCTTTGCAAGGGAGATAGGTTGATGGTGCGTAGAATGGGTAGGAATCAATCATGTACGACAATATAATACCTAGTTATTCCATACCTGGAAAGAGAACAAGTCTTCTCTTTTTTGGGAGCTTTGTAGAGTACTCTGGCAAAGATTCAAAACATAAAAACCGAGTGAAACACAAAAAAAATCGGAGTCGAACCACTGGGTCTTTTTCACGATAACGAACTGAAAGTATGAAACTTATGAGAGGATTGAGCTGATTATTGACACAACCAACAATTAAACAATGTCGATCAACCTTAAAAAGAGTGAATTATTCCGTAAAAATGAATGAAAAATGTGAAAACATAAAAAAATTACCGGAGGAGCACACAAAGATAAGGTGTCACTTTGATAACTGCTCAATTACCTTCAACCTCGACCGATTCAGCTCCGGATTGAACCATTCAACTCATAATATGTTCATCTATCACGAAAAAATGCTAGAAAAGAGTGGAAACTGAGAACGAAAGAACAGGAGCAGATATTCTTGAACCTGTTTTGCGAGAGGTGTTTACGTGACATAGACGCGGCCAGCCACACAGACCCCGGGATTTGCGTGACATAGACGCGATCCGCGTTCAACGTGTTAAATAACAAAATGAGTGATTTATCGTTTTGTTCATTCTATATTAATTATTATCCTCGTGACGGATAGATGTCACACTGATAGAGAGAAACATAAACGAAAATTTCACCCATTTTTGTGAAAGTATCGAAAAGTATCGATACTTCAAAATATCGATACTTTTTGAAAGTATCGCATCGATACTTTTTGATACTTTCTAGATGTATCGATACGATATTATATCGATACTTTTGAAGTATCGGACATCCCTACCTCGTGTTCCTCGGGGTTAGGGATGGCATATCGAATGAAATATATCGATATATCGATCAAACGATATATCGTCAATGAGATATCGATACCTTCGATATATCGGAGAGAATATATCGATATTTCGATATATCGGAGAAAATATATCGATTTTTCGACGTATCGGAAGATCTACTTTAAAATGTCACATGTGAAGTAGGTAGGTGAATTTAATAGTTTTAAAACAATATAAAAATAATTTAGGATGACATTTATGGACATATCGGAGTATCTAAAGTAAAGTAAGTAAAGTAAAGTAAGCAACCATTTCAGGTTGAATTTTCGTCCGACTGCCATTCTTGGCGTCGCGGACGTCATCAGCTGTCCCCCTAAGGGGAGATCAGAATTTGTTCTGATGATTTCGCTCATGGCTTCCCAAAAATCACCGCCCTGGGTTCGGAACGAGAGATTGCCGATCGTCTAGTAGACAGAAAACTTTCTGCGACGACCAGACTCGAACGCGCGTCCCCGCTAGACGGTTCTCATCTTATCACCGCAGTCGGGTACACTGTCCACTAGACCACCGACGCCCACCCATATCGGAGTATCTACTAGGAAAAACTTGAAGATGTAAGTAGGTAGGTGAATAGAAAAGTTACTAACATCATTTTGAGGGAATTATATAGATATACTCGACATATCGGAAGATCTATTTGGAAAAACCGTATGAAATACGTATTAACCTACTTTCAAAAGTTACTGGGTATGAATGATCGAAATTCATTGTTTAAAAACTGGAAAAAAGTGCGAAAATGTCATTGCAATGTTAATTTATAAATTGACAGGGGTATAGGTACTGTGGACGATCATGAACCTTCAAAATTGAAAATAATTGTTGTGAAAACCTGCTTCACTTCAGTTGGACGAGCCTCCATTAATTTTGGCTTAAGTCAAGTATTTGAGCCTTGAGAGCCACTGTAGGTGAATACTATGTACACAATCATGTCTGAGCTGAAGTCAACAGTCTGAAATCAACCCATCAGTAGGTACCTACGAAATTTGGAATAAAATTACTTGATGTTTTTACAAGTACAGGCGTCCTTTCTCGTCCATTCATTTCAATATTTAATTTTTAATTAAAATTTTTTTTTTTTTTTAAACTTGAAAACAGGTCGCGATATATCGTTAAATATATCGATATTGACCGATAATATCGGTTCTCTATATCGATATAAATATATCGATATATCAAACGTAATATATCGATATATTTCATATATCGATATATCGTTGCCATCCCTACTCGGGGTCACCAATTTTGGCGAGAGGAGTTGTGTGGGATCTGCTATGATCCCGTGGAAAAATCTCTGGTGGTAATGTGATTTCTCAATTACCAACCAATTGATGGAGATTCCGAATGATCGAGAATCGCCACAAGTTCCTAGGAGATAGCGACGTTGAAATACCACACTTTATCGCCTCGTGCGCATGCGCAGTAGACACCACCTAACAGATACCACCGGTGGCAGGAGATGCCACAAATTTATCTGTGGGAAAGATACCACTCCTTATCTCAATAGGGATGAATCGTATCTTTTGGTGGTATCGTGAAGTACCCTTCCAAGATAATTACACTATTGTAACCAGAGGAAACATTTTTCTTTTGTGAGTGGAGACTAGGTACTTATCAAAATCCACTGGATGTTTAATTGATTCTCCACACTGAAATTAAGTTAAGTTGGATTTATGTAAGTTGTATACATTACTATTTCAGTGACGAAAGTTTGTAAATGCAAATCCTAGATACATTGTTAGACTTGGATTAACGAGGGTGATGAAGTTCTTTTACTGTTTGCTCTGAGTCAATGCACACTGTAAACTCGATAGTTGTGTTAATTTAATATCAAGTAAAATGTTTTATATTTATTCAGCGTTCTTCACTAACCACCAGTTTTCTCCTACTAGCTAAATCCACCTTGCACTTTTCCAGTTTTTAACTGTAACATCTAAAATGTGATGATTTTAATAGTTTATGCCCAGTATCTATTTAAAGCAGGTTAAATTTGTTACTGGTTTAGACCAACTGGAGCTTTACAGTTTAATTATGGAAATACATCAATTCAAAAATAGGTAATTTTTCCTTGAAAGTGCAAATTTAGAGTCGCGTTTATTGAAAGTCGTGTTTTTAGAGTTCGACTAGCTTCAATTTCAACAAAAAAAAATAAGGAGAGGAATTTGGAGGCAATCTCAGCTACAATTTGGAACTTTAATCGTGCCCGTAGCCATAGTTTTCCCAAACATAAAAACCAAAGAAAAAAAAATTAAAAATATCCCAACTCCTAAGTAGCTAGCGTAAGTAAATTAGGAAAAATTCGAAATTTTCCAACGGCATAACCAACGTTATCCTTTAGAGGAAAAAACATTAGATCATGGATATGTCCATTGTGGTCGGTGTAATTTGAAAATTGAAAAACGTACCATCTCTTCTAATAATACGTACCTACCTATTACGAATATCTGTCAAAGGGTCAGGTAAGAAAACTGCATCTTTGGCGTAGAAATGAAAAAGAAAGCAAATATATTTCAGGTAATATCTTGAGTAGTCTACTAACTAATATTGTAGAGGTGCATATAGGTATACTTTCATACGACTAACTTTCATAAGAAGAGTAACAGCTCTCAAAAACTAAATACTCAAAAACTGTTGTCAAAAGGCCACTGGAGTGTAGTTAGAAAATATTTTCCACTTGAGACATTCTAGAGAAATTATCACAATCAGCACTTCTTTTTCGAGAGTAAACCAAACAGCAGCAGAGAGATTAAACCAGAAATAGCAAATTCTTAAAATTTTCGGAAAAGAACTTTTTTTTCGAGAGTAGGTAAACTAAACAGTTAAAATCACGTTAATGTGACTTGCAGGTGCAGATGAAAAACGAGCTGATAAGAATTTTGATAAGCTAGAGTCTGTATCGCCGCCATGTTTGGTTAGCCTCCACTTCGGTCGCTCTAGACACAGTAGATACCACAATTCGAATCTTTAGGGTCGCTATCTCCTAGGAACTCTCTAATAACTTGTTCTTACTCGATCTAAGTACGCCTAGAAAGTAATCTCTTCCTATCACGAATTCGGACGTTGTATACCTTTTTCCTTTTCTCCCTTGAGGTACAGCATGAAGATTAGAAGGCTGCCACCTACGGCCCCGGTACCGGCTAGGGACTTCCAGCTGATGGGGCCTTTGCCCTTCCCAGGGTCTGGCTTGGACGCTTTGGTGCCAACAGGAGAACTGAAGGGTCTCAGCTGTCTGGAGTAGACGAGGTTGAGGTGAACATTCGACACTGCAGTTTTGGTCCTCTGAGATAACAGAAATAACACACTACTGTCACAAGGGAATTCAGACGGAATCCAAGAACAAGAAGAATTTAACATGAAAAACGCTGCAAATTATTACACAATGGTTTACTATTTTTCTATATGGATCACTCGTCTACAAAATCACCAACCATCCAATATGAAGAAAAGAAAAAAAAAATCAAAATCACCAACCATCGATCGCATTTCGGTCAGCTCTAATTTGAACGGAGATTAGGCCTCTTTTGCGATTCACACTCGTGTTTTGATTTATATATATATATTTCAATATAAACCCTTAAATTTTCGTAGGGAGCGAACGGTTTGTCCTACAGAGCTCCGCGTGGTCTCAAAAAATTCTAAAAATTCTATAGAATCTTAAATTGAAGGAAAAACAATACCTTTATATCAAAATTTTTTGAGTTAGGGCGTTTTCAAAATTTCAAAATTAATTTTGGAACCCTTAGAAGTGACCTACATCAACCAAAAGCTTCGGGGCACAACTAGACCCCAAATGGAGCCTACATACCAAATTTCATCAAAATCGGTCAATGCTAAGTGGAAAAAGTGCCGCGTACGGCGGACGGACGGCCAAATTTTTATTCGATTTTTGGATTCTACGTAACTTGAAACGTAAACCATCAAATTTTGAGGGGGTGTTAAAATTTTTTTTTCTTGGTCGATTCCAAAGGTTCATTATTGAACATAATAAACCAAAAGGAAAAATTCGTCACAGACAGGACGTGACAAAAAATACTGGTACTTGAACATTATTTTCACGATCCTAAGCTGCAGGGCGTCTAGGTATTTTGCTTTGTCAACTTTTTACAGATAAAATTAGATTCTGACCACTAGTCAAGTTACTTTACGTTGGGAAGAGATGGTTGGCTCATATTTAGGGGATCATCTAGTCACCAACCCGTAGAACTCCTGAAAAATCTCATGAAAATCAGACAGTAACTTCGTAATTTTTCCCGTTACGAGGATATGCGGACCCAAACCGATAAACAGTCATGAAACCGAAATTGTTCAGATAAGTTTAAAAAGTAAAAAGTGCTCCCTACACCTAGGTAGACTAGAAGCAAAATTGACAGAAAGGTGAAATAGGTCGGATCCGACCCGACCGAAGCTTCTATTCTAGATTGGACCACCGAAGTACCGCACCTATTTATTTGCAGATTAGGCAACTACTAATTTTCGGATCTAACTACCTAATCAAAAATCAAAACTATCCAAATCATAACCAATAGGTCGAGCCGGTATCAAACAAAAGGCTAACCTCACTCACCACAAAGCTGCGGGGAAATTGTCTCAGAAATGTTGATATGATTGACGACATATTCAATAAAAGACGATGGAAATTGACCACTCGGCAAAACTGCTGGAAATTTTAGAAACTTAGGGCGGTATTCATAGACATTACTCGAGGTCGAGTAAATACTCGAATGGGTCTTGGAGTAATGGCGGATGCTCAGCGGTATTCACAGTCGCCATCTCGAGTATCTACTCGAGTAGTTACTCGAGCGGTTACTCCGGACTTGGAGCATTCGCTCGATGTGGTATTCATAAACAAAACTCGGCGTCAAGTCGAGGTCTGGCCGATACTCGAAAGTAGCAAATACTCGAGGCACCTGGACAGGACACTTGAGCAGTTACTCAACGTGTTGTTCTCATCAAAAATGGATATATCTACGACTCTTTGCAATCGCAAAAATCTATAATAATAAAAATTGAAATGATTTAAAAAGTCATCCAAATTTGCAACTTTGAAAACCCTTTGCTACTGACATAGTGCGCTAAAAACCATGAAATTTTTGAATTTTTTCAGTTTTTTAACTATAACTTCTAAAATGTAATTTCAATAATTTATTGTCTACAGTAGGTAGAATTTTCTATAGTCAGTTAAAGACCAACTGGGCCTTGTAGGTTAAATAATTACAGAGATACAGTAATTCAAAAATAGATCAATTTTACAAAAAGTAATACTGTTTGTGATGAGGCCGTGTTTTGAACCGTTCCCTCGCAGAACCATTAATTTTGGAAATAAGTAAAGTGAGAGGAATTTGAAGGCAGTGCAATCAGCTTCAAAGTAAAACCTTAAAATACCAATACAGTTTTCTAAAAATGAATAAACAAAAAGATTTTTTAAACATTTCTTGGGGAAAATGAAGAAAATTCAACATAACCACGAGAAAATTGATATATTTTGAGGAAAATGGAACTACTTCAATGACAGTGTTCAATTTTATAGATTTTGATAATGTTCGTAATAGAAATAATTTAGAACTTACTCGATTCTTTTACAATTATGTATTGACTGAAATGTGAGAGGATTACCAAGTAGACAACCAACTGAAGATGCTCTTCCATTCCATTCTACCGCTTTTTCGAATCGTCACATTCTTGCAGCTTGTTTCACACATAAAAGTCAACCTTACCAGATTACTAGCTCAGAGGTTGAAAAGCACCGTTGCTGACGCACTACCAGGTTCAAAAGTGGTTAGAACAGGAAAAGAATATCTCCAAATATTATTATCTCCTTCCCCATTTCACGCACAACACACTACAAACTGACGAACTACCGACCACTCAAAAACAAACATGCAGCGCTCTCAAAACCTACCGGAAGGGTTACCACTGCAGTGATGTATCAATACAGGGAAGTTCCCCATTAAACAGGGGAAAATCCCTGTCAAACAAGGGAAGTTTCCCGTTCAACTAGCAATCAGGGCTACCAACTGCTGGTTGAGGAACTACTCGAGCCTCACGATGCATCTCCAGAATCTCGAGTAGTTACTCTTGTCGAGTAGTTACTCGAACGACAAGTAATTACTCGACTTACACTCTGAATACCAAGTTTCGAGTAACTACTCATGTCCTGAGAGTAATTACTCTCAGGAGTAGTTACTCAAGTCCTACTCGAGTCACGACTATGAATACCACCCTTAGTCGAGAAAATTACACTAAAACGACACAAAACTGACGAAATTTCGCATTTTATCGCTAATAACTGATAACGATAAGTGTACCTTCTTCTTATTCACTTTTCACTTTTAATGCCTTGGTTACAGATGTGCCTGTCACAAAAAATTGGTCATGAAAATGATCGGTGGTTGATGTTATTTTGTGTGTTGAGAATCCATGTACATCCATCCATCTGTATGGAATATTTAGTTTTCTTTTGTTGGCCTTCTGCCAGTTTTCCCTCATTATTTTTAGGGATCGATTTTTGATTTTCGATATATATCGAGTTTAGTTTTCTGTTCGAATTTGCTGTTCAAGTCAAGTAAAAAGTTTGTAAATTACGTCCGTTTTGTCTGTCAAATCGCGAACCAAATATTTCGTTTTGTTTATGGTTTTTATCGTCGATTGTGTCAGTCATTACAGTCTGTGTTTTTGGTGAATATATAACTCTAATTCTGGTGAAAATCTGCAGTTTCATTTCGTGATAGGGCCTACCCAGTTGTTGAGTGGAGTTCCATCTTCTGGTCGATATTTTTTCCCAATATTTCTTTTTATTTCTTTTAATTATCGACAAAATTTGGCATCCCTTGTGGGGAAAGAATATTGAAGATGGATATCACAAGATTGAAAGCAGAAAGAAGTCAGGTAAGACGACTTTTTTCGTCCAGTGCCACCAAGCTCTTCAACTTGTTGGATCAGCAGGAGCCGAAACTTCCTGATGTGTTGGAGGCCTTTTCCAGGTTGGAGGACAAGTCTAATCGCCTATTCTTTTTGGATCGCCAGGTGAGTGATGCTTTTTTCGCCCAGGTTGGCAAGGATTTTGAGGAGGACGATTTAGTGAACGAATATGATTCGGTGGAGAAATACAGGGATGTTTGGATGTCTGCTTGTGTCAGAAAGGATTTGATCACTAAACCTATTGCCCCTCCTTCTGAAGTCCCTTTTTCTGTTGCTAGTGGCGGTGATAAGCAGTCTTTCTACAGGCTACCTAAGTTGGAACTGAGGCAGTTTGATATAAAACCCAAAACCTGGATAAGTTTCTGGGCATGTTTTCGTAAAATTCATGAAAGATCAGACTTAGATGGTGAGGACAAGTTTCAGTTGTTGTTACGCATGGCTAAAGAGGGTACTCCTGCTCGTGAGTTACTGGATAGCTTCCCACCTTCATCGGACAACTATGAAAAGGCTGTAACTTTACTCAAAAACCGATTTGGTCGTGATGAACTTCTAGTGGAGCTCTATGTTCGTGAACTCCTGAATTTAGTGCTTATGCAATCAAGTGGTAAAACCTCGATTTCACTCTCACAGCTGTTTGATAGGCTCGAAACACAGTTGATGGCTTTAGAGAGCCTAGGGGTGGCTTCTGAAAAATATGCCAGCATGTTATATCCCATGGTAGAGTCATCGTTGCCTGAGGCTGTTTTGAGAGAGTGGGAGCGAAAGAGGGTCAAATCTGATAAGGGGCTGTTGTTGGAGGCTGCTGAGCGCATGGCTGAGTTGAGGCTATTTTTGAAGGCTGAGGTGGAGAGTGAGGAAAGATTGTCTCTCGCGCGAAACTCCTTCTCATCTTCGGCTAAATCTACTCCCAGCGACAAACAGGAAAAGGGCCGAAAACCTGATACCACAACACCTAAAGTATCTACTGCTGCTGATTTAGTGCATTTTCAGACGCATTCTAATCCAGAGAGGTGTTTGTTTTGTGGTGGGGATCACCCTGGGCAATTTTGTTTCCGAGCTCGTCAGATGAATGTCACCAGTAAATTTGACCTTCTAAAATCCAAGAAAATTTGTTTTAGGTGCTTGACCACCTTTCATGGCAAGAAACCTTGTAAGGTCAAACTTTCCTGTATGATTTGTACGAAACAACATGCTACGGTTATGTGTCCAACTCTCAAGACTGAGGAACCTCCTCAGAAGGCTGCTGATTCTGATGTTGATCTGAACAATGTTGATCTCAACTGTTCTAATACTGACTGCGCACCTGTTTTGATGCAGACACTGAAAGTTCGTCTGAGGGGCGCTGATGGTTTGACGGCTAGACTTCTTATTGACACGGGCTCACAACGCAGCTATATCACTGCTAAGCTGGCTAAGGAACTGAGTCTCCAACCATTGAAAGTCGAGAAGCTAGTTCATGCTCTATTTGGAGGAGATAGGACTGAGTTGAAGACTCATAGTTGTTATAAGGTCCACCTTCAGAGCACAACTAGCAACTTTGCATGTCATTTCGAGGTTTTGGATTCTGAGGCCATTTGTCATGCAGTGCCTGCTGTTCCTAAGGGTCCATGGATGGGTGAACTTCGTTCCAAGAAGATATTTTTGTCCGACACTACGCAGGGCCCTATTGATATCCTGGTGGGCGCAGATGTTGCTGGGAGACTACTTACTGGTAGGCGCCAAGTTCTCAGCTGTGGATTGGTGGCAATTGAAACCCTTCTGGGTTGGACAGTTATGGGAAGATTGCGGGATAATGTTTCTAATTATATGATGAATGTTAATTCCCTTTGTGCAATCGACCTACCAGCTTCTGATCTATGGCGATTGGATGTAATTGGCATTGAGGACCCTGGTAATATCAGTACCAAAGAGGAAGCTCGTTCTCTGGCACAGGATCATTTTCTCCGCACAGTCAAGATTTTGGGAGATGGTCGGTATGAGGTCTCACTTCCATGGTTGATTGGGCATCCGCCGCTTCCTCGCAATTTCAAACTAGCATCCAGTAGATTGCAGAGTACTTTGAAGAAGTTGTGCGCTTCGGGTTTGACGGCAGAGTATGAGGCTGTTTTCCAGGAATGGCTGAGTGATGGTATCATTGAGAGAGTCACCTTGGATGATTGGGATTCTGGACATTATCTTCCCCATAGAGCCGTTGTGAAGGAAGGGAGCACTACCCGCATACGTCCAGTGTTTGACGCATCGGCCCATGAGAAGGATCAACCCAATCTGAATCAGTGTCTAGAAAAAGGTGATAACCTTATAGAATTAATTCCAGCCATGCTTTTGAGGTTTCGATACAGGAAGATTGCTGTGATAGCTGACATCCGCAAGGCTTTTCTTCAGATTTCCGTTGATGCCTGTGATCGAGATGCCCTGAGATTCTTGTGGAATGACAGCTCTGGGAACTTGGTGATTTATAGACATAGAAGGGTAGTATTTGGAGTCACGAGTAGCCCATACCTTCTAGGAGCTGTGATAAATCACCACTTGTCACTATGTTCCAGCAGATCTGCTATTGATGGCGTTCCACTCTCAAAGAGTGTTGTCTCTAGGCTCAAGCAGTCTTTATATGTGGATAATTGTGTCACTTCTCTCGATGACCAGGATTCTCTAGCTGATTTTGTGGCTCAAGCAAAGGCCATATTTCTGAAGGCACAATTTGACCTTCGAGGGTGGGAGTGGTCTGACCCATCATTGAGTGAACATACTTCCACTGCTGTTTTGGGTATTCTGTGGGATCGGAAAAGTGACAACCTACGAGTGAATTCTCCTTCTTTCCAAGATTTTGATGAGGTGCAGGTTACTCGAAGGTCGGTGTTGTCGGCGACTCAGAGGATTTTTGACCCAGTTGGAGTTTGTTCACCAGCAGTTTTGATTCCCAAGTTGATTATTCAGGAGAGTTGGGTAGACGGAGGTACTTGGGACACCCCCTTGAAGGAAAAAAGCAAGAAAAAGTTCCTGAAATGGATGGATGAGGTTTCTTCACTCAGTAAAATTGAAATGCCTAGATGGATCAAGGCTTCTATTGAGCCTAGCAGTGTGGCTCTTCACACCTATTGTGATGCTAGCTCTACTGCATATGCTGCTGTGTCATTTCTACGCGTTCAGACAGAGGACATTGTTTTTGTGACTTTGGTGGGTGCCAAGTCACGCGTCGCACCTTTGAAGAAATTGACCATACCCCGTCTTGAACTACTAGCTGCAACAATAGGTGCGAGACTGGCTTCAAGTATTGTCAAGGAAATTGGTGAAGTTGAAACATTTTTCTGGAGTGACTCTTCCACTGTTTTGAGCTGGATCCGCCGTGAAGAACCATGGGGAGTTTTTGTTTTCAATCGAGTTCAGGAGATCAGGAGTCTTACTTCTCAGGGAGTCTGGAGACATGTTCCTGGCGTTTTGAATCCCGCAGACTTGGTTAGCCGTGGTTGTCGACCAAAGGAATTATTGGATTCCAGATGGTGGGAGGGACCAGATTGGCTTCACTTACCCCCAGAAGAGTGGCCTGCATCGCGAGTCAACCCTGATGAAGATGAGGTTTTAGCTGAACGTCGGAAAACAGCGGTCATTGCTGTCACCTTTCCAAGAGATTTCAACTCTACATGCCTGGGTAAATTTTCTAAATATTCCAGGGTAGTTCGTTGTGTTGGGTGGATGTTGCGCTATTTGTTCAACCGTTTTTCCAAGAAACCCCCAGTGACTGGAAGTCTTCATGTGGCTGAGATTGATCGTGCTGAGAGGGTGGTGCTAAGGATGGTTCAGGAGGAGTCTTTTTCCGGTGTGAAGGACAAAAGTCTTAGCAAATTGAAACCACAGGTGGACTCCAATGGTTTGATTCGTCTGAGGACCAAGATCTGGGCTCGCAAGGACACTGAAGATTTTAGGGCTCCTGTCATTCTACCTCCCAGGCATGATCTTGTTTCGAAATTGATTTTGGATCTCCACAAGAGAAATGGTCACGTTGTTGGTCAGACTCTGTTGAATTTGATCAGAGAAAGGTATTGGGTTATTCGAGGTCGACAAGTGATCAAGAGAATAGTGGCGCAATGTACCATATGCCAACGTTTTTTGGCTAAGTGCTTGGAAGTGGAGACACCCCCTCTCCCTGAGAGTAGGGTTCGAGATTCGAATGTGTTTGAAGTCTGCGGTACTGATCTTGCAGGACCCCTGTATTTGAAGAGTGGCGATAAGGTTTGGATCTGCTTATTCACATGTGCAGTGTATCGGGCGGTACACCTGGAAATAGTCTCAGCGCAGTCTACTGAAGCCTTTCTGCTTGCTTTTCGGCGGTTTGTGGCTATGAGAGGACGCCCTTCAATAATTTATTCCGACAATGGTCGAAATTTCCAGGGTGCTAGCAATGCTTTGAAGGAAGTTGATTGGAGTAGTATTGCTGCACAGGGTGCTATTGATCGGATTGAGTGGCGTTTTAATCCCCCTCGAGCTGCATGGTGGGGCGGATTCTGGGAGCGCATGATTGGTGTTCTGAAAGCTGTTCTCAAGAGAATGCTTGGAAGAGCATGTCTCAATTATGAAGAATTGTGTACAGTGGCTTATGAGTGTGCGACCTTTGTTAATCAGAGACCACTTACCTATTTGACAGAAGATCCAAGAGACCCTGTTCCAGTGTCACCACAGATGTTTTTACAAGAGCTCCCTCAGAATGGCTTACCTGATTGTGATGCTGCTGATGCTAACACTTTTAAGAGAAGAATTCAGCACCGTCTTCGCCTCAAGGAGGAACTCAAATGGCGTTTTAGAACTGAGTATCTGGGGCAACTCCTACTGAATTCAGGTGGCTTCAGTGACAAAAGAGGTCCACTGGTGGGAGAAATAGTGCTCATCGGTTCAGATGATAAGAAGAGGATTGACTGGCCCCTGGCAGTGATAGTCGAGCTCATTCCTGGACAAGATGGAAAGTGTCGAGCTGTCAAGCTGAGAACAGCTAATGGAATTTTTACCAGGGCGATCCAGCATATTTATCCCCTTGAAGTACCAACCCAAGATTCAGTTTTGGATGATCTTGGTCAAGACACTGGGTCTGATGAGTCGCAGGAATCTTCACTTGAGGTCAAGGACCCTGATGTTGAGCCTTCATGTTCCCAGGAAGATTTTTCAAGACCTGTCTGGAAGAAACCGACCCAGAGGACTGTTTTGAAGGATGTTGAAACCCGATGTGGGAGGAAAATTAAGTTACCTGTGCGTTATGCTGTCTAATGTGTGTAATTATTTTTTATTTGTAATTGATGATCTCATTATGGCTGTTATTTTTTAAAAGATTTATCTATTCTCATTGTATTTTAGGGCATAGTGAAGCATTTGTCTGTTAGGCCATATTTATTTGTTTTCAAAGTTGAGTCGTTGCTACTCCTCAGGTGGGAGTATGTTGAGAATCCATGTACATCCATCCATCTGTATGGAATATTTAGTTTTCTTTTGTTGGCCTTCTGCCAGTTTTCCCTCATTATTTTTAGGGATCGATTTTTGATTTTCGATATATATCGAGTTTAGTTTTCTGTTCGAATTTGCTGTTCAAGTCAAGTAAAAAGTTTGTAAATTACGTCCGTTTTGTCTGTCAAATCGCGAACCAAATATTTCGTTTTGTTTATGGTTTTTATCGTCGATTGTGTCAGTCATTACAGTCTGTGTTTTTGGTGAATATATAACTCTAATTCTGGTGAAAATCTGCAGTTTCATTTCGTGATAGGGCCTACCCAGTTGTTGAGTGGAGTTCCATCTTCTGGTCGATATTTTTTCCCAATATTTCTTTTTATTTCTTTTAATTATCGACATTGTGGTTTTGCGAAAATAAGCGGGAAATCTGATCCAGCTGGATCAAATCCGGCAAGCAAAATGCAAATACGAAACTACTATATGTGCGTCTGTCAAATACGACAGATACGAAACCAAAATTGTTCAGTAAGGTCCATAACGAGATGAAATTTTGACTTTGGACTTTGGTTTTATAACCTTGAAAAGTATAGACCTTCCAGGTATGCGCGCGGTATGCTTGTCTGTGGACACATTCGAACCACCGTCTTTGTTTTTACTCTTGTTGTCAGTAGAAGACCGTTAGTTTTCAGCTTCTATTCAGTTCCATGAGCGGTTTTTTGTCGGTTCTGTCATGTCTGGGGCAAACATATAGGTAACATATAAGTACCTGTTGTACTGTTGTTTCGGGGACTGTAGTCGGGTAGTCGACCGGGAAGACAAGGAATTTACTTTTTTCCCGTTGGTTGTCCGAACATCTAAAAGTCTAGCATCTTCGCGTTGTCTTCTACCTCTTTACTTGAAGTTGGTGTGAAATGCGAGTGGAATGACGGAAAGTTCGTCTCAGTCGCCGACAATAGTAAGTACCAACATTCCTATATCCATTTGTAGTAAGAAATGACGAACAATATAACACTTCTGGTAGGAATGAGTACATTCTAGTAGATTAATAATACAAATCAGATCCAAACGTACCTACCAACTTTGGAGTTTTTCAATCACTGAGTTCAGGCCAAGTGAAAGAGAGCGCGACCTGATTGAATTCGTGGAGACCAATACAACATGATTATGTACTCTCAACTTCTTCAAAACGTACCCTGTGCATGAAGTATGTTGGTCAAAATATACTAAAGTAAAGTAAACAACCATTTCAGATTGGATTGTCGTCCGACTGCCATTCCTGGCGTCGCGGACGTCATCAGCTGTCTTCCTAAGGGAAGATCAGAATTTGTTCTGATTTCGCTCATGGCTTCCCATTAGCCTCACCGCCCTGGGTTTTGACGAGGGGGAACTGCGACCGACTTGCCCAAAAATATGCTCTCGAGGCGAGCCCCGAACTCACGGCCCCTCCAACCGGTCAAAATATAGAAATGGCCTAGAAATCGAAAAAAAACAACAAAGTACGTGGGTACTCAGATCTCGGGATGACTAGATGAGTACCTATTTTATTTGTTGAAGTTTTTTTAAATTTGTTTTAAGCTAGTGGTTGATTGTGGGTTTGTTCGGTGAGGCAGTCCAGGGCTGACCACGCCCACTTTTGGCCGTTCGGAGAGGACCAGTGTAGTCCCGGACGAGAGATTTGGCGTTCGGAGAGGCAGTCCAGGGTAGTCCAGGGTCGTCCGAACTTACTCCAGATTTCAGCGAGAGTAGAGTCCGGCGCATGCGCATTGCACTTTTTTCTCCCGCTCCTCACCTATCGGGTTTAAATGACAACAATCTTTCGAGAATTCAGAAGTTTTTTGATAATAATGATGTCGGCTGATTCTTCTGATTGCGAAAGTGACGTGATGAGTGTGGTTTATTTTTTCGGACGATGATGTCGAAGACATTTTCATTATCGAATTGATTTATCGGAGATTGAGGCTGAAGAACCAAAGCTACATTCAACAAGTTGTGTTGGAATTTGATGATCAACACTTCGTAGAGTAGCTGGTACGAACACTCCCTCGATTTTTCTGCTCAAGCAGGTTTGTCATCTTTCAGTTTTCCTACTGTCGATACATACTTACATCAAACTATAAAAATATTCATTCTGTTCTTCATTATTTCATAATGTTGTCCACATATAGGTCCATATGGAAAGCTGAGTGCCCAACATCGGAGTTCTGATATTTTTGTGGCCTACCTACCTACTGTGGGCACCAAACTGCGTCGTTCTGGAATGTTGCTGACCGCTTCGACCTAAATATCTCTTAGCACATGTGGAATAAGAAAAGTGGAATTGAAAACTAGTATTGTAAAGTAACAGTAATTATATTAACCTCTATTCATAAAACAATTAAAGACCCGGAACTTTGAAATTGAGTATGAGTAGCTTAGGAAATACGATTTTGGTAATGAAGCATAAATCTGTATATACGTTCAATTTATTTTCGTAATTTCGTTACCATTGTTCTGTCTCTATTTGATATTATACCCATCAGTCAAGTCGAAAGCGTTTTACTTTCTTTTTTCTTTAAATACAAGCGTCTTGTCGAAAATGGCCTTCCCTTTTGTATGACTCTACCTGTACCTACTCTAAAGAAAGCTTCACTTGGTAAAAAGGGTGGTTTAAGACACCTCTTCGAAGAATTGGTAGCAGTGGAATCATCTCATCAATTCACAGTAAGTAATTTTGTACTACTTGTGTAAAAATTCGTTAATTCGTAACCCATAACTTCAGCTTACGTAGCTCCAGTTTTTACGTTTTTCCAGAGTTCCAGTTTAAGTTTTTCCAGAGTTTACGTAGTTCCAGTTTTACGTAGCTCCAGAGTTTTACGAAGCTCCAGTCGCAGTTTCCATTTGGGGGAATAGGAAACTTTAGAAATAGGCAACTTTGGAAATAGGCAGCTAACCTCATTTTAGAAGCATTTATTCTTCCTATACAAAAAGGATTAAAATCAATAAGAAGTATTAATAAATACGTCTATAAATTAATAAATCTTAAAATAAAATCGCAATAAATTTCACATCTCTCTGGCATGGATATTTTATACGTATGAAATATCCATGCTTCCAGTGCTGTCCCGTGTGCGTTCGGACAACACCGAATCTCGGACAGTCCAGGGCGACTCTGTGACGTCACGAGTCCTGGACTGCTCCAGTCCTGGACCGTCCAGGACTGCCTGACCGAACGAACCCTGTATAATTTTAACAAATTGTGCTGTGCCACACCCACTAGGTTGACTACTCTCCCATAAATAGCTAATATTTAAATTTTCTATACCTTTGTTTTAAAGATTTCTGTGAAAATTCGCTCATTAATTCATAGGTATTTCATGAATGAACTTTTTTAACACTCTGGCACAGGCAGTCCTTTCCAACAACACCAAGGGCGATATTAGTGGGTTTCCAGGATTTTCAAGGAATGGTCACTTGTGAACTTCCATGATTACTTTCAAGTTAAGCAAAATTGAATTAGTACCTACATGGTTCTCTGACCGGTAGAAATTCCCGAAAAGGGAATGAGAATCAAGGAAAATTGTGGTTTAGAATACATTTATTGCTAAAATTTGCAGCGTTTGAGGTCGAGAACTTTATTTGATCGAACAACAGGTAGGTAAATGGGAGAAGTGCCCCGGGCTCGCTATTTTATGTTCAAATGAACGGAGAAGTGTGCTCCTGCTCCAGACATTTTCACTTTACAACTTGTTTTAACTTAAAATAAAAACTTGGAGTTGGGAAGTTAGGGTATTAACCAGATATGTGAGGCATGATTGTATGACAAGCGGGTTTGACTTGTGAGTTGGTCCGAAGATTGATAACGCGTGTTATACGAGTATTAGAGAGTTCCTAGTGGTTTTTGATACGGCGTGACGTATTACACACACACTCTCAACATGGAAGATATACTTCTTCCATGCTCTCAATCCGGCGCCGGATTGTGATAAGAACACGCCATATCGGATACGGCGCCGTATTGTTACGGTCGAATACGTCACTAGGAGGCAACCCGGCGCTCCGTATTGAAAACATGGCGGACGATCCGGTTCCGGCGCGCCGGATTGAAAACATGGCGGACGATCCGGTTCCGGCGCGCTGGATTGAAAACATGGCGGACGATCCGGTTCCGGCGCGCTGTATTGAAAACATGGTGGACGATCCGGTTCTGGCGTGCCGGATCGACCCTACTAGGAACTCTCTACTAGAGAGTTCCTAGTGGTTTTTGATACGGTGTGACGTATTACACACACACTCTCAACATGGAAGATATACTTCTTCCATGCTCTCAATCCGGCGCCGGATTGTGATAAGAACACGCCGTATCAGATACGGCGCCGTATTGTTACGGTCGAATACGTCACTAGGAGGCAACCCGGCACACCGTATTGAAAACATGGCGGACGATCCGGTTCCGGCGCGCCAGATTGAAAACATGGCGGACGATCCGGTTCTGGCGCGCTGTATTGAAAACATGGTGGACGATCCGGTTCTGGCGTGCCGGATCGACCCTACTAGGAACTCTCTACTAGAGAGTTCCTAGTGATTTTTGATACGGCGTGACGTATTACACACACACTCTCAACATGGAAGATATACTTCTTCCATGCTCTCAATCCGGCGCCGGATTGTGATAAGAACACGCCGTATCGGATACGGCGCCGTATTGTTACGGTTGAATACGTCACTATGAGGCAACCCGGCACGCCGTATTGAAAACATGGCGGACGATCCGGTTCCGGCGCGCCGGATTGAAAACATGGCGGACGATCCGGTTCCGGCGCACTGTATTGAAAACATGGCGGACGATCCGGTTCCGGCGCGCCGGATCGACCCTACTAGGAACTCTCTAGTAATTGAATCGATGAGAATAAAAACAGTACAAGTCCATTTTTGACGATTGTTGAAAAATGGCTTTTTGTAGGTTGTAACCAATAGAACTACGCATTGAGCACAAGAGCAGTATGCTAACCACACTAGGTAAGCTTGAACAGAGCCTAAATGAAAACGATTGAGGGAAAAAACAGTAGGAGTCCATTGACTTATACCACCTGACACCTGACATCTCGATAAGCTGATTCGGGACATGTACTGTTGTCATTCTCACTGATTCAATTGTATTCTTATAACTAGCGGAACTGACCCTATTCATTTGAGGCTAGTACATTAAATATGTATTTAAATATATAGCGACATGATTGGAAATGTTCAGTGGAACAATATAAACAATTTAAAGAAAGTACAAAGGGAAAGAAGGGAATTTACCTGAACGTTTCGCTCTGGGCGTTTTCTGTAATAGTCAGATTTTCCTACGTGGCCGATGGATTGGAATTTTATGAAAATCTAACGATTACTTGCTTTATGACTAGAATAGTTGGATCCACTTACCGTGGTGAAGATCTATGGTTCTCGTCGGCTGGGTGTGGCGTCGGAGTCGTTGACTAGGTGTTCCTTGGAATCACCGAAAAATGGTCTCCCGTTTCACCTAGACCTTCGTGAGGTAAGTATGTTCCCCTTAGTTTGTGAATTATTGAACTTAGTTATTGCTTTCTTTCAATGTTAACTATTTGTCTTCTGTTTCAGATACTCTTCGAGAATTGGACTTCTTCAGGTAAGTAAACTATCCCTAGAATAACCTCTGATTGATCTACGCAGTTCAGCAAGATTCGAATAAGGTAAGTTGATTCTATTTTCCTAGTTATATCTGCCTTTGTTTTACCAAGCACCAGGAAATTGATCAGGTAAGTCAGAATATAAACTACAAGGTTTAAATTACCGAACGAGAATTGTCTATTTTAAGTGTAGACACAATGGTAACGTATTTTGTAAATAAAAATGTACTTCGTACAATAAAATCTTAATAAAATGTCAAAATGAGTATGTTATTTCTACTCCTAAGAGATCTGTGAATATAACGAAAGAATGAGGGAATAAGATACCCTTTACTGCCGAGGGCCCAGACGGGGTACCTCCAAACAATGGTGTCAATAAAGAAGAATATATGTTTGTAGCTTTTACAACGATCAATAACTAGAAAAAGGAACAAAACCTAGGAGGAGTTTGTATATATAATGTGATTCTACTAAAGAAAGAATTAAAGATTTACAATCTTTACCAGTATAAGCGGGGGTTGAAGCGTGGCGTCGTTAGGTAGTCTGTTGGAATGCGGAGGTCCTCGAATCCTTCGTTGTGAGCTCAATCGGTAGGGCGTAACGTGATCCAATTGCCTCAGGTAACGGGGTCGAGTTGCCAGGATGTACAAATGTTCATGAAAAGGTGGGCTCTTATGTTCTTCAACAAAGTCTCTATCACTCTTAACTTTCACTGTTTCTGATCACTGTTCCGACACAGCTTCGGATCACAGTATCATGGGGTGTGTGGGCTCTAAATTGCAAAGGGTTGTTGTGAGGCGCTCGATCAAGACACGACTGACTCCGTGGGGTGGCGTCGCAACAGTCGTTTGCCCCTCCCCATCCGCTCCCCACTCCACTAGCGCCTTGTCCCCTTCCGTCCGGTGCTGCCACCTACCCGGCCCTTGGTTTCCTCTTCCTCCATGCTTTGCGGGTTGTATGGAAGCCCCTTTTTCGGCTTATCAGCCGATGTGCTGGATTCGTCCGCTGATTCATCCAGGGAGTGGGTGGATGCTGTAAGAGCCGTCAACTTGGGTGGCGGCTCATTACATTTCAATAGACTGAAGATCCCCATCAGCCTGAGCCAGCCCTCTCATGTCATCGGTGGTGGGGATGAATTCGCGTTTAGAATCGAACTTTTTCGCGTTTTAACGAATTGAGGGATTTAAAGTGCAGGCCAGGACGTTGAAGATCAAAAGGAAGGTCGGAAGGGAGGATTTGTTATCTAACATTGCATTAAAACTACATAACAATTAAATTAAACTAACAATAAAAACCCTGTGTTGTTGCCTGTAAAGTCGGTATACGGGCGAAAGTTTTACGTGACAACGACTTTGAGTGGTAAAATAATTTTAATGTTAATATTCATTCGTATAGTAGGAAGAAGGATAAAATAAAATTCTTTGTCAAGTTGCACAGAGTAGGTATTTCCCGTAGGTAGTAGGTATTTCCCATGGGTGGGGGGGGGGAGTGAGTGCCAGGGAAGGGGGGCGGGGCGCTCCCGCTTTCGTGAGCGCCGGGGAAGGGGAGGGGCCGCCCGCCTTTAGGGAGCGCCGAGCTGCACCCCCTCCGTGAGCGGAGCGTAACGCAGTTTCTTGAAGTGTCTCCCGGTAAACCAATTTATAAGACGTTATCACGTCAAAAAAACGCGAATTCATCCCCACCACCGATGACATGAGAGGGCTGGCTCAGGCTGATGGGGATCTTCAGTCTGTTGAAAACGCCCAGAGCGAAACGTTCAGGTAAATTCCCTTCTTTCCCTTTGTACTTTCTTTAAATTGTTTAAATATATAGCAGTATATTAGGTACCTAGTTTATACTAAGATTAGCTACTGTGCTTCGGATCATCTAAACATCTATACTCCTATAGATACAATTATTTTATGGATCGAAGGAAGTTATGTGCCACACACAATCTTAGCAAGAGTTTTTTTCATAGTCCACCAGCATTTTTCCTCCAAATCCCTCGCAGGAAATCAACACACGCGTTTTATTGAGACATTCTTAAGAGTCGCAGAGCCCTTATTCGGCTCGAGGAATGGCGATTGACCCCATCGATGACAGAACCGGTCAGCGAACTGCTTCGACCCGACCTGCAATCCTCTGCAGACCTTACTGGAGGACTCGTGGGGGATTTCACTTCCCGTTCTGCCGGTGGAGGCGCGTTTCAAAATCAGGTGCCTACCTAGACCAACATTGAAGTTTAAGCAAGCACTAACGTGATGGCCTGATTCTGCTTAAATTTGGAAGGTAATTTAGGGCTAGGCCGAAGATGATTACTTACTATTGCTTAGGATCTAGGTATTCTACCAGGAGTAGATACTTTATTTCCCCCCTCGCGAGAAGCGTAAAAACAACATTTGTTTCCTCATTACTATTACGACACTGACCACAGCGGACGTCTAATTCCATGAAATTACCTTCGACATGAAGTTAATGAGCGCCCTTCGCCTTGGGACTATCCACGTTTTCCGGGGGACTTCCCTTGACCCATTATTTACTCGCATTTGCCCTCAGTCATAGGTTACACCTTATGTTGTTTCCTTCGTCATGGATATGTCTAGATATTATTTTCCCCATTAAGGGAGAATAGAAGGTAAATACTTGAAAAGAACTTGAGACGATGTAGACGGGAAGAGAAAACAATAGCACATGAACACGTCAAAAAATTGATGTCATGGCCTGGGATCGAACCCGGGTCTCCCAGAGTCCTAGTAGGGGTTAGGTACACTTTTTCGGGCTGATATAAACGCTAGATACTCTTTTTTTCACAAAAAATATTAAATACATAATTCCACGTCAGAAGGTCCAATCCCCAAGAAAAACTGTAATTTGATTTGATTTGATTCGGAGTTAAGGGATATTTTAATGATTATTTAGACAGGGTGTCTATCATTTGGATGGACCAAACTTCAAGGATCGATTCTACAACTAATTTGCAACAAAAAATGTCTCATAGCAATTTTTTCGTAACCCACTCAAAATTCTTTTTTTTTCCACTTTTAAGTTTTTATTCGTATTTTCGACCTTGCAGCACTAAAATGGTCGTAACTCCCTTATTTCTCATGCTACTTCAAATCTGAGTACTTCGTTGGACAGAGCGTTAAATTTCCTATCCATTTAGTGGGAAACCCAGTTTCTTAAAGCCATTTGTAGAAGCAAAAAAATAAATCAAAGTCAACATTTATATTTTTTTTCGAAAATCGACATTTTTCAGTCTAACGATTCCCCTGTAAAAAATACCGCTATCGAGGTGCACTCAACGGGAAAAACTACCCCAAGATCTCACCTTTCCAACGGTATGTCAGTTTCAAGGTTTAAGAGGAAAGTTTCTTTGAAAAAATTGAGTGTTATGCGAAAAACGTGCTTCTTTAGGCATATTCCGCTAGAGAGTCGACCAAGTATTATTGACTTCACTTTTCAAGGATTGCAATAAAAAGGATTGCAATAAAATTACATTTCTACTCGTATTTTACGTTTTGGACCTTCCTGAACAATTTTGGTACCGTGTCTGTCCATCTGACAGTCGGTCTGTCTGTCTGAAAGTCCTTGTAGATGGCAAAATCAATACGAAACTGATTTTGATGTAATTTTCGGCCATGTTCTCCGATCTTTTTTTTTTAAATGGAAAATACCATTTTTTGGTTTATTATTTTCAATAACAAGCCTTTGGAATCGAGCAAGAAAAAAGAAGTTAACCCCCTCTCAAAATTGTTTTATTGTTTGCCCGTAATAAGTAGAGCTATGGCGGGGCCACTCTAAAATAAAAATTTAATTAAAAATAAATTAAGTAATTTCACAAAAAAATGAAATTTTTGAATTTGATTTTGAAAATGTAATGCTTTGACTTTGATTTTTATGGAGAACATCGCCGAAAATTTAATCGAAATCGGGCAGTAGCTTCCTTTTGCTTTTGCCATCTACACGGACTTTCAGACAGACAGACCGACTGTCAGATGGACAGACACGCTACCAAATTTGTTCAGGAAGGTCCAAAACGTAAAATACGAGTAGAAATGTAATTTGGTGGACGTTTTATTGCAATCCTTGAAAAGTGAAGGCAATAATACTTGGTCGACTCTCTAGCGGAATATGCCTAAAGAAGCACGTTTTTTCGCATAACACTCAATTTTTTCAAAGAAACTTTCCTCTTAAACCTTGAAACTGACATACCGTTGGAAAGGTGAGATCTTGGGGTAGTTTTTCCCGTTGAGTGCACCACGATAGCGGTATTTTTTACGGGGGAATCGTTAGCCTGAAAAATGTCGATTTTCGAAAAAAAATATAAATGTTGACTTTGATTTATTTTTTTGCTTTTACAAATGGCTTTAAGAAACTGGGTTTCCCACTAAATGGATAGGAAATTTAACGCTCCGTCCAACGAAGTACTCAGATTCGAAGTAGCATGAGAAATAAGGGAGTTATGACCATTTTAGTGCTGCAAGGTCGAAAATACGAATAAAAACTTAAAAGTGGAAAAAAAAGAATTTTGAGTGGGTTACGAAAAAATTGCTAGGAGACATTTTTTGTTGCAAATTAGTTGTAGAATCGATCCTTGAAGGTCCATCCAAATGATAGACACCCTGTATAGGGATATTTTATGGAGGGAAGGTCGAGTAGGTATAGCCCACAATTGGGAGGTTGTAGTGAAGCAAGTTCAGCCCACAATGGGGAAGTTGTAATGAAACTGATCTAGCCCACAATGGGCAAGTTGGAGTTGAGCTGAAGTCTTGTCAACAATTAGAAAATCATAGTGAAGATGAAGAACTTCCCACAATGAGGAAGTTCGAGTGTAGCTGAAGTCTAACCCACGGTGAGAAAGTTGGATTCTAACACATTGTACATGAAGGGGGACTAACCCACCGTTTGACAGACAAAATTTGTGTACGAAATTTAAGGTTGAAATAAAATAATTTTTCGTCCCTATACCTGGTAAACCATGTAAGTCGGTATTTTTTCGAAAATAAGGTTTTGAGCTTTTCGGGAAAATTAGGGTCGCTTGATTCATTTAGTGAAGCCGTTTTCCAATCTGATGAATAGTTTTTTACCCAGAAGGCATTGGAAAAACGTGTAAGTCGGTTACCTATTTCCTAAGTCCTGTGTACGCCTTCATAAGAGTGAGCAGCCCACGCTGGTGGCAAGTTTCCATCAAAGAGTCAGTTTTTTTTTTTCTTCATTTTTTTCATGTAAAAGTTTACAAAATCATAAATGGAGTTCAGAGAAAGTGATCATAAATAGAAACCTTTTTATTAGTCTCAATTTCAGCAATAAATTCCACTCCTTGTGTTCTGCAGACACGTGATTTTCCATACTGTGGCCAACCTTAAGATCGCGACCTACCTACGTGTTATTCCGCATTCTAAATTATTTTTACATTATTTAGGAGGATAATTTTAGATGAATTGATTGATTTGTTGGCTGTTTGACGTAGCTGTAATGCTGATGTTAGAAAGAACATAAAGAGATTAGTAGTGTGCTATTGGTCTGCTTATGTTTTACAGAAAACTCTGTAAAATTAACGATACAAGAGATAATAATTGAGGAAATCCATCTCTGACCAATCCCTAATCCCTTACCCATCCCTAACCAATATCCAACCCATCTACAGCTCATCTCCAACCCTGCCCAGTCCTATCCCTAACCCACACCCAACCCATCCATAACCCATACCTAACTTATCCCTAGTCCATCCCTAATCCATCCTCAGTTCTAACCCTACCCAGCCCTGACCTATCCCAACCCCTAATCCGTCCCTAGCCCATCTCCAACCTATCCTTAACCCCTATCCCATCCCTAACCTAACTCATACCTAACCCATCCTCAACCCATCCCTAGTCCATCTATAACCATGAGCTATCTCCAACCCCTAACCCATCCCAAGCTCGTCCCCAACATGTCCCTTACTATCCCAACCCCTAATCCGTCCCTAGCCCATCTCCAACCTATCCTTAACCCCTATCCCATCCCTAACCTAACTCATACCTAACCCATCCTCAACCCATCCCTAGTCCATCTATAACCATGAGCTATCTCCAACCCCTAACCCATCCCAAGCTCATCCCCAACATGTCCCTAACTATCCCAACCCCTAATCCGTCCCTAGCCCATCTCCAACCTATCCTTAACCCCTATCCCATCCTTAACCTAACTCATACCTAACCCATCCTCAACCCATCCCTAGTCCATCTATAACCATGAGCTATCTCCAACCCCTAACCCATCCCAAGCTCATCCCCAACATGTCCCTAACTATTCCAACCCCTAATCCGTCCCCAGCCCATCTCCAACCTATCCTTAACCCCTATCCCATCCCTAACCTAACTCATACCTAACCCATCCTCAACCCATCCCTAGTCCATCTATAACCATGAGCTATCTCCAACCCCTAACCCATCCCAAGCTCATCCCCAACATGTCCCTAACTATCCCAACCCCTAATCCGTCCCCAGCCCATCTCCAACCTATCCTTAACCCCTATCCCATCCCTAACCTAACTCATACCTAACCCATCCTCAACCCATCCCTAGTCCATCTATAACCATGAGCTATCTCCAACCCCTAACCCATCCCAAGCTCATCCCCAACATGTCCCTAACTATCCCAACCCCTAATCCGTCCCTAGCCCATCTCCAACCTATCCTTAACCCCTATCCCATCCCTAACCTAACTCATACCTAACCCATCCTCAACCCATCCCTAGTCCATCTATAACCATGAGCTATCTCCAACCCCTAACCCATCCCAAGCTCATCCCCAACATGTCCCTAACTATCCCAACCCCTAATCCGTCCCCAGCCCATCTCCAACCTATCCTTAACCCCTATCCCATCCCTAACCTAACTCATACCTAACCCATCCTCAACCCATCCCTAGTCCATCTATAACCATGAGCTATCTCCAACCCCTAACCCATCCCAAGCTCATCCCCAACATGTCCCTAACTATCCCAACCCCTAATCCGTCCCCAGCCCATCTCCAACCTATCCTTAACCCCTATCCCATCCCTAACCTAACTCATACCTAACCCATCCTCAACCCATCCCTAGTCCATCTATAACCATGAGCTATCTCCAACCCCTAACCCATCCCAAGCTCATCCCCAACATGTCCCTAACTATCCCAACCCCTAATCCGTCCCCAGCCCATCTCCAACCTATCCTTAACCCCTATCCCATCCCTAACCTAACTCATACCTAACCCATCCTCAACCCATCCCTAGTCCGTCTATAACCATGAGCTATCTCCAACCCCTAACCCATCCCAAGCTCATCCCCAACATGTCCCTAACCTATCCCAACCCCTAACTTATACCCAGCCCATCCCTAGCCCATCTCCAACCTATCCTTAACCCCTATCCCATCCCTAACCTAACTCATACCTAACCCATCCTCAACCCATCCCTAGTCCATCTATAACCATGAGCTATCTCCAACCCAGCCCAGTCCTATCCCTAACCCACACCCAACCCATCCATAACCCATACCTAACTTATCCCTAGTCCATCCCTAATCCATCCTCAGTTCTAACCCTACCCAGCCCTGACCTATCCCAACCCCTAATCCGTCCCTAGCCCATCTCCAACCTATCCTTAACCCCTATCCCATCCCTAACCTAACTCATACCTAACCCATCCTCAACCCATCCCTAGTCCATCTATAACCATGAGCTATCTCCAACCCCTAACCCATCCCAAGCTCATCCCCAACATGTCCCTAACCTATCCCAACCCCTAACTTATACCCAGCCCATCCCTAGCCCATCTCCAACCTATCCTTAACCCCTATCCCATCCCTAACCTAACTCATACCTAACCCATCCTCAACCCATCCCTAGTCCATCTATAACCATGAGCTATCTCCAACCCCTAACCCATCCCAAGCTCATCCCCAACATGTCCCTAACTATCCCAACCCCTAATCCGTCCCTAGCCCATCTCCAACCTATCCTTAACCCCTATCCCATCCCTAACCTAACTCATACCTAACCCATCCTCAACCCATCCCTAGTCCATCTATAACCATGAGCTATCTCCAACCCCTAACCCATCCCAAGCTCATCCCCAACATGTCCCTAACCTATCCCAACCCCTAACTTATACCCAGCCCATCCCTAGCCCATCTCCAACCTATCCTTAACCCCTATCCCATCCCTAACCTAACTCATACCTAACCCATCCTCAACCCATCCCTAGTCCATCTATAACCATGAGCTATCTCCAACCCCTAACCCATCCCAAGCTCATCCCCAACATGTCCCTAACTATCCCAACCCCTAATCCGTCCCTAGCCCATCTCCAACCTATCCTTAACCCCTATCCCATCCCTAACCTAACTCATACCTAACCCATCCTCAACCCATCCCTAGTCCATCTATAACCATGAGCTATCTCCAACCCCTAACCCATCCCAAGCTCATCCCCAACATGTCCCTAACCTATCCCAACCCCTAACTTATACCCAGCCCATCCCTAACATGTCCCTAACCCCTAACCCATACCAAACTCATCCCTTGTTTTAATGAAATAAACGTACCTAGTTACCTAACACTTAAATTCAGTGCATACCTACCAAGTTACGGTTGTGATAGGTAAAGTGTTCCTATAAGTAATGGTTGTAATTTAAGAAATGGTAATTGAGGAATTGGTAGTATAATAATTTATTGCTCAACTCTAGTAATATTAAGACTGAAGACTGTCATTTTGACTCAAGGAGCCTTAAAGTTTGACTGTGTATTAGTCAACGCCTATGAATTTTCATTTAAATATTTTCCTTTTGCATCGATTTGGGTATTTTGTGTAACCTTGAAACCTGGAGAGAAAAAATTGAATAATATTCCTAATAATTAAATAACCCAAGCTGGGTATATTTTCATGAAAATCAAATTGAAAACCATGTAAGTCGGGTGTCAAAGGCTGGGTAAAATCATGTACGTCCATTTTTTCGTTCGCTAAAGTAAATTTTGATGAAATTAGTCTCAGGCTCTTTGAAATACTACTGTTACCACCTGTTTTAAGGAATGGAACGAAAAAACGCTGCAAATTATTACACTACGGTTTATTATTTTTATATAGATCACTCGTCTACAAAATCACCAACCATCCAATATGAAGAAAAAAATTAAAAAAAAAAAAAATCAAAATCACCAACCATTGATCGCATTTCGGTCAGCTCTAATTTGAACGGAGATTAGGCCTCTTTTGCGATTCACACTCGTGTTTGGATTTATATATATATATTTCACTATAAACCCTTAAATTTTCGTAGGGAGCGAACGGTTTGTCCTACAGAGCTCCGCGTGGTCTCAAAAATATCTAAAAATTCTATAGAATCTTAATTTGAAGGAAAAACAATACCTTTATATCGAAATTTTTTTAGTTAGGGCGTTTTCAAAATTTCAAAATTGATTTTGGAACCCTTAGGAGTGACCTACATCAACCAAAAGCTTCGGGGCACAACTAGACCCCAAATGGAGCCTACATACCAAATTTCATCAAAATCGGTCAATGCTAAGTGGCAAAAGAGCCGCGTACGGCGGACGGACGGCCAAATTTTGGTTTATTATTTTCAATAATGAACCTTTGGAATCGACCAAGAAAAAAAAAATTTTAACACCCCCTCAAAATTTGATGGTTTACGTTTCAAGGTACGTAGAATCCAAAAATCGAATAAAAATTTGGCCGTCCGTCCGCCGTACGCGGCACTTTTGCCACTTAGCATTGACCGATTTTGATGAAATTTGGTATGTAGGCTCCATTTGGGGTCTAGTTGTGCCCCGAAGCTTTTGGTTGATGTAGGTCACTCCTAAGGGTTCCAAAATCAATTTTTAAATTTTGAAAACGCCCTAACTCAAAAAATTTCGATATAAAGGTATTGTTTTTCCTTCGATATAAGATTCTATGGAATTTTTAGAATTTTTTGAGACCACGCGGAGCTCTGTAGGACAAACCGTTCGCTCACTACGAAAATTTAAGGGTTTATATGGAAATATATATATATATATAAATCAAAACACGAGTGTGAATCGCAAAAGAGGCCTAATCTCCGTTCAAATTTCAGCCGACCAAAATGCGATCGATGGTTGGTGATTTTGATTTTTTTTTTTGATTTTTGAAAAAAAAATTTTGGTTTTTTTCGATTTTTTTTTTTTTCCTCATATTGGATGGTTGGTGATTTTGTAGACGAGTGATCTATATAAAAATAATAAACCGTTGTGTAATAATTTGCAACGTTTTATTCGATTTTTGGATTCTACGTACCTTGAAACGTAAACCATCAAATTTTGAGGGGGTGTTAAAATTTTTTTTTTCTTGGTCGATTCCAAAGGTTCATTATTGAAAATAATAAACCAAAACTTATTGCATATCGAATGGAAACTGAATTATTTAGATTTTAGTGTCCCCTGTAAAATTTGATAAACTCGACTTACATGGTTTACCAGGTATAGGGACGATTTACCTATTCATGTTCGACTTAGACTGGTACACCTCTTGATTAAAACCATCTTGAATTCGACAACGAAATTAACAGAAAATTAGGCCAAATGAGGGCTTCAAGCAGTAGGTGATCAAAAGGTGAAGTTTTCCTCCTTTCGATGACGCTGACACTGCTGTTTCGATTCTCCCTTTTCCCGTCATCAAGTTGCGAACGACCTCGATTGAAGAGGCGGCACCCCCTTAAATCATCCCGCGCCGACAAGAAACATCCAGTAATTCCTTCGGGATGATCGTCGAAGGCCGTCATTTTCCCGGATGACTCCGCGGTAAAACAACGGGAACCACATCATCCAAGTGCCAGCCTGGGAGATTCACACCTGCGACATCATCGCAATCAGGCGACCTCAGTGTGTACCAATCATCCTCCATTATGTGTCACAAGTGGTGGAAAATGGTTTGTTTTGTTCGTTCAATGCGGATAATTCTGTCAAGCATAATATGCGAGCTAATCAATCAAAGAACAATTCCTCATCGTTGAAGACAGCATCTGACTGCAAACGGGGCCCTTCGTTGGTGGGTACTTCCTGGTGATCCTTCCATTAATTTTATTCAACATGTAGTGGACTATTGAAGGTTTCACACTCCAATATTAATAAGTACATGTAACATGAAAGGATCAAGTAATAACGAATTACGTTTCTCCGATCGCAAATTGCCGGAACGATAAACGACCCTCGTAAATTCAGGGCCACATCGGAAAAACGGTGCAAATTATTACACAACGGCTCATTGTTTTTCTTCAAAGAACTCGGCTACCCACAACTACCCTACAAATTTGATTATCAGATGAAGGTGGCATATACAGGGTGTCACCCTTTAGGGCGCACCACCGGGCAGAGTTCGATTCTACAACTAATTTGCAACAAAAAATGTCTCTTAGCAATTTTTTCTTAGAGGCTTCATTTTCGAGTTATTTCACTTAGAAGATTTTTTTCGTGTTTTCGACCTTACATCACTAAAATGGCTGTAACTCCCTTAATTGATGAAATAATTGGAATTTGATTATTTCGTTGGAAAGAGCGTCAAATTTCCTATCTCCCTGATGGGGCTTTAGAAACAAACGGGTTTAAAATAAGCCAAAACTAAAAAATTGGTAAAGTTTCGAAAATGTTCACTTTTTTCAAAGTTTGATTCTCGAAACGTCGTGAACGGAAATTTCCATGCTGTAAGCCTAAAAGTTGCATGTAAATCCCAGCTCTCTAACGGCGTAGTAATTTTTTTTAAAACACCACTTATTCAGTTAGAAAACGACGTTTTTAGGGTAGAAAACGTTCATTTTTGGGTGTAAATCGGCGTTTTTCACCAGAAATGCTTTCCAACTTAATAAATCATTTGACATTTTACATCATTTTACGTACTTTTTGGTGCTGAATCGAATGGTAACACTTTCCGATCTCCTCGACAAACAAATAGTACTTTTCAAGCCTTTTCCTTTGGGTGAAGGGCTCAATCTCGTTGTTCGTTTCATCCAAAATTGTCTTTAAGGGAGGTCTGGGTTATTAATGACTCGCACTCTTCCACTTTGTTGACTTACCCAATTTTTGCCCTCAGTCTTGAAAATATCGTCCCGATCATTTGCGGAAAGCTTTATCCTCTCGATAGACAACAAATTGGGAGTCGAGGACTCGTTGTTGTGCCCTGTTCAACCGAGAAAGGGCTTGAAAAGTACTATTTGTTTGTCGAGGAGATCGGAGAGTGTTACCACTCGATTCAGCGTCAAAAAGTACGTAAAATTTCATGTCATATGATTTATTAAGTTGGAAAGCATTTCTGGTGAAAAACGCCGATTTACACCCGAAAATGAACGTTTTCTGCCCTGAAAACGTCGATTTCCATCTGAATAAGTGGTGTTTTAAAAAAAATTACTACGCCGTTAGAGAGCTGGGATTCACATGCAACTTTTAGGCTTACAGCATGGAAATTTCCGTTCACGACGTTTCGAGAATCAAACTGAAAAAAGTGAACATTTTCGAAACTTTACCAATTTTTTACATTTGACTTATTTTACACCCGTTCGTTTTATTTGAAATTTTCTAAAGCCCCATCAGGGAGATAGGAAATTTGACGTTCGAAATACGAAATAATCAAATTCCAATTATTTCATCAATTAAGGGAGTTACAGCCATTTTAGTGATGTAAGGTCAAAAACACGAAAAAAATCTTCAAAGTGAAATATCTCGAAAACGAAGCCTCTAAGAAAAAATTGCTAGGAGGCATTTTTTGTTGCAAATTAGTTGTAGAATCGAACCCTGCCCGGTGGTGCGCCCGAAAGGGTGACACCCTGTATAGGGAACCATCGAGAGTTTCCACCACACTTTTCCTAAAAAAAATCCCATCTATATCGGATGGGAATGTAGAAGTTATGGTTACCGATAATTTCACGTTGGCTCATGCGCAGACGCAACTACCAATCCGGGGGGTCGATGATTTGAGATGATGATGGGAGACCTATGTGACAGACACGAATCCAAAATTGTTCTATCAAGGTTTAAAATGCGTGGAAATTTTGATTTTGGTGAACATTTTTTAAACAAATTTTGTGGAACATAATAACCACCCGTTTATCATTCAAGTTCATCCTCATCTGAATCGACTGATTGGTCTGTAATGAAGGAAGCAGTATTCATGGAGAAGTAATCGAGGGTTGTCCAATTGATAGGAACGTCAGGTCTACTGTTCTTGTACTAGGTATTTTCCAACTATCCCTAAATAGTTAGTAAATAGGTACTATCCCTAGATAGTTTATTTTCCAACTACCATCCCTAAACTTCGAATTGGGTTTACCGGCTCCAAGGTTTAAAAACGCTGCAAATTATTACACAACGGTTTATTATTTTTATATGGATCACTCGTCTACAAAATCACCAACTATCCAATATGAGGAAAAAAAACTCGAAAAAAATCAAAAAAATTTTTTTTTTAATAAAAAAAAAATCAAAATCACCAACCATCGATTGCATTTTGGTCAGCTCTAATTTGAACGGAGATTAGGCCTCTTTTGCGATTCACACTCGTGTTTTGATTTATATATATATATATTTCAAAATAAACACTTAAATTTTCGTAGGAAGCGAACGGTTTGTCCTACAGAGCTCCGCGTGGTCTCAAAAAATTCTAAAAATTCCATAGAATCTTAAATCGAAGGAAAAACAATACCTTTATATCGAAATTTTTTGAGTTAAGGCGTTTTCAAAATTTCAAAATCGATTTTGGAACCCTTAGGAGTGACCTACATCAACCAAAAGCTTCGGGGCACAACTAGACCCCAAATGGAGCCTACATACCAAATTTCATCAAAATCGGTCAATGCTAAGTGGCAAAGTGCCGCGTACGGCGGACGGACGGCCAAATTTTTATTCGATTTTTGGATTCTACGTACCTTGAAACGTAAACCATCAAATTTTGAGGGGGTGTTGAAATTTTTTTTTCTTGGTCGATTCCAAAGGTTCATTATTGAAAATAATAAACCAAAATTGATTCCATTTCATTGACTTTCTAAGTGGCATTTTCAAGGCATCTAAGTGGAGTAGGCCCTGTAGAAGGTCCCCTATAAATTTCGTCGTCGTTGACGTGCGCACTAGCATATCAGCTTCACCATTTGAGAAGTTATCTTCAATAAACTAGGTAGAATTCAACCTAAAGACACTTACAGCATCTTTTCCCACTAGTTAAAACCCCTATCTTTGAGAGAACGAAGGCCTTTCTCAGGATTTACAACTTCCCTCAATACCGACTTATCCGCTCTTCGCCTCGTTTTTAAATGGTTTTAGGAAATGGAATTCGAGAAAACTGATGTCGTAGTGGACGTTTCAATGCTTCACGCAAGGCTTTGTCTAGATAGAGCTTGCTCAACATTAAAATCTTACCTTAGGAATTGACTCATCAACTGAGCTTGTGAATAGATTTTATCTTGGGTATCTTTTATCTTAATTGATAGGGATTTTGATATGGACATTCGTTTTTTGATAATTGAATGAGATTAATCAAAAAGATCAAAGAAGTGTATCCTTCAAAATATCTCGTTTTGTGTTTCAGCTCTTTTTGTGTAATTTAGACTTCGGTATGTCCAAAGTCAATTCTTTTCTCAGACAAAACTGAATTTAATTTTCAGGATTTGTGAAATCAAAATAGTCTTATGAATTTTCTCGCAAATTGGTCCAAAGATAGGTGAGTATCCAGTGTGCTCCTTGAGCAAACTTAATTTTACTGATAATTTCCTGATAACGCCATTAATAATTATAATAGTTTTTGTATCGTTTTGCCAGAAATACTGTTATTGTTCGTGTCCAACAGAGACGAAGCCAAAATTGATCAAAAATCTCTAAAACGGTAGTAAAATTTTGATGTTAGAGGATCTAAATTTTTTTCACTGCCTGCTCGATTATTATTTTAATTTTAGCTTTAGTATTTGCTCATTCAACTTGGATGTATGTGGGTGATGGTGTTGGGTATCTTTTGTTGATATTGCATTTAAACATCCCGATTGACATAGTCGATTGACATTGAAATAGTTTTTGGATCCTCCACGATCTGTTATGTAGTTTATATATTTATATTGAGAGTTAAACCGTCCAATATTTATTTAAAGGGATCGAATCAAGTGAAAAATTGGTTGTTGTCTTGAAGCTAGCTTAATTTCTATGATATGAGCAGGTATGTGCTTTTTTCAGTTCAGGTTTCGGTAATCCCATTGCTAGATAGATTGATGGATCTTCTTCTTTGAAAATTCCATAATCCTGCACCAACAGATAGATTGAAATCTGTGTAATCCTCTCTTCAATATGGAAGAATATACTTGTGTTATTTTGTTAATTTATTATTCCAATGAAAAATTCCGGTAATAAAAAGGAAGATTTCCAGAAAATGCCAGAAATGTCGGTATACGCCGCCAAAAGCTAACAACTGTAAAACTCGGGGAATTTCGGGACACTTTTAACAAATTTCATAAAACTCGTACATCAACAGATTGGTTAAAATGTAAGTGATCCTCAAGACACTGCTTCCACAATTAGGAGTTGTGGAAGCAGAGAACATAATTCGTAGTATATAATATATACGTAGTATATAATATATTATATAAACATAAGAGCAATAATATGATCGATTGAGAGGAAATAACTGTTTTTTTTTTTGTTTGTTTTTTATGAATTGTGTAATTAAATTTTAGTTTGGCGCGGCTCTTGTGGGGCGCTACAGGCATTTTGCCTTCTGCCTCACAATAAAGTTGTTTTATTTTCTAAGTGCAAAGGTGATTGAATTAATTTATATAATGAACTGTACAACTAAATAAATAAATAAATAAAGACTGAGTTACTTGTATCAATTACTGAATTTATTTGCTTGGTGACACACGGATCGCAGCGGACCTCCTCAAGGGGTCAGCTGTGGCCGCGCGTGTTTTAGCGACGAGTCTCGGACCGGCTACTGCGGGGAAGCCGTGAGTTCGAGGCTCGCCTCGGCGGCGTATTTTCGTGCGAGCTGGGCTCAGCTCCCCCTCGTCCCAACCATGAGCGGAATCATCAGAACCAAGTCTGATCTTCCCTTAGGAAGACAGCTGATGACGTCCGCGACGACAGGAATGTCAGTCGGACGGAAATCCAACCTGAAATGGTTGTTAACTTTACTTTTTTTCCCTTCAAGACTGCAGTTCATTTGTTATTCCAATGAAAAATTCCGTTAAAAAGGAAACTTCCAGACATGTTTCCTAGTTAGTTTACAGTAGTATTATCGTTCTATTCCGGAGGTTGTACGGCAAAATGACTGGGTCACTTAAACTTTAATCTTCTAGAAGTGAGCTACAGTAGTAGAAATCGTGGTTTACCCGAAGAAAACGACCGTAATTTGCATCTCGAACGCCTCTGAGGGGGGTCATCAGGAGTCTGAAGATGGTGGGGGAGAGTCCCAGGAGACACCCTCAGCGTCCGATCAGCTACCAGTCCCGCGAGTGATCTTGTCAGGGCAACCCATCCGCGTTTTCGCCTCATTTCTACTCGAAAAGTCGATAATTTAAATCTTCAGTAACGAATTAATTCAATTTATAAATAATTCTTCGGTCACCAACGGACCTAGTGGACGATTCTTCAACAATTTCCACGATGTCTCAAATCGACATACGTAAGTATCCACTCAAATTTCACCAATCAGTTGTATTATTAGCATACTCATTCCGGTCAGTATTAGAATTTTTGTAAACCTGTCGATTTATTTTCAGAAAACCTCCAAAAAATGACTCGAGAATTTCAAATTTAAAGAATGCAAAATTTAGTACCATCATGCCAGGGTGGTTAAATGTGCAAATCGACGGTGAACTTGCAAAACCATGTAACTCCCAAAAGATTGAGCTATAGGTACCTTTGAATAAGGCTGTCCACATTTCCTGAAACAATACAATGATTTCTCTCGATTTTGTTCAAATTTGGGAGAGTAGATAGTTGGGATCCAGTTCAAAGATTACCAAACTTTCTGCTCCAAATTTTTTCTTTATCAATTTCAACTTGAAACGTACTCCAACTTCAACAAGACAGATCGTTTCTTACTTCAGTTGAGATCTAATTGCAAATTTCAAACAATTCCTCGGACACTAATGGAGCTAGTTAACGATTTTCAAAATGTTTCAAATCGAAGTAGATACCTACGTCAGTAGAGATCCTTCTCATTTTCGGTCATATTTGTATTACCTGTAGATTCGCTCATTCTTTAAAAGATCCTTTAAAAAATCTAGAATTTTTCATTTTAAAAATAGATACCTACCAAGGTTTTTAAATTTAAAGAATGCCAAATTTAACCACTAGATGCTTGTACAGTCTCGTAAGAGTTGATTGTGCAAATCGACAATGAAATTTCATAACCAAGTGAATCCCAAAAATGTCGATTGCTTCGGGTTTTTTCTTCGAAAATTTTCCAAAAACACCACCAAGAGGCTCCTTATTGACCCGATTCCAAACCTCGACAAAAGTGAATTCAGTGAATGAAATACGATGGGTCAATCAACCATCACATTCGCCAGAGGTATAATTAGGAACGGGAAATTAACGGACGGGTTTCAGTTTCAGTGAAATTTGATACTCAAGTCTTGTAATAATGGGAGGTCTGGAGGCCGTCTGGATTTCGGGCACCGGAGTATTAGGGTACTTTTGAATACCAGATTATTGGGTCTGACGAACGTAGATATCGATATTTCGACGATATGAGTTGCAATCAATCCAGGTGGTTGGTGGAGGTAGGGAAGGTGAACGCTGTCTGTAAGTCCTTCGACAGTATACAGAAGGACATGTACTTCCGCTTCTCCTTTTGGGGAAAACCTATTTTTCGACTTTTGAATGAATGTTCAAATTTCGCTTGATATCTAAACTACTGGGTGATCGGTATACGCAAGATGAAACTTCAAGGATTGATTCCACTACTAATTTGTAATAACTTTTGTCACTTTTTGACACTTATGTGACTAAAATTTACAAAATAAACTAAAAAACGTCTGCCAAGTGGGTGTGGCACATAGCTTCCTCGTATCCATAACCCGATTGTATAGATGATCCGATGCATAGTAGTTAATCTCAAAACACCAATCTCTAAGTACCTTCCCCTACCCTCATAGGGGACCATCTACACGCTAATCTGGACAATCCTAGAAAATTTCATCAAATTCGGATGAAAAATTAAGTGAGTAGGTGTATGTGATTGGATCAAAAAAATACCACCCCCCCCCCCCTCGACTGGGTTTCGAACCCGCGACCTTAAGAGCCCAAATCAAGACTTTTTCCTCTGAGCTACCGATAACCTCCAATTAATAGGATTTGAGATTCTCACAGGAGACCATCCCTCTATGAATAAATCCCTCTATGAAAAACAATTCTCTGTGATTTTCATAGGGGACCATCTAAACACTACTCGGTAACATCCCTGAAAATTTCATTGAAATCGGATGAAAAATGTAGAAATTATGGCCGTTAGAAGGAAATTCACGTTTGCGCATGCGCAATGACTACTATCAGTCCGAAGGTGGTGATTTTCATAGGGGATCATCTAAATACTTATCTGTAAGATCCCTGAAAATTTCATTGAAATCGGATGGAAAATGTAGAAGTTATGGCCGTTACAAGGAATTCACGTTTGCGCATGCGCAGTCGCTTCTATCAGTCCGAGGATGATGATTTTCATAGGGAACCATCTACAACCTAATCCACATAATCCCCGAAAATTTCATCGAAATCGAGTGGAAAATGTGGAAGTTATGGCCGTTAGAAGGGAATTCACGTTTGCGCATGCGCAGTAGCTACTATCAATCCGAAAGGGGTGATTTTCATAGGGGACCATCTAGATACTAATGTGTAACATCCCTGAAAATTTCATTGAAATCGGATGGAAAATGTGGAAGTTATGGCCGTTACAAGGAATTCACGTTTGCCCATGCGCAGTCGCTTCTATCAGTCCGAGGATGATGATTTTCATAGGGGACCGTCTACACACCAACCCGCACAATCCCTGAAAATTTCATCGAAATCGGACAATAACTTCGTATAGTTATGCGCGTTACAAGGAATTCATGACAGACGGACAGACAGACAGACACACAGACAGACAGACACACAGACAGACAGACACGGAAACAAAATTGTTCAGGAAGGTCTAAAACGCAAAACGCGAGTGGAAATTTTGATTTTGGAGAACTTTTTTTTTCGTCCTTGAAAAGTGAAAACAAAGCTTCCGCTACCTTGGTAGACTCGGAAGCAAAATGAGGATACCATAGGAAAGAGCGTTGAAATGCTCTTCACTCTTGTTTCATAAACTTTTCACATAAAACTAGTAAAACATGTTTTTTCTACTTATTGCTTCTTACAATTTATAATGGTGTTTTGCTACCACATCACGTATTGAAATCGAGCGGAATCCTTCATCAGCAAAAAAATTTAAAGTTGAGTTCTCAGAGCGACAGGTCATGGTATCTGTGTTTTGGGACAGGGAAGGAGTGTTGTTGTTGAATTTCATGGCCTTACAGTTCTACCTTGTGGTGACTGATAGTTTCAGGACAACGATGTCTTAACTACACATGAAGTGTAAGTGAGTGTTATCAAAGAGCATTTGGTGAATTTCCGATGATTTTCTCCGATTTTTTAGCGTCGGGTATGTTGGGTGTTGGTGTTGGCATTAGGATTTAGCCCAAAATTAGGAACGAACAAGTCATCTTGAAAATATGAGTTTTAACTATGTAAACTCTATCAATTTTGAACATTTTATTAGTGCATTTTGCAAATAAGGTTTTTATTAACAATTTGAGCTAATTTTGATCTCATTTTCTCGGAAAATAACGAATACAGCTTGGAATATAGTGGAAAAATTCCTCAAGATGTTGGAATTTGGGTCTACCCTCCAGCAGGCTACGAAGAGTGCGATATGCTTGATTTTTCTTCAATACTCCTCAGACCTCAAGTAGAAGATCGTGTTCACTATTGCAAAGTTGTACACAAGATGCGGTCTGGAGGGGTCTAGGTTGCTCTAGACTAGGGAATAGGTACCCTGGTTTGACCCAGTGAACTCCCATGAACCTCGCGGCTGGTGGATAGCGCTTCTGTCGCAACCTTTTGTGGAACGAATCGTCTCTTGCCTCACGATTTTCATAAAAATGATTAGGAGTTGGCTTGTTGGATTTTCACGTAAAATTCGAAGTTTAGGTTTAACGTACATCAGATTTGAGGCCCTTCATTTCAAATTCAGAAATTTTCGTATCTAATTCAAGTTTTTACCGGAATTTCAGGATGTTTGCTGTATACCTAGTTAAGTACAATAAAAAACAGTTTTAAATATTGTTACTATATATTTTTCAACGGGCAAACTTGAATAAAACTCTCACTTGAACTACTCACTCTTACTTGAAAACTCTCACTCTCACTTGAATTACTCAACTCTCACTTGAATAAAAATTAACCAAAAACGCATGTCATCACATGAAACCTAATTTAATAAAATTAAATTAGATAAAATTTAACTCTAAAATATGAATATTTAATTGTAGTGCCAAAAAAGAAACGAAATTATCGCGTTCACGACAGTTTTCATAAGTAAAAGTAGGCTTTTTCACTGGTTAAATATGAAGAGTCCGGGAAGAAGAGGACTAACTAAAAAAACGTCTGCCAAGTGGGTGTGGCACATAGCTTCCTCGTATCCATAACCCGATTGTATAGATGATCCGAAGCATAGTAGTTAATCTCAGAACATCAAAAAAGTTGATCTGTAACATCCCTCAAAATTTCATTGAAATCGGATGGAAAATTTAGAAGTTATGGCCGTTACAAGGAATTCACGTTTGCGCATGCGCAGTGGCTACTATCAGTCCGAAGGTGGTGATCTTCATTGGGGACCATCTACAACCTAATCCGCATAATCCCTGAAAATTTCATCGTAATCAGGTAGAAAAAATGGAAGTTATGGTCGTTACAAGGAAATTCACGTTTTCGCATGCGCAGTGGCTACTATCAGTCCGAAGGTAGTGATTTTCATAGGGGACCGTCTACACACCAACCCGCACAATCCCTGAAAATTTCATTGAAATCGGACTATAACTTCGTATAGTTATGCGCGTTACAAGGAATTCATGACAGACACACAGACAGACAGACACACAGACACGGAACCAAAATTGTTCAGAAAGGTCTAAAACGCGAAACGCGAGTGAAAATTTTGATTTTGGAGAACTTTTTTTTTCGTCCTTGAAAAGTGAAAACAAAGCTTCCGCTACCTTGGTAGACTCGGAAGCAAAAATTCTCGGTAACCCAACGTATTGTTTTTAAAATGTTCTGGAGAAACTGCAAAATACATCATTATATTGCAGAAACCAAAATAATTCTAAAAGCTCCATAACGCAAAATTTGAGAAAACGAAATGCTAAATATTTGTTTCTTTCCCCATCCTGCTATAAGGTAAAATTATTGCAATCAAAGAAAACATATTAACCGTATTACTTATTATAAATTCGTTTTACTTATGTTAAATGCGTTATCTGATGTTATTTTCTCTTGTTTATTTCAGGGGGCGCCTTTGACGGTCAGAATGTGTTCATCACTGGTTTCACAGGATTCGTTGGCAAGGTATGTTCTAAATAGTTTTAACATTTCATGTTTTTAGGCTGAATGTGGGGTCAAATTTCCGGGACTGGTTTTTCAAGACTAAACTACTGATAAGAAATTTGGAGTTATCACCTGAAACATAGCTAACTTGAAACTGAAGTAGAAAAGTTTGTTTCTATTAGGTTGTTTCAACTTCCTTACAGTGAGGTTGATAGGTATGGAAGACAGTGTAGTGGAGGGGCTTTGAGAAATATTGTGACAAAACGGCTAACGTGATAGAAGAAAGAGACTTTACATAACATTGTTCTTTGGAACATTTAAAAAGTTTTTACCCGCAGCACCAATAAAAATTTTCATGTTTAGGGGGGGGGGGGGGGGTTAAGATGTGGGGATGAGGCAATGACGCCTCAAAATCCTTGAAAAATCAAATCATGCTACGTTGGTCAAAAAAGGGTTTTTTACTTAGTAATTCGAAGTCGTAGAAACTGAATAAGATGTTATTTTTACACTGAAGTACACCAAATTTGGGTTGAACGGCAACCCTCATTACGTCAAATCTTTCCAAATCGACAGTGAACTTGCAAAACCATGTAAGTCCGATTTTTTCAAAAATAAGGTTATTAGCTATTTGGATAGAATGAGACCCCCTTGATCCATCTAACGGAGCCAAACTGGCAAAAACTCGACTATCTCTTCTCTATGCGTCAAAAGCAACAAATATGAACCAACGTGTTAAGTCCACTTTGAAGCAAGTTTTTCTTGTTTCCTGTAAAATTTCTGGAAAACGACTTTGACTATTTGGATAGAATGAGACCCCCTTGATCCATCTAACGGAGCCAAACTGGCAAAAATCGACTATCTCTTCTCTATGCGTCAAAAGCAACAAATATGAACCAACGTGTTAAGTCCACTTTGAAGCAAGTTTTTCTCGTTTCCTGTAAAATTTCTGGAAAACGACTTTGACTATTTGGATAGAATGAGACCCCCTTGATCCATCTAACGGAGCCAAACTGGCAAAAACTCGACTATCTCTTCTCTATGCGTCAAAAGCAACAAATATGAACCAACGTGTTAAGTCCACTTTGAAGCAAGTTTTTCTCGTTTCCTGTAAAATTTCTGGAAAACGACTTTGACTATTTGGATAGAGTGAGACCCCCTTGATCCATCTAACGGAGCCAAACTGGCAAATACTCGACTATCTCTTCTCTATGCGTCAAAAGCAACAAATATGAACCAACGTGTTAAGTCCACTTTGAAGCAAGTTTTTCTCGTTTCCTGTAAAATTTCTGGAAAACGACTTTGACTATTTGGATAGAATGAGACCCCCTTGATCCATCTAATGGAGCCAAACTGGCAAAAACTCGACTATCTCTTCTCTATGCGTCATAAGCAACAAATATGAACCAACGTGTTAAGTCCACTTTAAAGCAAGTTTTTCTCGTTTCCTGTAAAATTTCTGGAAAACGACTTTGACTATTTGGATAGAATGAGACCCCCTTGATCCATCTAACGGAGCCAAACTGGCAAAAACTCGACTATCTCTTCTCTATGCGTCATAAGCAACAAATATGAACCAACGTGTTAAGTCCACTTTGAAGCAAGTTTTTCTCGTTTCCTGTAAAATTTCTGGAAAACGACTTTGACTATTTGGATAGAATGAGACCCCCTTGATCCATCTAACGGAGCCAAACTGGCAAAAACTCGACTATCTCTTCTCTATGCGTCATAAGCAACAAATATGAACCAAATGTTAAGTCCACTTTGAAGCAAGTTTTTCTCGTTTCCTGTAAAATTTCTGGAAAACGACTTTGACTATTTGGATAGAATGAGACCCCCTTGATCCATCTAACGGAGCCAAACTGGCAAAAACTCGACTATCTCTTCTCTATGCGTCATAAGCAACAAATATGAACCAACGTGTTAAGTCCACTTTGAAGCAAGTTTTTCTCGTTTCCTGTAAAATTTCTGGAAAATGACTTTGACTATTTGGATAGAATGAGACCCCCTTGATCCATCTAACGGAGCCAAACTGGCAAAAACTCGACTATCTCTTCTCTATGCGTCATAAGCAACAAATATGAACCAAATGTTAAGTCCACTTTGAAGCAAGTTTTTCTCGTTTCCTGTAAAATTTCTGGAAAACGACTTTGACTATTTGGATAGAATGAGACCCCCTTGATCCATCTAACGGAGCCAAACTGGCAAAAACTCGACTATCTCTTCTCTATGCGTCATAAGCAACAAATATGAACCAACGTGTTAAGTCCACTTTGAAGCAAGTTTTTCTCGTTTCCTGTAAAATTTCTGGAAAACGACTTTGACTATTTGGATAGAATGAGACCCCCTTGATCCATCTAACGGAGCCAAACTGGCAAAAACTCGACTATCTCTTCTCTATGCGTCATAAGCAACAAATATGACCCAACGTGTTAAGTCCACTTTGAAGCAAGTTTTTTCTCGTTTCCTGTAAAATTTCTGGAAAACGACTTTGACTATTTGGATAGAATGAGACCCCCTTGATCCATCTAACGGAGCCAAACTGGCAAAAACTCGACTATCTCTTCTCTATGCGTCATAAGCAACAAATATGAACCAACGTGTTAAGTCCACTTTGAAGCAAGTTTTTCTCGTTTTCTGTAAAATTTCTGGAAAACGACTTACATGGTTTTGCAAGTTCACTGTCGAAATATTCTACAATACTTGGCCATTGGCATCTGCATTCAGCAATCCTAACTAAGTTCTTCGATCGAAAACAGTTGCTAGATCGGCTCCAAATCCTGCGGTCTATTTTTCTCTTCGGGGCTGCCGATGATGGGCAGTTACCGGTCAAATCGATTTTTGTGAAACACCTCCATTGACGTTACCTCACTCTGAACGAAGGTCCTAAGCGAAGCCTCTCATCCTGAAAAAAAAAAAACGGTTCCTCCCTAAAAACCAAAACATCGAACGATTGATTATGTATCCATCGAAATAGTAACTGGTTTTAACGGTTTTTATCGATGATAACCCATTATTACTGTATCTACTAAACTTTAAAAAATGATGACTATCTCCTTCAACCGGTATATAATCGTAGTGTCCTGTAGGAAAATATTATTTTATCTTTTTGACCGACTTGATAAATGAGGGAAGGTTCTACCCAAATTGCTAGGTTTTTACAAAACAAAAAAGTCTGCTTCCGTGTGTACAACTTTGCAGCGGAAGTTTTGAGTGGTGAAAAATTGTGTCAAGTTGGGCAGGCAGTTCTTCTTCCTCATCGACACGTAGAAGTTGTTAGCGATTATGTTGATGATTTTTTTTCGCTTTTTGTCATTAATTACTGAGCCTCCAACTAATGGGACCATGATGAAAACAATAAACAATCTTATTGGGGGTCAGCTTCAAGTCATGCTCCAAATTTGAGCACAAAACCTGGGAATGAATGTCTTAAAAATTAGGAAGAGAAATTGACCACAGAGAGACCATCGTAAAGGAGGAACCACGATTGTTCAAAAAGCTTTGAAACGAAAAATTTTAATTCTGTTGGACCCAAATTTCGTTGACCTGCTGAGGCATCAGGGAGGCAGGAAATATTCATTTCTTTTCGACGGACTAGTACGAAAAATAATTTCAAAGTGAATAGATAATTCAATAGCTCCAAATTACTCTATTCAGAATAGACTGGAGGTGATAATTATTGATTCCATTCAGATAATTATTAGCCTTATTTATTTTAAAAAGAGCAATTTGAAGCTTGTCAACGTTTCCGGTTGGAAAAAATATTTCAGCAACCAGTGAAACCTCATTTTCACCAAAATTAGACTTGAAGGACGATATTACTGCCTCATGTTCGATTTTTTTTTGCTTCCTCACTACCGAAGGTAGGGAAGCTTTGTATATAATTTCCACTTGCTTTTTGCGTTTTAGAGCTTCCCGAACAATTTTGGTTCCGTGTCTGTCTGTCTGTCTGTCTGTCGGTCTGTCTGTCGGTCTGTCTGTGGTCAATCCTTGTCCCGGGCAAAACTGTACTAACCTGTGGTCCGATTTTGATGAAATTTTCAGGGATTGTGCGGGTTAGGTCCTAGACGGTCCCCTATCAATTTCAGCACCTTCGGACCAATAGGAGCGAGTGCGCATGCGCAAACGTGAATTTCCTGGAACCTCGGTTTCTCGGTTTCTAATGAACCGATTTTGCTCAAATTTGGAGGTTAGTTAGGGACTAACTTCTAAGAGACACCCTATAAGTTTCAATCAAATTGGTCAAGCAATAGCCGCTGCGCATGCGCGAACTTTAAATTTATTGTTACAACCAAAACTCCGCAACTATTCAACCAATTTCGATGAAATTTTCAGGGATTGTGTGGGTTAGGTCCTAGACGGTGGACCGCTAAATACCTGCAACCCTATCCCGCATATTATCGCAAATATTTTGGTATTCAATAACTCTTTGAATCATAATTTTTTCGCCAACTGATTCTATACGTCCATGTTACAATGAGTGAGGAAGCTATACTGCCCACCCAACTTGGCAGACTTTTTTTAACATGTTGAATGATATACCTATGCACAGCTGTAAAATTCAAACGCGGTAATCAAATTTTGACTCGACTTTAAAGATTACACATTTTTCCAATTTTCAAATCTCTCTAGCTCAAAAACGAAAAGTTTTTCTACAACTACTATGATTGGTTTCCAGTATCCTGCATGGTGCTAACACACATAACATGTAACTTATTACACCAACCATAAAATTGGACGATTTTGAGCCTCGTCGTGTGGTAGGTTCTGGGCGTTCATTCCAACTATCCCCTTCCGAGGCAGCGCGATTGTAAATTCAAACATATTGTTAAGTAATGCATGCATTCCAGGGGACGTCCCATTGGATAAGTATTGGATCAGTTTAACCAGTTTCTCTCGATGTAATTTATTTATTACTTTAGGGAAGAAATTGTGACCCCCCCCCCACCATTATAAACCATAACGCTTCTAGCGGCATGATAGCCTCGAATCTGAAGAGCATTTTAAAATCCATGATCTACGATACCCAACATGCGAATTCGAGTTACCCCCCCCCCCCCCCCCCGCCACCACCAATGGTGCCAGTCTGGCACCAAAGCGGAAATACGTCGTAACATTGAACTTTCATCTATTAGGTTAAGTAGGCAGTCCGTCGAAGTCCACATCCGTATTCAAGGTGAAACACCAAAAAACCCTAGAAATTTGAGGTTTATGGTGCCCTGGCACCATGGTGGCACCACTTTTATTTCCATGGTGGTACAGAATGTAATTCATGCGAATCCTAAGGTATAATGAGAAATTTCCCTCAATTTCAAAGTTTGGATACAATTAGTAATCAGTAAAGGAACCGAAATGTTGAAAAATTGGATATTTTGTGAATATTATCCCCCACCCATCCCCTCCTCTTGCAAATTTTGGTACTCTGGTGAAATCATGTACAACTCGGAAGTTATTTTAGTCAAACAAAAGAAGAAACACACAAATCGGTTGGAAATTGAGGCCTGGGCAGAGTTTATATGATTATGCCCGCAAACGTACGTTTTTTAAGCATTAACCCCCCCCTTTCCCCCCCTTAAAAGGCGAAATTCGAAATTCCGGCGCCGTAGTGCACAACTAGATAGTTTTCCGCGTCGAAGAAAAAAAGAACCACGAAAATCGGTTGAGAACTAAGGCCTGGGCAGAGTACACAAGATTTTGTTACACACACACACACACACACACACACACACACACACACACACACACACACATACACACAGACATACAGACATACACCTATGGTTTTTTTCGCGGATTTGGATTCAGAATGGTCTAAAACGGATTACTGTGTGGTTATTTTTTTTTTCTGTTGAGTGTTGTCCTCCTTCACCCCAGATCGATCGCATAAGGACGCCCAAGTCTTACTGTGGGACGTCCTAAAAATTGTCAGAGGTTCGAGCTAAACAGAAAATGAATCGTTCTGTAATAACTGGAAGTACTTTTTAATTAATTCAATGCCACTTGTCAAATCCTTGAAGTTCTCCGAGTTGTGATTATCAGCATAACGGAATCGACGGGAACTGCGGTTCGTTACTGAAGTTCGTGTTTTGCAATAACGTAATTGTCCGTGATTTGAATTAAATCCAATTATTAAAAGTCATTCATGATTTAATATAATTTTAATACCCTTAAGTTACAAATCGTTAACCTCTTAATTACTATCTCGTTAGTGATTTGAATAACGGTATAAATACTTAATTATTCACTTTGCCATAAATCCCACTTTCAAAATAATTCATATCTGCTCTGTCGATTTCTCGAAGAGATGTTGCCCAAGACGAGATCTTTCCTTGGGTTCACAAGTCCTTCGAGATATCGGTCCAGCCATCATTTTATTTAACCAACAGCGTAAAAAACGTTTGTATATAACACGAAAAAGGAATTGAAGAATGTGCAAGGTGAGGAATCCGACCTTGATTCTTTATGAAAACAATAACGGAGGTGGCGCAGTTCCATGTAGTGCTCGACTGGTTTCGTATCAAAACAGACATCGTCATTATTTATGAATCATACAATCATGATCATATAGCATTTCCGAATTGAGTTAAACCTTTTCCATTTGGATTTAAACCTTTTCCATTTAGATTTAAACCTTTTCCATTTAGATTTAAACCTTTTCCATTTAGATTTAAACCTTTTCCATTTGGATTTAAACCTTTTCCATTTAGATTTAAACCTTTTCCATTTAGATTTAAACCTTTTCCATTTGGATTTAAACCTTTTCCATTTGGAATCTAAATGGAAAAGGTTTAAATCTAAATGGAAAAGGTTTAAATCTAAATGGAAAAGGTTTAAATCCAAATGGAAAAGGTTTAAATCTAAATGGAAAAGGTTTAAATCTAAATGGAAAAGGTTTAAATCTAAATGGAAAAGGTTTAAATCTAAATGGAAAAGGTTTAAATCTAAATGGAAAAGGTTTAAATCCAAATGGAAAAGGTTTAAATCCAAATGGAAAAGGTTTAAATCCAAATGGAAAAGGTTTAAATCTAAATGGAAAAGGTTTAAATCTAAATGGAAAAGGTTTAAATCCAAATGGAAAAGGTTTAACTCAATTCGGAAATGCTATAAATCATACAAGGAAGCCCGAGTATTTTCTTTCGTGGAGGTGTTCGCAGATTCCCAAGTGATTAATTCAATCTGAAAATTCTCTTTTCTGAAGTTGGAACTTGTCATTCACACATGCCAGAAATAGTTTTGGGCGTACATGTTTTACGGAAGTTTTCTTTGGAAATGAAAATGCCGATAGGAATTCCTGTTGGAGTTTATCCGATTAGGAATTTTGATCACGAACTAATGTGTGCGGAACGTTGATCCTCAGAACCGGTTGATACTTCCAGCTTCCGACCTGAAATTAAACCTCTTTCCTATCAGAGTCAAATCATAGGTAGGCTTTGTTGAAAGTGTCTTCTAAGGTAGCTCGGGTATAATAAAAAGCCTATAAGATTATGTCTCGAGAAGGAAGAATAATTCCATCCATTTCGATGACATTTACAGGGATTGTAGTCTAAGTCCCCTACCAATTTCAGTGGGATAATATTAAGTGGGATAATATTAAGTGGGAGCCTATAATAGGGTCCTAGAATAATGTTTAACATCAGAAATACCCAAGGGAAAAAATGCCTAAATAAGTGAAGATCACCAAACACCGCGAAGATCGAAGGAAAACTGATTACGTTACTCCCACAGTTAATGATTATAAATATCGATTCGTTTCAACAACTTCAACATAAAAAAACGTCTGCCAAGTGGGTGTGGCACATAGCTTCCTCGTATCCATAACCCGATTATATAGATGATCCGATGCATAGTAGTTAATCTCAAAACACCAATCTCTAAGTACCTTTCACTACCCTCATAGGGGACCATCTACACGCTAATCTGGACAATCCTAGAAAATTTCATCAAATTCGGATGAAAAATGTAAGTGAGTAGGTGTATGTGATTGGATCAAAAAATACCTAGCCTCGGCTGGGTTTCGAACCCGCGACCATAGGGACTCAAATCAAGACTTCATACTCTGACCTACCGATGACCTTCAAACAATGAGATTTGAGACTCTTACAGGAGAACATCCCTCTATGAATGAATCCCTCTATGAAAAACAATTCTCCGTGATTTTCATAGGGGACCATCTAAACACTACTCTGTAACATCCCTGAAAATTTCATTGAAATCGGATGGAAAATGTAGAAATTATGGCCGTTACAAGGAAATTCACGTTTGCGCATGCGCAATGGCTACTATCAGTCCGAAGGTGGTGATTTTCATAGGGGATCACCTAAATACTAATCTGTAACATCCCTGAAAATTTCATTGAAATCGGATTGAAAATGTGGAAGTTATGGCTGCTACAAGGAATTCTCGTTTGCGCATGCGCAGTCGCTTCTATCAGTCCGGGGACGATGATTTTCATAGGGGACCATCTACAGCCTAATCCACATAATCCCTGAAAATTGCATTGAAATCGAGTGGAAAATGTGGAAGTTATGGCTGTTACAATGAAATTCACGTTTGCGCATGCGCAGAGGCTACTATCAGTCCGGGGGTGATGATTTTCATAGGGGACCGTCTACACACCAACCCGCACAATCCCTGAAAATTTCATAGAAATCGGACAATAACTTCGTATAGTTATGCGCGTTACAAGGAATTCATGACAGACAGACAGACAGACAGACACACAGACACGGAACCAAAATTGTTCAGAAAGGTCTAAAACGCAAAACGCGAGTGGAAATTTTGATTTTGGAAAACTTTTTTTTTCGTCCTTGAAAAGTGAAAACAAAGCTTCCGCTACCTTGGTAGACTCGGAAGCAATAGGGTACCATATTCCATTTGGTTGGTGGTTGGGGTTGACATTTTTAAAAATGTCCTAGTGGGTAGGTAGTAGTACCTATGGTTGGTGGGTAAAAATTAAATAAAAGTGACAATGGCAAAGCTGTGATCTTTGCAGAAGAGTGATCTATGCAGAAAACGACTGTCATGTTGGGTGGGCAGTATAGCTTCCTCACTCATTGTAACATGGACGTATAGAATCAGTTGGCGAAAAAATTATGATTCAAAGAGTTATTGAATACCAAAATATTGGCGATAATATGCGGGATAGGGTTGCAGGTATTAATGTTTATAATAGTGTTTTAAATAGCGGTCCACCGTCTAGGACCTAACCCACACAATCCCTGAAAATTTCATCGAAATTGGTTGAATAGTTGCGGAGTTTTGGTTGTAACAATAAATTTAAAGTTCGCGCATGCGCAGCGGCTATTGCTTGACCAATTTGATTGAAACTTATAGGGTGTCTCTTAGAAGTTAGTCCCTAACTAACCTCCAAATTTGAGCAAAATCGGTTCATTAGAAACCGAGAAACCGAGGTTCCAGGAAATTCACGTTTGCGCATGCGCACTCGCTCCTATTGGTCCGAAGGTGCTGAAATTGATAGGGGACCGTCTAGGACCTAACCAGCACAATCCCTGAAAATTTCATCAAAATCGGACCACAGGTTAGTATAGTTTTGCCCGGGACAAGGATTGACCACAGACAGACCGACAGACAGACAGACAGACACGGAACCAAAATTGTTCGGGAAGCTCTAAAACGCAAAAAGCAAGTGGAAATTTTGATTTTGGAGGACATTTTTTTTTTTTTCACTTCTTTCACGAATACAAAGCTTCCCTACCTTCGGTAGTGAGGAACCAAAATAATAAACCTATGTTAATTAATTTGCAGTTTTTGACGTGATAACGTCTTATAAATTGGTTTACCGGGAGACACTTCAAGAAACTGCGTTACGCTCCGCTCACGGAGGGGGTGCAGCTCGGCGCTCCCTAAAGGCGGGCGGCCCCTCCCCTTCCCCGGCGCTCACGAATGAATATTAACATTAAAATTATTTTACCACTCAAAGTCGTTGTCACGTAAAACTTTCGCCCGTATACCGACTTTACAGGCAACAACACAGGGTTTTTTTTTAAATGCAAGATCCACATACAGTTTTATCTAACAGAACCTTTTCCCCTGTACTCCATCGTCCGCTCCGTATAATACGCTTCTAATACAGTTGGTAGTGGAGAGATTCTGACCCTCTGGGATCGTCCGTAATTGGAACTGTAATCGGAACTGAGAATACTAAACGGATGACTCCTCTCTAGAAAACATGTGAACGGGGGATTCCCTAACAACCTGCTCCAACTTGACTCACCGTATTACGAGTTCAAGTTCAGATCGAGTCTCAGATAGATTCTCATCTCATCTGGAGGGCCAATCTTAACCATCAACTAGTCACGTCAATGGAAATTTTCAGTCCAGTTTTTTTCTTTGAAGAGGTTTTTTACGTGACGTCAAAAACAAAAGCTAGTGAACAGGTTGAGCGAACTAAAAACGTCTGCGAAGAAGAGTGGGCAATAAAGCTTCTTCACAAAGAATGACATAGACTTATCTGTTGGTTTATTGCGTTGATCAGAGCACTATTGAGTATAACTAAATGCTAATATCAAATTAGAGATTCACGATTAAGTTGCCAGTTTGCTACATAAATAGAAACATCAACACGATCGAGAATTCTTTCCGATTTATGTCGATGTTAACCCTAGGATGACACACCGGGGTCATTCGTGACCCCACGATTTACATTTGGACGTGTATCTATAAAAAAAAAAAAATTTCTTCGAACAGGGATATTTTGTAAATAAACTTGGAACTCCTTCTGAGCCCCTTTGTCAGTGTTAAGGTCAGTCACTCGCTAGAGTTCGTGCAGTTAACTTGCAAACGTGCTTTGGGCCACATCTGACCCCAGTATGCTATAATCGGTTGACTTTTTTTGTGTGGGGGACTATTTGACCCCAGTGTGACTTTCTATTCATTCTTTTGCCTTTTGAATTTTGGGGGTCAGGATTGACCCCAGTGTGCCGTTTATGTATGCGAAAAATAGGTGTGCCAAGATTCATACATACGTATATTGATTTCTTAATTTCTTGTTTTTCCATTTACCGTGAGAAGCCCCTACTTTGAGCCAAAGCAAGTATACTATAAAAATTCACAATAATACAGGAGTGATAATACAATTTTTTTGAAAAGCAGAGAAATAAACGCTGCAAATTATTACACAACGGTTTATTATTTTTATATAGATCACTCGTCTACAAAATCACCAACCATCCACTATGAAGAGGAAAAAAAAAATTAAAAAAAAAAAAAAAAAAATCAAAAAAAAAATCAAAAAAAATCAAAAAAAAAATCAAAATCACCAACCATCGATCGTATTTCAGTCAGCTCTAATTTGAACGGAGATTAGGCCTCTTTTGAAGTTCACACACGTGTTTTTATTTATATATATATATATTTCAATATAAACCCTTAAATTTTCGTAGGGAGCGAACGGTTTGTCCTACAGAGCTCCGCATGGTCTCAAAAAATTCTAAAAATTCTATAGAATCTTAATTTGAAGGAAAAACAATACCTTTATATCGAAATTTTTTGAGTTAGGGCGTTTTCAAAATTTCAAAATTGATTTTGGAACCCTTAGGATTGACCTACATCAACCAAAATCTTCGGGGCACAACTAGACCCCAAATGGAGCCTACATACCAAATTTCATCAAAATCGGTCAATGCTAAGTGGCAAAAGTGCCGCGTACGGCGTACGGCGGACGGACGGCCAAATTTTTATTCGATTTTTGGATTCTACGTACCTTGAAACGTAAACCATCAAATTTTGAGGGGGTGTTAAAATTTTTTTTTCTTGGTCGATTCCAAAGGTTCATTATTGAAAATAATAAACCAAAAGTGCTGGTGAAAGTCGTCAGTCAAACTCAAAAAAGGGCCATCTTTGAGCTGATCTATTATCGAAACTATTCCATAGAATTAAATGATTTTTTTTATATTTGATTCCAAATATTGTCAACTTGTAATGCTGATAGTGGAATCTATTTAAAAAAACCTTCAACAAAATATAATTTCAAATTTTAGAAATTTCATTTATTTCCATTTTTTATTGACTTTTTACGAAAGTATATTCAAAACCGAAATTTGTTCCTGGTTTAAACTGTTTTTTGTATGTATTTCAACAAACAGGCTATCAATAAATTTTTACAACCTGAAAATAAATTTGAATTTCTGTCTTAAATTTAAATTTTGGGGTCAGAATTGACCCCAGTGTGGCGTTTATGTATGCGAAAAATAGGTGTGCCATCCTAGGGTTAACTATCCACTCAGAGTGCCGTTATGGATTGCTAGAAGTTCTACTACTAGCAATCCTTCAAACTTATGTTAGATCGGGCATTTGCAACGTAAAATATCGATGTATTAGGAAAAATTATCCAAATCCAATGAAATTTATAGGCAATCGTCTTGGAGTCTCAAATATTCAACGTACCTGTCTATTGTGCTGGTGATAATCAGGAGCAATAAGTATGCGTCCTGCTTGCTGTGGTGGTCATTGTGCCAAGGCCCGCTAATGAAGAGTAGGCTCCCAAGGCGATGGCTGAAGTCAAAAGTTTCAAGTCCCAGCTGTTACATCAACGCTAGGGATTACACCGTCTAGTTTTTACACACATCATACACAAAATGTACATGTTTTAAGGGAACCCAGCAGGGAAAAAATGGAAAAAAAATCGATTTTCGGTTTTTTACATTAAAAAATTCTTTATTTAAATGCGGACAAAATGGTGTATTATTTTTGAATTTTGCACAATTAGAACTGGTAGAAAAATTAGTTCAAAGTTGGGAAAGTAGGTGTTAGCCGGCGCGGATTTAATGTAGGCCAGCTCCGTAGGACGGCTCGTCTTCATTATCTTCATGCTATACTAATATACTAAATACTAATACTAAATATACTAAATACTAATATACTAAACGGGTGTCACTTTTCCACCTACCAGGAGGAAGTTTCTTAGTTTTTTTGAACACAGGTCGTGAGCCAACCATTCTTGAAAAATGAAACGTTGAGTACACGAAACTTGGGAGAAAAAACCAACTAGCAATAACAAAAACAGCGAAAAAAGATAACAAACCTGATTGAAAATAACCTTCTTTCTTATTCTTCTGCACTTTCTATCATTTTTGCATGTTTGAAGTCATTGTTGTCATTGGGAGTTACGTTTTACTTTGTTTGAGATGCGGTTTTGCGAAGTATTCAGAAAAAGTGCTCTCCTGTAAAATCACGTTTTTGGACCTTTTTGCCCCTGTTTCTCTGCAATGGTTGAAGTAATCGTGTTCCCCCAATTTTTCCTCGAAACTGCTATTATTGAACTCCACTTTCGTCGGATGGTTTTTCAAAATTTCAACTATAAAGTTTTAAAAAAATTTTTTGAATTTGAAAAAATGCAGATAAAAAAACGGAATTTTTGAAAAATCATACCTAAGCTATAAATTGGAATTTTCAAAATCCATCTGACTAAAGTGAAGACGACTATATGTACTACCACTGGAAAAAAATTTCATTTCAATAGACTGAACCGTGTTCAAGATCTAGGGGCACAAAAATGGGTCTGCCGACCCACTTTAGTACTAGCTGCTGGGTTCTCTTAAACTTAATAAGAGGCTCTGACTTTCATGGGGTCAAAAGGCGAAAAAACCTACCTTAGAGACACTTTCTGCCTGAGCACCAGCGTTTGTCTTACTGGCTTGGCCTCTTAAACTCTATGTCAAGAACCTACCTATAATAAAAGCCTATCCAATTTGAAAAATTCGGACTGATATGGGTGTGTGATGAATAAATGATCTTCCGTTTGCGAATGCGTAGAAGTAGAAGCTCCAATCAACTCCATTTAGAAGCTATACATCGAAATCACCAAGAAGGTATACCTACCTACTTGTACAAAAATATCTACGATCTTTAGTAGGTAGTCGAGACATCGAATTTTATGACATCCTATCAACATAAACTTTACGACCCAGACTCAGTGAAAGTTTTCGTATCTGAAAAATAAAATAAACCCCAATGACAACCTTTTACCCTACTCAAGTAGAGGGCGAGGTTTTTATAGTCGCGAACCGTTTGTTTTTTACGGGTCAGTCATTTTTTTTCACTCGGTAGAAATAGCCTGGCGCCACTTAGAAGCATTTGTTGGCGACGAGGTGACAAAATGAAGATATCCGGTGAAAGCTTTCCGGAGTCTGGAATAGAAGCAATCGACCTTACGTCTTGGAAGTGTTATTGAAACAGGCTATTTTATTTCAGAAAGGAAACGACGGCGTTCACGGAGCTATAATTGCCCCCAATAAAAGTATTATAAACCAATTAAAATATTAAACCAGAAGAACGCTCGCTTGCTCGCACGCTCGCAAAAACAAAAAACACTTTGGCATAAATCAATTTCAATTTTCGGCAAACTTTTGGCATACCAATTTGAACTTTTGGCAATTCATTTTGAACTTTCGACAAATCCATTACGTTTCGACAACTACTGGAGTCCTTGTCCACCTTCATTCCCTCTACAATGTTCAATAAAGTGTTTTTTCTCTCTCTCTTTTAAACCAGAAGAACTGGAAGGAAACTAGTTAACTCTATTAACAAAAATTCAGGTTTACCCAAGAATTCTTGAAATCCAGACGACATTAGAGGAACACTTTTTAATAATTTAGTGGCTTCACAGATTCATTATTACCAATTGGTCGCCAATAACCAGGAGACCAACCACAAAAAAGGCAAAATGAGAATAACCTCTACAGTCCCGAGCTTGCAGTGATAATATTTTTTCAAATTGTTTAAGTTTTTCTGGCTTTTTGGGGCTCAAATAACTCAAAAAATATCAAAGTTTGGAAAAAATTTATTTTGCATAGGAATTACAAAATGTCCATTTAAATGGACACCAGGACTCTATCGACCCCCCCATTCTAAAAAAAATCACAGTTTAGTAAATGTATTTCGTCGTTATTAATTAAAAAATTGCATACTTTGATTTATTAAAGGATTAAACAACTTAAAATTAATATTATCTCGACTTGGCTTGGCTTTTAGTTTAGTTTGGTCAGTCAATTTCAGTTTCTTGAAAGTAAAAAACACCAAAAAATCGGAAAATGAACTAAAAATTATCACAAAACAAACTTTTTCTTAATTTTAAAATATCATCTCGATAAAACATGATATGAATGAACGCTCAAATGAATTTTAAATATTAACAAGCCAATTTTCGACTAATTCAGACCAGAAAAAGCTGAAGTCACAGCCTTTCATGGTAACTCACTTTCGTCACACAGAGTTACTTCAAACATTTTTTACAGACAAATTTGATATTTTTCTTAAAATCCGGTAACTTGGATCGTGCTGCATTCTTCATTTCATCAAAGGCTGTAAGATGCATAGCCTCGAGTTTCAATGAGGTACGAGCCTTGCTCCCCCCCTACTTCTTGGAGTTCAAGAACGAAGAGTCACACATCGTCGACAATCCCCTTTTTGTCGCAAATGGATAGGAAATGGTCTGCCACCAACATTTTGAAATCTAAGTAGCTGAGGATGTCGTTCCTTTTATTTTTGAGGGCGACACTATGGGATAGGCTAGTGATGCACGGTCTATTTTTATTATCTCATGAACATGAAAATGTTGCAAGCACCTACATAATTGCACTTTCGATATCATGTCTTTTAAGAGAGAGCTCCGGGTGGTCTAAATCGATTCTAAAAATGCAATACTATTTCAAATCGTTGAAATAACAATACCTTTATTTCGAGAGTTTTCGAGCTAGGGCACTTTTGAAAATTATAACCCCTATTTTTCACCCCTTAGCAGTGACTGTCATCTACCAAAAGCTTCGCGGCACAACTAGACCCCAAATGTAGCCCATAAACCAAAATTTCATCAAAATCTGTCCATGGTAACTAAAAAAAAAATTACCGCGCGGACGGAGGTCGGACGGTTTTTTTAAATTCGATTCTCGGATTCTACATACTTTGAAACAAAAACCATAAAATTTTGTAGGGCTTGAAATTTTTTTCTTGCTCGATTCCAATGGTTCACTATTGAGATTAAACCAAAATGCATACACCAAACTTTGGGAAACTTCAGAATCTGGCATGGGCTGTTCAGCTGCTCATTATGAATGGCTCCATTAAGGGGGCGAAACTTTTTGAATAATATTTTCATAGTATTTTTATAGTATTAGTATTTTAAGCCTATTAAGCCTTGGTGGAAAAACTAGTCTGATCAGAGTTACCGCCACTTGTGGACCACTACCTACTAATTCAGTTCATGAATCAGAACTCACCTGGTGGTGGATATCTGCCTAGATGAAACTCGTATAGCCTTGGACTTGAATTATTGTACCTACCTTCTTTTTTCGAGTTTTGTTTTATTATTTTCGTCTTAGTTTTCCCCGTCGTAATACCATCACGGTGCCCACATTATAATGGTATTATCCGAATCAAAAAGAATAAAAACTAAACTTTGAGTACCTAATGTCGCAACATCAGTGTCGGCCAACCGTGAACTAAACCGGGTGACGGGCCTGCCGAGAACCCCGAAGAACAATAGAGTTCTGGTCTGGATAAAGAATGAAAGCTCCAACTATACGTCACAATGAAGCCATTTAGCGTCCTGAACAGCTTCTGCAATGTGCCCCGGATCCAACGGGGTATGTGTACCATCAGAAATAATAATGAAGTAATGTAATAATACCTATACAGGGTGTCACCCTAACTTGAGGACCAAACTTCAAGGATCGATTCTACAACTAATTTGCAAACTTTTTTGTCTCTTGACATTTTTTTTTAAACGCTTTAAAATTATACTTTTTTCACTTTTAAGATTTTGTTCGTGTTTTCGACCTTGAGCCACTAAAACGGCCATAACTCCCTCAATTTACTGGATAAACTCAAATATGAGTATACCGTTGGAAAGAACGTTAAATTTCCTATCAGTTCATCAGGACACAAAAGCTTTTTAAGCCTTCCGTATAAGTGAATAAATAAGTGAATAAATTGGTCAAAGTCAGAAATTTAAAACTTTCTCGAAAATCACCATTTTTCAGGCTGACTCATCTTATGTAATAAACTAAGTTTGAATGCCCGAAAACGTGTGTTTTACAAGCAAATCCAGTGTTTTAAGCGGTTTCTGGCCCCCCTCGACCTCAAGATGGCTTGACGATTTTGGTATCATTTCCTATGTAATTTTCTACGCTGAATCAAATAGTGATACTTCCGAATGGTTCCGACAGCTAGAAAGTGGATTTTTCGAAGAAAACCTTCGTTTTTCGTACATAAAATACGCATTATTCTTAAATGTGGTAGTGAGCATGAAGTAACACCTTTCAACTCAATAAAAACACTGAATTTCTAGTTGATTGAAGTTTTTGTTGAGTTCAAAGGTGTTACTTCATGCTCACTACCACATTTAAGAATAATGCGTATTTTATGTACGAAAAACGAAGGTTTTCTTCGAAAAATCCACTTTCTAGCAGTCGGAACCATTCGGCAGTATCACTATTTGATTCAGCGTAGAAAATTACGTAGGAAATGATACCAAAATCGTCAAGCCATCTTGAGGTCGAGGGGGACCAGAAACCGCTTAAAACACTGGATTTGCTTGTAAAACACACGTTTTCGGGCATTCAAACTTCATTTACTCTTCTAATTTGAATGTTAAAAAGAAAAATTGATAGCCCTTTGGAAAGCTGAGATTCTGGGCAAGTTTTTTCCGTTGAGTGCCCGCCGATACGGCTGTTTATTACATAAGATGAGTCAGCCTGAAAAATGGTGATTTTCGAGAAAGTTTTAAATTTCTGACTTTGACCAATTTATTCACTTATACGAAAGACTTAAAAAGCTTTTGTGTCCTGATGAACTGATAGGAAATGTAACGTTCTTTCCAACGGTATACTCATATTTGAGTTTATCCAGTAAATTGAGGGAGTTATGGCCGTTTTAGTGGCTCAAGGTCGAAAACACGAACAAAATCTTAAAAGTGAAAAAAGTATAATTTTAAAGCGTTTAAAAAAAAATGTCAAGAGACAAAAAAGTTTGCAAATTAGTTGTAGAATCGATCCTTGAAGTTTGGTCCTCGAGTTAGGGTGACACCCTGTATATCCAAGTTACGTACGATAAGTACATACCTACCTACCTAATACGATAAGTAGGTACTGCCTATTCGTCAAATGGATTATTGGAAGCGGAGCTGGTTCTACTAGTAAACTTTCTAGTAGTTTACTTTCCTACTTCTCATTAAAGATTCGTGGGCCTTTAGGTTCTCGGAGATCTTTTCCTGTGAGAAAAGTAGGTTTTGGTTTCAAGACAGTAAGTTGTTATCAAACTTGGACTTGTGAAACGTAATAGAGCAAGCTTTGATGGGAAGAATTTTTCAAACTTATTTTCAGATTAGAGCTACCTACTTCTTGAACAACTAAAATGTAAGGAAGCTCTGACAAAGGATGCGCCTACAGTGGCAGAAGAGAAGGAAGCATTCATGGAACTTGATGAAAAGGTTCGTGACATTATTTTTCAACATTTGAGAGATGGGATTCTTACTTCGTTAGAGGTCAAGCTCAAGATTTCGTCTATGAAGAGTGCCTACTTATTATTGAACTTAAATGGCCGAGCAGCAACTCAGTCCGCTCAAATTTCGTGATCAGTGTTCATTGCTGGTGTTTTCCTCTCAGTTTGATGGTCTGCTGAGTAATTTCAAGACCGCGACCCACAAGTGGCATGTAGCTGGTGCCTTATGAATGTAGTACTTAATTATTGACATTTTGAGATTATTCATCCATCGGATCATTCATATGGGGTTATGGATACGAGGAAGCGATGTATCTCGCCCACTTGGCAGACGTTTTTTGCTGTTTCTCCCTCCATGTCTGCAGTACAATAACTTGATCAATAAGTGGATCCTGATAAGTATGTAAAAGATTTTACTCCCTCTCCATTTAGGATAAGGATGCTCAGCATAGTATTTGCAGCAGAACAAAAAATGTGAGTCCTCCAAATTAACATTTTTACTCGCATTTTACGTTTTAGAGCAAAATTGGTTTATTTTTCAATAACATACGGACATATTGATCGATTTTAATGACATTTTCAGGAAAAGGAAGTTTACTCCCTAGAGGGTCCCTTATGAGTTTTTGCTTCCGAGTCTACCAAGGTAGCGGAAGCTTTGTTTTCACTTTTCAAGGACGAAAAAAAAAAGTTCTCCAAAATCAAAATTTCCACTCGCGTTTTGCGTTTTAGACCTTTCTGAACAATTTTAGTTCCGTGTCTGTCTGTCTGTCTGTCTGTCTGTCTGTCTGTCTGTCATGAATTCCTTGTAACGCGCAAAACTATACGAAGTTATTGTCCGATTTCTATGAAATTTTCAGGGATTGTGCGGGTTGGTGTGTAGACGGTCCCCTATGAAAATCATCATCCCCGGACTGATAGAAGCGACTGCGCATGCGCAAACGTGAATTTCCTTGTAACGGTCATAACTTCCACATTTTCCACCCGATTTCGATGAAATTTTCAGGGATTATGTAGATTAGGTTGTAGATAGTCCCCTATGAAAATCATCTTCCCCGGACTGATAGAAGCGACTGCGCACGCGCAAACGTGAATTACTTGTAACAACCGTAACTTCAACTGTCCCCCAGGGGTCGCGGGTTCGAATCCCAGCCGAGGCAAAGTATTTTTTTGATCCAATCACATACATCTACTCACTTAATTTTTCATCCGAATTTGACGAAATTTTCTAGGATTGTCCAGATTAGCGTGTAGATGGTCCCCTATGAGGGTAGTGGAAGGTACTTAGAGATTGGTGTTTTGAGATTAACTACTATGCATCGGATCATCTATATTATCGGGTTATGGATACGAGGAAGCTATGTGCCACACCCACTTGGCAGAAGTTTATTGCTGTTGTGTCAAGCTAACGCCTCTGATCTACCAGAAAACGTATCTTCTCTGGAAGGATCCCGCTGTGCGAACCGTTATATTAAGCCAGTTCAGGTCGTAAATTCCACTAGAAAAAACCAATTGAACGACGTACCTGGCGAACAGGTACTTCAACCTCTCGTCCTGACCGAGAGGCGGGAACCCTCGGCCTTGGCTGGAAATCGAATCGAGTGGAGGAAGTTTTAAAATTCCATTCTCTTCAACTAGAAGACGTCGCAAAATCCAAATGTCGATGGAAATCCGACAATCAGCCATTAATTATTATGCGAGGACGGCTGGAGAATTCAATTCCGATGCATGTGCTATAAAATATCTTCTACATCTAACACGATTTATCCCTCTAGTAGGCAGGTAATCGTCGAAGTACGAGAACGTTGAATCATTTATGAAGTTTATTGGCGAACTATTATGCGGAATGTAGACGTATACAGGTAGAAAATAATTGTACTAGGTGCCTGCGTATAATACCTCTTGGACTGTGGTACCATACAATCCAAGAATACTCAAAAATACGAAAAAATGTCTTATATTGAAGTGAGCCATCTAACCTCCTAATTTCACTAATTTTGGATTAGTTTGGAGGTTGATTTTGAGCGTGTTGTTGGACTCTTGAGGGTTGGTCAATGAGAAAGATCGATTTCAGGCCGACGTTTCGGATAATTTATTATCCTTCTTCAGGGCAATATTATGCGCAAGTCTGGTGGCTGTTGGTCCGAATTGGTGGTGAAGCTGTCTGAATAATCCTCCTTCCTCTGCGTTTTGATGTTCGTGCATTTCCTCCATGGTGTATAATAAGGTTCAGTTTCTCGCCCAGTGGGTATATAATCGTGTTGTTGGACTCTTGAGGGTTGTTCAATGAGAAAGATCGATTTCAGGCCGACGTTTCGGATAATTTATTATCCTTCTTCTGGGCAATATTATGCGCAAGTCTGGTGGCTGTTGGTCCGAATTGGTGGTGAAGCTGTCTGAATAATCCTCCTTCCTCTGCGTTTTGATGTTCGTGCATTTCCTCCATGGTGTATAATAAGGTTCAGTTTCTCGACCACTGGGTATATAATCGTGTTGTTGGACTCTAGAGGGTTGGTCAATGAGAAAGATCGATTTCAGGCCGACGTTTCGGATAATTTATTATCCTTCTTCAGGGCAATATTATGCGCAAGTCTGGTGGCTGTTGGTCCGAATTGGTGGTGAAGCTGTCTGAATAATCCTCCTTCCTCTGCGTTTTGATGTTCGTGCATTTCCTCCATGGTGTATAATAAGGTTCAGTTTCTCGACCACTGGGTATATAATCGTGTTGTTGGACTCTTGAGGGTTGGTCAATGAGAAAGATCGATTTCAGGCCGACGTTTCGGATAATTTATTATCCTTCTTCAGGGCAATATTATGCGCAAGTCTGGTCATTGACCAACCCTCAAGAGTCCAACAACACGATTATATACCCAGTGGTCGAGAAACTGAACCTTATTGTTGATTTTGAGTGCCGGAGTTGAAATTTCATCAACATGTAATTTCGTCTAGTTTTTAATTTGTGATAATTATGAGAATTCCATCAGAATGTAATTTCATCTACTTTTTAATTTGTCAGTATTATGCCAAAAATGGTGTTTTACCAAGGTCAGACGTACAGAAACGAATCGAAAATCGTCTTGAAAGCTTTGAGACATAAAACGAGTAAACATTTTGACTGTAGAGGAACCCAACTTTTTGATAATCTACTTATCTTAAAAAAAAAAAAAAAAAAAAAAAAAAATAGCTTTCTTGTTATCATCTAAGAAACTGTAAAGCAGATTTATCATAAACCCCACATAATTATGGAGATGGACGTGTTCGACGTTGAATTCTCAATTAAAATAATTCAATTAGAATTTTTTATTTGCAAATTAATGTTATTTTTTGATATTTTTTTCTAAAGAATAAAACTACTACATTTTGATTGTAAAAATAGAAAATGTTATTATTTGATGTTTTTTCTGAAGAATAAAATTACTATATTTTAATTGTATTGCCCTCCTCAGATACGGACTTCAAATTCGTAGTAAGCACCCAGAGTGAGAAGGAAACATGTTACCTTTGTTTCAAAGAGGGATTTATTTAGAACAATCGTTGAAAAAATTCACTTTCTGATAGAGCGGAAGCTAAGTCACTGTAATTATTTGAAGTAGGTAGCAGTTTTATCGAGTCCCTAGTTTTCTTCATACCCCTTTTAATTACTATTCATTCCTCAATCGGAGTAGGTACACAGAAATCCACTCCACTAATCGTTAACATGAAGTAGGCACCTATAGGCTCGTCGTTTGACCTTTTCTAGCCGCGGTCTTTCTCGAGGAACGTTTCAAGTTACCCAACCCACAAGGCTATGCCTAAGGAATCATTCAAGTTGGTTATTACCATGTATTGGCGTTTATATTCTTCTTGATAGATACCTACTGTTGAATTATTTATATGTTGTGGCTCCGTTTCTGGTACTTAATAATAGGAAGGTACAAAAAGAAATTTCAGCTCTCCAGTCTTTTTCTGCTTCTCATTTGTTCAACACTCAATTTTGGTTTATTATTTTCAATAATGAACCTTTGGAATCGACCAAGAAAAAAAAAATTTTAACACCCCCTCAAAATTTGATGGTTTACGTTTCAAGGTACGTAGAATCCAAAAATCGAATAAAAATTTGGCCGTCCGTCCGCCGTACGCGGCACTTTTGCCACTTAGCATTGACCGATTTTGATGAAATTTGGTATGTAGGCTCCATTTGGGGTCTAGTTGTGCCCCGAAGCTTTTGGTTGATGTAAGTCACTTCTAAGGGTTCCAAAATCAATTTTGAAATTTTCAAAACGCCCTAACTCAAAAAATTTCGATATAAAGGTATTGTTTTTCCTTCAATTTTGGATTCTATAGAATTTTTTGAGACCAGCCGGAGCTCTGTAGGACAAACCGTTCGCTCCCTACAAAAATTTGAGGGTTTATATTGAAATATATATATATAAATCAAAACACGAGTGTGAATCGCAAAAGAGGCCTAATCTCCGTTCAAATTAGAGCTGACCGAAATGCGATCGATGGTTGGTGATTTTGGTTTTTTTTATTGATTTTTTTTTCTTTGATTTTTTCTTTCATATTGGATGGTTGGTGATTTTGTAGACGAGTGATCTATATAGAAAAATAATAAACCATTGTGTAATAATTTGCAGCGTTTTGATACTGCAAACGACTCATAACAGTACGTTTACAGGTTTCGCTTCTTAATCATCAATGTGGAATTCTGTCTTCGTACAACTCAAAAAACTTGGGGCTTCCAACATCATTATTTTTACACAAATTTTTACACAGGATGAAAAAAAAAAGTTGTAACGGCCATAACTTCTACATTTTCCATCCGATTTCAATGAAATTTTCAGGGATGTTACAGACTAACTTGTTTTAATGTTTTGAGATTTTTTTTTTTTTTTTCGGCAGGTAGGTGAGAAAATCTTTAAGATCCACAGGTGGAGTTGGATCTCGTAAGATACCTTGAAGGATCCGCGACTTCAAGGTTATGTGGGATTCAAACCCACTAAAAAAACACCTCCTTTTCTCCCACGTTGGATGATCAGCCTGGAACTGTTTAACCCCTAATAGCCCACTGTTGCACCCTTGCAACATGAACTTCCGCGATTTTTTGTACAAAGGCTGATTATTATTTCCGGCTGATGGAGGTTTTATTTTCATTAGACAACCTTCAAGAGCTCGTGTATTTTTTTTGGTTATGTTGCTAGCATTAGGATAGCTGATAAAGAGGTTTTTATCTCTGATTCCGTGATACCGCGCTGAACATGGCGCTGTGACGCGCGAAGGTAAGTTTACCACCGCATTTTACCTATTTGAATAAATCTATTTTCAATAAATTTCATCTTTCGTCGTTGGCATAGTAGTAAAGATCATATAGCATTTACTTCTTCCAAGTTTTCTCCATTTTTAACTTTGCTAGAAGTCAAAATAGGTTTGATGCACCCATGCAACATTGGGCAGCCGGTGATGGTAGATTGTTGCTCCCTGGCAACATTTAGCAGCCAGCGCTGGTAGATTGTTGCTCCCGGCCAACAGTGGGCAGTCCGTACATGGTTTCAAGCATACTAATTAGGTGAGTTGATTTTGCCTCATTAGTGCAAAAATCCCGTATGATGGATAATTTCGCAACATTGGGGGTATTTAGTCCATAGATTTGGACAGAAGTAGTTACCTACCTACTAGATATATTTATTTGAGCAATAATGTGCTTTTTCCTATAGAAATTTTTGTTCACGTCAAGATCAGACATGATGAAGTTCTGCACACGATGATGACAAAAGTTACGAAAATAAAGAAGTGGAATGTCCAATTGTGCTTTATCGCCATCAGAAAAATTGTTTTAGAAGTTCTCATGAGGGAACCAATAATAATTCAATGTTTTTATTTACAAAAGTTGGCAGTGCTTGAGCCCTTTGCATTATCCACACTGTTCAATTTTTTCATGTTTCATTTTTCAATATGACTTGAAAATTTTCAGGAGGGTGTTACATTTTGCACTTTGGGTTTCGCTGAAATACCTACTTTCTGAAAAAAGGAGGGGTATTAGTATCAATTGCCTCCTATGGGGAGTTCAAATTGAAATTCCTAATTCTGACACTTTGTTTCATTATTCTCAGAATAAGAAACTAGTGGCTTTTGTTCATTATTCTTTGAATATCACATCTGTTCTATTCGTTAGAAACAATTCTAAAAATGAAAGTAGATTATCTTTTTTTTTTTAATTTCGCCAGGATTTCCTCTCAATATTTGCGTCATCTGTGATGCATTTTGACGACTGCTAGTTTGAAATTTTTCGTTTGCTGTCGTTAGCTAAGTATAATGTTGAAAGAGTTCCAAAACACCTCATTTTAGAGGTCAAATCATACGAGCAACTTATGTCTAAGTGATCGTTTGGGAACCAGGTAGGTATGTGATATTCGACAACGATGTAATAAAAATATTGGTCATGATAAATGGCCTATGCATTTGTCTAACTGAGTCAAGTTACTTTTTCGAGTTCCATAGTCAGTAGGGGAATGAGAAAAAATTTTTTTTTTCTGATACCTACCTACTGGTTGTTGGTGAAGACGCCTGCAAATAATGATTTATGGAATCATTTAGTGAAATGAGTACCTCTGAAAGCTCTACTATTCCGAGTATTGCAATCGATTCTTGACTATCATAGCCCAATGTTGCAGCCGAACAACAAGAAATACAATCCGGCTGCCCAATGTTGCACCGGAGCGACAAAATTTTAAAATTTGATATATGAGCAAATAATTTTTTTTTCTTCACTTTCACGTAGCAAGAGCTGCTTTTAATGAGAAATCAAGAAAAAATCGGAAAATTTCGAATTATTTCATGTCTTGGGCTATTAGGGGTTAACACATTACTTCAGGCTGAGTCCTGGGGCACTTCATCAGTTCTGGATGGCGGGACGGACCAGGTGTTCCCTTCTCTGTCTCTCTCGTTCTAACAATGTCTTCCTTGTCATGTTTTGAGATTAACTACTATGCATCGGATCATCTATACAATCGGCCTATGGATACGAGGAAGCTACGTGCCACGCCCACTTGGCAGACGTTTTTTCTTTCTGCCGAGGCAAAACCATACGAAAATGCGTGTTGCTCGAATTTTGCAGTTTAATCCCAAGACTGTCCCTCATGAGTTTCGTTGTGTTTGATTCCACATGCGAAATTATGAATTCCTTCCAATTCCTTGTCCGATTTGATGATGGTTTCAGGATCGTGGCTAATGAATTTCATAATAATCCAATCAGCAAAGGAATAGAGTGTGCGCCTGGGTAGGAAAAACTGTTTATTGCTATTTTTAATCTAAGGTAGACCTCATTCTGAGAATTTCGTTACCAACCGCGACCTTCTAGCGTTTGTAAATCTTTTCCTATGAATTTTTAAAGTTTCGACCGTTTATGACGTCACGGTGGGCTGGGGGGTCCCGCCCAGGCGAGAGGGGCGCGTGACGTCATAAACGGTTGAAACTTTGAAAAATCATAGAAACAGATCTACTCATCCAAAAAGAGAATGGCTGGTGCTAAAATTCTCAGGATGTAGTCTACTTTCGATTGAAAATCTAAAAAAAAATCAAGGCGCACCCCCCATTCTGAGAGAAAAATCGACATATTGTGGAATGAATTCTTAATCGTGTTGTTGTTTCTAAATATAAAATGAACCTAATCATGAAGTTCAAGTTTCATATCAAAGAATGAAGGAGCTATTACCGATAGGTGCAATAATGTTTGCACCAGCATGTAAAACCTCCTTTGTATTCTTTGTAGGGAAACTTTACTGCCCACCCAGCTCGGAAGACGTTTTTTGAAAGAATTGTAGTGGAATTTCGTCTCTGACAAAACTGTATTTTATTTTTAATCATTAATGATTTCTAGATTTAGATTTCGCTCAGAGGGACAAAATGAAGAAGGGCTTTGATTTATTCGGTTGTCAAGATAGGGAAGGATGAGCACATACGTGGAACACTTGATGCTCGAAGAATGCGGAATAAATTTGTCTCTACAAGGTTTGGGCACATTAACCCGAAGGACGAGCTTTGTCGTGAAGAGTAATGTCACGAATAAAGTTAAAAAATGAAAGAAAAAGTCTAAAACATACCGTGAAAATCGAAAAATATTCAAATTTGTTGAAGATTCTCTACGATAATGTGGGGTCACGGGTGAGGTCGAAGAGGGGAAAAAAATAATGGGAGAGATCGAGTCTGTGGGATGTTTGCGTGGGAGAGGCGAACTATCGCGAACAAGGGAACTTCAACTCGGATCGTGACTGACTTACGCCCCCAGGTACACAAGATACAGATGCCAGACGTGATTTACTGTAGACAGAAATTGTGAAAAAACAATCGTCAGCCAAGGTGGGCAATGTAGCTTCATCGCAAGAATGAGTGCAAGAATCGGTTCTCCAACTAAGTTCGTAGGTATTCAGTGTGATCAAAATTTACAGGATCAGCACATTATTTCCGTTATTTTCGCTCCTAGAAAATAATTCTAAAGGTAAATTTTTGTCATCGAGCAATTTTTTCGCATCAACTTGTTTTTTCTGATGGGGACCCCCCGTTTTAAATGAGACTATACTCTTGCCTTTATTTAAAGAGCTCTGGGATTTTTGAAGGCCCCGAAGGTTCGGCATCGCTGCAAGAATCCGAGCCCCAGCGGAAGGTCGAGGTATACCTGCGCGACCCCTCCGCCCGTCAACCCCCCCAACAGTTTACCCTCTTCTGCAAATGCACACTTGATTCACAAATTATTTCGATCATCCCATCACCAAAATCGTGATCAGCGAGAAAAATTGAACATATCGAGTATAAACTCGAGGCAGGTACGATTAAAACTCAGCAGCCCCCTCTCAGCCAATCCACCCAAACGAATTACGCCCTCTTCGCCGAATTACAGGAAATTTGGACTCATTTTCATCAGAATAATTAGTACGTTACGAATTTAAATTACAAACAATGTTCACCGAACGATAAATAATTAAATTGTATGTTGATAGAAGAGGAAGAAGGAAGAGGGATGATGGGTTTTGACCGCGAAGGGTTGTGAGTTGAGACCCCAAGGTGAGCACCTTGCAACGTTGCCACCTCTTGGCAGGGAAGGGGTTTTGGAACCCGCGGTCCAGAGCTCTTTAAATAAAGGCAAGAGTATAATCTAAATTCGAATCACAAAAAATATTTTTTTGATCAAGGTGTATTGACTAGATTGTTGTTGTGAGATCTAAAAACCTCAAAAAACATTAGTGCAGAAGTTATATCGCGAAACAACTCCATTGTAATAAAGAGAAAGCAAAAATATGTATTAATATGCTGATTTTGAAGTAGGTCTTCACCTAGCTACCGAATACATAGTATGTCAATGTGGTTGCAATCTCGAGAATATGATTTGATGCAACACAGAACGGGTCAACGACTGACTAAGAAAATTCGTTGTTCAGGATCATTTTTGGTTTATTATTTTCAATAATGAACTTTTGGAATCGACCAAGAAAAAAAAATTTTAACACCCCCTCAAAATTTGATGGTTTACATTTCAAGGTACGTAGAATCCAAAAATCAAATAAAAATTTGGCCGTCCGTCCGCCGTACGCGGCACTTTTGCCACTTAGCATTGACCGATTTTGATGAAATTCGGTATGTAGGCTCCATTTGGGGTCTAGTTGTGCCCCGAAGATTTTGGTTGATGTAAGTCACTTCTAAGGGTTCCAAAATCAATTTTGAAATTTTCAAAACGCCCTAACTCAAAAAAGTTTGATATAAAGGTATTGTTTTTCCTTCAATTTAAGATTCTATGGAATTTTTAGAATTTTTTGAGACCACCCGGAGCTCTGTAGGACAAATCGTTCGCTCACTACGAGAATTTAAAGTTTGGAAGTACGATAAATCAGAAACACGAGTTTGAATCGCAAAAGAGGCCTAATCTCCGTTCAAATTAAAGCTGACCGAAATGCGATCGATATTTTTCTTCATGTTGGGTGGTTGGTGGCTTTGCAGACGAGTGATCTATATAGAAAAATAAAAAATAATAAACCATTGTGTAATAATTTGCAGCGTTTTTTCAACGGAACCAGGGCTCTGGCTTAGACGATTTGAGGGGTTCGACGATGGGAGGGCGGTTCAAATATTCAGCGAGGTTCAAATGTAAATCTTTCCAACCGATAGGAAATTGAATGCTCTTTATAATGGTATCCTCAAATTAGAATTTACACACAAAATTAAGAGAGTTTTGACCAGTTTAGTAACGAAAAGTCACAATCACAAAACAAATCTTGGAAAAATTGAAAAAAACTTGGAAAAACAAGGGGTTACAATAGAAATTGTTCTGCTTACACCCTGTAGGTAGTTGTACTGACCGAATTGGAACACTTCGAACAAGCTCAATAAATAGGTATGTGATAACCAGGTAGTCAAGTACCATTAGGAATAGATTAGGCGAGTTATGATATTCTTCTCGTGTCACAGAACCGGATTTCCTCCTCCCACCCCTGTTCCTTACCTATAAGTATCATCTGTAGTCGTCTATACCGTCGGTGTAATCACTAAAAACTGATAATGTCCATTTGCAGTTTACTGTAGTTGTCTGCCGTGTTGTAATAGCTAATATCAACACACGGAAGACATCGATGACTTGTAGGAATATCTCCAGGTAGGTACCGGCGACTGCCTACATAATCCTCAATGGTAATGACATCCCAATCCTATTTTTATGGAGGTTATAATTCCGACTACGAAGTTCATAGCAAAAATTTCGACTTATTTCATCTTGCCTCTTCCTAATTGAGTTTTGATGGTGGATCGCTTCTTGTAACTTCGTGAGTTTTCACCGTTTGCCGTTCTCATCAGTCTTATTGACATATTTCATCTGTACAGAGGGTTCCCACTTTAGATGCACCTGTATCCTGTAATTTATACCTACTTACGCTATCTCTTCAAAAATACAGGTACTGCTAATGAATTCGTTACTTTCTTTCTCTGGAAAATGTTCTTTGCTTTCTCCTGTATTATATTTCTATGATTGATAAATCAAATAATGATATGAGAAACGTCTATATTGAACCATCACAAAAGAATGAGAATCATTAGAATAAAATTTATTCTAATGATTCTCATTCTTTTGTGATGGTTCAATATAGACGTTTCTCATATCATTATTTGATTTATCAATCATAGAAATATAATACAGGAGAAAGCAAAGAACATCCAGTAGCCAAGGTGACCCCAAACAATATTCACCATCTGGATTGACATTGGAAACCTGACTTGTATTTAATACAAGTCAGGTTTCCAATGTCAATCCAGATGGTGAATATTGTTTGGGGTCACCTTGGCTACTGGAGTGTTGTAGGTACACTACACTTCCTCCCCTCTTGGCTGGGTACGTCGTTCCTCCGAAGTCTGAGATCCAATTTTCCGTAGCTGGTTTATGTGCCGACGATGAGTTTCGGATCCTACTCTAACAAGGTAGTGCATAGTTCCGAATTTCTCGAGGATTTCCCCAAATTTCCATTTTTCACTTGGGCCATAAAATCAGAAAGCTACTCGATCTCCTTGTTTGAGACTTCTTATATGTTTTGGCTCTTGTTGCGTTCTTTCTTCTGGCGTCTCCTCCCCCTTGGGTTCTTCATTTCCGATCAGGTCCAGTTTATTTCGAATAGATCTTCCGATGAAAGAAGTCATAGGGGTAGCCAAACTTGAAATAAAAATTTACGGTACGTGTAAGGAAGTGAACTTATATGTTGTGGATGGAGACCATGATAGTTTATTGGGACTTGAATGGCTTCGTACATTCAAAATTGATTGGCATGCAGCCCTTTCAAATTCATCTGCAACTAACAATCATTTGATGTGTATTTCTGGAGCTCCAAGCTGTCAGAAGAAGTTTGACGAATTATTCAAGGCCCATCCAACTGTATTCCAGGAAGGAATTGGGAAAATAAGAAATCACATGGCCAGGATTCATGTTAAACCAGGATCGACACCAGTTTACAGAAGAGCGCGTCCACTTCCTTACAGTCTCATCCCATCCTCGTCGCCACTATTATATTTCTATGATTGATAAATCAAATAATGATATGAGAAACGTCTATATTAAACCATCACAAAAGAATGAGAATCATTAGAATAAATACAAGTCAGGTTTCCAATGTCAATCCAGATGGTGAATATTGTTTGGGGTCACCTTGGCTACTGGAGTGTTGTAGGTACACTACATCCTGCATCGAAACCTTCCATTTTTGTGATTGCAACCATGTTGACATCTGGTCAACCCAACTTGAGCGAAATTACGCCAAGTATACTATCTAAAAACTATCAACGTAGACTTGAGCAATATTAAATCGTGTTGATGATTGTTAGGTCAGAACATTTTGGATCACCTTGTTATCAGTTTCAACTTGAAACCATCTATTGAATTCATACACCAATTTTATGAAGACATCGTGACAAGAGTTGCAAGTGGGGAAGCTTAGAGCCGATAACTCTTTCCGACTACATTTTATTATACCTAGGAGTGTCCACGAATACTTTGACAAAGAAACCTCAGGCAGTTTTCCGACGACAGCGCAGGTACCGACCACGCGTGCGGGTTTATTATGCAAATTGAAGGTTCTGTAAATGATTTCGATTCCATAAGACGGCTAGCTTCTGACCATGAACAGTCGGCAAAGTTCGCAAGTTATGACCCTTGTAATCACGATAATTTCATCACCAGGAATTTCGACGAGTAGGTAGGTGCTTATTAACATAATGGGAGGCTACAACAATTTTATTTGCGATGATTATAGAATACCTTTTACAGTGTATTACAGGTAACTACAACCTCTATTACTCTAAGTAGCGTTACAGTTTAAAATGCATAAGAAATCTCAGGGTAAAAAACGTCTGCCAAGTGGGTGTGGCACATAGCTTCCTCGTATCCATAACCCGATTGTATAGGTGATTCGATGCATAGTAGTTAATCTCAAAACACCAATCTCTAAGTACCTTTCACTAACCTCATAGGGGACCATCTACACGCTAATCTGGACAATCCTGGAAAATTTCATCAAATTCGGATGAAAAATTAAGTGAGTAGGTGTAAGTGATTGGATCAAAAAAATTCTTAGCCTCGGCTGGGATTCGAACCCGCGATCCCTGGAGCACAAATTAAGACTCTGTCCTCTGAGCTATTGAAGCCTTGTCATGTTTAAGATTTGAGATTCTCACAGGAGACCATCCCTCTATGAATGAATCCCTCTATGAAAAACAATTCTCTATGATTTTCATAGGGGACCATCTAAACACTACTCTGTAACATCCCTGAAAATTTCATTGAAATCGGATGGAAAATGTAGAAGTTATGGACGTTACAAGGAAATTCACGTTTGCGCATGCGCGGTGGTTACTATCAGTCCGAAGGTGGTGATTTTCATAGGGGACCATCTAAATACTAATCTGTAACATCCCTGAGAATTTTATTGAAATCGGATTGAAAATGTAGAAGTTATGGCCGTTACAAGGAATTCACGTTTGCGCATGCGCAGTCGCTTCTATCAGTCCGGGGACGATGATTTTCATAGGAGACTATCTACAACCTAATCCACATAATCCCTGAAAATTTCATCGAAATCGAGTGGAAAATGTGGAAGTTATGGCTGTTACAAGGAATTCACGTTTGCCCATGCGCAGTAGCTACTATCAATCCGAAGGGGGTGATTTTCATAGGGAACCATGAATATACTAATCTGTAACATCCCTGAAAATTTCATTGAAATCGGATCGAAAATGTAGAAGTTATGGCCGTTACAAGGAATTCACGTTTGCGCATGCGCAGTCGCTTCTACCAGTCCGAGGATGATGATTTTCATAGGGGACCGTCTACACACCAACCCGCACAATCCCTGAAAATTTCATCGAAATCGGACAATAACTTCGTATAGTTATGCGCGTTACAAGGAATTCATGACAGACACACAGACAGACAGACACGGAACCAAAATTGTTCAGGAAGGTCTAAAACGCAAAACGCGAGTGAAAATTTTGATTTTGGAGAACTTTTTTTTTCGTCTGTGAAAAGTGAAAACAAAGCTTCCGCTACCTTGGTAGACTCGGAAGCAAAAATTCTACCTAGTACAATACCAAGTACATGTGGCACATAGCTTCCTCGTATCTACAAGCTTCATGGGCTCGTCCTTATATGGCTTAGTGTAAATTATCATTTAATGGAAAATTGTTTCACTTAATTTTACTAATTGATAGGAATTTTAGTGCTTTGTGTGGCCATGCCATCTACTCCTACCATCCTGAACAAAGCAAGAGTTGATCAGTGACGTAAGGTATCTTCTAACTTCTTGTGATCTGGGGGTAAAACGCCTTTGTTCAAGTCTCCATTGAAAAAGAAAGACATCTCCTCCCGTTTTCAACAAGTGCACTCGCCCTTACTTGACAAAAGAGAAATATTATGTAAGATTCATTAAGTAATCCTACATTATGCAAGGGAAGCCGATAAGAAAGGAGACTACAAAAAATGAAAATCAAAGAAAATACTCCCAAGTTGAGCCATATTACGTATAAAGCAATTGAGAATTGAACCAGACGAGTTTTTGAAGGGGTGTTTACCTCAAAGATTTGACCACAAAAAATGCCGGCACTCGAAACCGTACCTAACATTGGTGAAAAAAACGCAGAAAAAACCGGTCCCGTTTCATGGCCAATGTCAATATGTCTTCCAAATTCATCGGGCGGGCAACGCCGGCCCTATTTTTTGCGAAGGATTTCAGATAATTGAACGTATAAGACCGCTTGTGAAAAAAACGGGGCAAAAAGCGGATTCGAAGGGCTTCCTTGAAGTGGGGCTTCCGCGTTTCGACTGAAGAATGGGTACTCAGGGCGCAGGTGTTTTGAGAATGTCTTTTGTGCGCAAAAACCGGAGTTGGTTGACTTGGAAGAAATTTTTCTGCAAAAAATCGTCAACATAGACATGAATGGAATGTATCGTCGAAAAAAAACCTTCCACTGACCTTTTAACAATTTACACTATGTCCTACGCCCCCGCATAGACTCATCAGAGGCAGCACACCTGGATTTTCAAAATGACACTTTTTCACTGTGAATTTGTTGAGTGTTTTCGACTTAGCGGCACTAAAATGGTTTTTCTAGCTCCAACTTTAAAATTTTTCAATTTCTGTTTTTTCAAACATTTTAATGATTTTGCTTCCGAGTCTACCAAGGTAGAGGAAGCTTTGTTTTCACTTTTCAAGGACGAAAAAAAAAAGTTCTCCAAAATCAAAATTTCCACTCGCGTTTTGCGTTTTAGACCTTTCTGAACAATTTTGGTTCCGAGTCTGTCTGTCTGTGTGTCTGTCATGAATTCCTTGTAACGCGCATAACTATACGAAGTTATTGTCCGATTTCCATGAAATTTTCAGGGGTTGTGCGGGTTGGTGTGTAGACGGTCCCCTATGAAGATCATCATCTCCGGACTGATAGAAGCGACTGCGCATGCGCAAACGTGAATTCCTTGTAACGGCCATAACTTCTACATTTTCCATCCGATTTCAATGAAATTTTCAGGGATGTTACAGATTAGTATTTAGATGGTCCCCTAAGAAAATCATCATCCCCGGACTGCTAGAAGCGACTGCGCATGCGCAAACGTGAATTACTTGTAGCAGCCGTTACTTCAACTGTCCCCCAGGGGTCGCGGGTTCGAATCCCAGCCGAGGCTAAGTATTTTTTTGATCCAATCACATACATCTACTCACTTAATTTTTCATCCGAATTTGATGAAATTTTCTAGGATTGTTCAGATTAGCGTGTAGATGGTCCCCTATGAGGGTAGTGGAAGGTACTTAGAGATTGGTGTTTTGAGATTAACAACTATGCATCTCATCATCTATATAATCGGGTTATGGATGCGAGCAAGCTATGTGCCACACCCACTTGGCAGACGTTTTTCCCTGTTAAAACACGGTTTCCTTCAGTGGGAATCAACAGCATGGTTCATTTCAGCAGTAAACCATTTTTTAGGTGTACTAAAATTTAGTACACCATTCCATTTAATGGAACGTTTCCCGGCGGAAAACCCAAATTATTGTTTGTATTAATAAAAATGATATCCTATATTCTGTTTCTTCTATAGAAGAAATAGCCGTATACGGTTATTCGAGCTTATGAAATAAAATGTAAAAGTATTTACGTGTATTGACAGAATTACTGTCAATAATATTGATCGTTTGTGGTGGGACAATAATGATACTTAGTTGTGAAGAGTATTGATAGCTGTATTAATAATCCTGATATTGTAATTAATATTGACAGTGTGTAGACTGTTGACAAACGGACAGATACGGGACTCCGGGATGTTCATAGAGCTCAGAAACTCGAAAATTCGCAAAAATTGAAAAAAAGTTTTGATTTGAGTACTTATATGGGCACAAATGTTCATATTTGGTTCTATTTGGTGAACGATTTAAGAGTCATCCTGATCAGTCACGATCCGAAGTTGAGAATTCGATTCTGTCAGGTCACCTCACCCAGAACACTCGGTTCACCCTTTCGCATTATGTAACTGCAGCTATCCTATCTTAAGGCTTTACGGTATTTTGCAACGTAGTTCTTTGAAACAGTTGAAGTGGTGACTCACCTCAGGGAGCTCACGATTCTGCACTCAAGTGAATGTATTCTCCAGTAGGTAGCAACCTACTTGCACATACGACACCTAGTAGTTATTTGCAGCCTAAAGGGGTGTAAATGTAAATGAAACAATGCAACGAGGGACTGCCTAATACAGTACAGTTATTTCTAACACCTACTCTTGCTTGAGAAATTATTATTTTAGCGAGTTTTAATCCATTGAGATTTCGCGTTTTATAACTCATACTACATTTAGTATGAATTAAAGGATCAGCAACGTGAGAGTAAGACTATAGGATTTAAAGATTCTGAAGTGGATTTGCTGGAATATTTGTACCACTGGAAGCAAGTATTGTTGATAGGGTTATTTCCAAACTTCATCTGCTTGAAGAACAGGGAATCTAAGTCGGATCCGTTTGGGTCAAGTCACATTTTTAGGACGTCCCACAGTAAGACTTGGGCGTCCTTATGCGATCGATCTGGGATGAAGTTGGACAACACTCAACAGAAAAAAAAAATAACCACACAGTAATCCGTTTTAGACCATTCTGAATCCAAATCCGCGAAAAAAACCATAGTTGTATGTCTGTGTGTGTGTGTGTGTGTGTGTGTGTGTGTGTGTGTGTGTGTGACAAAATCTTGTGTCGTCTGCACAGGCCTTAGTACTCAACCGATTTTCGTGGTTCTTTTTTTGTTCGACGCGGAAAACTATCTAGTTGTGCACTACGTCGCCGGAATTTCGAATTTTGCCTTCTAGGGGGGGAAAGGGGGGGTTGATGTTCAAAAAACGTGCGTTTTTGGGCATAATCTTGTGTCGTCTGCCCAGGCCTCAGTTCTCAACCGATTTTTTTGGTTCTTTCTTTCATCGACGCGGAAAACTATCTAGTTGTGCACAACGGCGCCGAAATTTTGAATTTTGCTTTTTAAGGGGGGGAAAAGGGGGGGTTAATGCTTAAAAAACGTGCGTTTGCGGGCATAATCCTGTAAACTCTGCCCAGGCCTCAATTTCCAACCGATTTGCGTGTTTCTTTTTTTTGTTTGACTCAAATAACTTCCGAGTTGTACATGATTTTACCAGAGTACCAAAATTCGCAAGGGGAGAGGGTGAGTGGGGGGATAATATTCACAAAATATCCGATTTTTCAATATTTCGGTTCCTTTACTGCTTACTAATTGTACCCAAGCTTTGAAATTTAGGAAAAATTCGCATTATACCTCCGGATTTTCATGAATTATTCTCTGTACCACCATCGAACTAATAGTGGTGCCACCATGGTGCCAGGACATGGTGCCATGATGCCATAAACCGCTTATTTCGTGGTTTTTTTTTTTTTTTTTTTTTTTTTTTGTATTTCACCTTGAATACGGATGTGAACTTCGACGGACTGCCTACCAAAACTAACAGATGAAAGTTCAATGTTACGACGTATTTCCGCTTTGGTGCCAGACTGGCACCATTGTTGGCGTTGTGGAGGTGGTGGGGGTGGGTGGGGGGTGAACTCGAATTTGCATGTTGGGTATCGTAGATCATGGATTTCAAAATGCTCTTCAGATTCGAGGTTCCCACGCCGCTAGAAATGTTAAGGTGGATAATGGTGGGGGGGGGGGGTCAGTATTTCTTGCCTAAAGTAATAAATAAATTACATCGAGTGAAACAGTTTTATCACTTAACAACTGGTTAAACTGATCTAATGCTTATCCAATGGGACGTCCCCTGGAATGCATGCATTACTAAACAATATGTTTTGGTTGTAGTGGGCAATAAAAACTCCCGATGGCTCAGCTAAACAAGAAGCTCTGTCCGGTAATTCTACCTCAGATATCCCTTCCTCACACAAAGCCAATTTCAAAAGAAAAATGAGGAAGAAAAACAAAAAAAAATGAACTGAATGAAAAAAGAAATGAACAGGCAGCGCTACGATGCCTATTCTTCAACGAACCGACATAGAACCCTCATCAGAAGTACCAAGATCACCGTGGTATCGACAAATCTCGTACAAAGAAAAAAGTTCGGCCACCGATCATGTCGGTCTTTCTTTCATGAAATAGCCCAACATTGAACAATCATCAGCTACCTAGTGATAATATTGTGGTGAGGTTGAGAAATTTAGAACTCATAAATATTCAATTGTCCAGTGACTCAAAGAGTTGCTTGAAGGAATCAATTAACCAACCAAAGCAGCCTATGACTTAATATTGCTATAGTTTGTATTGTGATCGGACGGGGGTCCCAGCTAGGTCAACCGTATCTCTCCTCTGTGTATCTCTACCGAATGGCACTGCAGTTGAAAATGGACGGATTTCAATGATCCATTTATTCCCTTTGAGCAAACCTTGAGGACTGAAATTCGGGATTCGTTTTTACTTACCTGTTTCTTTATTATTAGTTGGTTATGTGAGAACATTATTTTATGCTTTTAAGCCTCCGAAGTTATTTTGACAAAATACCAGTCATTATGTCAATCTATGCCAGTTCATGAGAATCAAAAATTGCCATGTAGGCATATCATTATTCTATGGGGAATCATTTCCAAGGATAGCTTTTGGACTGTTAAATATTGATAAAACTATACTTACATGTACTTATATGTGAACAAACGAACTGTCCGAACACGTAAATGTTTTTGATAAATTTATTCTGTTTCAGGTTTTGACGGAAAAACTTCTGCGCAGCTGCTCTCAAGTGAAACACATTTACGTGCTCATGAGAGAAAAGAAGGGGAAATCCATAGCGGAAAGATTAGAAGAAATCCTATCCGACCCTGTAAGTACATTATTCATAGTTTTTCAGTCTATTGAATGTGGAAACAAGCCTTTGAAGTTGTCATGTCTCTCGCGTAAACAAACAAGAATCGATGTTTTCGACTTCTTTTTCTAGTTTTTCAGCCTATTGAATGTGGAAACAAGCCTTTGAAGTTGTCATGTCTCTCGATTAAACCAACAAGATCGATGATTTCGACTAACTTTCTCGGGGTTTTCAGCCAATTGAATGTAAAATCAAGCATTTTAAGTTGTCTTTTCTCACGAGTAAACCAACGCGTTTCTATGATATCGACTTTTTTCACGAATTTCCAGCCAGTCAAAGGTGAAAACAAGCCTTTAGAAGTTAGAGATTTCAAATCATCAAGTATTTATATTTCGTGTCGTAGTAAACCAACAAGAATCGATGTTTTCGACCTTCTTTTTCTAGTTTTTCATCCACTTGATTGTGGAAACAAGCCTTTGAAGTTGTCATGTCTCTCGATTAAACCAACAAGATCGATGACTTCGACTAACTTTCTCGGGGTCTTCAGCCAATTGAATGTAAAATCAAGCATTTTAAGTTGTATTTTCTCACGAGTAAACCAACGCGTTTCTATGACATCGACTTTTTTCACGAATTTCCAGCCAGTCGAAGGTGAAAACAAGCCTTTGAAGTTGTCTTGTCTCTTGAGTAATCCAACAAGAATAGAATATTTCGGCCTTCTTTCTCGGGGTTTTCAGTCAATTGAATGTAAAATCAAGCATTTTAAGTTGTCTGTTCTCACGAGTAAATCAACGTGTTTCTATGATATCGACTTTTTTCACGAATTTCCAGCCAGTCGAAGGTGAAAACAAGCCTTTGAAGTTGTCTTGTCTCTTGAGTAATCCAACAAGAATAGAATATTTCGGCCTTCTTTTTCGGGGTTTTCAGTCAATTGAATGTAAAATCAAGCATTTTAAGTTGTCTTTTCTCATGAGTAAACCAACGTGTTTCTATGATATCGACTTTTTTCACGAATTTCCAGCCAGTCGAAGGTGAAAACAAGCCTTTGAAGTTGTCTTGTCTCTTGAGTAATCCAACAAGAATAGAATATTTCGGCCTTCTTTCTCGGGGTTTTCAGTCAATTGAATGTAAAATCAAGCATTTTAAGTTGTCTTTTCTCATGAGTAAACCAACGTGTTTCTATGATATCGACTTTTTTCACGAATTTCCAGCCAGTCGAAGGTGAAAACAAGCCTTTGAAGTTGTCTTGTCTCTTGAGTAATCCAACAAGAATAGAATATTTCGGCCTTCTTTTTCGGGGTTTTCAGTCAATTGAATGTAAAATCAAGCATTTTAAGTTGTCTTTTCTCATGAGTAAACCAACGTGTTTCTATGATATCGACTTTTTTCACGAATTTCCAGCCAGTCGAAGGTGAAAACAAGCCTTTGAAGTTGTCTTGTCTCTTGAGTAATCCAACAAGAATAGAATATTTCGGCCTTCTTTTTCGGGGTTTTCAGTCAATTGAATGTAAAATCAAGTGGAGGAAACTCTTCTTATCCAGTCATTCCCCAATATTAGTTCGCCGGATAACCGATAGATGGAGCAGGCATCCAGTCAGGACATGCTCGCACCTTACCGTTTGATATCAGTTGATAGGCAGCAATATAGTTAATGAAGGCGTGCAAGCCGTTTGTCCTCCCGCAGAATCTCGATTTTCACTCTTTTTGAATTCGCTAAAGTGCTCAGTTGCCATATCTGTTCAGTCTCACCCCTCTCAAACTACTTATATTGGCTCGGACTTATCATCAACGAAGTTTCCTCGAAGTTCTTCGCATTTTCTCAGCACGAGAAGCTACCAGGGGGCCCCCGACTCGTCGCATCGAAGGTAGGAATTTTTCCTCATTATTAAGTCAGAGCCAATTTTCCAATTAATTTGTTTTCCCGCTTTAAAACCTATTATTGTTTTGGTAATTAAATACCCCCCCTACATTTCATGGTCCTTCGATCTGCGGATATTACAGTAAATTGTACAGTAAATTCTTTCCATAAAATAGATAGATATTGAAACTTTGTTCGTTGACCGCATTTTCTCAACTTTTTGCTATAATTCCCTACTAGGTTTGTAGTAACTTGCGCTATCCAGTTCCTATCTCTTTGCCCTTTATTACCTTCATCCTATTACCTTTGTTCATATTCCCCATGGCCGAAAACACTAAAAGTAGAGTCGATTCACTCGAGCGTAGACGACAGAAGTACCTACTACGTCTTACAACTCTCTACGAAATCAGCAAAAAATGCAAGGATGCCGTTTTTAGGAAACAACAACCCGCACCCAATGATACTGAAGCATTCATATCTCGCTATAAAAATCTCGAAATTGATTTCAAAATTTTTGATGAGTTGAGTGATGAGATCGGCGATCTCAATTCCGTCTTAGATGTTCAGAATCAGATCGATGTTGTAACTCCATACACCAAGTACGAAGAGATGTACTTCGCAGTTCAATCTGTTTCACGTTCCATGTTGTTCACGAACCCTCCGCAACCGCCCCCACAACCCTCAGGTTCTACTAACCAGGAACCTCCTTCCCCGAAATGTCGTCTACCTAAAATAGAAATCGAACCATTTGATGGAAACATTGAAAAATGGCCCAATTTTTTCGCGTTGTACTCCACGCTCATACACAATAATAGATCCTACTCCAAAATAGAAAAATTCACGCACCTAAGGAGCTTGTTGAGATCCCACGCATTGTCATTGGTAGAAAATTTACCTATCACTGAAGGTAACTATTTGATCGCCTACGAAACACTCACCAAACGGTTCCAAAATGTAAGATTATTGGGTGCTCATTCCATTGGTAAAATATTGTCGTTTAAACCAATGACTTCGAGTTCGCACGCAGCTTTGATCAAATTTATGGAAGTTTTCGATACCAATATAACTGCATTAAAGGTACTGGGAATACAGGATCTATTCGATTTTTTTGTAATGCAAATCGGAGTCAGGGTTCTTCCAGAACCATTGCGAGTTGATTTTGAAAATAAAAACGTTTCTAATGCTACACCAAAATTTGCCGATCTGATTAAATTTGTTCAGGATCAAGTGCGAATTTTAGAATTGGCTCCCAATGATTGCAAAACTTCGGAAAAATTTAATAAACCTAAAAATATGGAAAAACCGCCTAGGACATTCCACTCTAAAACCTCTTTAATAACAACAACGGACTCCAAAAACAAAACGGATTCCTCCAAATGTCCTAAATGCACTGGATCGCACAAATTGTATCATTGCACCGACTTCAAGAAATTTTCAGTTTTTGATCGCCACGCTTTTGTTAAACAAAACCATCTATGTTATGGTTGTCTAGGATCTCATACAAGATCTCACTGCCGCTCTACGTCTACTTGTAACGAGTGTCAAGCTAGCACTCACCATAGTTTATTGCATTTCCCGCCTCGAAATCAGAACGCTCAAAGCGATAATAATGATTCAACCGCTTCTCATGGTTCCCCGCAAACTGTCGAAACTCGATATAACACGCCTACTACCCATTTAGCTGTCACTTGTAATAGTGTAAATTCGCCTAATTCACGTAAAGGTGTTCTATTGTGTACTGCAATTATACACATTAGAGACAAAAATGGTATACCTCGCCCTGTGAAAGCCATTTTGGACAACGGCTCGCAAGTCAGTTTGATTTCGGAGTCATGTGTGCAAAAACTTGGACTACCTAGAAAACATAGTACCATGGGTGTTATTGGTGTCTCAAATGCACAACCACTCCAAGTTAGAGGAACTGTCAATTGTTCAATTACGTCTACCCGCTCGCCAAATAATCATTTGTACGCAAACGCTCAAATTTCAGCACCTCAACCAAATTTTCCAGTCGATGAGAAATTATATCGCAAGTTCAAACACCTATCACTTGCCGACCCATCATTCCATAAGAGATCAGTCATTGAATTTCTACTCGGGGCTGACCTGTACCATAGCATTCTGTCAGATCCTTATGACGTCATAAAAGGTCAACCCGCTGCCATTAACACCATGTTTGGTTGGGTCATAGGTGGACCAGTCCCTTCGGATCCAGCTGAAATTCACGATTCTGTTCCGACCGCTCTTCTCACGTGTTGTGAGCAGCTTGATTGTTCAATTCGAAAATTTTGGGAAATTGAAGAAGTTAAGGCAGTTCACCCGGAAGATCCTGATGACATTCTTTGTGAGAAGCATTTCTCTGAGTCACACTCGCGTGACGAATCTGGACGGTATATGGTAAAACTGCCGTTCATGCCTGGCAAATTCACGCTTCCTAATACACGCAATTTTGCACAAAAAAGTTTGATCAGTCTTGAACGTAGACTGAAACGTCAACCCGCTGTGTTCGATGAATACCGCCGCTATATGGATGAATTTATTGAGTTGGGGCATATGAGTCGAGCGCTTTACCCCGCTGATTATGTAATCCCGCATCATTGTGTTCTTAAAGATAGCACCACCACTAAAGTTAGAACAGTTTTCAACGCTTCCTTTCGTCTAGATGCTGCTTCTGCTAGTCTTAATGATGTGCTGTTACGGGGTCCAAAACTTCAAAAGGACATTTGTGACATTTTGACTCATTTTCGACTAGGTTCAGTGGTCATATGTTGCGATCTCCGCCAGATGTACAGACAAATAAATGTACATCCTAGTGAACGCAAATACCAACATTTATTTTACCGTCCTCAAGTTGATGGGGAAATAGTTGAATATGAACTCAACACATTGGTATTTGGAGTGAAGCCTAGTGCATTTTTAGCCCAACGCACTTTGGTGCAATTGGTTCATGACGAGGGTGGTTGTTATCCACTAGCGTCTGACGCTATTCTTAACCAGACATTTGTTGATAATGTGTGTCAAAGTGTCGACTCCATCGAGCAAGCGATTACGCTGCAGCGCCAGCTGATAGAGCTTTTTGGATTGGGTGGATTTACTCTTCGAAAATGGGCCAGCAACCGCCAGGAAATTCTTGACAAGGTCCCGGTTGAACATCGTGAGCATGCTCTGGTTGTTCGTGATAGTGACGATGATCAGTGTATCAAAATATTAGGTCTGCAGTACGAACCCTCAGATGATTCGTTCTCCTATGTCATATCTCTAACTGACATTGTATCCACTAAAAGAGGCCTATCGTCTCAAATTGCACGAATTTATGATCCGCTAGGCTGGTTGACACCTGTCGTATTCACCGCTAAAAGTTTGATGCAACAAACGTGGCAGAAGGGTGTGGGCTGGGACGACCCTCTACCCTCCGAAATAAGTAATCAGTGGCAGACTTTCTATGAGGAATTTGGTCAACTTTCTCAAATTCGTATTTCCCGCTTTATGTCGTTAGAAGTACCCCGCTCTTCGTGTCAATTGATTGGATTCTGCGACGCTAGCACCCAAGGTTATGCTGCTGTAATTTATGCACGAGTAGAAACCAAAGAAGAGGTTAAAATTTATCTGCTGACTGGTAAAAGTAAATTGGCCCCATTGAAAACGGTCAGTGTCCCACGTTTGGAACTGTGTGGAGCAGTTTTGCTCACACGATTACTAGAATCCCTTGGTTCATTACGCCAAAAGATAAATTTTTCTTCAATTCATCTCTTCACTGACTCATCTTGTGTATTATCGTGGATAAAAACGCCACCCCATAAATTAAAAACTTTCGTTGCAAACAGGGTTGTTCAAATTTTGGAACATTCACACCCAAATCAATGGTCACATGTGTCATCGAAAGAGAACCCAAGTGATTGTGCTAGCCGTGGACTCACACCTGAGAATTTAGTCAATTTTGATTTGTGGTGGAGAGGACCGACCTTTGCTTACAAACCCATCGAATCCTGGTCATTTCCCATTTTGGAAATAGATGAGGTAGAGACAACTTTGGAACATAAAAAATCTGTAGAACAGACACTATATGTTTCATCGCGTGAGAAACCCGCTATAATTTGTCTTATCGAAAGAGTTTCGAATTTAGTGATTCTGCAACGCACTATCGCACGAATTTTGCGAACAGTGAGGAACTTCAGAGCCCGCAAAACTAATCAAAATGTGATTGATGGACCGCTAACGCCTTCAGAGTTACAAGATGCCCTAAACGCATGCGTGAAAGCTACGCTAGAGTTCTATTATGTTCTCGAACTCAAAAATTTGAAACGAAATTTGAAAGTTTCACCAACTTTGATGAAACTTACCCCCTTCATTGATAACCTGGGATTTCTAAGGGTGGGCGGAAGGTTGAGACAGTCAAATATCCCTTACGCGACCAAACACCCCCTCATCTTGCCTCGTGAGTCCCACCTAGCCGCTCTACTTTGTGATTATTTTCATAGAATAACCTTACATGGGGGTCCGCAATTAACACAAGCACTACTTCAGAGGAAATTTTGGATCGTGTCCATACGCCAATTTTTGAGACAGCGCATTCAAAAATGCTTAACTTGCTTCAAGTTAAACGCGAAACCTCTCCAGCCACTCATGGGTGATCTCCCCGCTGTTCGTGTTCAGGAATGTAGACCCTTCCTAAATACAGGAATTGATTTCGCAGGCCCACTTACCATTAAGGAAAGCCATCGTCGAAAAGCGCCACGCCTGAAGGGGTACATAGTTTTGTTCATTTGCATGGCTACCAAAGCTATCCATTTAGAATTTGCTTCATCACTCTCCACTCCCTGTTTCCTCGCTGCCATGGACCGCTTCGTAGCACGCAGAGGTTTGTGCTCCCAAATTTTCACGGATTGTGGCACAAATTTCAAGGGAGCAGCAGCACATTTTCTTGATGTTCAACGCTTTTTGCGTTCATCGGAGTCTGATGTGGCTGATCATTTGTCCTCTCGCTCTATAAAATGGAATTTCAACAGTCCGGCTGCTCCTCATCAAGGTGGACTTTGGGAAAGTGGCGTAAAATCCGCAAAACATCACCTCATACGCATAGTTGGACCCCTAGTATTGACATTCGAGGAAATGTGTACTTTGCTGAATCGAGTTGAGGCTGTACTGAATAGTAGGCCACTGGGTGCTGTTTCGAGTGATCCGAATGACGATACTGACTATTTGAGCCCTGGCCATTTTTTGATCGGAGCGCCTATGTTAGCTTCACCAGAAATTGAAATTGAAACTCCAATTGAAAATCTTCGTGATCGCTATGAAATTCTGCAGAAGGCATCCCAATGTTTTTGGAAGAGGTGGTCAAAGGACTATTTGTTGACCCTGATGCCACGAGAAAAATGGACAAATTGTCCGAAAAATGTTCGAGTCGGCGACGTAGTCTACCTCCAGACGCCTAACACCACTCCACTTCATTGGCCGATCGGAAGAGTGACTGAAATTTATCCCGGCAGAGACGGAGTTGTGCGAAATGCGAAAATTCGTACAGCCACAGGAATTTATGTTCGACCAGTGCAAAAATTGATTGCACTTCCTTCAGTGGATGGTACCACGACTCCTATCCATTAATACTGCCTCACTGTGTACCTAAATTTTCCCATTATTTTCGTTCCTTGTTATTTATCCTATTGTTACATTAAATCATTGTTCCTACTAACGCAAGTTACTATCGTTATTATTTATTGTTCTAACTAATTTGCATTGCTATTAAAATTTAAAATTAAAAATTAAAAAAAAAAAAAAAATTTAAATGAGGGTCAACGCCTATTTATCATTCGATTGTGAGTTTTGTTCATGTCTACACTCATTGATTTTCACTAAAAATCCAAATTTATTAAAATTTGTATGTTTAGGGTGGGCGGTTTATGGAGGAAACTCTTCTTATCCAGTCATTCCCCAATATTAGTTCGCCGGATAACCGATAGATGGAGCAGGCATCCAGTCAGGACATGCTCGCACCTTACCGTTTGATATCAGTTGATAGGCAGCAATATAGTTAATGAAGGCGTGCAAGCCGTTTGTCCTCCCGCAGAATCTCGATTTTCACTCTTTTTGAATTCGCTAAAGTGCTCAGTTGCCATATCTGTTCAGTCTCACCCCTCTCAAACTACTTATATTGGCTCGGACTTATCATCAACGAAGTTACTTCGAAGTTCTTCGCATTTTCTCAGCACGAGAAGCTACCAGGGGGCCCCCGACACGTCGCATCGAAGGTAGGAATTTTTCCTCATTATTAAGTCAGAGCCAATTTTCCAATTAATTTGTTTTCCCGCTTTAAAACCTATTATTGTTTTGGTAATTAAATACCCCCCCTACATCAAGCATTTTAAGTTGTCTTTTCTCATGAGTAAACCAACGTGTTTCTATGATATCGACTTTTTTCACGAATTTCCAGCCAGTCGAAGGTGAAAACAAGCCTTTGAAGTTGTCTTGTCTCTTGAGTAATCCAACAAGAATAGAATATTTCGGCCTTCTTTTTCGGGGTTTTCAGTCAATTGAATGTAAAATCAAGCATTTTAAGTTGTCTTTTCTCATGAGTAAACCAACGTGTTTCTATGATATCGACTTTTTTCACGAATTTCCAGCCAGTCGAAGGTGAAAACAAGCCTTTGAAGTTGTCTTGTCTCTTGAGTAATCCAACAAGAATAGAATATTTCGGCCTTCTTTTTCGAGGTTTTCAGTCAATTGAATGTAAAATCAAGCATTTTAAGTTGTCTTTTCTCATGAGTAAACCAACGTGTTTCTATGATATCGACTTTTTTCACGAATTTCCAGCCAGTCGAAGGTGAAAACAAGCCTTTGAAGTTGTCTTGTCTCTTGAGTAATCCAACAAGAATAGAATATTTCGGCCTTCTTTTTCGGGGTTTTCAGTCAATTGAATGTAAAATCAAGCATTTTAAGTTGTCTTTTCTCATGAGTAAACCAACGTGTTTCTATGATATCGACTTTTTTCACGAATTTCCAGCCAGTCGAAGGTGAAAACAAGCCTTTGAAGTTGTCTTGTCTCTCGAGTAATCCAACAAGAATAGAATATTTCGGCCTTCTTTTTCGAGGTTTTCAGTCAATTGAATGTAAAATCAAGCATTTTAAGTTGTCTTTTCTCATGAGTAAACCAACGTGTTTCTATGATATCGACTTTTTTCACGAATTTCCAGCCAGTCGAAGGTGAAAACAAGCCTTTGAAGTTGTCTTGTCTCTTGAGTAATCCAACAAGAATAGAATATTTCGGCCTTCTTTCTCGGGGTTTTCAGTCAATTGAATGTAAAATCAAGCATTTTAAGTTGTCTGTTCTCACGAGTAAATCAACGTGTTTCTATGATATCGACTTTTTTCACGAATTTCCAGCCAGTCGAAGGTGAAAACAAGCCTTTGAAGTTGTCTTGTCTCTTGAGTAATCCAACAAGAATAGAATATTTCGGCCTTCTTTTTCGGGGTTTTCAGTCAATTGAATGTATAATCAAGCATTTTAAGTTGTCTTTTCTCATGAGTAAACCAACGTGTTTCTATGATATCGACTTTTTTCACGAATTTCCAGCCAGTCGAAGGTGAAAACAAGCCTTTGAAGTTGTCTTGTCTCTTGAGTAATCCAACAAGAATAGAATATTTCGGCCTTCTTTTTCGGGGTTTTCAGTCAATTGAATGTAAAATCAAGCATTTTAAGTTGTCTTTTCTCATGAGTAAACCAACGTGTTTCTATGATATCGACTTTTTTCACGAATTTCCAGCCAGTCGAAGGTGAAAACAAGCCTTTGAAGTTGTCTTGTCTCTTGAGTAATCCAACAAGAATAGAATATTTCGGCCTTCTTTTTCGAGGTTTTCAGTCAATTGAATGTAAAATCAAGCATTTTAAGTTGTCTTTTCTCATGAGTAAACCAACGTGTTTCTATGATATCGACTTTTTTCACGAATTTCCAGCCAGTCGAAGGTGAAAACAAGCCTTTGAAGTTGTCTTGTCTCTTGAGTAATCCAACAAGAATAGAATATTTCGGCCTTCTTTTTCGGGGTTTTCAGTCAATTGAATGTAAAATCAAGCATTTTAAGTTGTCTTTTCTCATGAGTAAACCAACGTGTTTCTATGATATCGACTTTTTTCACGAATTTCCAGCCAGTCGAAGGTGAAAACAAGCCTTTGAAGTTGTCTTGTCTCTTGAGTAATCCAACAAGAATAGAATATTTCGGCCTTCTTTTTCGGGGTTTTCAGTCAATTGAATGTAAAATCAAGCATTTTAAGTTGTCTTTTCTCATGAGTAAACCAACGTGTTTCTATGATATCGACTTTTTTCACGAATTTCCAGCCAGTCGAAGGTGAAAACAAGCCTTTGAAGTTGTCTTGTCTCTTGAGTAATCCAACAAGAATAGAATATTTCGGCCTTCTTTTTCGGGGTTTTCAGTCAATTGAATGTAAAATCAAGCATTTTAAGTTGTCTTTTCTCATGAGTAAACCAACGTGTTTCTATGATATCGACTTTTTTCACGAATTTCCAGCCAGTCGAAGGTGAAAACAAGCCTTTGAAGTTGTCTTGTCTCTTGAGTAATCCAACAAGAATAGAATATTTCGGCCTTCTTTTTCGGGGTTTTCAGTCAATTGAATGTAAAATCAAGCATTTTAAGTTGTCTTTTCTCATGAGTAAACCAACGTGTTTCTATGATATCGACTTTTTTCACGAATTTCCAGCCAGTCGAAGGTGAAAACAAGCCTTTGAAGTTGTCTTGTCTCTTGAGTAATCCAACAAGAATAGAATATTTCGGCCTTCTTTTTCGGGGTTTTCAGTCAATTGAATGTAAAATCAAGCATTTTAAGTTGTCTTTTCTCATGAGTAAACCAACGTGTTTCTATGATATCGACTTTTTTCACGAATTTCCAGCCAGTCGAAGGTGAAAACAAGCCTTTGAAGTTGTCTTGTCTCTTGAGTAATCCAACAAGAATAGAATATTTCGGCCTTCTTTTTCGGGGTTTTCAGTCAATTGAATGTAAAATCAAGCATTTTAAGTTGTCTTTTCTCATGAGTAAACCAACGTGTTTCTATGATATCGACTTTTTTCACGAATTTCCAGCCAGTCGAAGGTGAAAACAAGCCTTTGAAGTTGTCTTGTCTCTTGAGTAATCCAACAAGAATAGAATATTTCGGCCTTCTTTTTCGGGGTTTTCAGTCAATTGAATGTAAAATCAAGCATTTTAAGTTGTCTTTTCTCATGAGTAAACCAACGTGTTTCTATGATATCGACTTTTTTCACGAATTTCCAGCCAGTCGAAGGTGAAAACAAGCCTTTGAAGTTGTCTTGTCTCTTGAGTAATCCAACAAGAATAGAATATTTCGGCCTTCTTTTTCGAGGTTTTCAGTCAATTGAATGTAAAATCAAGCATTTTAAGTTGTCTTTTCTCATGAGTAAACCAACGTGTTTCTATGATATCGACTTTTTTCACGAATTTGCAGCCAGTCGAAGGTGAAAACAAGCCTTTGAAGTTGTCTTGTCTCTTGAGTAATCCAACAAGAATAGAATATTTCGGCCTTCTTTCTCGGGGTTTTCAGTCAATTGAATGTAAAATCAAGCATTTTAAGTTGTCTTTTCTCATGAGTAAACCAACGTGTTTCTATGATATCGACTTTTTTCACGAATTTCCAGCCAGTCGAAGGTGAAAACAAGCCTTTGAAGTTGTCTTGTCTCTTGAGTAATCCAACAAGAATAGAATATTTCGGCCTTCTTTCTCGGGGTTTTCAGTCAATTGAATGTAAAATCAAGCATTTTAAGTTGTCTTTTCTCATGAGTAAACCAACGTGTTTCTATGACATCGACTTTTTTCACGAATTTCCAGCCAGTCGAAGGTGAATACAAGCCTTTAGAAGTTAGAGATTTCAAATCATCAAGTATTTATATTTCGTGTTAATCTAGACCTCTGTGCGTAAACAGGAAGTGTAAGGGGGATGTGTAACAGGGTGTGTGTTTCTGTTGGCTTGGAAAGTCCTGCGCCACTTGTCGATAAATAGCTACTCACCAACACTTCCTAAATTGGCACAATTTTGTGTTTTTGCCGCCAATTATATTTCGCCTATAACGTCCGAACTCATTATTTGACGCTCTAATCGCTCTTTGAAAATGACTTTCGATTCTCGTATCTTGTAGATCCTGAACGACCTCGGAGAGCGAATCGATATCACATCATTGATCGTACAGAAACTCTTCTTTATGATGTTCGGGCACAAAAGAATTACTTTTTTATATTAAGCACCTAGGAAAATAGATCGGTGAATGATCTCAATTATAAACTCCAATTTGAATGGTTCAGAGTGAAAATAATCACACAATAAATACATCAACACTTCTTGTAAACATGCAAAGAGTTTATAATTTATGTACGTGAGAGATCGTTACTTCGCCTTAAATCCCTAGTAGCAAGTTAAATAACAAAAAGATTATTGGTTAGAAATTACGGTGTTTTGGTCGACGCTGAATTTAACCATCTTGAGTTGTTATTTTGGAATAAAATTGTTTTAATCGGTGCTTCTGGAAGATCGATGAATCTACATTTCGACAGTGAACTTGCAAAACCATGTAAGTCCGATTTTTTTCAAAAATAAGGTTATTAGCTATTTGGATGGAATGAGACCCCCTTGATCCATCAAACGGACCCAAACTGGCAAAAACTTGACTATCTCTTCTCTATGCGTCGAAAGCAACAAATATGAACCAACGTGTTAAGTCCACTTTGAAGCAAGTTTTTCTCGTTTCCTGTAAAATTTCTGGAAAACGACTTTAGCTATTTGGATAGAATGAGACCCCCTTGATCCATCAAACGGAGCCAAACTGGCAAAAACTCGACTATCTCTTCTCTATGCGTCAAAAGCAACAAATATGAACCAACGTGTTAAGTCCACTTTGAAGCAAGTTTTTCTCGTTTCCTGTAAAATTTCTGGAAAACGACTTTAGCTATTTGGATAGAATGAGACCCCCTTGATCCATCAAACGGAGCCAAACTGGCAAAAACTCGACTATCTCTTCTCTATGCGTCAAAAGCAACAAATATGAACCAACGTTTCAAGTCCACTTTGAAGCAAGTTTTTCTCGTTTCCTGTAAAATTTCTGGAAAACGACTTACATGGTTTTGCAAGTTCACTGTCGATTTGTAAAAACATTGTTGTATGTCTTTCTAATAATTTGTTTATTTCTTATGCCAGCTATTCTCAGTCTTGGAGAAGAACGAGCCTAAATTCAGACACCGCATCACCCCTTTGACAGGCGATTGCGCTCTTCCAGGACTCGGATTGTCACCGAAAGAGAGACAACTGCTAGTCGATGAGGTAGGTCCCCGAAATTATCTTCCTCCGTTGTTTACAAATATTGATGTTTTTGTCCTTAATGGTGAAGTTTTGTAACAAATTTTAATGTCTTTCAAAATTGAATTACTTGGGTACTTGGACCTAAATCAAGAGGGTACATACTCATGGTTAATTATGTAATCTATGATATTAAATTAATATTATTTAAATTATCATATTAACCCATTTCCGCCGAGAATAAAAAAATTTGGAAAATTCAAAATTTTCTTACCTAGTTTTGTTTAACTAGGCCCTCTTGAGTTGAGAAAAATGTCAAAAAAATTATATGGGTCTCAGGAGTGGGAGAATCTACTGTGACATATATGTCACAGTCGTCACCAGAAATACATTTCAGTGAACTTTTTCACAAGCAGTGAGAATCTTGGTAGATAAATTATTGATGTTTTACGGAACAAAATATGACTTTATTATTCAAACACAATCGAACAACGAATTAGAGATCAATCAATTACAAATCTCAGATCAATAAAGTACAAATCAGAGATCAATCAGATACTGTAATTCAATTATTCAGCTAAATCAAGTAATGTTATGGAATCAGAATTTTCTAAATCAAATAAATTTTGAAATTTTTGCTGAAAATTAGAATAAATGAAGGCAATTGAAAGGAACATAAGTCAATAAAACAATTTTTTCAAATAAATGCCGAAAATTTTCAAAAAATCATATTAGAAGTTCCTAATTCAATTTTTATATAAATCCAAATCAAATATAAGGAACATGATAAGTATTACATTATTTCATTATCACTCAGAATAATTGTAGGTAACAGAAATGCTCGTCTAGTTATAGATCACTGCATGAATTCGCCCACTATTTAGTATGGTACGATTAAAAACATTTCCCATCTGATTTCGATGACATTTTCAGAGATTGTGTGGAATGGGGAAAATCATCCCTTTGAAAATCAAGCCCCGGAACTGATAGTCAGTGCTCATGAGCAAACGTGAATTCCTCGTGACAACCATAACTTCTACATTTCACATCTGATTTCGATGAAATTTCCAGTTATTATGCGGATCCCAGGTGTAGACCTGGATGGAAATCATATTGTAGCCAAGTGAATAACGGCTACAATTTGAGTAGTTGCACGACGTTACTGAAAAATGGAAAAGATTGTGAGTGAATTTGAGTTTTAACTGAGTAAATTTTGATGAAAATGATTGAAAACTGAAATGCAAACAACTACCTGACAAATAATAACGGAGGGAAAAAAATTGGGATGCATGGTATGAAGTTCACATTTTTGAACTTCGTATGACGACTGTGACATATTTGTCACACTACTATTTCTAGTAGTACCAGAAAGCAACATTGCCATAAAACTGAGGTTAGCAAACTCGAATCATCTTTTATAAACCTAAGGAAGGAATTACTACCAACAATGGTACAAAATAACCAAGCACTTGGTCAAATACAAACGCTTGTAAACGCTGCAAAATTGACGCGGGGACTAAAATTTCGGTGAAAATCCGTAGTAAGGCACTTCTCCTTGATAACTAAGCGTAATTCAAACGACTCGGAAAATTAGGGTAGCTGTAAACCGAACTGCAAGAAGCCTCTTACTGTGTTACATATTATGTCACAGTCGGCGGAAATGGGTTAATATATTTCTTGCTGTTTTAAGAACTTACTAATTCAATAAAATTAAAAATTTTGAATATTAAATTGATTTTTGCGTAGAATTCTCTGTGGTGAAGAAAAAGGAATGCGATTGAGATGGAGAGCGTAGGCCGTACCGTAGAGCGGTTACCGTTAACTCTACCTAGTTGAGGTAGAGGGTAGATCTTACTGCTTTTTGTATCAATACAATTTTCTTGTTGGGTTCCCAGGTCGGGATTGTGTTTCACGGAGCGGCTACTGTCAGGTTCGATGAACAGCTCAAAGTCGCGTTCAACATCAACATCAGAGGAACGAGAGAAGTTCTGGATATTGCAAGAGAAATGAAGAATCTGAAAGTAAATTTTCTTGTCAACAGTTGTAACTCGTTCGATTCACCTATCGTTTCCTGTTTTCGTAATTCGAAAACAAGAGAGACGTGCAAAAATGAGAGTAGGGCCAGTTTCTCCTGTTTTCATTTAATTATTGCTTCCTCACTTTAGAAGGTATTCGTGCTGTCGAAAACATCTGCCAAGTTAGACTGGCACATATTAGCTTCAAAATATATCCTACTATTTATATATTTTCGAAAGCTATTCAATTATGGCATATTTTTGGCTGACCCCAGTCCCGACAGTTGATAGATTATCATAACGTTGGGTCGATACGCAAAACATCTCATACTAGCTTCTTCCTCTTAAACATAACAAGAATTTACAGACAATCGTATGCGAGATAATCATAACTCCAGCAATCCGAGAGCATTGAAATTTATAGGGAACCATCCTGACCGGTGGTTCTCAACCTTTTTTTAAACTGCATCTCCTCCACCAAGGGAAGAATGGTAGCCAGAAGAAGTTCGTTAAGGGGGTTCATGAGTCAAAATCGAAAAATTTTCAAATTTTTTTGTTTTTATTTTTATAAAATTCTGCAGGTCTTTCCAGACATTTTGGTATATAACAACATTTAATTTGAGCAGTGGAAAACGGAGATATGAGTTTTCAAAGATTGAGGAGCCAAACGCTGTTTCCGGAGGATGGCTGTTCTCCGCTCCAGGAGCTGCACTGCTCGTAGTATCTTAGTTTCCGTAACTACCTACCGTTCTTTCGGTGTTCATAATTTCTTATAGAAATATAATTCCTACACCATGCCACTAGCACTGGTCATTGTATCTATCTAAAAACGTGTGGGCGTCGGTGGTCTAGTGGACAGTGTACCGGACTGCGGTGATAAGATGAGGACCGTCTAGCGGGGACGCGCGTTCGAATCTGGTCGTCGCAGAAAGTTTTCTGTCTATTAGACGATCGGCAATCTCTCGTTCCAACCCAGGGCGGTGATGTTTGGGAAGCCATGAGCGAAATCATCAGAACAAATTCTGATCACCCCTTAGGGAGACAGCTGATGACGTCCGCGACGCCAAGAATGGCAGTCGGACGAAAATTCAACCTGAAATGGTTGCTTACTTTACTTTTTTTTTTCTATCTAAAAACAGAAAAACTACTAAGGTAGGAGCCATCATGCAAAAGGTAAAGAAAGTATGAAGCATCAAGTTATTCTCATACGAAACCGGAGAGAAAGCTGGGTGAGAATAGAGTTCAAATAATGCTATTGTTACGTCTTTCCTTTAACTCATACTCATGCTAGTAAACTCAACGATAAGTAATAAGTTTTGTTTGAGACAAGTACCAAACAAACAAACAAAGCCGGGAAGATATACGGAGAACGGGAGAAGCGAAAACTAAGCACAAGCACAAGAGATGTATTTTTCTTATCAGTAAGCGATATGACGAACCGACACTTTACCGGTGATAACACTTACTGATAAGAATTATGGGTAAGGAATAATGAGACCTCATTTTCAATGTCTTCAACATGAAATGACTCGCAATTGGATCGAATACCTCAAAAAACGGGAACCTTTCACAAATCGCGGTTTTTCTCCAAACCGAAAAACCCCTGTTTTTCATCACTTAGGTACCTGTTTCTCGGCAACCAATAGAGCTGGCAACTTGATTTTTTTTAATGTTGTCAAGGGGTCTTTATTACATTCACTGAACAAGTTTGGACGAAAAACTCCAAACAGAAACATGGCTAGAATAAAAAAAAATCATAAACATAAAAAACACGAAAAATTTGTTTTGCTATATTGCTTTTAGGCAAAATAATATTTGCACAACAGAGCTGAAACTCACTCAGTAATTATATGAAGAGTGGACAAAGAATTTAAAAAAAAATTTATGAAGATATCATGAATATATCCAGAGAAACAGGTAGATGAAAAAGTGTTAAATTAGAACTGACTCATGAACCCTCTTAAAGACTTGAATCATTCGTAAGAACGATGACAACAGACATTATTTATTGCACTAAAAGTTTTTTTTACTGCTACGTTACTGCGAAATTACTTTTGAAAAAAGATCAGTGCGATGCTTGTGGTTGGTGCATGAGAGCCAATTTCTCGACGTCAGGTTCTACGCTAGAAGCCTGCTAGTCTGCTATTTTCTTGATGTCAAGTAGATTTATTTTTGGTGATTAGACCCGTCACCATATTGAACCCCCGCTCGACGAGATAGGGGGAAGGCAATTGAAATCTTTTTGTCGAGGCTCCATACTGTACATAAGTTAGAGGCGAACAACGTTGAAACCGAAATTCGAAAACAAAGGTAGCGGGTTCTGACACTAATCGGCACGCCATTCATAGAGCTGCCATCCAACTTGGCTGACTTTTTCAACACTATGATTAGCTTCAGGTATTAGGAGTACCTCCGTACATAGTTACTAACTCATTAAAAGCAATAGATGGTTATATAACGAACCATTGTGTAGTAACGTGTAAATTAACCCCCTGCCCCTTATCTACGTTATCGATCGTATTCACATTCATATCCTTCACGATCCTGTTGCATCTTCCTTTAGAAGTTTATAACCACCTTTTCATTGGTGAGACTATTGAGACTCATTTTTCGATCGTTAAAATCGACAATACGGTGAAACGATAATTAATTTCAAATGGGGGGTGCGCCTGATTGTTCCAAAATTTTTAATCGAAAGTAGACCTCATCCTGAGAATTTTGACACCAGCCGTTCTCTTTTTGGATGAGTCGATCTTTTTCTATGATATTTCAAAGTTTCGATTTGTAAGCGTTTTCGGTTGGTTTCGAAAGTATAATGACTAATAAACTTGAATGAGTCTAACTGCAATTGCTCTGAGGGAGCCAATGGTAGTGTAATTCCAAACCGTAAAACTCACAAAATGATACTAAGAGAATTACCAATACCCCTAGTACCTTAGACACCTTGGATTATGGGAACAAGAAATGTAGACGACACAGGTTACAAGTTGCTGTGCAAGAATTGTATTAACGAAATAAATGAAATTGTCTACAAATAATATGCCTATCAATAGTACCTGACTTATAGTACTTCAAAATATAGATATACATGAGAAAATAAAACGTATCACGTTGGTAAATAGGAAACGGTACGCAACGCGTACTGACTGAAATAATATCACACAATTCAAGACTAAGTGTGGGCTATGAAATATATGCAAAAGGTAAGTTGTACCAAAACGAGTACCGAAATAAGTATTATAAGTTGTATGAGAAAAGACAGGCGTACTGAAAATATGTACCCTTCGAAATGACTATCACACAAGATATATGACAAAAGAAAAGCGTATCGTTACGTGTATCAAAATTACTATACGAATTATTACGACGTACCAAAGGTACCAAAATATGTATTATTACAAATGCTGATGGCGTACTGTTATTTGTACCGAAAACGTTGCACAATTACTGAATTTACAATAGGTTGCATATGTACCTATGGATCTACTAACCAAAGTTGCGTTTGTACCGATTAATAATCTTATTCAAGAACAATATATAGAATCTGGAATGTAGCGAGTTAACTGGCACGTAGCAAAACAATTGGAAGTAATATGAGCTGGGGATTACCGTACTACAGAGATTCTGGAGTCGTCTCAAGGGTGTGGCACGGGGTGTACCAATCGTGAAGGCGCCTGATCCGGTAGTATAGGTGTCCAAGGAGAGTTCGACAAGCCCGAAGGTAGTTGTCGGCAGGATACGAAGAAAAGGGGTTGAGCGTACCACTGTGACTTTAGGTACGTACAAGCTGAGAAAAACTGTTACTTTCGCTACACCAGTCTTTGGCAAAAAGACGCCGGCCCTGGTGAGCACTACCACTCTGGTCAAACGTAGGAAGCTGACTGACGGTGGGGGAGCTCGGTTGAGGGTGGCTGGTCGCTGCCGGGGTGGGAAAAGCCGACGACGCCCGACGATCACCGAGGAGCTCCGAAGAATCATTGCCCCTCCTCGGGCTGCTCCGACGTGGAGGCCCGGCTGGCTTGACTCGCCCGTCGTGACGTCATACGCTCCACCGCCCCATCCCCCGACTTACAGATTGTTTATGACGTCACACGCCCCTCCTGCCTGGGCGATAACACCTAATAACCTCCCCCCAGCCCACTGTGACGTCATAAACATTCAAAACTTTGAAATATCATTGAAAAGGTCTTCTCATCCAAAAAGAGAACGGCTGGTGTCAAAATTCTCAGAATGAGGTATATTTTAGATTAAAAGTAACAATAAATAGTTTTTGCGACCCATGCGCACACCCCATTGGTGAGAAATTTGATTCCGAGCTTTATTATGAGTAGGTATGATGATTTATAGGTAGGTATGGCCATCTAGGTTTCTTATCGCCATCTAAATGATCATGTTTTAATATTATGGTATTTTTGGCAATAAAGTAATTATGAATACTTCATTGGACGTATCCAGGGATTCATCCACGTAAGCACGGCCTACGCAAACTGCCACAAGAACGAAATCGAAGAACGCCTCTATGAAAGCCCGTACGACGTCAAGAAATTGGAAGACATGCTCAACACTCTAGATGAAGACATCCTCGCATCCATCCAACCGAAGTGATATCCGTTACTATAAATCTTATTACATATTCGTATTTATATAGGGTAGGGTGGGGCAAAGATCCGCAATTTTAGGTTTTAACTTTTTTTCTCACCCAATAAGTAAAAGGTCCCACATGTTTTGGCTTCACTGGAAAGCTTAATTTATGTGCTACAATGTACCATTTTATTAGTAGCGAAATAAGCACCATTTAAAAAAAAGGAAAGGTAGACAACCTTGCCTTTGCGGACCTTTGCCCCACTGTTTGGGGTAAACGTCCGCAGATGCGGGGCAAATGTCCATGGAGACGAAATAAATAGAAAAATTAACTTTAAGCCGTTTATTTACTGACAGTTATGAGTAAAACCATTCCAGTTCACTGTCTGAATAATAATTTCGGGTTGTGCTGGTTTTTTTGGCTCCTTTATACTAGAAACGACTGATCCCCATTCATAATCGTGAATGTCCGGCCAGTCGGGCCATTTCCATGATTTTCCAGCTTCCACCATTGACGATACAGTGGCATGGGTTTTTGAAACTTAGAAATTTGAAAAAAAAGTGAAAATTTTGAAAAAATTAGAACAGTGAATATAAATACACTATCCGTGCGCGGACATTTGCCCCAAGCAAAGTGCGGACCTTTGCCCCATTTTGTTATTTTCAACACAAAACTAGCCTAAAAACAAGAGATTCGCATTTGGCCAAAACATTGTCCTTAGATCCCCTTTAAAAACCTGAATTATGGAATTGAACCAGTATAGAAGTCAGCAAAGCGTACAGAATATACATTTTCAACTGAGGATGACCTAGGGATTATTACATCAAAACAAGTAAAAAGCATTCTCACCTCATTGTTATTGTTGTGCCAGTTGCACGCCAACTAACTTTTGTGAGTCGTCTGCTATCAATGTTGCCAACATAAAAATGTGTCTAAAACCATGACAATATTTGGCGGTCATTTTAAATTGGGGGTGCGGATCATTTCCCATTGCGGATCTTTGCCCCACCCTACCCTACTAGTTATAGACCGAAGTCAGCAAATGCCAGCGCAGGTTTTAGGCTATACCTAAGTTCTCTGCACGAACTCCTTCGATGAGAGGAGTTCAACTTTTCTCGAGTGATTGTCTACCTATATTATTTGCTGAAGGTGAGCCATTTGTGGACCCCCAAGAGTAATCAGGTAAAGAAAATTTAAACTGTCCATGAGAACCCTTATGAAGGTTCTGTTGAATCATCAAAAATTAAATTCCCTCGACCGGGGATCGATCTCCTATCGTCCGACTAAACTATATTTACACTTCTGAGTCGGAGCTCGTTACCACTGAGCTAAGGAAACGAATGGACAGAAATGCGAAGAGGTCGCTGATCACAACAGTTCTGTGCACGAACTCCTTCAAAGAATGTGGCCTTCCTTGAAAACTTTCTTTTCACTTTTCAAGGATAAAAAAGTCCTCCAAAGTAAACATTTTCAACTCGCGTTTAACGTTTTAGACCACCCTGAACAAATAGGGTTCCATTTCTGACAGATATCTGCTGTCTGTCAGTCGGTCTGTCCGCAAATTCTTGTAACGACCAAAACTATACGAAGTTGTCCGATGTTGATGAAACATTCAGGGATTGTGCGGGTTGGCGTGTCGGTGGTCCCCCACGAAAACCGCGGCCCCCGGATTAAAAGTACCCTCTGCGCATGCGCAAAAGCAAATCCTTATCAACCAAAACTTTTACAGTTTTCAATTGGGTTTCAATAGGATTTTCCATGGTTTTTTGAGTTTTGAACAATTTATTATCGATTGTGTGTTACTCAATCACCCTTGATTTATTTGAGTATTTTATTGAAGGTTGTAAACCTCCTCCTTCATCTTGCACCTAATCTGCCTCCGATTAGTGAAGTCGATTGAGAGAGCCACTCAAGGTGTTACTTCACTCTTTTCACTGCCAATTAGAACTTGGTTTAATGTTTTTTGACATGGATATGTCTTAGTTCTGGGGGTCATTCCAAAAATTTCGACACACAAACAATGCATCGCTTTTTTTCTGATGCTGTTGAGCGCAGGAAGCTGAAATTTGAGAGGCAGGGTCAATCGATACATACTTCTATACATCATCAAAGTTGATGATCACTGATCAGCTGAGTGAGTTCCACGGCCATTTCCTCTCCTGTTGAACGCGGGAACTAACTTCCTCATTTTCCACCCCACAAAAATCGTTCACCACTCATTGGAAAGCTCTCAATTTATTAAACATGGTACATGGTCCCTAATATGAATGTACCTGTACCGAAAGCTGAATTATGCGCATGATTACTAACATATGATCGTGAGTAACAAAGAGATGTCAACATGATCGTAAGAGGAAAATAGGTATCGTCATCCAACAGATCCCTTTGAAGCGTTACGGAGGCAGGGTCAATAGAGAATGCTGAAGGCGCCTGGGTGGTCACTGATCAGCTGAGCGAGCTCCGAGGCCATTTTCTCTACTGTTGAACGCAGAAACCTGAAATTTGAGAGGGCGGGTCAATGGAGAATGCTGAAGGCGCCTGAGTGGTCACTGATCAGCTGAGCGAGCTCCAAGGCCATTTTCTCTCCTGTTGAACGCAGAAACCTGAAATTTGAGAGGGCGGGTCAATGGAGAATGCTGAAGGCGCCTGGGTGGTCACTGATCAGCTGAGCGAGCTCCGAGGCCATTTTCTCTACTGTTGAACGCAGAAACCTGAAATTTGAGAGGGCGGGTCAATGGAGAATGCTGAAGGCGCCTGAGTGGTCACTGATCAGCTGAGCGAGCTCCAAGGCCATTTTCTCTACTGTTGAACGCAGAAACCTGAAATTTGAGAGGGCGGGTCAATGGAGAATGCTGAAGGCGCCTGGGTGGTCACTGATCAGCTGAGCGAGCTCCAAGGCCATTTTCTCTCCTGTTGAACGCAGAAACCTGAAATTTGAGAGGGCGGGTCAATCGATACATACTTCTATACATCATCAAAGTTGATGATCACTGATCAGCTGAGTGAGCTCCAAGGCCATTTCCTCTCTTGTTGAACGCAGGAACCTGAAATTTGAGAGGGCGGGTGAATGGAGAATGCTGAAGGCGCCTGAGTGGTCACTGATCAGCTGAGTGAGCTCATCATTTAAATTGCCATCATAAGACATATCCATGTACAGATGTATCTGCATGCAGTGTAGATACTCTGGGGTTTTTTGATAAAAGGATGTACCTACTTCAAAACTTTAAATTCAACTTTTTTGTTTCAAATCCTGGACTCTGTATTCTGGATGTCAAAACTATCCGTACAGTAACTGTTGCAATCACTCATTTGTTCTAAGTTTGGTAGGTGACCATCCGATTTAACAACACAATGTTTCATGTTAACTAAATCCTCAAGTAGGTATTAGGAATGTTTCACTATGAATCGTATTACCTCGGACCTAATAAAAATATTAATAACATGAAGATTCTCCCTGTACGCAGACTCCTGGGAAAATGGCCGAACACCTACGCCTTCACCAAAGCCGTTGCTGAGCACGTAGTACACGATCATGGCAGAGGAATCCCTCGCATTATTTTCAGGCCGGCAATCGGTAAGAATTGTTGTTGTACTTACAGCGACCATCTAATCAGACTTACTCCATCGTCAAGCATTTATCTTTATACGAATTGTGCCTTGCAGTGGTTGGAACAGACCGAGAACCCGTCATCGGTTGGACGGACAACGTGTACGGACCGACAGGTCTGGTCGTGGGAGCTGGTTGCGGCCTCCTGCACTCCATCTACGCCGACACCAACATGACTGCCAACATCGTACCTGTAGACTACCTCGTCAATGCTCTCATCACAGCAGCAGCTGCAGTCATTCACGACCAGTAAGTAAATTAGAAGAGTATCCATTGAAAATTAATGGGAAGAGATATCCTAGCTCCCAATTTGCACAACCTGGAAGAGTCTGGGAAATCCAGTGCGCTGTGCAGGGTTTCTCAGAAACAAGTACAGACAGTCCCCTAAGAAATTAAAATGAAATTTAATATTATAATAATATTTTAATATAACGAAATAATACCTACCTATTGTTCTCTATAGGACATAATATTTAAACAATTTAAAGCAAGAACAAAGGGAAAGAGGGGTTTTCAACAGACTGAAGATCCCCATCAGCCTGAGCCAGCCCTCTCATGTCATCGGTGGTGGGGATGAATTCGCGTTTCAGAGTCGAACTTTATCGCGTTTTGAGGGATTTAAAGTGCAGGCCAGGAAGTTGGGGATCAAAAGGAAGGTCGGACGGAAGGATTTGTTACCTAACATTAAATTAATTTTACTAACAATTAATAAAAATTAATTATAAATAAATAAATAAAATAATAAACTAAAAATGTAAACTATAATAAAAAAAAAATAAAAAATAAAAAAAAAGTCACCAGGTTCTACCTATTCACATTCAGACCCGGTGGCCTATGCGCTCCTAGGATCCATTGGTGTGCTTGCTCGGAAATTCGCACTTCCACGTCACTGGAGTCCTCAGACAGAGCCTTTAATACCTTCACTGTGTAGCATGTTGCCAAATCGTTCATATCATGAGACGCTGCATGCATACTGACAGGCTCATCCAATCCTCGATTAGTTGCTGAACGGTGACCATTCATCCGAATGTTGAGTGCAGTTGTAATGGAGCCAAGATCCCTAGCTCTCCATGTACCACTAATTAACAACTGCTTCCATACAACTTCCATGCAAGTACAGCGTCAACCGTAATACTAATGTCCGCCACCCACCGCCGGAGACATCGAGCGCGCCAACGGCCTAGAACCTTCCACCGCCGAAAAGCAAGATGGCCGAGGGCATATAAGGGCCTGCCCCCTCCCTCGTGCCTCAGTCTGTCAGCCACGCGTCTCGATTGTAGTCGAACCCAACTAGCAGTACTCATCCCCTCTAACTCTGTGTCGGTGAACGAACTGAGAACCCGTGAGTGAGTGTATCTTCGGAACATTTCACCAATAGCCGTTCTACTGAATTCCGCCAGTCGGATTTCTTGTGTTTTTCTCCCGAGTAGCCAAGGCGCGGGACACAAGAATCTGCCGCCCATCTCCATATCGCCGCAAGAACCGGTACGCCGTTCGACCCCCGGACCGAGGCAAGTTTGCCCCGATCCCAGGCATCCCCCACAAGCATTACGCAGAAGAGGCCCTGGACGCAATACACCTGCTACGGAGATTCGCATCTGGATCCAAGCTCGGCAAAAGGGTGAGCACCATTCCCTCAACCACGTAAGCGCTTTCTCTCAATAAAATCTGGCAAAAATCCCCCTTATAAACATAACGCCCCTGTAAAAGTAAATAGAGAAGAGAATAAGAAATTGTGAAAGAAAGTTGTATCAGTAAAGTAAATTGTAAAACAAAGTAACGTTGTAATTGTGGAAGTCTGGAAAAGAAGTTGTATTTCAGTCAGTAAAGAAATAAGTATAATTATAAACAAACGTAATAACATAAGTCGTGAATGTATAATTTTGCAAAGTCAAATTCCTAAGTCATAATCTTTTTAGTCAAGACGCTAAGTAATTGCGAGTTTCGTGCAACGTCTCCTAAAGACAAGTGTGAATTTTATTGAAGTATATTTTTGAATACAATATATTTTCTTGCCGTGGTTCCTTCTGAATCCACGAAAATCCGCTTCACGGTAACAAAACTTATACGATTTTTATGAATAAAAATCCTACGTGTTTTCTTGCAAATTGTGTTCTTCATTTCAGAAGGTAAAACCTTTCCAACTCAAACGGACTCGGGTATTTTGCAATTAGTAATCTTTGGGTATTTCCTGAGGTCAACACTCGACCCAGGTGGTGGCAGCAACCCTAGGCATCCCTCAGGTAGAACCTTTTTATCCTCTGAGCCTTTTGGTCCAAGATAACCCTCTACCTGGAGATCCCTAGCCTCACTTAAATAAAGTTTTCAACCATTTATTTGAAGGTATTAGGATAACGCATAAAAGTAACAACAAGTCTCAGTAACGTCTTTATTTCGCATCATATCATTTAGCAACAAATCAGTGTTCCTTTTACGCATGGTCACACGCAACTACCATAGTTAGTAAAGTCATCTTCATCTTCAGCAGTCTACGCACGATAGTAAACGCTGGTAAGTACTATATCCTAAATAAACCTTTTGGAAAACTTTAATTTTAACAATTGTAAATTCAAATCAGATCTTGTTAAGTCAAGATAACGTAAATTGCCCAAAAGAAACTAACAAATTACAATTGGTGACCAGCGGTAGGATCAACGAAAATTACGATTTTCAGAACCCACAAACAAAAGCAAATACCAGTCCTTGAGTTCGAGAGGTGGTTGAGCCACTGAAATTTGGAGCTTTAAAATAAGAAATACCAGTAATTTTTGCATATGTTTCGAATTTTATTTTAAAAATACTTGTCACACTCTTAGTACACAACACGTATTTTGTACAAACAAAAGATTCAGCCGGAAAGTGAGAGGAGTGCAGAGAGTTCAGTTTGGTACGCAATTCGTACTCTGTATTGTGCATGTTATCAACCATTACCACTCCACACTCCGCCGATTTCGTTTCTGACAAGCATTCCGTTCGTACTAATAGACAGTTCGACCCGATTTCGAACTACAACCATACTCTTGTTCGGACCAAACCGTAGTCCGACCCGATCCTAGACTGTAACCGTACTTCATACGAACCAGATTCGCAGTTCGAACCAAGATAGTACGCGGACCGGAACCATACCATACCAGTTTACAGATCGAACCGCTTCACGGTCCGAACCAAGCCATTATTCGTACCGAATCGAACTTCGTACCGATTCGTGATCCGAACCATTAGTTTTTTTAACCAGCATAACGAACGAACCGCTTCACGGTTCGAACTAAATTCACAACTCAAATAGGTACGTAGGACGAACCGCGTCACGGTTCGAACCTCCATAATTAAATCATTAAAATACGTTGAATAATCTCAATTAAATTGAAATACTAAATTTTTGTTAAAGTTTTAAATAATACCGATAGTAATAGCACATTCTTATCCCCATTTTTAATACCATTAGGAAAGTTTTCTTTTGGGTAAGAAATATTGGATCAGATTCGCCTAACCCCTCGACCACCGATTCAGTGCCGCGGGAAGTGAAGTGAAATATTTTCTGATATTTCCCGTACTTTTCTTTTTCGTTCTTTTTATTGTGACTATTATCAAACCACGACATCATGGACGCCGGAAAAGGTGATAATGAAGCAACCACAGACTTGGTCGATGCCATGACGGAGGCCATGACTAGGATGGGAGAATTCTTCCGAACCGCACAAGCCCCAGCTCAAGGTCAGGCACAACAACCCCGAGACCTTCCACGATCCTTGTTCCTGGAAATAGAACACTGGAATCCGGACGACCCCGATTCCATTTCGGCCGCCTCGTTCTTTGCCGAGGTAGAACAAGCCACCCACGACTTGGATCAGGAGCAGAAACTCCGATTTCTCCGTACTCGACTCCGGGGAGGAGCCAAGCGATTCCTTCAGGAAGATCTGGGAGCCCGTCCGTACGATAACCTCCGCGACGCAATCCTCCAGTGGTACGAGAGCGAAGACCCTGAGAAGGCCATGATACGCCTATGGACAACCAAGAGACAACCTGAGGAGAGTATACGACGATTCGCGGAAAAGCTCATCGCCGCCGCGAAGACCGCCGTCCGCAGCGAGATAGCCCTCACCGCCGCACAGAGAAACGAGTGGGTTAAAACAAAGACTCTTCGAGCTTTCATACGAGGGGTCAACAAGGAGATCAGTCCTTTCCTCCAGAGTAACCCACCTGACACCTTGGAAGAAGCGGTGAAGCGCGCAGAAGATCTCGAAGACACCACTCAGAGTGAAAAAGTCGCAGACTTCAAATGGGACATAGCCGGAGTCCTCAACAAAGATACCTTGAAATGCTACACCTGCGGGGAAGTTGGACATTTCGCCGGGAAATGTCCTCAGAAAGGAGCACCGCAAGGACACAATCGAATTCCGATGACGACGCCACTTCATACCGATCAAAGCAGACCTGGCTGGAAGCAACCATCGCCAAACCCCAAATACCCATGTCTATACTGTGGCGACTACAGTCATTTTCCTGTGAATTGCCCGCACGGCATACAGAGTGCTATTTTCTGCGATTTTTGCGGAGCTCGAGAGCACCTGGAAAGTGAGTGCCTGCGGAAAAAGAAAATGCTGCCAGTGTCGCAACCGCGAGTAAGTACTACAAGTTCCGCGGCCGCCATAGTAACACATCCACCCGAAGACATCCCGGAAGAAGAAATCCGAGGGGACGAGATAGTAGCCTTCCAAGCCACCATAAATTGCACCACACGCCCGATGATCCGGATGAAAATCGGTTTAGGAAACTACAACCGCGACGTGATCCTGGATACGGGTGCCGCCGTTTCCGCATTGTCACATCCAGTACCTGGCGTCCCCGTCAAACCCACATCTACTGAGCTCTGGGGAGCAGATGGTCAGAAGTTACCCCTGTTGGGAACGCAGGAACTACCCGTACGCATCGGCGACAAGAGAACTTCACATCGGTTCTACGTTTTCAAGAGACCGGACTCACATCTGGACTTGATGGGCCTAGACTTGCTAGGAAAATTCCCCATCGAAATACGTACCGACACCGGACTTGTCACGATGACGAACAGCGAGACGGGCGGACAGTTGATCCTTGGCGCCGTTTGGGAAAGTTCCAAAATGTTGAAGCACCTGCGCCAACTAAAAGTGAAATCCAGGAAGGTTGAACCTCCCCGATCTTCACTCCCTGCGAGTCAAAATGCAAAAAGACGACCTTCAACCAATCCGAATCCCCAGCTGTACGATCCACGTGAACCAGCACCAAAGAAATCCCGACCAACTCCCGTGAAAGCTACGGCGGTAGGAGCAGTAGTACCCGAGAAGCTGCAGAATCTGGAGGAACTCCCCATAGAGGTTTGGGACGATCAGCCTTCCCGTGAGGATACAACCATGCGGATCCATCAGCAACTAAGCCATCTAGTCGGTGACGATCGAAGAAAGATCGAGGATTGTCTTCTGCAAAACATCCATCTCTTCGACAAACCTGGAAGAGAGGGTTGCAATATGGACGTGTTACACGAGAGCGGGACGGGAGAGGCTGAACCGACCGGCCGGAAGCCCTATCCGGTACCTCACGCTATGAGAGAGCTCGAGGTAAGCCAACCAGTGTACCCTCGCCGAATGGTTCCCCCGACCAACGCCACACGAAAGTTTTGGAATCCCGGGATAGGACCCCTCACCATCGTACGACGACTCACTGACGTGAACTACGAAGTCAAAGACATAATGGGAAAAACGACGAGGTACCATCTCAGCCGTCTGAAACCAGCCTTCATTGAGAGAGTACCGGACGAAGCCATCACTCGGGAGGAGCCGCACTCGCGCGAGGCCCCCGTACCAGCTACGCCGCCCGGAACTTCTCAACCAAATTTGGAACCCTGGTTCGAGTATGACGACGAAGATGAGCCGCAGCTCATCGAGACTACCTGCGTTACCCCAGACGTAGAACGCTTGCAACAGGAACCCGCACCACCGCAGGAAGGACCCGCCATTGAGAACGCATTGCCCACTCCAACCGTCGGTAGCAGAGCAACTCCGTATGATCTACGACCTCGAAAGACCGTTGATTATAAACGGTTGCACACCGGAAAAGTTGCAGTGGTAGATATAGGTCCGGAGGAGGAAGCAGGATAACCTGTAACAGAAATGTCAAAGTTAACGTTATATATAAAAAAAAAAAAAAAAAAAAAAAAAAACATGCAGGGTTATTATTCAAATTTTATGTTCTAATTTATGTCACATGTAAAAATAGAAAAGATCTTGCCATACTTACGTAGCAACCTTGTTTTCTTCATCTACCCAAAGCCTGAATCCAAACGTCGACGGGAGGGTTGAGGCAGTCGATCCATCCAATAGGGTAAAGGGGGAGGGTAACTAAGAACGGTTAGGTCCCTGAATACCTAGGAACGTATCGGTAATGCCGCGTACGTGTACGAATAGGCGGAGGTGTGGAGCGAGAGAAAATGGGAGATCGAGTAGTAAGTAAGACGGCTGGGTTCTTTTGTTTCAGGAGGATGGCGTTCCCAAGACCCCGTATTGATCCAATGCCAGATATAGAGGTAGGAAGCCAGGGATGGATAGAGCGCACCATCAGGTGCTTGGCGCAGTTACAATCATGGTTGGTAGAGTTTGGGAGTATGCCAGATCAAAGGAAGGAGATCATGAAATGCATTGCGGGCCTGTCCGAAAACCTCAGCAAGGCGACCAGTTCCAATGTCGCGAATATTGTGCCAGCAGGAACCCCCAATCCAGTGGAAGAGCTTAGGTGTGAACTGCGAGGGTTGGAACAGCGAGTAATGGCAATCCAGAGTAGCAATGAGCTGGACCTATCCATCACGTCTTTGGAGAACGCGTGGGAGTCGGTTGCTGGAGAAGCGCCCGAATCGACACCCAAACGCCGCGATCGTCCACCGTCCTCATCGTCATCTTCATCCTCGGACACGGAAGACGAGGACCAGTCCAAAGATAAAACCAAGGGCAAGAAGAAGGACAAGGCCAAGCAGCCAAAGGCCAAGCGAGCGGAAGTGGAAGAACCTTCGCCAGCATTCTACCCAGTTACGCCAGCTCACACCGAGGATCCAGCTGAAGCCTCTACATCCAGCGCCGCTCCATGTCCAGTGTGTAACCAGATTCCGAAAGAGTTCCTGAAGTTTAGATGCTCCAGCTGTAAAAGCTTCTGGAACCGCCTCGTAGCCTCCTGCCAGAAATACGCCACCGAGCACCCTTCGTTCCCGCAGCCATGTCTCCGCAAGGAACATGAGGAGACGCGTCCACCGAAGTGCCCTGGTTGTCGGCGATGGCGCTACGAGACGGCCCTGCTCAAGGTTTCACCTGGAATCAAGCTGCCCATCCCCTCGGTTACTGGACAAGACAAGTAGCCGATGAGGGCATCGGCCTAGAGAGGAGGGAGGGATGTAATGGAGCCAAGATCCCTAGCTCTCCATGTACCACTAATTAACAACTGCTTCCATACAACTTCCATGCAAGTACAGCGTCAACCGTAATACTAATGTCCGCCACCCACCGCCGGAGACATCGAGCGCGCCAACGGCCTAGAACCTTCCACCGCCGAAAAGCAAGATGGCCGAGGGCATATAAGGGCCTGCCCCCTCCCTCGTGCCTCAGTCTGTCAGCCACGCGTCTCGATTGTAGTCGAACCCAACTAGCAGTACTCATCCCCTCTAACTCTGTGTCGGTGAACGAACTGAGAACCCGTGAGTGAGTGTATCTTCGGAACATTTCACCAATAGCCGTTCTACTGAATTCCGCCAGTCGGATTTCTTGTGTTTTTCTCCCGAGTAGCCAAGGCGCGGGACACAAGAATCTGCCGCCCATCTCCATATCGCCGCAAGAACCGGTACGCCATTCGACCCCCGGACCGAGGCAAGTTTGCCCCGATCCCAGGCATCCCCCACAAGCATTACGCAGAAGAGGCCCTGGACGCAATACACCTGCTACGGAGATTCGCATCTGGATCCAAGCTCGGCAAAAGGGTGAGCACCATTCCCTCAACCACGTAAGCGCTTTCTCTCAATAAAATCTGGCAAAAATCCCCCTTATAAACATAACGCCCCTGTAAAAGTAAATAGAGAAGAGAATAAGAAATTGTGAAAGAAAGTTGTATCAGTAAAGTAAATTGTAAAACAAAGTAACGTTGTAATTGTGGAAGTCTGGAAAAGAAGTTGTATTTCAGTCAGTAAAGAAATAAGTATAATTATAAACAAACGTAATAACATAAGTCGTGAATGTATAATTTTGCAAAGTCAAATTCCTAAGTCATAATCTTTTTAGTCAAGACGCTAAGTAATTGCGAGTTTCGTGCAACGTCTCCTAAAGACAAGTGTGAATTTTATTGAAGTATATTTTTGAATACAATATATTTTCTTGCCGTGGTTCCTTCTGAATCCACGAAAATCCGCTTCACGGTAACAAAACTTATACGATTTTTATGAATAAAAATCCTACGTGTTTTCTTGCAAATTGTGTTCTTCATTTCAGAAGGTAAAACCTTTCCAACTCAAACGGACTCGGGTATTTTGCAATTAGTAATCTTTGGGTATTTCCTGAGGTCAACACTCGACCCAGGTGGTGGCAGCAACCCTAGGCATCCCTCAGGTAGAACCTTTTTATCCTCTGAGCCTTTTGGTCCAAGATAACCCTCTACCTGGAGATCCCTAGCCTCACTTAAATAAAGTTTTCAACCATTTATTTGAAGGTATTAGGATAACGCATAAAAGTAACAACAAGTCTCAGTAACGTCTTTATTTCGCATCATATCATTTAGCAACAAATCAGTGTTCCTTTTACGCATGGTCACACGCAACTACCATAGTTAGTAAAGTCATCTTCATCTTCAGCAGTCTACGCACGATAGTAAACGCTGGTAAGTACTATATCCTAAATAAACCTTTTGGAAAACTTTAATTTTAACAATTGTAAATTCAAATCAGATCTTGTTAAGTCAAGATAACGTAAATTGCCCAAAAGAAACTAACAAATTACACAGTGATGGTCTTACCAACGTAGAAACTCGGACAATGCCTGCACTCCAAGAGATATACAACATTACGGGATTGACACGTTGTACGAGAGCCCTTACATTGATATATGAACGGTGTGTTGACTGATGAGAAAACTGGATCGGAATTGACCATGGCACACAGCTTGCACCGTGGCCGGTGACAAGGCTCGAGTCTCGCCTGTTCCCAAGTCCTCCCATTCCTCGGAAAAACTTTATGAGATAATTTATTCTCCAGATTATAAGAGCCTCGAAAGGACAGAGTGGAAAATTTCTCTGGTCAGTTGGTTTGACATCAATACATTGTGGAGCTCCCGCAATATACCAGCAACGCTGAAAACTCCCGGGAAGTAATCCGTGACTAGGAATGGTGCCTGCCTTTCAGCTCTATGTTCAGGTTGATACCGCACACTTGAAGGTATTATTCTATCCTCCAGCAAAGAACCAGGGTATCCTCTGTCCTTCAACCTTGCTCTTAGAGAAGCAAGATATGCATCCAAGCCGTCAGTATCACTACAAATCTTGTGACCACGTATAGAGAGAGATCGAGGTATGGAGCGTTTCACATGTGGGGGGTGGCAACTAGTGTAATGGAGATAGAGCTGAGCGTTGGAATCCTTTACATGAACAGCAGTCTTGAATCTGTTACCAGTGAGCGTCACATCAACATCCAAAAAAGTCACCCTCGACCCCGAGGCCGAATGAGTAAAAGTCACTGAGTATAATGAATTTAATTCATTGACGAAATCACTCAAGGCTTCCAGACCATGCTGTCATATGATGAAAATGTCATCAATGAATCTGACCCATAAAAATGGGGTGAGTGGAACTCTCGCTAGAAAATCTTGTTCAAGGTACGCCATATATAAGTTAGCGTAAGATGGGGCCACTTTGGTGCCCATTGCCGTACCTTTCACCTGCAAAAAGTGGGACTCATTGAATGAAAAACAATTCATTGTTAGCACAAACCGTGCTAAGTGACATAAAAAATCGGTCGAAGGTGCATGAGGCAAGGGTCGCTTATTCAAGAAGACGTATACGTAATAATAATAAAATAAAAATAATAATAAAAAATTAAATAATAAGTAATAAAATATAATAGAAGACATAATATTTAAATATACATAATACGTATATTCGTTCCAAGAGCCAATACGCTGTTCAATTTTTTTCAAAGTGTTAATAATAATATCTACTTATATTATAACAACTAGTTACAAAATGTATTGGTTACATGTAATTATCAAGTAATTCAAGGTGTGCCTTTGAGAATTTGAAATAGTAGTGTTGGGTAGAATTCTCTTCCTCACTTGTTTTTGAGAAAACAAAGATTACCTGTAGAAAGGTTTTATTCTGCATAAAACACGAAGAAAGAATGAAATTAGGAAATTGGGTTTCTACAAACAAACGCTGTGAACATGTATCCATTCAACGACACCAGCCATTGATTACAATAATATTACATTCACCCTCTCCTCAGAACTTCACGTAATCCTGGAGGTAGGATGGAGGTTTTCGTGCCCTTGAACTCCTCCTTGGTGATTCACTAAGGGGTAGGTTTTCAGGCGGTGATCTATCAGAAATTTCTTGAGGCTCCACCTGGACGATTTCAGGATCCGTTACTGGTTCTGCAGTTGGAGGCATCGAGGTTGGTTGTTCAATTTCTCTGTCCTCATCGTTAGTATTGGGGGCTAGGTTGTCCAAGTCTAAGTCACCTTCAGATAAAATTCTTGATCCTTCTCCTGATGGAGCTAGATGTCTTGTTGAGACAGTGGTCTCTCTGCCATCAGAATAGCGAATCAGTGCATAGTCATGATTTCCATCAACCAGAGTCACTTCTTCAACCAACGGTTCAAATTTTGATTGCCTGTTAAATTTTCTGAGCAATACTGTTCCAGGTCTAAGAAGCCACGACGGTGTTGACAATCCATTTCCAGATCTCCTAGGGTGACTAAACATTCGTTCGTGGGGTGTGACATTTATACTAGTACACAAGAGTGACCGGATAGCGTGTAGTGCTTCCTGGAGCACTGTTTCCCACTGAGTTACTTTTAGCCCTTTTTCTTTGAGTGCAAGTTCAATCGTCCTCCAAATAGTCCCATTATATTTTTCCACTTGTCCATTTCCTTGAGGATTCTTTGCAGTGGTACGGCTAGTTGCCACCCCACTAGTAGCGAGAAAATTCTTAAGTTCTTGAGACATAAATGAAGAACCTCGACCCGAATGTATATAGGAGGGGGCTCCGAAAATACAGAAAAGTGAATTGAAACAATTTATGACAGTGGCAGCACTCGTATCTTGGCATGCAAATGCAAAGGGAAATCTGGAATACTCGTCAATTACTGTGAGGAGATATCGGTTCCTTGATTGCGTAGGTAGTGGTCCTTTGAAGTCCACGTTAAGTCTCTCGAAAGGTATTGTGGCTTTTATAAGTTTACCTTGATGTCGGAAAAATCGAGGTTTCAGTTCAGAACATATTTTACATGATGCCACTACTTGCCTAACATCTTCCATCGAATAGGGCAAATTTTTACTCCGCACCCAATGATGTAGTCTACTGACACCTGGATGACACAGAGATTGATGAAGAGCTTTGAGGTTTTCTAGTCCCGAAGAAATAGAGTTGACCCTGGATAAAGCATCAGCAGCTAAGTTGTCTTTCCCAGGGCGGTACAAAATATCATAGGAATAGCAAGACAAGTCAAGACGCCACCGAGTGATTTTTTCGTTCTTGATTTTTCCTGTGTGTTTCGTATCGAACATGAACGAAACTGATCGTTGATCAGTTATGAGTTGAAAATGGCGACCTAAGAGAAAATGACGCCAGTAACGAATAGCTTCGACGATTGCGTAGGCTTCCTTTTCCACAGACGAATGATGAATTTCAGAGCTGGATAGTGTGCGTGAAAAGAAAGCTACAGGTCTTCCAGCTTGTGATAAGGTAGCTGCTATAGTCTTGTCTGATGCATCCGTTTCTACGCAGAAAGGAGAATCCCCATCTATACAAGTCAACGACGCATGCATTATGGCCTCTTTCATTTTGTTAAAAGATTGTAGGGCTTGCTGTGACAGAGGGAAAGAACTGTCCATGAGTGGTCTGACCCTTTGAGAAAAATTTTTGATGAAGCCAGAGTAATGTGAAAACATTCCCAAAACTCGTCTAAGAGATGAAGTGTCATTTGGTGGTGGTAGTTCTTGCAGAGGCTTCAGCCGTGCTGGGTCTGGACGAAGAGTACCATTGCAGATGGTGTGTCCGAGGAGATTAATAGTTCTCATAGAGAAGGAACTTTTTTCGTTGTTGATTGTTAAATTATATTTATTAGCTGCTTTTAAGAACCTTTCTAAATTCAAATCATGCTCTACTTGATTTTTCCCACAAATGGTCACATCATCTAATTATGCAAAAGTGTCCTTGAGTCCTTCAGCACGTATAACTCCATCAATCACTCTTTGGAAAGCCGCAACTCCGTTAGTTACTCCAAAAGGAATACGATTGAATTGGTAGAGTTCGCCACCAGCCTCAAAGGCTGTGTATGGACGGTCTTTTTCGAGTATTTGAATTTGATGGTACGCACTGCGAAGATCAATTGTGCTAAATACCTCATATTTAGCCACCTCGTTTACAATATAATCAATTCTTGGTAATGGGTAGGCGTCAAGATGTGTGTATCTGTTTATTGTACGAGAATAATCAATGACCATTCGTCTCTTGTGGAATCCGTTTACGACGTGAACTTGAGCTCGCCATGGAGAAATACTCTTTTCTATTATCCCTTCGTTTAGGAGCTTCATTACTTCAGTTTCAATAAATTTCGAATCACTATCTGTATGCCTTCTAGATTTAACTGCTATTGGTTTACAATCAGGTGTCAAGTGATCGAACAGTCTTGCTGGTTCTACTTTGGCTGTTTGGAAAACACAAACTTGCAATGGTGCTTTTGGGCCACCAAAATCAAATTGTACGCTGGAGTGTTGCTGCATAACATCCCGACCTATTATTATGTCTGCGCATAAGTCTGGAAGAATAGCAAGTGTAACATTTTGATAGTGATGACCTAGTATCTTCAGGTCTGTCTTGCATCTGCCCTGAATGGACACTCGATGACTCCTTGAAGCTAGTCCAACTTCCTCATTAATAGGACGAATCTTCAAACCAAGGCGAAGTGCTACGTACTTGTCAATTAGACTAATATCGCTTCCCGAATCTAACATACCCGTAACATTGTGACCAACCAGTTCTACCTTAGTTTTTACCTTCGATGCTGGAAGTTTGCTTTCATCTTCAGAGACAGAGCAAGATTGAATAGTTGCCATTACTGCAGCTGACTTGGTTAGATTGTTTGATTTAGGTTTGATGGATCGACAAACCTCGGCGTAATGACCTATTTTGGCACAATTCCTGCACTTAGCGTCACGAGCAGGACATTTAGTGCGTAAATGTCTTTCTAACCCGCAGAAAAAACATTTACCCTTGCGAGTAGCACATACATTGTGCTCGGAATTTGCTGTTTCTCCAGACTCATTATCAGAGCCATGAACAGCATTGACTGTTGTTCTGGGGAAGGGATCATCATAGAGTTTTGATTGTACCTGGGCCAGTTCTAAAGATCGAGCTTTGGCATGTGCATCACTAAGGGAAAGCGTTAGACAGTTCTCCAAGAGCCTTTGACGTATATCAGGATTCAACAATCCTCGAATGAATGCGTCCCTAATACAATCATCCCTATTTGCTTCCGCGGTCACTGCTTTGAATTGACAATCTCTGCTTAATAGTCTAAGTGATTCGAGGTAATGATCTACCGATTCACTCGTTTGTTGACGTCTAGAAAGTAATTTATGGCGTGCGAAAACTTCATTAACAGGTTTAATGAAAACCGATTTTAAGATTGAAATAGCGTCATTGTATGATTCGGCATATGCTATATATTCAAATACCTCTGGAGAGACGTAGTTAATGAGCAGGCGCAACTTATCCTCTTCATTGGCATCGGTACTTCGAATAAAGTTCTGGAAGCGATGTATCCAGTGGTTCCAGTGAGTTGAGGCGGAGGCTGAGTCAGGGTTCAAGTCAAGTACTGAAGGTCGGAGAAGTCTGTCCATTGAATGCAACGTTTCGTTTTATGCAGAATAAATTGATGTGTTTGAGAAAACAAAGATTACCTGTAGAAAGGTTTTATTCTGCATAAAACACGAAGAAAGAATGAAATTAGGAAATTGGGTTTCTACAAACAAACGCTGTGAACATGTATCCATTCAACGACACCAGCCATTGATTACAATAATATTACAAGGCGGCTAGTTTGTTTCATCCTACCAGAGTCGGGATTATTGATTCAGATATCGGATTCTATAGGTGAGCAGCATGCAACATGCAACACATTGGATATAGGAAATCAAATCCTCTTCTACCTCCTAATATGTGGATACAGATTAACCAACCCTTTCTCCAACAACCATAAATCGAAGATGCCACTGAATTATGCCTGGTACATGGCCTCGAAACTGATGACCAGGACATAACAGATTCAACTTCTTGATAACAAATTGTACCCCCAAAACAGCAATTTCTCACGATGTAGTTGCCCGATTTTTCGTAAATTCACTGGGTAATTCAGGTCCGAGTCCAAAAACAATGCACTCCCTTCACGATCCTATCAGTCAGAGCTACAATACATACCTATTTGTGCAAAAGTAAAAAATCATAACATAATCGCGATTGACTTTTCAATTGTCTCAATTGTGTTGCTGTTGTGAAAAAAAAAAAGATCAACATGATTGTCAAAGTTCCGTTTTATGATCAAGCATTTTTACTTTTTAATTCAATAAATTCCGTGTGATTTTGCTCACGCTCTGCTTTTCCCTCGTTAGACCCAGAAACGGCAAAGAAGAGGTTAAAATCTACAACTACGTCTCCTGTAAGGATAATCCTCTGAAGTGGGCTGAATTCAAGCGTCTCATCGAAATCCACGGTAAAGACGTACCTCCCATGAAGGCTGTTTGGTGCTACTTCCTAACAATACACAAGGTAAGTACCTACTTAAATATTTCCTTTGCTCCACTTATATATTCATACTCCTTAGAGTTCGCCTATCAAATTCAACGATTTCCAAATCCACAAATAATGAGGGAAAGGAAAGACTTGCTCAGAAAAACCTGTAATATGGTTGTATGTACGCTGATACAAGGAAAACTGATGGTCTAAAACTGGTAGCTACCTACTTTTTAGGCGAAAAGGAAGTGGAGAAAAGTAGATCCAGTAGACAGTGATCCAAATTATTGTTTACCCCTTAAGAAACTGCCTACCGCGATATAGAGAAAGGTGATCGAGGACTTCACAATCTCACAGAATTGGTAATTTTAGTGGTACATCTTGATAATAGGTAGGTAATGTTTAACGAGGTTATGTTCTTGGGTTGTGGGTCGTACTGAAATTCGTGACATTCGACATGAAACATTGTTATATAACATTTCCAAGTCAAATTTATTGTTTTCCAAACCAAAGTGATCTTTTTCCAAATCAAATTTATCGTTTTCCAAGTCAAATTTATCGTTTTCCAAGTCAAATTTATCGTTTTCCAAGTCAAATTTATCGTTTTCCAAGTCAAATTTATCGTTTTCCAAACCAAATTAATATTTTTCCAAGTCAAATTTATCGTTTTCCAAGTCAAATTTATCGTTTTCCAAGTCAAATTAATCTTTTTCCAAGTCAAATTTATCGTTTTCCAAGTCAAATTAATCGTTTTCCAAGTCAAATTTATCGTTTTCCAAGTCAAATTAATCGTTTCCCAAGTCAAATTTATCGTTTTCCAAGTCAAATTTATCGTTTTCCAAGTCAAATTAATCTTTTTCCAAGTCAAATTAATCGTTTTCCAAGTCAAATTTATCGTTTTCCAAGTCAAATTTATCGTTTTCTAAACCAAATTAATCTTTTTCCAAGTCAAATTTATCGTTTTCCAAACCAAATTAATCTTTTTCCAAGTCAAATTTATCGTTTTCCAAGTCAAATTAATCGTTTTCCAAGTCAAATTTATCGTTTTCCAAGTCAAATTAATCGTTTCCCAAGTCAAATTTATCGTTTTCCAAGTCAAATTTATCGTTTTCCAAGTCAAATTAATCGTTTTCCAAGTCAAATTAATCGTTTTCCAAGTCAAATTTATCGTTTTCCAAGTCAAATTTATCGTTTTCCAAGTCAAATTAATCTTTTTCCAAGTCAAATTTATCGTTTTCCAAACCAAATTAATCTTTTTCCAAACCAAATTAATCTCTTTCCAAACCAAATTAATCTCTTTCCAAACCAAATTAATCCTTTTCCAAACCAAATTAATCTCTTTCCAAACCAAATTTATCCTTTTCCAAACCAAATTAATCTCTTTCCAAACCAAATTAAACTTTTTCCGAATCAAATGAATCCTTTCGCGAAAATTAGCCCATTGAAAAATTTTGCGCATTTCAGGCGTTGTGAAAAAAGGTGAGGAGTTTTTAGCTGTAGAATGTGAAGAATTTACGATTCTTCTGTCCGATATCTCCAGAGGCTAATGAGTATTCCTTCCTAAACGGAAACATTTTTTAAAAAGTCCATTCATGCAGCACGAATTAATAAGCAAATTTTCAAAGATATCTTTTTTTACAGTCTTTAGGGATCGTTAAAGAATGTTTCAAAACGGATTTCAGTGAAGAAAAGTTTCGAAAAAGTCCATTCTAACAATTATGAGGCCTTCGCAACAGCTTCAATTGCTTGTTATGTTGTGGGAAAGAATTAATTGTGATTTAGAAAAAGTTTAATTTGATTTGGAAAAAGATTAAGGGGGTCTCAGTCGGTCGCCGTTCGTTCCTCGTTCCGGGTCAGTATTTCACGAAATTGAAGGCGCAAAAACTTTAACTTTAAAGGCTTTCAGAAATTCATTAGTGCGCGGCCCTAGGGGAAAAAAACTGAAATATTGCCGCTGGAATCATCAAAATCGAACAATAATTGCCAGAGAAATATGGAAAAACCTTTTATTTAGTAGTTTTTCCCATTTTTCTTTGGCAATTATAGTTCCATTTTGATGATATTTCAGTTTTTTAATTCCCTTGGGCCGTGCACTAATGAATTTCTAAAATCCTTTAAAATTCCAAATTTAGTTACAACTTTTTACGTTTTGCGCCTTCAATAATTGAAGCGAAATTATTTCGCTAAATAATAAAAACGAACGGCGACCGACTGAGACCCCCTTATTAATTTGGTTTGGAAAAGGATTAATTCGACTTGGAAATTTAATTTGGAAATGCTGTTTACGTGATACCGATAAACTGACAAAAATGACAAACAAATGACAAACTGAGCTGCTCAGCGATCAGCTGGAAGACCTAAATTTGCTCCTGGTGTGCCCTTTGACGATAAAATCCAAAGCAACCCAGTCTTGAGACTGCTGAGTTCAAAGGAAAACTGACCTGATTAGCTTGATTGTAGATTGTAGATGAATCCGCGGATCAGGGTGATGGGAGCCCAAAGCGCTGAAGCCTGGTGGCTTATTGTGCTATTCCGCGGATTCTGTTCCTTGTCAAAGAGTCCTAGCCCTTTGGTAAGGGCCAGTAGCGGTTTGGCTAGGTTTGTGCTGGGAAAAGCCTCCATGGGTGTAGGTGACCCGAGGAGGTGAAATCTGCGATTTGATAGCGCTTCGCAATCGAATATTATGTGGGAGGCTTTTTCTTCGGCCTCTCCACACAGCCTGCAGAGGGTTGTATTCTGATTTACCCCAATGCGGTTGAGATGGAATCGGAGTGGAGTAAAGCCCGTTACCAGGCCAACCACTATCCTGACTTCCTTGCGGCTTAGCCGCAGCAGCTCTTCTGTGGCGCTGGGGTTGGGTTTGGCCACCATGCGCTTACTTAGAGCGTGTCCTCTAAGGTTTGACCATCTACTAGTGGTTTCATTAGTGACCCACCGGTTTATGGTCGCCCTAAAGGAGGATTTGGAAATGCCGATGGCTGGCTCTGGACCAATAAATGGGGTTAGTGAGCCCCTTCTAGCCAGCGCATCTGCTTTCTCATTTCCCATTACTCCGCTATGTCCTGCCACCCACTCCAGAGAAACCCTTTGAGTTAATGGAGGAAGCGGCTAAAGCCTTGATCGCAGCCTGGCTGTCCGAAAGAATGCGGATGTGTACACCACGGTGTCCTCTCCGTAGACTTTCCCCAGCGCAGATCCTAATTGCAAGTACTTCAGCCTGAAATACTGAGGCATACTCTCCTAGAGGAGCTGAGTGGCTCCATCTGGGATTAGCCCCGTAAATTCCAATTCCTGTACCATTCCCCATTTTGGATCCATCGGTATACCAGAATAGGTCGTTGGGACAGCATTGGGAAATTTGCCGCCCCTCCGATCTTATAATTGATCTGAAGGGGTGTTTCTCGGCAAAAGTCCTAGGCATAATGTCCCCCACCATGTCGAGCATGGGGTTGCACAAAAGGCCCAGGATTTTGGAGTGGCCCTGGAAGTGTAACTCCCTCCACGTTCCATTCCATTTCTGCCTCAGGGCTGCCATAGCGGCCTCCCCTATTATGAAGATATCAATGGGGGGAAGCCCCAGGAGAATCTCCATAGCGGCAGTTGGGGTGCTGTGCATTGCGCCTGTTATGGTTAGGCAGGCCAGCCGTTGAACACTGGTAAGAGTGGAGGAAGCTCCTACCTGACAAGCTTTTGGCCACCACACCACACAGCAATACACCAGGATGGGTCTTACCACCGCAATATAGATCCAACGGACCATACTTGGTTTCAGTCCCCAGGTTTTCCCACATGAGCGTTTGGCCCTCATGAGAGCTGATTAGCTTGAAGTACCTACTACCATTTTTACACCACCGGCTTTACGGCTTTGTTATTCCATGAGAAAGATACTACACTGCCCAACCAAATTGGCCTTTTTTTTTAATTTACCGGAAGCTAGATCCTTCGCGAACTTGTCTAAAAAATTCAATTTGGCGTGTTTCAGGTGTGGATTACCCATTTCATCTGCATATTGCTCTTCCACTACTTGCCTGCTCTCATCATGGACTCCATCACGTGGATCACGCGATCGAATAATCCCAAGTAAGTCGTAATTATTTGTTTCCAAGTCTACCGGAGATGTGTAAAATAATATTCCCCCTAACATCTTTCTACTCGTATTTCACATTGGATTATTTTGCTTGCGTGTTCGACTGAATATTCAGGATCCGCAGTGTATTCAGTGTCCCTGTTTTTATGTCTGTATATTATGGGTCACCGGAAATCCTTGTAAACGTGAAAACTACACGAACTTACAGTCCAGTTTGGTTGAAATCTCCTGGAACTGCGTGAGTTTTTCCTTGATGTTGATGAACCAAGGCGCACCCCCATTCTGTTGGTTTAGACTCTTTAGCCTGATTTCTGAACGTTTCTGAAAAAAGTTCTTCCAACAGGAGGGTGAAAAAATCCACATCTACTGTCTACTGTTCCCTATCTCTGATGACTATAAACTCTCAACCAAAACACCTAGGGAGGTCCTTCCACTGCGGAGCTCGTTTTGAAATGAGAAGGTTAAGGTAGAGGTTTCTTTAGTGTGAGGTTTCCAATCTTGACCGCTCGCGACCTCACTCCTCAAAGCGGTTGGGTTTGGGTCGACCGCGGTCGAGTTGCTGGAACAAACCTATTACTGGCTGTTTTTACTGGTGATTTAAATTTAGTTTTCACAAAATCACAAATTTTGAATAGGTATGCCAAAAACCTAAAATTTTGAAGATGCATCTGCCAAGAAGGGATGCGGTGCTTCTCATACTAGCCCGAACTAGCCACGGACAAATAAGCCGCTGTCGTCCTCTCATCCAACTTAGCGACTCCCCATACTGCTGTTTATGCTAGGATGAAGTTGAAGACATAAACCACAACGTGAAAAAATGTCCACTTTATGAAGAAGAAAGACTTCAATGGGGAATTTGCCTCACATTTTTTTTTTCGAATGAGGGTTTATTTTTATGGAATAAAACCATAGTGAGCTGCTCGAAAACGCATCCAAAAAATTTAGAGAATTTAAGGAAGATGGAAATTTTAAATGTGGTGGCAATGTGTAAGAGGCAGCCATGTTTGAAACGTAACGGATATTCTACCAATCTGACTTCAAAGGAGGTTCTGTGGCGCTTACCACAGAAGCGGAACATACACGAACTTTTAGCTTACAATTAGTGCGCACAAGAGTGCGCCGCGAACTGGCAGGAAGAACCCTGACACAAAAGTGACCAAAAGAAACAATATTACTCACTTTTTTACAATACGATTCTACCTACTAGTTTATCAAGCATTATTAGTCTTCATCTTCTCTTATTTAGTTTCAAGATTTGAATCACATTATTCGAGTAGCCATTTCACTGGATCGTTTTGTGTGGCGGTGCTAGAACTCTGTCTGTTGTCAGAGTTGTTTTCGCGTCGTTTTTTTTGACATTTTCATGTCTTTCATATGGCACATAAAAAAAAATCGTCACGAAATTTGTTGCTAACGAAATTTGCTAACGAAATTTGTCCCAAGTCGCCACAATGATGATTATGACCATCAGAAGTGAAGTTGTTAGGTACTTTACAGGTAGGTACTTTACAGTTAGGCAGGTACTTTACAGTTTGATATTACCAGATCAGCTGAGTCGAAAATTGAGCTCCCAGATCAGCAGAGCCAAAAATCGAGCTCCCAGATCAGCTGAGTCGAAAATCGAGCTCCCTGATCAGCTGAGTCGAAAATCGAGCTCCCAGATCAGCTGAGTCGAAAATAGAGCTCCCAGATCAGCTGAGTCGAAAATCGAGCTCCCAGATCAGCTGAGTCGAAAATCGAGCTCCCAGATGTCTCTTGAGGGGAGGGGGGGGGGCATGAAAATGTTTCAATGTGTTGCAGACTCGTATGCAAGCGTTTTCATTGTTTACAACATACCTTTGATCGGATAAGTGATTGATTTGGTTTACGTTTCAAGGTATGTAGAATCCAAAAACGCTGCAAATCATTGCTCAAAGGTTTATTATTTCGTATGACGTCAACAATATTCCTCGATTTTCGCGGTGTTTTGTAACAGAGGTTCACTTGTTTAGTCATTTTCTCCTACGGTAATTTTTTTCCCTTGGTTATTCCTAGTGTTAAACGTTATTCTAGGGCCCTATTATAGGATTTGACTTGAAATTCCAGAATCTAAAATTGAGGCAAATTCCCCATTCAGCCAACTGAAAGGAAGGAGGAATAATTTGCGGGTGGCCTCACATCATGACCTGAGAAAATTGGCCCACTTTATGGAAAATTCGGGCATATTACTTTGAGGAAATGAATTACAATGTTTTCTGAATTCAAGTGAAGAATTTATGTAATATATTTCATATCTATGTACAAACTGATTATATGTCACTTTTTTTATTGTAATGCAACCAATTAATAAATGAAATTCAAAATATTGAAAAATTCAATTTTTATTCACAGCATGTACCAGATTTACAAGAAGGTGGACAAATACGGAGAAGTTCTGGCATTCTTCGCGACCCGAGACTGGCAATTCACCAACCAGAACGTTCATGAGCTTCTCGAGCGAGTTCCCGAGAAAGATCGAGAAGAATTTACGTTCGACATCGGCAAGTTGGACTGGAGCAAGTTCTTCTACAACTACATCCGCGGTCTGAGGGTCTACCTGCTCAAGGATGGCTGGGAGACTCTTCCTAGGGCTCAAATCAAGTGGAGGAGGTCTGTATCTGAATAGAGGGAGTCCTTCATTGGAGGATTTTGGTTTTGTAGGGAGTTAGCGCATTAGGTGTTTATTCTAATAAAACGCTGCATTTATTACACGAAGGTTTATTATTTTTCTATATACAGGGTGTTTCACGAAAAGGTTACACCCCCCTTCATTTCCGCAAAATACAACGTAAAAAATGAGGAATTTCACCGAATTCTGTTTGCATTTTTTCTGAATAGTTAATGGTGTGGGATAGATGAAAATCGGGCTGATTTCGGAAAATAAGTCTCCTGTTATTTTTGGGAGACAATCAAAATTTTTGATTTCAAAACTAACCGGGAAAACAGACGTGCAGCGGGAACGCTCGCTGATTGGGCTGTTCGGATCGCCGTCTCCTCCCAGTGTTGCCCATTGGGACGACGAAATCGTGTTTTCTAAGAGAAAAGTTATCAAACAAAAACAGGGGAAACCTAATTTTCCCCATCTTGCTTTTTCTATTTTTTTCTTCAGTTTTTCGATTTCGAACTTTACTGTTTCTTGAAATTTTGCATCTGGGGACCATAGATTTCTCGATCTCAGCGCTTCAAGCGGCCATAAATGAACTATTCCAGGATGACGTCATTTTCCCGGTTTTTTTAAACATTCGTATTTTCCACACTGTTTTGTTTATTCGTAAATTAAGAAGTTTGGGCTGAAAGTTTGCCTTAGGAGGTTTTTCGAGGTGCTGAATCCGATTTTGGGGTCAAAAATAGGAAATTCCGACATGGTGAAATTCCTCATTCCGACCAACGTAATTCTTCATGATTTTTTGTGAGGATCTCAGGAAAAATACGTTTGCGCAAAAAAAGTTGCGCGCAATCGTGCGCAGTTGACACTAACTTCATTTTTTCAAATGGAACCCCCTATTTTTTATTACAGATTCGGATTCTACGTCAAATTTCATGAAAAATTCATACCCTCATCGATTTGTTTTATTGCGCACAACCTGGCTTTTTGAACGCTCTAAGTTGCGCATCTCCACAATTGCGCAAAAATTAGGTTTTGGAGAACCCTTAGGGTGCGTTCAGAACGCGGAGGTAAGAGGCACGCTTGAGGGTCGACGTCGCTATCGATGGCTATCGCGGGAAAACAAGTACAAAGAAATGAATGGGGGCGTTCAGAGCAAGGCGGTCGCGGTAGCGCTAGAAGGGACGCTGGAGGGTCGATGCTTTTGGTTTTCAAAAAACTTTGATCGCGGGAGGTCGATGTCGCGATGTCATCGCTGCTCCCTGGACTCTGATTGGTTGTTTCAAGGCCGCATCTCCACTCTCTCATGCCAATCGCCACACTTTTGTTTTATTCATTGAATATGAATATAAAAGTAAATGATGGAAGGTTTCCGTTGAATGAATTATTGTTTTTGAATGTTTTATTTACTCGCGTTGCGTACAAAAGAAACAAAATTGTTACAGAAAAAAAGAAGTATTAAAATCTAGAATTTATATTTTTATTCAATACTTTAATATTCAAAATTAAATATTAATAAAATTCAAATATTCAAATTCGAAATTTATCATTATGTAATGTAATATTAGTTTAGTATTTAGTTAATTTGTGCTAAGTAAGATACTTCCTATTTATTTAATTTTTTTTTGGGAGAGAGAGTACCGGCTAAATGGCATGAGTCAATGGCGGCCAACCCTTGTTCCGTTAGGTATCCTCTAGATTTCAATTTTGTCTTTGTAGATTATGTTACGATTCAAGTACCGAAATTTACCATTATACAAAAAATAATATTAGTCTAGTATTTAATTAATTTATGTTTGATAAGATACTTCCTATTTATTAACTTATAACTTATTTTTATACGTATTTATACATATAGTAATTGTATCATATATATTTTACCATGTAGGTACATAGCGTTATCGAAGTGTTGTTCATCAATTTAGAGTCCTCTAAGTTTGATAAATGTTGTTTAATTTTATTTGCTATTGTTTTCATAAGGATTTATTTGTTCAGCAATGGATAAATGAAGTAAAACAAATTGTTCGTTACAAGCTTTAGAAAAGGTGCGTTCTGCATGAAAGATTTATTAACTCTGGGTTACTGAAATAATCTGTAAGCAGTATTTTTGAACATGTAATTTATGCTACCAAGTTCCGTCTGTTTCAAAGTCTTCTTTGTTTGAATTTAATTTGTAAATAAGCTAGGCACTTCCCGGCATCCTCTTCCACTGGGGCATCAAATGGTGAAATTCCCCGTATTTCGAGTGTATTCCCTTGTGGGGTGGTTCTGGAATCATCTGCTGTTTTAATTTCCGATAATAATCAATTTGGCTGCCGTTCGATCGAGGATGAGGTTATTCCTCCCTCTATCCTGACCTCTTCATCGACCTCGTTGTTCTGAACGGACTAGCCAGGAGGGAGGATGACAAGTCTTCCTCCCTCTGCCTCGACCCACCATCCTGCCTCCTAGCTTCCCTCTTACCTCCGCGTTCTGAACGCACCCTAAGTGTGGCACATGTTTTTTCATCATTTCTTAACGCTGAATCACAGGGTGTCATCCGTTTTGAGAAAAACCAAGATTTAAGAGGAAAAATTAACATTTCTTTCACAAAAACATCAGTTTTGAGGTCGAAATCATGTTTATTTTTTATTTTCTCACCTCCTTTTGAACCACGTGCTTGGGGCCGTCTACGGTGGAGTTGAAAATAAAAACTGACAGCACGATCATGCTTGAACTGAATAAAAATACCTAAAAACTCATAACGATTTAAAAAGAGCGATTTTTTCACTAAAAACAACCGAATTTTTGGCAGCTATTTTGAAAAATTCCAGTCAAATTGAAAAACGGATGTCACCATGTGATTTAGCGTTAAAAAATGATGAAAAAACATGTGCCACACTAAGGGTTCTCCAAAATCTAATTTTTGTGCAATTGTGGAGTTGCGCAACTTAGAGCGTTCAAAAAGCCAGGTTGCGCGCAATAAAACAAATCGATTTGGGTATGAATTTCTCATGAAATTCCACGTAGAATCCGAATCTGTAGTAAAAAAGGGGGGGTTCCATTTGAAAAAATGAAGTTAGTGTCAACTGCGCACGATTGCGCGCAACTTTTTTGCGCAAAAGTATTTTTCCTGATATCCTCACAAAAAATCATGAAGAATTGCGTTGGTCGGAATTTGTTACGCTGTATTTTGCGGAAGTGAAGGGGGGTGAAACCTTTTCGTGAAACACCCTGTAGATCACTCGTCTGCAAAGAACAGGGCTTTGCCATAGTCAAGCATACCTCATGCCTACTCCAAAATCAAGTTAATTTTGAAGAAATAAACGCTTCACACTAGTTTCGAAGGAATAGAGGGTTGTGGTTCCTTCATAAAATGGAAATTTGAATACTGGTTGCTATCGACACAAAACTGAGTAGGTACTACTCGAAGTAACGAACAACGATCGCATTTTTGTCAGCTAAAATTTCAACGGAGAGTATGCCTCCTTTGCGATTCACACTCGTGTTTCTGATTTATCATGAGTTCATCCCTTATGTTCTCATAGGGACCGAACGGTTAGTCCTACAGAGTTCTGGGTGGTCTCATTCGATTCCACTAATACAATACTATTTAATATTGATAAAAAAACAATAACTTTCTATCTAAGTTTTTTAAGCTAGGGCGTTTTGAAAATTTCGACCCTTAGAAGTGACTGACATCAACCAAAACCTCCGAGTCTCAAGTAGACCCCAAATGGAGCTTATTTAACAAATTTCATCAAAATCGGTCCATGGTAAGTAAAAAGAACAAGTAAGTGTGGCACTTAGCTAACCCGATTGTATACAATGGTAGATACATGGTAGATGATCCGATGCATAGTAGTTAATCTCAAAACATCAATCTCTAAATACCTTGCACTACCCTCTCTAAAACCGTTATTTCAGTGGTAAAATTAATTTTTTTTTTTTTTGAATCCGCATGTTTTTTTCCAAGTTCCTCAAATATGACCACGTTGCGCATTGCGCATTGCGCAAATCGTGCGCAATGCACACCAACTTCGTTTTTTCAAATGCCCGGTTGAGAAAGGAGGAGGGGAAGGAAATAATCTGTTTCGGTACAGCATAAACGGGAATTTCAACCTAATTTTCTTCAAGAATTGCACTAGAACCTTAACCAATCGAAAAACAGACGTCACCACTTGAATCAGCGTTGAAAAATAGTGCTAAGTCATGTGCCACACTTAGCCTAACCAAAAATATTCCAAATTGCGCAACTTTGGACGCCTCCTGTGCCGGCTGGGTCTGAAACAAAAAATCGTTTGAGGAGTGAAAATTTCATGAAATTTTGCGTAGAATCCAAATCTGCAATAAAAAATGGGGGTCTCATTTGAAAAAAACGAAGTTGGTGTGCATTGCGCACGATTTGCGCAATGCGCAATGCGCAACGTGGTCATATTTGAGGTCCTTGGAAAAAAACATGCGGATTCAAAAAAAAAAATTTAATTTTACCACTGAAATGACGGTTTTAGAGGGGGGTCTTCGTTTCGTGGGACACCATGTATTTAGAAAATGTAGAAGTTATGGCTTTTACAAGGAAATATACATGCGCAGTCGCTGCTATCAGTCTACTATCGCCAACCCGCATAATCCCTGAAAATTTCATCGGAATCGGATGAGAATAATTCTCATTATTATTGAATAATAATAATTCAATTAAGAATATAATTGAATAATAATAATAATAAGAATAACTTCAACAATTATTGTTGAAGTTATGGCTGTGGCAAGGATTTCATGACAGACAGACACGGAACCAAAATAGTTCAGGAAGGTGTGAAACGTAAAACGCGAGTGGAAATTTTGATTTTGGAGAACTTTTTTTTCAACCTTGAAAAGTGAAAACAAAGCTTCCGCTACCTTGGTAGACTCGGAAGCAAAAGAAAAACTAAGTGCCGTTTACCGCGGATGGACGAAAAAATGTTTATTCGATTTTCGGATTCTACGTAGGTACCTTGAAATGTAAACCAACAAATTTGGAGGGGGGGGGGGGGTAAAAATTTTCTCGGTCGATTCCAAAGGTTCATTTTGGTTTATTATTTTCAATAAACCAAAATTCGACTCATTCGATAGAACCAAGAATCTAATTTCTTTATCTAATTTTGGTTTATTTCTAATTATCTAATTTAGAATCTAATTATCTAAGAATCTAATTATCTAATCTAATTATTTAATCCTAAAATTCTAATTTTGGTTTATTATTTTCAATAAACCAAAATTCGACTCATTCGATAGAACCAAGAATCTAATTTCTTTATGAAGGCCTACAACTCTCTGATAGCAATGTTATTGCTAGTAGGTAGTATTAATGGAAAAGCCGCGGTATATGCAGACTCGGGTCTATACAGTAAAATAATAAACTGTTGTGTAATAATTTGCAGCGTTTTTCAATTGAGAAACAAGTAAATGAAGGCCTGAATGGTTGAATATTTACCGTACCATCATTTTTTATTGTGAAATTTTAGAATTTGGACTATTTATAGTGTTAGAGAAGATTAGCTAGCCTTTAACTAGACCTTTAAGGTCGGTTTCCTACACGCGTCTGGCCGCAGCGGCTGCGGCTCGCGATCACATTGAGCCGCAGAGCTTGCGGCTGCCGCAGGGGGGTATCTTTCCTACACGCGTCTGGACGCAACGGCCATGCGGCTCAAGCATTCAGTAGTGTTCAGAATGTCAAGAAAGAAGGGTCTATTGGCTTGGTGGATTGTGGAAGAGGAGGAAAGGGTGATTATGGGAGGAATGAGGAGAGAAGAACCATGAGCAAAACTTCTCTCCCTGCAATCCATCTCTCTTCCTACAAACCAGCCTCTTCCCAGAAGTTGTAGGTAGAGAGGTTGTAGGGAGAGAGATTTGTGAGTTTATCACTCTCTACTGGCCTAACCATTATTGATTCTGAACGTTAGAAAAAATACATAACACTATGGCATTCATAATTGTAATTTGAGATTAATTAAACTTAGTTGAACACTTACCCTGATGAGTGAGGTGGTTGTAGGGATGGAGAAAGTATTAACCTACTCTCAAAGCTTCAACACTTCACAACATAACCCACACAACTGGGAGCTTGGAAATTCAACAAACTTCAGTAGCTTCGGAAGTCATCTTGCAGCAGTGTTCACTTTTGTTTTTCATGACACAAAATAATCGTTTTCCAGGAGTGGGCGGGCATTTCAAAAAAATTGTAGGGAGAGAGAATTAAAACCTTGTGACAGCATCAAAACATAGCAAAAACCCTTCCAATTCATGGAATTTTCGTTCGTTTCTAATTTATTCCTGAAGAGGAGAGTATCCTGGACCAATAACATTTTTTACTTAAATTAAAATATGAATAAAGAGTTCTCCAAAAATTTTCAAAGTTCCCAACCTACCCTTTGTGACAGGTGTAGGGAGAGAGAATTGGGATCATTAATGATTTTTAATTATCTGAGTTAATTGATTAGTGAAATTCATTCTATGTGATCTTTGTAGACACCAACCTGCTGTATCTCCCTGAAAAAATTCTGAATTTCCAAGACAAATAGAGTGTTCACAAAAGCTGCGTGACAAGAAATAACCCCAAATTTTGAAATGACCCATTTCTCGTCCGTGATACCCATTTTTGAAGAGAGGGAGACGATGCGGGTTTGCATATCCCGGCCGCAGCTAGGCACTGGTCCCTTGAGCAGTCCAGCCGCAGACGCGCTCCACCAGCCGCAGACGCAGCGGCTCAGCCGCATGTAGGAAAGAGGCCACATATGAAATACATTGAAGGAGTCAATGCGGCTGAACGCGAGCCGCAGCCGCAGCGGCGAGACGCATGTAGGAAAGCCGGGCTTAATCAATGCTTAATGAATAAATTAGTAGAAATTTGATACTTGAATTATTAATGTCAGAAATGCCTTTTCCCTAATGTTATTCCACTAGAGAAATGTATAATATCCAACTTGATGGATTAAAGACAATCTCCACTGCGTCTAACTATCATTTTCTTCTGTCCAGGTTCGTCATCGCTCACCAAATCATCAAATACGTCAGCTTGTTGATCATCGCCAGGCTCGCGTGGATGATCGCCTCCCCTCTCTTCTCCTCATGAAAACCCCCGCAGATGATCGAAATGAATCGACCGATAAATGACGTCGTAATGGTTCATAATTTTGTCAACTCTTTCCTCAAATTTGTATTCTTGTGATTCTTAGTATCCTGACACCCCGGTCTTCTAGTCTGTTTTAAAAATATTTTCTAACGTTCCAACTCTTTGGAAATTATAAAAAATTACGTTATCTCACAATGCATGAAAAATTTCGTTACCTAACTTTTCCCCCCGTCCTTCAAATAACATATAAAGTACATAAATATGTTGATTTTGATTGTTGCCACGTAGCTTTGGATTCTGGATTGGAAGCTGGTCGTATCAAGGTACAAAGTATACATGGGTGTGTCCCTGTTATTTTACATTCTCAATATACAGGGTGTCCCATGTTAAGGACCGAAAAACTTCGGGAGTCGATTCTACAACTAATTTTAGTAAGAAAGTGTCTTAGCAATTTTTTGTTAGACGCTTAATTTCCGAGTTATTTTAATTTTAAGATTTTTTTCGTGTTTTCGACCTCAAGCCATAAAAATGACCATAACTCGCTTAATTCACGAGCAATTCAAAATGTAATTACACCGTTGGATAGGGCGTTAAATTTACTATCTTCCTAGTGGTTACTCAAAACTTTTTGTAAGGTCGTGATGAGTGAAAAATCAACTCGTAAAGTCATTTTTGTAAAATTGTCAAAATTTCCTACTTTTTCTTTTGATTGTTAAGGTTTTACTTCCAAATGATTTTTCACGTACCTCTACATCAAAAACTGTGCAAAGATCTCAGCTTTCTAATGGTATAATTTGTTTTAATTTTACTCCGCTAATTAGGGGTGAAAAATACGTTTGAATGCTAAAAAACGTGGTTGCGCTCATGGAAATCAAGGTTTTCTGGTTCGTTGGACCTCGGGCAGGTTCGACGAATTAGGGGTGGAATTCCACGTCATTTTCAACGCTATTAGACTGATTCCATCACCGTTGGTATGTGAAAGCTCAGTATTGAATTTTGGTAGGTAGGTTATCTTTCTTTTTTAATTTACTTGGTATTTATGCACGAATTGAATGTTCAATTCTCGCAACTTTCTCGATTGTATGAAAAAAAGAGATATCTCATACAGAATAGCGTGTAGATGTGGAATTAAAAATAAAGATAAATAATGATATTTTAGAGAAAGTAAAAATTATGTTTATGAACAAAAATAATCTTTGTCTTCATCGAAGTACGTTATTTGACTAACAAGAAAACAAAGAAAAAATCTTAAAATTAAAATAACTCGGAAATTAAGCGTCTAACGAAAAATTGCTAGGAGACACTTCCTTACTAAAATTAGTTGTAGAATCGACTCCCGAAGTTTTTCGGTCCTTATCTGTATACACACATCACTTTCAGAAATGAATATTTGAATCACACCCTTCTTCAAAATATAGTAATTTTCATTCAATTTTTTTATTTTATATAATAATTGTTGAATATGCATAAGTTTTTACGCCCATCTTATGTAAGTTCAAACAAAGTTATTATAAAGATAAAATTGTGTACATAATGTAAATGCGAAAGAGTAACTATTATTATTATAAAGAACATAGAAATGTTGTTAACTGCAGCTATCGTAATGCAGGTCCCATCCAGCATTTACATGGTAGAGGAACTCGATGATGATTGGTAATAAATTAGCGAGTACTGATACAATTGTATTGTAAATCATTCATAGGATGAAATTATTCATATTTGTCTTGCCTTTCAAATAAGGAGCCAAGGTTTATATTTGCTTGTGTTTGTAAATAGTGTAAAATTTGAATGAGTACAATGTAGTGTATTTTGAATAGAAACGCACTCGACGAAAAATGTTTTATACCTATTCCTTATAAATAAGTAAATAGTTATTGATTGCTTACATGGTTATATAATAAGTGACTGCAAATATACTTCACGTACATTGCTACAGTTTTGTAAAGATTTATTGTTTCTTCCTTCCTTCGCTCCCCAATAACGTTATGATCCCTCTCTACCGAAAGTGGGGAAGCTTTGCAATGGACTCATAAATTATTCCAAAATTAGCAGATGTTTTCAGGAACATCCAATGAAGGACAAGAGTTTCACATGTGTAAATAAAAGTAAATAAAATAAATAAATTCCCAAAATTTCAATTTAGGGACCTAGCTAGTAATTAATTGTATACATAATTATTTCTATATGCGATTTGGAATCCATACAAATTATCATAGATCAGAATAATTTAATGATATTCTACTTTCCACTAGTCCATGACAGAATGACGACCCTTTCAAAAAATACCAGTATGCACAGTTCACGTCGTTTCCTCTTGAATGCAGTCACTCGAATGAGCAGAAGGTCTTCCTGAGCAATACGTGGAGGCTTGTTCCAGCATACATCGCCATGATGTTACACATACCCACCTAAGTACGCTCTTTCTTCACTCAGCCTGAAGTCACTCTTCAGGACAAGCATAAGGTATTTCAAGCGGCTGTTCATTCAATCCTTACATACGCCGCCCAAGTTTGGGGACAAAACAAGTATTTGGCTGCGGAGCAACTGCAGGTCCATTTTGTGAAGCTCGTTCTCAAGCTGCCTCGTAACTCTCCCAACTACATTTTGCATTTGGAGGCAAATCTGGAGCCGATTTTCATTTATACTTTGACGCTGCATTATAAATACCTCCTGAAAGTCCTCTCCACCATGTCTGCAACCCGCCTGCCTCAGATCGTGGCAAAAGAGGTTATACGCCATGAGATATATTGGTACAAAGACCTGAAAGAACTGGCCAACAAGCATGGTTGTGCATTCGACGGGGACCCGAGCAACATGGATACGTGGAGGCAGCAGATGGGGGGGATAGTTGAGGCGTGTCGGGCGACTCATAAACGAGAAATTCTGACACGAGCCCAATCCTCCAGTAGCTTTTTGTATCGGCAATTGAACCATGAGGTGAGATGTGTGGATATGACAGGTAGGTACTTTGCTGAATCACCCGCCTCGGATTCTTTACTGGGTTTTGAAATTGAGAGGCGCTTTGGTTGGCTTCAATCACAGGCCTTTCCTCCCCAGCAACCCCAGATGCGAACTGTGCTCACTGTGCAACCTCGGAGAACTCGAAGATGTGCTGCATTTCGTTGGAGTCTGCCCGATCCTTCGAGAGTTTCGGGTCCTGTTCCTTGGACGAAGATCACTCGCAAGGGATGAGCTTGTGGAGTTTTTGGACGACCAGAACAAATGGGTCTCCTTGGCAAAATTTTGTAGAGCTGCATGGATGTACAGATTTGACCTTGTCCGTTCAACTCAATGGGGAATTTGCCTCAATTTTAGATTCTGGAATTTCAAGTCAAATCCTATTATAGGGCCCTAGAATAACGTTTAACACTAGGAATAACCAACGGGAAAAAATTACCGTAGGAGAAAATGACTAAACAAGTGAACCTCTGTTACAAAACACCGCAAAAATCGAGGAATATTGTTGACGTCATACGAAAAAAAAAAAAAACGACGCGAAAACAATGACAACAGACAGAGTTCTAGCACCGCCACACAAAACGATCCAGTGAAATGGCTTCTCGAATAATGTGATTCAAATCTTGAAACTAAATAAGAGAAGATGAAGACTAATAATGCTTGATAAACTAGTAGATGGATTCGTATTGTAAAAAAGTGAATAATATTGTTTCTTTTGGTCACTTTTGTGTCTGGGTTCTTCCTGCCAGTTCATGGCGCACTCTTGTGCACACTACTCGGAAGGTAAAAGTTCGTGTATGTTCCGCTTCTGTGGTAAGCGCCACAGAACCTCCTTTGAAGTCAGATTGGTAGAATATCCGTCACGTTTCAAACATGGCTGCCTCTTACACATTGCCACCACATTTAAAATTTCCATCTTCCTTAAATTCTCTAAATTTTTTGGATGCGTTTTCGAGCAGCTCACTATGGTTTTATTCCATAAAAATAAACCCTCATTCGAAAAAAAAAAAAAAAAAAAGTGAGGCAAATTCCCCATTGGGTCTCTCAAGAATATAACATTCAAATATTGTGGGTACTAATTTATTTATTTAATTAACCCTAGTGTCGCTAGCGTGATTCTCCGACAGGCAGACAAATGTCTCCGTCGTAATTTATGCTTTCATCAAGCACTTTAAAGCAATAAATAATTTACGTCGTTATCATGTATATAATCGGTTTATAAAATTGTTTCTCTAAATCTGTATTAATAAAGCATGTTTTCTCTCTCTCTCTCTCTCATACCCACCTAAGTACTTGTTATGCTTGTTCCTCTAAGGTTTCAAAATAAAAATAGTTTATAAAAATTCACACAAATTTATTGAGTTCTAAAACACGCGCCAATCATGGTAAAAGTCGATTGAAGTGGTTGAGCAATCTGCCGTTTCATTTTTGAGGACGTTCCAACACAAATTTCTAGAAAGATTTTATTAGAAATTTGAACACCGACGTCGTATTTTTGCTTGGCATCTCCATGTTTGTTAATTTTGCTAAAGAAAATAGTCTTTGTTTGGAATTAGTGGAGATTGGTTTAACTGATGGGATGAATTATATCTTCAAATGTCAGATTTGACAGACCCAATAGGTAGTGCGATTCGACACGTATCGATAGGTATGGGTATCGATACTCGATATTTAAAAATATCGATACTTTCGTACCAATACTCGATATTTTTGTATCGATACTGCACTATCCGATATTTTTGGATATCGATACTTTGGATCCGATATTTCTAAATATCGAATATCGATACATTTCTTGCGGAAAATTCAACAGAATGGCTAAAAAATGAAGAAGGTAGAGAGGCTTTTGGGTCATTAGTCTTTGGTTGCACAAATAACGTTTAGATCATGGAAAAAAATCACTCTGTTTGGACTCTTAACCCTTTAGCGTTCCTTGGTACAACTGTTGTACCAAGCTAGAAGTAGCTTGAATTCTGGCGCGTTTTTCGTTCCATTCCTTCTCAATAGGGTGCAGCATCATGGGAAAAATGGTAGCATCTCTTAGCTCCGCCTATAAGTCGAGATGTTGCAAAAGTGGGTGTTTTGCGCTACTACTGTTGTACCAAGGAACGCTAACGACGAAATTTTTTTGCTGTTGTTTTTTATTCAAACCAAAACATTATGCGGTGACGTCCACACGGATGAATTTCGTCTTCTATTCGAGGAACGCAATTTTTCCATAGCTATTCAAGTATCCATAATGAAAGCATAACACTGGAATCGTGTACTCGCAACGATGTTATTGAAGTTTTTCGGGGCGGGCGCCCCATGATTTCTCACTGGAGATTGGACGCGTCGCATACCAACGCGACAAGTCCTATTGAAATGTTGTTTGCTGTCGAATTTGTCATATGTTTTATATTGATTGAAAGCAAGATCATCCAGAATAAACTCAAATTACGATCATTCCCTGATTACCTTTTACTGGTACAAATGTTGTACCAAGGAACATCATGGCCGAAAAGTGCACCCCATGATTTCTCCCTGGAGATTAGACGCGTCGCATGCCAACGCAACAAATCCTATTGAAATGTTGTTTGCTGTCGAATTTGTCATCTGTTTTATATTGATTGAAAGCAAGATCATCCAGAATAAACTCAAATTACGATCATTCCCTGATTACCTTTTACTGGTACAAATGTTGTACCAAGGAACATCATGGCCGAAAAGTGCACCCCATGATTTCTCCCTGGAGATTAGACGCGTCGCATGCCAACGCAACAAATCCTATTGAAATGTTGTTTGCTGTCGAATTTGTCATCTGTTTTATATTGATTGAAAGCAAGATCATCCAGAATAAACTCAAATTACGATCATTCCCTGATTACCTTTTACTGGTACAAATGTTGTACCAAGGAACATCATGGCCGAAAAGTGCACCCCATGATTTCTCCCTGGAGATTAGACGCGTCGCATGCCAACGCAACAAGTCCTATTGAAATGTTGTTTGCTGTCGAATTTATCATCTGTTTTATATTGATTGAAAGCAAGATCATCCAGAATAAACTCAAATTACGATCATTCCCTGATTACCTTTTACTGGTACAAATGTTGTACCAAGGAACATCATGGCCGAAAAGTGCACCCCATGATTTCTCCCTGGAGATTAGACGCGTCGCATGCCAACGCAACAAGTCCTATTGAAATGTTGTATGCTGTCGAATTTGTCATCTGTTTTATATTGATTGAAAGTAAGATCATCCTGAATAAACTCAAATTATGATCATTCCCTGATTACCTTTTACTGGTAGGTACAAATGTTATACCAAGTGTAAGTCGGGGGATGGGGCGGTGGAGCGGATGACGTCACGACGGGCGAGTCAAGCCAGCCGGACCTCTACGTCGGAGCAGCCCGAAGGGGGGTGCTGATTCTTCGGGACTCCTCGGTAAACGTCGGGCGTCGTCGGCCTTCCCACCCCGGCAGCGACCAGCCACCCTCGACCGAGCTCCCCCACCGTCAGTCAGCTTCCTACGTTTGACCGAAGTGGTTGTGCTCACCAGGGCCGTCGTCTTTTTGCCAAAGACTGGTGTAGCGGTTGTAACAGTTTTCACATCTTGAACGTACCTAAAGTCACGGTGGTACGCTCACCCCTTTTTCTTCGTATCCTGCCGACAACTACCTTCGGGCTTGTCGAACTCATCCTGGACACTTCTACTACTGGATCAGGCGCCTTCACGATTGGTACACCCCGTGCCACACCCTTGAGACGACTCCAGAATCTCTGTAGTACGGTAATCCCCAGCTCATATTACTTCCAATTGTTTTGCTACGTGCCAGTTAACTCGCTACATTCCAGATTCTATATATTGTTCTTGAATAAGATTATTAATCGGTACAAACGCAACTTTGGTTAGGTACATATGCAACCTAGTGTAAATTCAGTAATTGTGCAACACTTTTCGGTACGAATAACAGTACGCCATCAGCATTTATAATCATTCGTATTTTGGTACCTTTGGTACATCGTAATAACTCATATAGTAATTTTGATACACGTAACGATACGCTTTTCTTTCATCATATACCTTGTGTAATAGTCATTTCGAAGGGTACATATTTTCGGTACGCCTGTCTTTTGCATATAACTTATAATACGTATTTCGGTACTCGTTTTGGTACAACTTACCTTTTGCATATATTTCATAGCCCACACTTAGTCTTGAATTGTGTGATATTATTTCAGTCAGTACGCGTTGCGTACCATTTCCTATTTACCCACGTGATACGTTTATTTTCTCATACATATATATATATATATTTTGAAGTATTTTCAATTAGGTACTATTGATACGCATATTATTTGTAGACCATTTCATTTATTTCGATAATACAATTTTTGAACAGCAACTTGTAACCTGTGTTGTGTACATTTCTTGTTCCCATCATCCAAGGTGTCTAAGGTACTGGGAGTATCAGTGATTCTCTTAGTATCATTTTGTTAGTTTCACGGTTTTGAATTGCGCTACCATAGTCTCCCTCAGAGCATTTGCATTTAGGCTCAGTCAAGTCTATATTTCGAAACCGAAAAAGCTTACAAAATTGGTGGCAGCGGTTAGGATCTTGTGTAGGTACGCCACACAGAACCCAGGAAAAAGACACTTGGTGATTGGTAACAGGAAGGGTGCACGTATTGCAAAGATTTTGAGAGGGTGTGTACAAACGGTACGCATTCCACAAGAATTTTCACACGGATTGTACAGGTGGGGTCGTTGGGTTCGTCAACCTACCGACGCAGGTACGAAACGAGGGGACTAGGCCGGTACGGATTTTCCTCATCCAACACAATGGCGACCGCGGGATCGGAAAGGGACTCGACGGCCGAGATGTTTTCGCAGTTAGGGACCCTGTTGAAGACCTTCAATGACCTGCACGTGGAAAAGGACCAGCGGGGGGGGAATAATCTCGACATTCCGAGGTCAATGTTCTTGGAGTTGGACCCCTGGGATCCCGATGAGGCGGGAGCGATATCGGTATCCTCGTATTTCCGATTATTTGAAGACGTCGTAGGTACCCTCGACCAACAGAAACGACTACGACTGCTACGCTCGAAAATGAGAGGTACGGCTAAGCAGTTCATGATTGACAATATGGGTTCGTACGTAGGAGAGAACCCATACCTTCACATGAAGCAGGCTATGGTACAGTGGTACGAACGGGGTAACCCCGGGAAAGCCGCCGCTTCACTTTGGACCGTAAAAAGACAACCAAATGAGACGTTGCGACAATTCGCAGAAAAAATCCGACAGTTAGCACAGGTAGCGGTACAGGAAGAAGGCGCTGAGTTAAATGCGGCTCAAAAGGTACAATGGGTACGCCGAAAGGTACTCAAAGCTTTCATCCGAGGAGTTGGAAAGGAATTGAGCTCGCACCTTCTGAGTACCGAACCTGCAACTATTGAAGCAGCTCTCAAGCGCGCAGAAGAAATAGAGGAGACGCTAGGGGAACACGACGAAGTGGAGGTACGATGGGACTTGTCTGCGGTGCAACCCGGAGACCGAAAATGCTACGCCTGCGGCGCATTCGGACACTTTGCGGCTCGATGCACTTCACGCGGTACGAATGGTACGAACGTCGCGGCGCCAGCACCGAAAATTACCAACCGCCCGGTACCCAGATACCCATGCATGTTTTGTGCAGATACGCAACACTTCCCGGTCGACTGCCCGAGTAACCCTCAGAAGACCATTTTCTGTGATTATTGTGGAGTCCGTGAACACCTTGAAAGGGACTGCCATAAAAAGAAGCTGCTCACACCTGTATCGCACCCGCAGGGTACGAATGAGAAGTTCACAAACTCCAACAACGAATTGGTACCAGTATCACGTGAGGTGGGACATATCACCATCATTGAAAGACCCCTCAACCGAACGCTACGCATCAACGCTACGTTGAACAACGAGTCTCGCTCGTTGATCCTAGATACGGGCGCTGCGGTATCGGTATTAACAGTTCCGGTACGCGGTATTCCTATTCTACCAACGAATGCTACTGCATGGGGGGCGGACGGATACCCACTAAAATTCCGTGGTGAACAAACGGTACGAGTGAACTTGCGGGGCATAACTTTTGATCACACGTTTCTTATATTTGAACGGGAAGGAACCGGATTGGACTTACTGGGAATGGACATCATGAAGAAGGTACCCATGGTCATACGAGCAGACCGTCACGAAGTAACCCTACTGAGGAACGACGAGCAGGAATCGGTACCCGTGGCAGGGGTACAAGCAACGAGAGTAGTACCCGACCTCTCCGGTACGGTGGTACTTGACACACCCGATACGGAGGTACTCCCTGAACAAGGTACGGTGGTACTCGACACACCCGATACGGAGGTACTCCCTGAACACGGTACGGTGGTACTCGGAAATTTCGGTACGGAGGTACGCCCAAAAGACGAAGTACCAAACATTCCCCAGGAAATTCCAAAAGTAGCGGAACCCTCGACAAGCGAACCGGATCCATCGGACGAAGATGAGCGGGAACTCACCCCCACCGAAAGATGGACCGCTACGGAACACGAAATTATTGAACAACTACGACAAAAATGCACGGATGTACCGGAGAAAGAAGCTAATCAGTTGCGAGATATTCTAGTAGAATATCATCAGGTCTTCCAGAAACCCAGCAGGGACGGATGTCAATTAGAGGTAGCACACCGGATCGATACGGGAGATCAAGAACCTGTTAACGTGCGACCGTATCCCATACCTCATGCGCTGAAGGAAGAAGTTGAAGAGCAACTCATGAGTATGCTGTCGGACGGTGTGATTCGACCCTCCAGTAGTCCCTGGAACGCACCTGTTGTTCTCGTGAAGAAAAAGACTCCGGCCGGTGAACCGCAAAAATGGAGATTTTGCACGGATTATAGAGGCCTTAATAAAGTAACCAAACCTGATGCATACCCGATGCCAAATTTGCAGAGTACGGTGGCTGCACTGGGCCAATGTGCATGGTTCAGTAAGATTGACTTGGTGGCTGGATACCACCAACTACCTATTCACGCGGACTCCATCGAGAAGACAGCGTTTTCGGCGTTGGGGCGCCACTTCGAGTACCAACGGATGGCGTTCGGACTTCGGAACGCTCCGGCAACTTTTCAACGAACGATGAACGACGCACTCGACGGGTTAATTGGAACCCATTGCCTGGTCTACTTGGACGACATTGTGGTGTTTTCTCCCACACTAGAAGCACACTTTGATAGTCTGGTGAAAATCCTAAGTAGACTACGGGATGTCGGGTTGCGGGCCAACCACGAGAAATGTGAATTCCTCAAATCCGAAATTCGATATTTGGGACACCGAATTACGAGAGATGGCATCAGGACGGAACCCGAAAAAACCACCGCAGTAGAACGCTTCCCAACTCCTACCGATGCAAAGCAGCTACAAACGTTTTTGGGGATGGCCGGCTATTACCGACGGTTTATCAAAAACTATTCCGGTATCGCCGCGCCACTTACGTCACTACTCAAGAAAAACGTAACCTTCGTTTGGGAACAGGAACACAAAATTGCATTCGAGACTTTGAAGAAAGCGTTGACCACTGACCCGATTTTGGCACACCCGAATTTGGACAAACCTTTTGTCCTCGCGACCGACGCTTCGCAAACAGCTATTGGCGCGGTGCTGTCTCAGCGCATTGGAGACCAGGAGCGACCCGTGGCGTATGCCAGTAGGAAACTTAACCCAGCTGAAACTCGATATTCAACGACCGAAAGGGAGTTGTTGGCTGTGGTGTGGGCAACCCGCCACTTCCAAGAATATTTGTTGGGAAAACAATTCCAGCTGGAAACCGACCATATGGCGCTAACCGCCGCTATGAGGTTGCGAGACCCCACGTCGCGAATTGGGAGATGGACGTTGCGGCTCGCCGAATACGATTTTGTACCGGCGTACCGACCCGGCAGTCAGATGGGCCACGCCGACGGATTGAGTCGAAATGGAGTAGCTGCAATAGAATTGGATATCCCCGGACGACTACTGGCTGCTGCGCAAGAAATTGATCCTTGGGTCCAGGGATTGGTGAGAAAAGGAGCTGCGGGCTTGGTAAGGCGGACGAACCTGTGGGAAACTACCGTTGTGACCGAGGGGGAGGAGCACGTTGTCCCCTTGATCCCGAGCACCATGCGCGAATGGATAATAAAAAACTGTCATGGTTCCAGTTGGGCAGGCCACCCGGGGGCGGACGTAACAGAAAAAATAGTTCGCAAAGCGGGGTACTGGCCCAAAATGTCCCGTACCATAAAGGAATACATCGCGGCATGTGAAATTTGTCAACGGCGAAACAACCCACAGCGTTCGGAGGCCCCCATTCAGCGCCCTTTGATTCCCAGTTCTCCGGGGGAGATCGTGGGAATGGATTTTGTTGGTCCTCTACCGACTCCGTCGGGACAAAAGTATCTTCTCACGGTGGTGGATCACTTTTCAAAATACGCGGAGGCGTATGTGGTCGGCGACACGACAGCTGAAACTGTCGCAGAGTGTCTTGCAAACCGGTACATTCCGACGCACGGAGTACCAAAACGACTGGTAACGGACAGAGGAACTGCGTTCACGTCACAAACGATCCAAACGCTATGTCGACGATGGGGAGTGGTAAAAATTCAAACGACAGCGTACCACCCACAAGCCAACGGAGTTTGCGAGCGATTTCATCGCACCATCGCCAATATTGTTGCGAAGCTGGTACGAGAGACGAAGAGGTGGGAAAAGGCTATACCGATCGCACTCGCTGCATATCGTGCAACGCCCCATAAAAGTACGGGCTACTCGCCGAATATGTTGACGTTTGGTCGCGAGCTAAGGATGCCTAACACCATTGAATGGCGACAAACTTGCCCGGTCGATCCAATAGACCCTCTCCGTTCCATCGAAAGGATACGCCAGATCGCGAAAAAGAGTTTGGACAAGGCATGGATGACGCAAGCGGAACGTATCAACCGCCGGAGAACACCTCGATCGTTTGAAGTTGGGGATCGCGTCTATCTCAAAACGATGCAACCACCCAAAGACGTGTGTAAGAAATTTTGGAGCCCGTGGACCGGACCATGGACGGTACTAGAAACGTCATCACCGGTAACGTACCGAATCACAGACGTACTGCAAAAACGTACCCAGGTGGTACACCTGAACCGCTTGAAACCAGCAGCGGAAAACGGCGTACCTGATGGTGCATTGACGGACGTGCCGTTCGGAACTGTTGAACAGCCGAGTCCTATTACACCAATACGACGTGAAGACTTAAGCCCAGAGAAAGAGCATGAGTGGGAGGTACTCATGGAAGACGAGGAGATACGGGTCGAACCACACACTCCGCCACCCGTAACACCCAAAATTGAGACAGCGGTACCGGTGCTTGGAGACAGCACGCCAGCGGATAGCATACCATCCACCCGCGTACCGACTACCGACACACCAACTACTTCTACACCCTACAACTTGCGACCACGAAGTACTAAGGACTACCGCACGTTACATCGGAAAGGTTACTTGTCAGGAGTCGGAGTACTGGAAGACGAGTTGTCTGCTGCTGACGACGAGTTGAGGGAACTGGAGGAAGCCGTAGCACGGATCGGTGATGTGGTGAATAAGGTACGCGTACCACCGGTACGCAACTGCAACATAAATAGAACAATGTAAAAAAAAAAAAAAAAAAAAAAAAAAAAAAAAAAAAAAAAACCTGAAAAGCTGGAAAGAGAAAAAATTATCTGAAAATAAAACAAAATAGTATGCGTAGATGTAGCCGATACTTACCTTCATCGTAGAATTTTAGTAAACCCCTTGCCCTTTGAAAATTGTGAACCCCACTTACCTGAATGTAGCGAATCTGGAAACGTGGTTTAACTGTTGGTAGTATTGTGTTCATGGAATTGTCGTATGAGTACTAAAAGAGGTTCCTTCTGTTACAGTACGGAGTCACCGCCATAGCCATGGCCATGCAACAAATCGAGTCAGGAGACATGGAAGGACCGCCCAGCACAGAGCATAGTGCTGTCAGAGAAATTCGGGAGACGTACCGAACACAGTCTCAGGAAATGTTCAAGGAAGAAGAGTGCCAAGTGGACCTGAACCAGGCACAAGAACGGGAGGCCTTGCGGATGATAGAAGCAGCAGCCTTCATGATTGATACAGCGTCCAAAACTCACAACACGTATGCCATCCACAGTGCATTGCAAAGCAGCAGGATGCACCTAAACCGGATCGCGGCGTTACTGCCCGCATGGAAGCACCTGCGCACAGCATACATGGGTTTGGAACAGCAGCTGAAATTGGAGGTGGCGGCCAAGAGAACAGCCCACGATGAAGTTACGCAGCTGACAAAGGAGAAGCGTCAGCTCCTGGAAAAGCTTGAGGTGCTCCAGCCCTGTGTCAGGCTGACGAGATTGGACGACAGTGACGAGGGACCTTCTAAAACAACAACGGCCGTCAGAAAGAAGCCGCGTCAGACCATCTTCAGTGACGACGATTCAGATGACGATTTTAACCACCCTGAGGACGACCTGCCAGAAGGAAATACGACACCATTAACATCTTCGCTCATCCCGGAAGTCATTTTAACCGAGGACCAGACCGTATCGCCGCTCACGATCAAGCTGGTGACGTGCCCTGTCTGCGGAGTAAAGGTGAAGCGACTCACGGCTTTCAGATGCTTGTCTTGTAAGCAATTTTGGACAAGATTGATAAAGCGCCACAGAGAAGGAACTCTCAACACTGCCTGTCCGGAGCCACACCCCGTACCAGTCTTGGGTTGTCAGCACTGCAGACGGCGGAAGTACGAAGCGGCAATGCTGAGCCTGAAACCCCACAAACCCTTGGAGATCCCCAGGACGGAGGACAATGATTTGCCCGCCGGGGACGGCGGCTTCCAGGAGGGGGAGGAGTGTAAGTCGGGGGATGGGGCGGTGGAGCGGATGACGTCACGACGGGCGAGTCAAGCCAGCCGGACCTCTACGTCGGAGCAGCCCGAAGGGGGGTGCTGATTCTTCGGGACTCCTCGGTAAACGTCGGGCGTCGTCGGCCTTCCCACCCCGGCAGCGACCAGCCACCCTCGACCGAGCTCCCCCACCGTCAGTCAGCTTCCTACGTTTGACCGAAGTGGTTGTGCTCACCAGGGCCGTCGTCTTTTTGCCAAAGACTGGTGTAGCGGTTGTAACAGTTTTCACATCTTGAACGTACCTAAAGTCACGGTGGTACGCTCACCCCTTTTTCTTCGTATCCTGCCGACAACTACCTTCGGGCTTGTCGAACTCATCCTGGACACTTCTACTACTGGATCAGGCGCCTTCACGATTGGTACACCCCGTGCCACACCCTTGAGACGACTCCAGAATCTCTGTAGTACGGTAATCCCCAGCTCATATTACTTCCAATTGTTTTGCTACGTGCCAGTTAACTCGCTACATTCCAGATTCTATATATTGTTCTTGAATAAGATTATTAATCGGTACAAACGCAACTTTGGTTAGGTACATATGCAACCTAGTGTAAATTCAGTAATTGTGCAACACTTTTCGGTACGAATAACAGTACGCCATCAGCATTTATAATCATTCGTATTTTGGTACCTTTGGTACATCGTAATAACTCATATAGTAATTTTGATACACGTAACGATACGCTTTTCTTTCATCATATACCTTGTGTAATAGTCATTTCGAAGGGTACATATTTTCGGTACGCCTGTCTTTTGCATATAACTTATAATACGTATTTCGGTACTCGTTTTGGTACAACTTACCTTTTGCATATATTTCATAGCCCACACTTAGTCTTGAATTGTGTGATATTATTTCAGTCAGTACGCGTTGCGTACCATTTCCTATTTACCCACGTGATACGTTTATTTTCTCATACATATATATATATTTTGAAGTATTTTCAATTAGGTACTATTGATACGCATATTATTTGTAGACCATTTCATTTATTTCGATAATACAATTTTTGAACAGCAACTTGTAACCTGTGTTGTGTACATTTCTTGTTCCCATCATCCAAGGTGTCTAAGGTACTGGGAGTATCAGTGATTCTCTTAGTATCATTTTGTTAGTTTCACGGTTTTGAATTGCGCTACCATAGTCTCCCTCAGAGCATTTGCATTTAGGCTCAGTCAAGTCTATATTTCGAAACCGAAAAAGCTTACACAAGGAACATCATGGCCGAAAAGTGCACCTGGTGGTCCTTGGTACACATGCTGTACCATGCCATTTTATGGCGCGTGAACCATTTTTTTTTCGCAAAAAAGGCTGAAATATTGTAAATAGATCCATAAAGACCCGACTAGATTGGAAAAAAAATTTTTCCCCATGACGCCCGAGTTTTGCCCGCTAAAGGGTTAATAGTGAAAAATGAGTAAAAGTTGTTGAAAAATTATTTTTCTTGAGAAAATTGATGATTTTGATAGTTTGATACACTAAAGTATCGATACTCGATATTTTAAAATATCGATACTCATGCCCAACGATACTTGGGATATCGATACTCGGATACGATACAGTATCGATACAAAATATCGATACTTTTATAACGATACCCATCCCTAACATGTTAACATTTCATGAAACGAACAACCAGATTAGACACAATATGGATGTAGGTAAGTGAAACATCCATAACAGTTCAAATTATACTTGTCAAACATGGAACTAAGTTGAGCTTCGTAAAAAAACATCCATGTAAAGGAAATTCAGACCAGTTCTAAGCACTTGAATTATCGATTTAGAATAACTGAAAAATTATTCACCATTCCATTTTCATTATTATCATTTTATAGAGACTAGGTTTTATTATTGTCATTCTATATAAGACAATCAACATGGATAATCATATGTTTTTTCAAGTTGTCGCCACTGCTGTCAAGGAAAACTAGGAAATCAGTGCCATAGCCGGCAACACTGTACCGTACCGGAGTCACCCGGCGTACAATAATTATCGTAAATGTACGGTAATTAATTCAGCTCTCCATTCCATGCAACTCTGTCAAATCAAGCGTTTCTTTTGGAATTTCGAAAATAGGGGTAAAATTCCCAACGTAGGTTGTGTCTAGTTTTGTTTAGTGGTTTTTTTTATACTCCTGATGTATGTAGTAAACTTATATAGTAAAAACAGTACCTGTATACCTGAATAAAATGTTTGATAGGTAGGTATTTCAAAAATTGTGCCGGTGAGAGATTGATCTATTGCGTTCATGGGAGTTTCGAAGGTTTTCGAGGTTTTCGAAGAGAAAGGAAATGTGTGAAGGTGGAAGGGAAAATAAGTCCGTACGATAATTTGGAGAGGTTTGTAGGATGCTTTCATTCAAGTAGCTTGGCAACACTGTACCGCACTCGTGCAACCAAAATGGCCGTCCAAGAAGTTGTTTTGAACGAATCGATTCCGTTTCTCTCTGAATGAAAATTGTTTTTACGTTGAGTTATACCGTGCTTGAAATTTCATTTATATGAGCTGGTGTACGTAGGAAGTTCGTGGCTTTTGAATCGACGGATGGGGGATCTCTGAAAGGGGTTTTTAGGTTGTGAAATTCGGTGTTAATTCACGGGTTCGCGTTGAGGTTTTGTGCGCGATTCGGTCTTTCGAAAAGGGGGGGTGGGTTGTTCGTTGTTTTACTTGTGCCTGAAACATGTCAGTTAGCTCTCCTGTGAGGGAGTTGCGCCTTTCGGACGAAAAAACAGACATGGTATCCCCCACGGAAAATTCCGGACGGCTGGACATTTCCGGAGCTTTGATGAACCTTAGGAAAGACATTAAAACCGAAGACAGTAAAGAAGAAGTGCGTAAGGAGTTGGAGATGTTCAATATGAAAGAGCTGATGCTGATTCACTTGGACTATATTCAGCAGCAGTCGGAAGTGGCTCAGATAAAGGACAAACTTATAGCCGACCTAGAACATCAAGTGGAAACGGTAAGTTCCGTCAAATTATAATTTATTCGTTCGTAGCTAAACGTCCAAGGCACTTGGAAAATGCCTGTATCGACAACATCGCATTTCAATATGGCTGCAACATCGCTGATAATGCTTTGATCGTTCCATAATACGCGTAAGTGGCTTCAACACGGCCGTTTCCTCTCGTTTCTTTCAAATTTGCGTTTCGCGAGGTTTCTTCCCCTTCGAAATCCGAAATTGCGTTCGTCGAAATTTCATTTTGGTGGGCATTGTCAACAAACTTGTTATCATAGTAGGTTACGAGCGGGTTATCTTTTGAAAATCAAAAGTGGTTTTTTGAAATAACCGCCTTTTTCATGAAAGTCCTGATGAGGTACGTCAGTGGGTCGAATTTAATCCTTTTAGATCGTAGTTACGCTCTATTTTGTGTAAAATGAATCGTTTTCTAGAAAAAATGGACGTCGATTGACGAGTTTTTTTTAATGAGGTACGAAAATCGTGGTTTGACATCCTCAATGGTCCCTCCAGTGTTCCAGGATGATCAAGAGTGAGCTTTATCGCTCACACTGCTGATCTGACTTCCTGGTCCACTACCAATGGTCCCTTCAATGTTTAGGATGAATAAAAGTGAGCTTCATCACCGACATGGCTAATCTGACTTTCTCTAGTACATTCAACCAATTCACATTTCCATTATTCCCTTTATCATTTGAAATTTCAACGCTTTAGCTCTAGGAATACATGAGAGTTTAGCGGGGTTCCGCTATGGCCGAGCGAGTTCCGGCATGTGTCTCTGGAGACGAGACTCGGACCGGTTGCGGGGCCGTGAGTTCGAGGCTCGCCTCGGGAGCATGTTTTCGGGTAAGCCGGTCGCAGTTCCCCCCAACCCAATGGGAAGCCATGAGCGAAATCATCAGAACAAATTCTGATCTTCCTTTAGGAAGAAGGCTGATGACGTCCGCGACGCCAGGAATGGCAGTCGGACGAAAATCCAACCTGAAATGGTTGTTTACTTTACTTTACTTACTTTACTATATGAGAGTTTAGTTCCACTTTCCTATGTGGACATCAGGACTGGAAAGAACAGAACAGTTTATCATGCCCGGAAAGTTCAAAATAGATCACGTGGTAGATTGTACTTAACCCTAATGAACCCAAGGATCCAAATTTTCGCCAAAACTATAAATTTTTCCTCTATTTTAGTTAAAAATGCCTCAAAATAAAAGAAAATGATAATTAAAGATGTTTAAAAAAATTTAGGTGTTCAAAAAGTGCAAATTTGTAAACGGTGTATTTGAATACACTTTGGGCTCTCATGGTAATAGAAGGTGAACGACTTAGGTTACAAAATTTTTATTAAAACTTCATCATAATTATTACTAAGTGAGGTATAAATCATTATATCAATTACATTTGTTACATTTCAACTTTAGACAAGTCATTGTTTATAATAAACTAGCTGAAAAGCCTACTAAAAGCAGAAAACACGATTCCTCCGACTCTCCCCGCCACCCATTTCCTCCAACTCCTCCCGCCCCCAACTGCTCCGACTCCTTCTGCCTCCGATTCCTCTGACTCTCCCCGCCACCCGCTCCTCCCATCTCTGATTCCTCCGACTCTCCCCACTCCCACGACCCCTCCAACTCCTCGCGATCGGCGACGTGCATACATACGTACATAGGGTTGGCGTTTTTTGTATATTGATTCTAGTTTTGTAAGGCACAAGAGTTACATTGATTTAGAAAAATCGTATTTACAGGGTACTTACCCTACTTTTGTTTGGAATGCAGTCACAAATTGACTAGGAAATACAGTCTCAACAAAATACCTTATTTTACTTAGGAAAAAGGTTATGTAATAATACATTATGTAGGTAACTTTGATAAATAATGAAAAAAATATCATCCACAGCTTCCTCCTCATCCGACAGCATATTGGGTCTAGGGACGAGAGATAAAATGACATTTTATCATACATTTTATGCCCCTCTGCTCTTGAAATTGTTCTGCAATACCAAAAATATGGAATTAATTACTTATTTGGAATGACTTACGAGAAGTACGAAATCATAATGAAGAACAAAGCACTCAAGAAAGCTCTTATGATAATGTGTGTTATATTACCATAAGAGCCCAAAGTGTATCTCAGTACACCTCCACTAAAATCGAAATATCAGCATGATAACTGCTCATAATCCCACATATTTTTATATCAAACGATAGCTTAGAAACCGACTGATCAAATTATGATAGAAATAGCACACAATTATTACGTTATCATGGTATAAAATGGAATCAAACTTACTCTTGAGCTGCGGGGTTCGCCATGGCTGGACTCTGGCAGGACTGGAATGAGAAAACGTAACATAAAAAACTTTTTAACAAAAAAATGGACCGACCTCAAAACTGATGATGGCATCCCACTAAAAAGGAAAAAATAATAACGACAACTTATTCAGTTAGGTTGGTAGGTAGGTACGCAGTGAAGTCGCCGCCGTGCCCATCTGCAGAAACAAACATACACAAGTAGATTCCACTTCCATCTGGTTAGTATTACAACATGGGTCGATAGTGCAATACAAAACATGAATGAGAGTGGGTACCTATCATTGAGGTAATGCATGTGTTCCAAAACGATTAGGTAGTACGTCACTGCTGTCGTATGAAGGAGGATGAGAGAGTGACAATAAGTGTGAATCCCCGTACGAAATGTTGGGATTCGAACAAACCATCTCTTGATTAGATAGTATCTAATAGTTATTTATCTAATTATACATGACCAATCTTTGATTACATAATATCTAATTAATCTTATATTCCATGTACGGCATATTGAATGTAGAATTGTCTAGATCATGATGTGGGTTTGTGATATGGGTTCATACTCAAATGAACCAGTTAGTGTTACAACATGCGTCGATAGTGCAATACAAAACAGAAGTAAGGGTAGGTAAGTAAGTAAACAACCTTCTCATGTTGAATTTTTATCCAACTGCCATTTTTGGTGACGCAGACGTCTTCAGCTGTTATCAAAGGAAATATTCTTACTGAGATTCACACTTATTGTCACTCTCTCATCCTCCTTCATACGACAGCAGTGACGTACTACCTAATCGTTTTGGAACACATGCATTACCTCAATGATAGGTACCCACTCTCATTCATGTTTTGTATTGCACTATCGACCCATGTTGTAATACTAACCAGATGGAAGTGGAATCTACTTGTGTATGTTTGTTTCTGCAGATGGGCACGGCGGCGACTTCACTGCGTACCTACCTACCAACCTAACTGAATAAGTTGTCGTTATTATTTTTTCCTTTTTAGTGGGATGCCATCATCAGTTTTGAGGTCGGTCCATTTTTTTGTTAAAAAGTTTTTTATTTTACTATTTTTGTATTTTCATAATTTTTTTATTGTTTACTTTTTAGTGATTGTTTAAATTTTTTTTAAAATTTAATTTTTTAAATCATTTGTTTTAATTTTTAACTTATTAATTTTTTCGACTTTAATTATTTTAATTTTACATAACTTACCTACTACCAAGTACTTTTGTTTAAATTTTTAAATCTTTCGTTTTAATTTTTAACTCATTAATTTTTTCGACTTTTATTATATAATTTTTTTTTAAATTTTACATAATTTACCTTCTACCAAGTACGTTTGTTTAAAGTCGGTATTCTTTGAGTTACCGACCGTTAACCTTTTTTCGCTATTTTCCGCTATTTTTCTTTTTTAAATCTTTTACTTGTATTTTTTAATCACTAATGGTTTTTTTAATGTGGAATTAATTATTACTTTTTGAGGTTTTTTTATGAAGGTAGTAGGTAACATTATTGTTTAATTTTTACATTTTATTTTAGTACCTATACCTACAGTATTATTGTTTAAAGTAGTTATTAGTGAGTCCAAAAAATTGTTAAACATATTGTTTAGTAATGCATGCATTCCAGGGGACGTCCCATTGGATAAGCATTAAGTCAATTAGAACCTGTTGGTGAGCGAAAAAACACGCATTATTATTTCCCTTCCTCCTGCACCAAACTGTTTCACTCAACGTAAGTAAAATGGGGGCGATGATGTCCGTAGAGGAGTATCTACACTCAAATCCGCGCAATCCCAGAAAATACCATCGAAATCAGATGGAAAATGTAGAAAGTATAGCTCTTACAGGGAATTCACGTTTGCGCATGCGCAGTGGCTATTATCAGTTCCTTGGCAATGCTTTTCATCGGGGACCATCTATATGCCAATTTGCATGATCTCTGAGAATTTTATTGAAATCGGATGGAAAATGTGGAAATGATGGCTGCTACAAGGAAATTATCGTTTGCACATGCGCAGCGGCTATCAGTCCGGGGCGATGATTTGCATAGGGGACCACCATCTACACGCCAACTCGTACAATCTCTGAAAATTTCATCGGAATCGGACTTGAACTTCATATTTTAGCCCGCTGCAACATGTTTTGGATGATGAGAAGGCTATGTGCTAGACCCACTTGGTAGTCTACCGAAATTTGATGGTTATCGGAAACCCCCTCATAAAGCATCTCATTTTTTGTGAAGCTTAGAATCGGACCTTAAATTTGAATGTACACAAACATGTACAAAAAATGTACAATCAGTCGGGGAACTCGTCTTTCAATGAAATGTTAAAGTTTATTTCAAAATTGAGTTCAATAGGTATCATTTTATGAAATTAAAATTTTGCTTCACAATCCACTTTATCTTGAAGAAATAAGCGTTTCACTCTAAATAGGGAGGATGGTCCCCAATGAATGAGAGGGTGGTCCCCCTTGAATTTGTTGAGGGGCGGCAGGCGTCCGAGAATATGCCGGAGGGGAGGGGCGGGTGGGTGGTGGTGGTCGGGGGTGGGACGAGCGGGTGGGTGGCTTCGACGAGTCGGGCGGGGGGAGAGGATGCGGAACAATCTTCCGAAAAAACACGTTTTTTGAACTATTTTCACAAAATTTCGATACTTTTAACAAAGCAAAATGAAATCTGATTAAAACGGGACCACTATGGATACTTGTAGAACACTTTTCGAAAAGAATCAGGCAGATTGGTGGCCGAATAAGAAACTGCTAGTGGTACAAACATACAGAAAAAAAAAAAAAAAAAAAAAAAAAAAATCGTCGTCCCATGACACACCGAACTGTATACCTCCTTCCTTCGGCGCGGCTTCGCCGCGCATGAAGTCGGTCAAAAACGAGCGGGAGATCACTGACCAACAATTAATCAATGTTGCCAACCTTTGCAGGGGATCCTAACGAGTCGATTGGTACCATTGGAGTAAGAGAAAACAGTTCCCGCTGCTTTTTAAAAATCGTTAAAGCCAAGGTGTATTCAAATATACTTTGGGTTAATAACAAACTTGTATTGATAAACGTCAAAATGTAAAATAATATTACTTTCGAATCCAAAAAGTTGTATACATTTTTTTTATGTTGGATTTTTTGAACAATTTATGAAGGCAAGGAGAATGAAGGCTATGCTTGGTTTGTAAAATGTGCAGGTAAATAACCAGATATTCAACTCCTGATCTTAAACAACAATTTCACTGATCATAATATTTTCTTGTATCAGGTTTGTGCCAAAATTTTCACGTAATTGTAATGTAATTTCCGTGTAGTGAAGTTCGCACTCGCTCGGAACCACCTGCAATGAGAACCTCCTTCAATAACCGGTTGCGATCATTGGATTATGTCTGCTGCGTTCTATTTTGTTGTATTTTCTTTAAACAGTAGCTACTTGAAGACCGATTTATTTGTATTTAACGCCTTTGGAGTCATGAATGGCAGAATTCGGCTTCCTTCATAATCAAGTTTGCGTGATGCCCGACATTGATCGTGCTGTGCGGAGGCGGCTCGAGTGGGGGAGTTTCAGGTTTACTCGGCCAAACAAACACCCAGTTTAACAACACGACCCCCCCTCTTACGAATAGCCCAAGAAATTCAGGGAATATCTTCCATTTACTTCTGGATTTTAATGAAACATTCTTTGTGGCAGGACACCTGAAACTCCGTGGTTTCCATTGTTTACACCTTGAATTAAGATGCGATTTTCTTAACTCATTGACCCCCCCCCCCCACCTTCCAGTTACCCGGGCTGGGTTAAACGATCCTAAAAAAGCTGCAAATTATTACACAATGGTTTATTATTTTTCTATATAGATCACTTGTCTACAAAATCACCAACCATCCAATATAAAGGAAAAAAATATAAAAAAATCAAAAAAAAAAAAATATTTAAAAAATCAAAATCACCAACCATCGATCCCATTTTGGTCAGCTCTAATTTCAACGGAGATTAGGCCTCTTTTGCGATTCACACTCGTGTTTTGATTTATATATATATATATTTCAACATAAACCCTTAAATTTTCGTAGGGAGCGAACGGTTTGTCCTACAGAGCTCCGCGTGGTCTCAAAAAATTCTATAGAATCTTAAATTGAAGGAAAAACAATACCTTTATATCAAAATTTTTTGAGCTAGGGCGTTTTCAAAATTTCAAATTTGATTTTGGAACCCTTAGAAGTGACCTACATCAACCAAAAGCTTCGGGGCACAACTAGACCCCAAATGGAGCCTACATACCAAATTTCATCAAAATCGGTCAATGCTAAGTGGAAAAAGTGCCGCGTACGGCCGGCCAAATTTTTATTAGATTTTTGGATTCTACGTACCTTGAAACGTAAACCATCAAATTTTGAGGGGGTGTTAAAATTTTTTTTTTCTTGGTCGATTCCAAAGGTTCATTATTGAAAATAATAAACCAAAACACATATTTGTGTAATCAATAGGTAGGTATATTCAGTTTGTTTAGCTTGATGATCCTCTCCAGTTTGTTTACGGAAATTTATAATCAATTATCAATCAAGTTTTGCACTTTGATTGAAATTTCCCCCCAAATTGTATCAATGTTCATAGTTCTTTTAATTTTTTGCAAAGATTTATTTCAAAACTTGATTAAGGTTATATTTTATAGGTTAGGTGATAATTTATGGTGATAATTAAAGGTTTCAAATTAAAGCTGATAATATTTTATTCAAATTCCTCTTTCTGTTCACTTTTTCTAAAATGAGTAGTTTTGCGAGTAGAATGCTCTAAACCGGCTTTAATACGAAAATTTCACTTTTTGGAATAGGTATGTAGGTAAATGATCTCTTCTTGATATCTGTATTTCGGTAAATTGTCAACATAAATAAAGCTCAAGTTGGTTATTAACCTGCTTTTAAAAGATCGACGATTTAAACAATCGATTGGAAAAATTGAGATTGTTAGAGAAAAAAAACTAGAAAATCCAACGTTTTTATTACATCTAATATAGCATAAAGTTTTTTGAGTTCAAATTTGTGGATAAACACTATCCTTAGAGATCCAAACAAAATGTTTGTTTAAAAAACGTAGATTCGCATTTGCGATGTTAGATTTATAAATTGACTGGGCTAAAAGGTTTCGTTATTTCAACATTCAGTGAAATTATCGAATTGAGTACCTATTTTCGAAATTTGAATTTCAATGAGTTTTGTAATATTGTTTGATGAAAATTATCGACGAACTACCGAAGAAATCAGAGAACATATTAGTGAAATAGCTGACTACTACCTATAATTTTCGGTTTGAGTCTCTCGATTTTACCTACTCCCTCCCTCTCTCTCTGTCAATCTGATTGCCTTCATTTTGCCCTCGCAGTCTGTGGCCTCACGCTCCATGGAGCGGTTCGTACATGGAAGTAGAATGAGTCGTCCGTTCCATGTTGTCTTCCTCCATGCCACGCCACACTGTGACCGTTAACTTCTCTTTCTTCCAAGATAACAGTGACAGCACGCGGGAAGCTCGAAGCTGCTTATTCAAGCGTTGTTTAGGGTTCTCGCGGGTCATTATGCCTATTCCCTAAACTCTAATTATTTCGGCGTTTTCTTTAATTAAAACAGTTTTTCTAAAATGCAGGAGATGCGGGTGGTCCTTCAGGACATCACTCGTTATTTAGATCTTGGTGACGGACAGGTAAGAATTGAAACTACTTCCATCACTAGAAGAAAACATGATTATCAACTTCTCACTTCGTTAGATCAAATTCTATCAATCCTAATTCATGTTCCGCGTAAACATGAAGATTTCTCCTCGGCTTTCAACAAGATTATTTGTGTATTTTTATCAATCCACCGCCTAGGGAAGATTATTTGCCTAACCTCTTCAATCAGATGTTCGGATAACTAGTGTAATAGTAGGTAGTAGGTATGTTCTCCAGACTTCGGTTTTCTGATTCTAACACGAATTGATTTCGAAGTGGCAGGTGGTAGGTAATGGTTCCTAGTTCCTACACCGTATTTTTTAAGCTTCGCCTTTGGGGCCGGAATTTCTTTAATTTTGAGTACCTATTGTGCATAAATATGAATAATTACTCAAATATTAGGCCTAGATAGAAAAATAGCTAGTGAGCCTAGAATGGAGAGGGTTCGAGATGAATGTTTCCACGTAAGTACCTAATTACCTACTTGGCATCTTATGTTAAGAACAGGTTGGTCTAATCTCTGGTTACCCACAATGTTGAAATTGTAATAGTCTTTTCCTGTGGATTTTTTAGCGGAAAATAATTGTTTCCTGAAAATGGACTTAACATCATGACAACTTGAGGCAATAATTCAATTCTGCCTGGATAGTTAGTACCATATTAGCTCAATTTTTTCTTCAAAAACCATGAGAGAAGATTTAGTGTAGAGAGCGAGAGAGAGATGATTTTTTTTTTTTTTTTTTTACTCAAAATTTTGTTAGGGTGGAGGGACCAGTGTTTGACAAGGATCCAGTAATTGACATTTCACCAAAATGTGTAAATAATAAGGAATATAAGTGTTTCTCGTGCTAGGTTCTTTCAAATTTCGGGTCACAATATCTTCTCTGTGAATTATTAAGGAGGACGAAATTTTCAAATGGGTCTTGTGAAATCTGGAGAATTTTATTCAACAAAACCACGAGCAGTCGTTCATTCGGTGATGTTCCTTGTGATTTAGCTAAGTACCTAAGTGTTTTATTTTGCTTTAACGTACCTCTCACATTTTTAATTTAGATATTCAAAATGGTTTTTCTCAATCAGTTTTTCGAGTGATTGCAACTTTGCTAACGTTTTTTGAAAATAATCCAAGATACCATGTGGAAATTCAAATGTCAATTACTAATCCCCAAACTGGTGCTAGTCTCAGTGATTGACAGTGCTGTCCTTTTATAATTTCCTTCTCTTTCGAGTTTTTCTATTCTAATTGAAGCATGAATCATAATAGAGCAGTTCCTCTTTTAGTTTTGATGAGAATCGAATTCTTGACCAGTGCTGAAGCAGAGGGTCAGGAGGATGTGTGTAATTCCCTAGCTAATACGATGGAATTTAAATTCTTGTGAGTCATTTTATTAAAATCATATAAGTATAGCTCAATGATGAATTGATTACAACCATTCAACATATAACTATCGATCTTCAATCATTTTTGTCAGCTAATTTTAGGACGGCCTTCAGAAAGACTGGTTCTGATTAAGGGAAGATTTTTGAATAATTTTAATGTAATAGCTTTACCTATATGGTCATTTTTTATATCAAGGTAAACACTTAGCAACTTACAAGCTGCTGGCTTACCAATAGAAATGAATTGTCCCTATGGTATTGAGAAAAAACCATTGTGTTTTGTGATAAATCATCGGGTGATAATTCCAACTTTATCTATTTGAATCCTTACATTTTATTCTCGCATTAGTGAAACTAAGTGTAAATGTTCATTTTATGTATAAAATTGTTGATACATTGAATCATTTATCGGAGAAATACTGATGTGTCAATCATTGGCTGTCAATCACAGGTCTAACCAAAAATTTGGCTGTCAAACACTGGGTCAAAAAATTGATTTCGTAAAAACGAATTTATGATGCTCGTGACTTGAATTTGTTATTTTCTTCAATACTGAATAGTTTGAGGACATCCTAATGTAGCAGTAAATGTAAGAATGAAGTTTGAACAAATGGAAGAACATAACTTAATAGCTGGTCAAAGTCAGAATTTCACTTAAGGTGTCAAACACTGGTCCCTCCACCCTAATAGTTGGGGAGAAGGGTAGCTAGATACATTGAAAATCTAATACACAACAAACCGATGAGTACGTGGTTACTTTTGTTTCTCTTCCTTCACCCTAAATCAATGGCATTAGGACACCCAAGTCTTAACTTGTCTTAACTTAAGTCTTTACTACCTAACTGTACAGGCAACCCATCAGGTTTTTCTGTGCCCTTTTCATCAGCAGCTCCACCATTCGAATTCTCATACGTTGAACCTCAAATGATTTTAAATACCATTAAAAGTTTCAAAAACTCTAATGGCATTGATATATATGGTATCTCAACCAACATGTTGAAACAGGCTGCACTTGGGCTGGTGTTTCCTCTCACCCACCTCATCAACGAGTCAATTTATAACGGGCACTTTCCTTCGGTACTGAAGGTCTCTGAGGTGATTCCACTCTTCAAAAAAGGTGAACGTGACTTACCGTCGAACCATAGACCTATTTCAAAACTCCCAGCACTGTCAAAAGTATTTGAAAATTCTCTAAAACTGGAACTTAACAGATATTTTGAAAGGTACGACTTATTCAGTTCAGTTCGGTTTTCGTAATGGTCGGTCCACAAATGGTGCCATTCTGAAACTAACTGATTTTGTAAAGGCCTCGTTTGAATGTGGTGAATTTTCTTCAGCAACTTTTGTTGATGTTGCTAAATGCTTTGATTGCATTTCCCACCCAATTCTTTTAGACAAATTTTTCTGTCAATGCCATTTCTATGATAGATAGTTATCTTACGGATCGATACCAGGCAGTGCGTCACGCAGGTGATTTGTCTAATTTCCTCCCTGTCACGTATGGTGTTCCACAAGGATCTGTTTTGGGGCCAATATTATTCCTTATTTTTATAAATGACCTGCCACAAAGCCTCCAAACTCATCCTATATTGTTCGCAGATGACACTTCTCTGCTGTCAAGGGGCACACAGCTTTCCTTACTGTGTGAAGATGAAAAGGCATCTCTTGATGCAGTGTCTAACTGGTTTTCAGCAAACAGACTCTCGATAAATGAGGACAAAACTTATGTCATGCACTTCGGATTAAGGGATTTGTCCAGTCTACACAAAAACCTAGAGGAAGTGAAGTTTCTTGGTGTAGTTCTTGACCCAAAGCTGAACTGGAAACCCCATTGCGCGCAACTCGAAGCTTGCCTCAACAAGTACATTTTTCTCTTGAGGCGCCTTTCTGAAAGGATCTCAGAATCTGCTGTGCTTGCAGCCTTTCACGCATGTTTCCAGAGTAGGGCGGTTTATGCCATACTGAGTTGGGGCCATTCTGCTTCGTCATCTGCCATCTTTGGGTGCCAAAGGAAAACGGTTAGAGTCGTCGCTAACTTGAATTACCAGGATGACTGTAGGCCAGCTTACAAGCAACTAGGAGTTTTAACAATCCCAGCTGCCTACATTTTAGATAGCCTCTGTTACGTTAGGAATAATGTCAATGACTACCATATCCCCGCTCATGTTTACCCTACACGGCATAAGCAAGACCTCTGTCTTCCTTTTCATAGAATTGAGACTACTTGTAATGGCAACACCTGGTGGGGAATTAAATTTTATAATGCCCTTCCATTAAAATTTCGAAAGACTGCTCTTGGATCATTCAGGTCACAGCTTAAAAAATACTTGATCCAGCTAGCTCCTTATAGTTTTGGTGAGTTTTTGCAGGATGTTGGTAATTTTGAATTTCGCTAGTTCCGCTACTTGTTTTGTTCATTACTTTGTTTGTTGTTCTCTTTTCTATGTTTTTGTTTTCTTCTTTTATTGTATTTAGAATAAGTTACCGACCATTGCTCATACATGTTATGTTTATAGCAAATAAAAAAATGATTGATAAAAAAAAAAGATTAACTGTGGGACTTCGTAAAAATTCAATGTGAAAATCGTGGCATTTCAAGCGGAGTAAAAAAATTGCTTAGAGGGTAAAGTTTTTGCACATTATTTGTAGAATCGATTCCTGCTGATTGGTTTGGGGACACCCTGTACAGCTTACCGAGGAAGCCTGCGAAGTTGCGTCATCACTAGAAGTCATGATAGGTCTTAGTCCCGTAGTTGTTCTCTGCGATTTGAGCGACTACTTTCAACTATGTTTGCCTCTGAACAAGGCAAATTCGAAGGTAACTCGATACCATTTTTTGTTCATTCCATTGACACATGACGCTATTTCTGTCAATCTCAAGCTCAACCAATCAGTACTTATCCCGTTGAATTTTTGAAGTTATTTTTCACATTGTTTTGTCCCAAAAATAATGGTTTTTGGCGATTAAATCCTTAGTACCTATCACAAGGGAATAGGTATTGCCATATTCCTTCATTTATTCTAATTTTTCCCGTTTTGTGTATCAGTTTTGTATTATGGAAGAACTTTTGTGTCTCCTACCTAACCCAAAGATTTTAATGGAATTCGCTCTCCATCGTTTAAGTGAAATCAACATCTGAGGCCTCCATAAAAATTAAGATTAATACTCGAAAGAAAGGCAATTAATTGTCACGGTTTTATGTGGTAGTGAAAAATAGTATGGATTTGAAATTGTTTGTTCAGTGATTTGTGCACTTCTTTGATAAACTAACCGCACTGGTACTTGCTGAGTTGTCTTGAGTCGTTGGTGGTCTAATGATAGAACCGTGTGCCTGAATCGACGACACACACACAGACAGATATTCTTAGCACATCTTGTATGTTATAGCATGATAATGATGGTGACTGTTATCACTGATTTTATTGTATTTCAACAGTTGAAGCAGAGACTTCATCGTATGACCAGGAGAGTCTCCCTAAACAAAACTCGCTCTGCTGCGTCTTCTTCTGCCCACAATGGAGTCGTTGCCTCCAAACCTTTCACGGGCTCCAACCAGAGTTCTTCAACCTCTGCAGACCCAGGAACTCAGAGGTAAGTTATAATTTTTCAATAGACAATAAGTGTTTTGAATTTTGAATAAAGAATTTAATACTGGGAAATTTACTATGTCTATCTGACTTACTGAAGCTAAATTGAAACTAATAAAATATAATGAGTAGTATGTTGTATTGTTATTAAATATATATTCTTCTTTTTGTCACATTCATGTTTCAAACTAAGATGAATCTTTTCTGAACTCTTCCATTTCTAGGACGAATTCTTCTCAGGGCCCAGCGCCTTTGCTCAGGAAAAAGCGGCAGCAGAGCAACGCTGACACCAATCACACTGGTGCAGATGAGCCTCCTCTCAAAAAAATCAACAAAATATCTTCTAAAAAAGATAGTAAGTATCAATTCTTGTTGTAGTAACTATTTGGTTGATAGCCATTGAATTATGGATTCTTCCTTGTCTGTATCGTTGTCTAATCCCTTGATCAGCTGAAAACGTTGAAATGGACTCATTATTAGAGAGTTACAGCGGGCCAAGATACGTAAAAAAATTTTGACATAAAAAAAAGTTGAGAATTCTGAGAATTTATTCTCGGCGTCAACGTGACGCGGCCAGCAGCCGTGTAAAGTTGCTCCAGTTTCAATGGGAAATCAACCCCTATGTGATCGGGTTGGCTCAGGCCGCCCGTCCACTGGACGCGAATTCTGGCGGCCTTTGCAAGGGAGATAGGTTGATGGTGCATAGAAATAGGTAGGAATCAATCATGTACGACAATATAATACCTAGTTTTTTCCATACCTGGAAAGAGGACGAGTCTTCTCTTTTTTGGGAGCTTTGTAGAGTTGTCTGGCAAAGATTCAAAACAGAAAAAACCGAGTCAAACACACACAAAAAAAAAAAAAAACTACGTGTGGGTACTCTACGAGTTTGGGATGACGAGTATGTAATTCTAAGGCCCACTTTCACCAAAAGTTGTTCTAAACTTGCTTAGCTAAACGCGTTAATAGTTAATCTGAAGGAATAAACCCGGCAAGATGGCGAGCGTCTTTCACCAACCCAAATCATCGTTAAACGTTGTTTAAGACAATCGAGTTTGTCTAAACTTGAAATGTTGAGCGAAACGAATGAAAGTTGGACATTATGACGTATTTGGGCAATAGAAACGTTGAACAACAACCACTACCGCACTTGATATCAGCATATTGCCGCCTTGTGAATCTTTATCAGTGTCAGTTTTTCGAATTCCTTGTTTTTATTATTTACCGATTCCTGCGGTTTGTTTCGAGTTTTCCGGTTCCCTTCGTTTTATTTTGCTGAATATTTTCATCACCTACCTATTGAGTTATTACAACGAGCGCAATAACTCCAGTATTTCTCCGGACTCGAGTACCTTCCTTGATGAATCCTAGTGAATCACAGCGACCACCGCCTTGTTCTGAACAGTAGGAATTTACTTCGATAATTTGAATGATTACCGATGGATGTAAACTCGAAGATGAGGGCCCCCAATTTCACCTCAATAGAAATTTATTTTGGTCGAACTGGTCTTTTATGATGGTCAATTTGTATAATTGGTCCGAATAGAAACAACCAAGGAATGTAGGTTGCACTATTATGTTATTGAAAAAACCATTATTCATTTTAAATTAACGTGTTGAACTTATTTGTATGATGGGAACTCGAGGCGAGTGTCAATCTAGTCGAGCACTTGGACAACTCGGGGCTTGGAAAGGCGGAAATTCAGTAACGTACATAATCTCGGAATGTGGAGTCCGATCCAGGATTCGACTCGGACGTCGTCGTCATCGTCAGACGAATCAAAAATAATTCGAAATGCAAAAATAATTCGCGATTTCATTTCGAAAACTATCACAAATCAATGCGCGGCCATATTGAATTGGTAGTTAAACGAGGTTTCCTAGTTAATTTGGCCGATTTTCGACCGTTTAAACTCGAACCCCCCAAGATGGTGTTTAAACTCGTAAATCGCTCTGGTGAAAGACGATTTTTACTGAACGTCGTTTATCTCTCGCCTCCTTTGGTTTAAACTTGATTTGAATGTTTGGTGAAAGTGGGCCTAAATGAGTTTTTCTGAACTTCAACCTCGATGGGGCACGGTTTAATGCTATCCGATCGACCTAAAACTTCGGGAATCTCATTTTTTAGTCAATTGGCACCTTTTAGGAGGTTGCCACAAGTGATTTTCTATAAAAATTAGAAAAAACGCTTGCATACGAGTCTGCAACGCATTGGGACATTTTCATGTCTTTACCTATTGCTTTTTACCTCACTATAGGATTTTATAACCCACTCTCCGTTGTTTCAGAATGTGAAACGAATCATTAACATAATAACATAGATATATTATGTTACAAATTGACACAATTATTAATATTAAGAGGTAGGTAGCTAATTTCAATAAAATAGACGATTCGGGATTAATTATCTTCTACACTCACGATCATTAGTTTGTAAACAAAATATGAGAACAGTTATGCCCATAGCTCCGCTATTCGTATAGTCAATATGTTATGGAGAACATGAAAATGTTCGTTAAATCGAGAGCTTTCCAACGAGTGGTGAACGATTTTTGTGGGTTAAGAAGTGTAGAAAAGGAACAAACCTAACAACGGGGTCGTTGTAAGCGGAAATCATTATAAAGGCACTGTAACACAATTTCGTTAAGCAATTTCGTGACAGTTTTTTGTGCTATGTGCCAGGGCAAAGACATGAAAATGTCAAAAACGTGAACCTCGTGTATGACGTGAGGCTCACGGAACACGGCTGTCTCGGCTCTTTCGCATAAATCCCGTGAGATAACCTACTATTCAACTCCTTGTTTTTGTGGCTTTTTATTTAGCTAATGGCCGCCATCAATCAGCTGATCAGTCTGTTTCTTTCGTTTTGAAGTGTTTCGGTGAATCTTTTGCAAGTTCTTCATCTTCAGGGTTGCTGTAAAGTGAATTGAAGATTGAAGAATTGATCCCTTATTTGCTTTAAGTGAATGGGAAAATTGAAAAATCTAAAGCAACGTCAATCACGTGAGCCTGTCAGGAAGTTAGCATCCACTCGATGCTCGCCCTAGCAGCTTCTCACGTAATGACGGTTCCAAATGTTGCTGTAACTCTCTATCAGTAAACATGTCCCACCTCAAAAGTGACACTTTTCAGAAAACCCAACATTTCAGGAGAGCCAAAAACGAAATTAGCAACTTTTCCACACCACTGAATGATCTTTGAAATAATTCACGATTCCACGTTGGTTTTGCCACATGATTTTTTTAATGAAGCGATAAATTATTTCAGCCGGAATTCACGGTAGGAAAATTGAAAATGGCTGTCACTTTTCTCGCCTTGATTTTACACCTAGGAGATTATCACTTAAGTGGTGTGACACTTTTACTGCATGGTAGGGTGTCCCTTATTTTTCGACTTTTTTTTAACGAATAAAATCTTTTATTTATGGCCCGTAATACTCACACCATAATTTTTTTTCATGGTTAGGACAACGTTAACCCGTTCTGAATTCCTGAGAGTTATAGTAGTGGAAAGAAAGCTTGATTAATAACCTGAATTGACGAGATTAGGGCGTGTTTTAATCCATATTTTATAACAATAATCATTTCCAAAACGACCAGGGGCGTCTTCTCCAGCCAAACATAGCAAACACGGTTTGCCTTACTAAAAATATGCAAAATGAATCAATTAATTTGTGATGAGATTCCCCTATATTTCCATTTTTGCTTCCGAGTCTACCAAGGTAGTGGAAGCTTTGTTTTTAACTTGTCTCCAATACTCTGTGCAGTGTCGTCATGGTGAAACCAGCAATATTTGGAGAATATATGGATGCCTTGAAGCACAAAGGAGCTATGTCCAAAAAACAGAGTTTTGAGAAAAACGCAAGAGAAGTTTTCACCAGTGCACAATTCCTAAAACTTTGGCTTATTACACTAAACTCTTTAATTTCTTCAATAAATTTTCAAGCTATAATCATCAAGAAAGTCAATAATAGTTTTGTTGGATAAGATGTGGAAGATGGATGGACATAGCTCCTTTGCGCTTTAAGGTATCGATATTTCAGATTGAGCTTTGCAGTGTAAAGTTACTGGAAGTTATAATTTATTCTTTAATCTAGGATCATTTACCTACCTATGTAGTTAATAGAGTCAGTTTAATATCACACTAAATGTTGAAGGCCACATTGCAAGGTTGAGTTCGTGAAATTTCGAATCTGCTGCGATGATCTTGAAACGTATCTAGTACGTTAAATCTCCACCGTACGTCTACGTCGCGCAGAAAGAGGCATCAAACGCTCCAATCTCCTCAAAAGGCTTGCAGGGACAAAATGGGGAGCTAACCAGGATGTCCTCACCCTTGGGTATAAGAGTTATGTGCGTCCAGCAATGGAGTATGGGATAGAGCTCACAGTGACATCCTCTAACACAATCAAAGCGAAGTTGGAATTGGTCCAAAACAACGCTCTACGAGTGATCACTGGAGGCCCCTGCTCCACTTCCATAGCGGCCATGCAGATCCAGACGGGCCTCGAACCCATGAACACAATACGAGACCAGCTAGCCCTATCCCTGATGGAGAGAGTCAAGCGAGGAGTCGATCCATATTGGACTACTTACAGGCCCAGTCATCAGAGACTTACTACGCAGCAAACGTTCACAGCTAAAGCGGAGGCAATTCTGGAAGAGGAGGATTTGGATATTGTCTCTCGCCAACCATTCCCAAGTGCAGCCAGTCTGCGACCGCTGATGACTGCTGAGCGCTATCTCGACCTGTTGCAACCAGGAAACAAGGACGACTACCTGCCTGTGGAACTGGGAGCCATTGCTCTTGAAACGATAGCCACTCGCTTCCCACTTCACAGCTGGCTCCATGTTTTTACGGATGGATCAGCAGCGGGAGCAAACAGCAACGCAGGAGCTGGAGTTTATTGCAGTGACTTCCAGATTTGCTGCCCAGTGGGACGCCTTGCTACAAACTTTGATGGCGAGATAAGAGCAATCCTTTTGGCATTAGAAAGAATCGCTGCCGTGGAGGCCCCAAACATTGCGATGCTGGTTGACTCCCAGGCTGCAATCTTGGCAGTGACCTTCAGTTCCTATACCGACTCTGAGGATGTGTTGAACTGCCGATCACTCGTCCAAAGCGCTCTAACGCTAGGAAAGGTTATCGTCTTCCAGTGGATACCTTCCCACTGTGGAGTATATGGCAACGAGCGCGCTGACGATTTGGCCAGGAGAGGAGCCGGGATGGACCAACCAACCCCTGCAGTAGCTTTCACCGCATCTAAAAGGATGATAAAGTCAAGACTCAGCCAGAAAAGAAAAGCCAGTTTGAGACGAGCCTCGGAGGGTAAGCAATGGGACATCCTTAACGATCCGAACCAGAGAGTCCCATTAGGCGCCTCCAGGGGGGTGTCGGTGGCATGTTTTCGTACTGCTACTGGACACGATTACCTGAGAAAGCATCTCCACCGCATTGGGCTGGCAGATGACCCACTGTGCCCCCTCTGTGATTCTGACGAAGAGATGACATCAACCCATCTCATCAATATATATATATCAATGCTGACAACTGAGTGCCGGTGGGAACGAACCGCTGCGCTCTACTGGGCTGCTCGAGAGCGCATGGCACAACTGCCGTAACCGCGCCGTGGCATAGTTAAAAAAAAAAAAAAAAAAAAGATCGTGGGAGACCCGGGTTCGATTCCAAGCCGTGACATCAACTTTTTTGTAATTTGAGTTATTAGGGGTTTATATGTAGGTAATTTTGTTGTTGACAATAAATTAATGTCACGGTATTACGGTTTTCTTTTCACAAATCTACGATTTGTTTTTGCCTGCTTTTAGTAGGCTTTTCAGGTATTTGACTCATAGAATTCTTTCAAAACTGACTGTCTGTTTTCAATAAATTTAACGAAATTTTAATCTAATTCTTTCCTCGTTTAGATCTTGGCTCCAGAGTCCGACGGATGCGAACACCCAGTGAAAGCTCCAAAGCGGACCTGCCGGATCGATCCGTCCTCAACAAGTTGAAAGGCATCTGGACGACTCCTGAGACGTACACAACCATCGTAGGGGAAACTGAATCGGGACAGCGATGGGCCGGCTCCTCTGCAGCCGACGTAGTCTGTAAACAGGTTGTTCAGCAAAACTCCAAAGCAGCGCTAGAAGTGAGTGGTTTCAACTTTTTTGAACGCTTTGAATAGTTCAAATACACCTCGACTTGAAAAGAAGTTGATCAAAAATTAGTAAGCAAGCGATGTTACTTGTTCAAAAAGGATTGGATTTTGCATTGAAAGAACTAAATTTGTCTAACCTGCATTAAAATGAACAGCTGATGAACTTTGTTCATAACTTTCTACGAATCACGCCGTATCAAAACCCACTAGGAACTCTCTAATTAGAGAAGTTCTCCAGAGACTTGAGGGACCAATCAGGTTCTGGAGGAGCCGTTTGTAACAATATAGGTTGAATTTCAGATTGAAATTCATCTAATTGTTCATAAGTTAGTCAGAGGAGGGTGACGACCCTACCCCTTCAAACCAGTGATTAGATTAATCAGCCGGCCCGAAGTGGATATCGATTCATATCTTTATGAATCAAATATCCCCCTAGGCGTAGCTCCAACAAATCGGAGTAGTAAAAGTAGGATCGTCACACTCCCCTCCCTAAAACATACTTCTGGGTTTCAAACAGAAGTATGTTTGAAAACAAGTCAAAGGGACTGAAAATAGCATGAAGCCCAGGAAAGGACGTCTGGAAGCTTCAAGGGAATTCCTCCATCGTAATGGTACTATTCAAAAAGAAGAAGAAGAAGAAGAATGCCACGAATGGGTCATTTATGCCACGAATGGGCCATTTATACATAAAAGAATAAATCAATGGAACTGAGGAGAAAGCAAACTAAATAAAGAATACGAACGACGAAACATTCAAGTGAAATGATTGAAAAGGCAAATGCAGAAAAGGCTTATATAAAAGAAAAACGTAATTAAAATTAATAAAATGCCAGATTGGCAAAGCCTAACAAGGGAATGAGTTTGATTGCCGGATTGGCGAAGTTTAATGAATGAATTTAATTGCCGGATTGGCGAAGTTTAATGAATGAATTTAATTGCCGGATTGGCGAAGTATAATAAGGGAATGAATTTAATATAGAGATTCCTTCTGGATATCTCTTTGGGTAATTCCTTCTGGAATACTCAAGAAAAAGTGGAGGGGAAATGATGAAGTAAATTAGCATTTCCACCAAACCACGCTCTGCTACCATGTAACAATATAGGTTGAATTTTAGATTGAAATTCACCTAATTGTTCATAAGTTAGTCAGAGGAGGGTGACGACCCTACCCCTTCAAACCAGTGATTAGATTAATCAGCCGGCCCGAAGAGGATATCGATTCATATCTCTATGAATCAAATATCCCCCTAGGCGTAGCTCCAACAAATCGGGAACAAACCAAATCGGTTTGCCCCTTCTGTAAAAGTAGGATCGTCACACGTTGAAGGAAACCACCCTTTCATCGATGAATTAGGAACTGAAAATTAACTTGTCTCCAGTACTCTGTGTGAAATATCAATAAATTCTGTTACACCACCTTGAAAACTTGAGACAACTACTTTAGAGGGGTCGGACTAGTGATGATTCGATACTTTCGATATTTATTGATATCGATATTTTGTTTCAATATTTCCGATACTTGTATCGATATTTTTCTTGCGATATTATCGAATATCGAAAGGAAAATATTGATATCGAAAGAAAAAAATTATCGGTTGTGATGGTTATATTCCTTCCTACTGTAATTTATCAATTTCTCCTAAAATATAAAAAATAATAAAACACCAAAATGAATAGAAATGGAAGCTGAATGTTATATTACGAATTGATACAACTTTTAGCGAGAAAAATTTGAACTGGCATTATATCGATTAAAAACGATGCAAAAACATACATTCTATATCAGTGAAATCAATATTGTTATTTCGATAATTTATCGATATCACTGATATTAATCACTATCACTCGTATTATGTTGGTTTATTATTTTCAATAATAAACCTGTAGAATGAAGAATTTTAAAAAAACCTTTAATTTAAGTGGTTAAAATTTTCAAAACTCGAATGAGACCACCCAGTATGACGTCATGAATTTTTACGCAACAAAGGCGAAATAAAGAAAGAACAAAACTATTAGAAAAACGCTGCAAATTATCATACAAAGGTTTATTATTTTCTGTATAGATCACTCGTCTGCAAAGAACACATCTTTGCCTACCAACCAGTTACTACCTACGTACTACTTACCTACTTCACAATTTAGTTTATTTGGAAGAAATAAAAGCTTAACACTCGATTCGAAGAAACAGGGAATTTGATGAGGGAAATTTGGATATTACACACCTCTGAGTCGTGTATGGTTTAAAAAAAATGAATGTGACTAACCTATGACAAAGTTCATGACCTCATCTGACCCACCAAAGGTTTCCACTAAGGTATTTCAGGATTAATTTTTTAAAATCAATGTTTTTGCAGACGGTTGTATGTAAAAATAGTAAAAATATTACAAACCTTTGATCGAATATATTTTATTACTTCAGTTTTCATTGTGGCGATAGTTTATCACTTTATCTGGGTTGAGGGTGAGGAATATTTTAGGCCAATCCTCTTGTGCTTACGTCCGAGCGCTTTCGTTTAATACAACATCTTCAGGGTTCTATAATCATCAAAAAATAACAGGTACGTACACTTATGTTAAGAATTAAAAATAATTATCTTTAAGTATAATACTTAGCGTTATCTAGGTTTAATAAATTAATGTTAACTAATATAATTATATAGTTATATGGCTTACATTTTGGTGATGTAGTTGTCAGTTATAATTGTTTTTGTTATATGCTGTAGTTGTTGCTTTGTACATGGTTTCTTCTTTTTCTTTCTCAATCATTGTACGATTTTTGTTATGCACCTTTAGACAATATTTATAGGATTAAGTAGTGTTCTTATTAAGTGCAGAGATAAGTAGCTATAGGCTTGTGATTTTATCATTTACTTAGGTTCATAATTGTTGTACATCACTTACCTAATTCTTCTTATTTTTGTGTTACCTACTTTCAGGTTTAGCAAATGCACTTCTTACAATAGTTTTAAACAGGCTAACAGTAAGTAATTTTAAAAGGAGTGAGTATCACTTTGGTTGGAGTGTGGAGTACTAGAATCATTATCTTATTCTGCTAATTTTATAATAATTTAGTGAGTTGACCTGTTAGCCCTGGTGTGGGCATCGGTGAGTGTATTTTCTACTGGTCTAAGTTCATTTGTATGATTTACTCTACTTATTGTCGCTTAAGTAGTCTAGTTGGTGGTAGCATAGTACAGCATACATTTTTATATATTTTCAGTTTTTTTTGTTCTTTTTACATTGGGTTACTTAATATTAGGTTTTACATCATATGACTAGTTTGGTGAATGAATGGGTAGATTAGGTGATAACTGGGGGTTTTCCCCTTGTTTTACAGCTCGGACGTAAGCACAAGAGGATTGGCCTAAAATATTCCTCACCCTCAACCCAGATAAAGTGATATTTTATTACTTTTTTTATTTTTTCAAGTTAAAACCTGTCAACATTATGCCTCATTTTGCAGTTGACTTTGTCTTCTGAGTTATCTGACCAATATTTAAAACAATATTGGGGTTTACTTTCTGAAAAGTAGTTTCATGATCCCGATTTGAATAAATGCACTACTGCTCTCTTGTGGTTGGGAAATGCACCCTCATTACTGACGATTTCTATGATGTTCTGACTGCTAAGCCGTTTCGATCACATATTAAGAATGTTTTCTTCCTCGCAGGTACCAAAGTGGAGAATCCACGCCTACACACCTATATATTCTATGGAAGGCACAGAAAACCTCAGTGATGACGTTTATGAAAGGAGGCATTGCCGTTTAGCGACAGATGAGAAAAGACGCAAAAGGTATTTATGCGTTTCACAAGGTTATTTACATCGTTCAATTTAGAAATGAGGAATTTCACCGAATTCTGTTTGCATTTTTCCTGAATAGTTAATGGTGTGGGATAGATGAAAATCGGGCTGATTTCGGAAAAAAAGTCTCCTGTTATTTTTGGGAGACAATCAAAATTTTTGATTTCAAAACTAACCGGGAAAACGGACGTGCAGCGGGAACACTCGCTGATTGGGCTGTTCGGATCGCCGTCTCCTCCCAGTGTTGCCCATTGGGACGACGAAATCGTGTTTTCTAACAGAAAAATTATCAAACAGAAACAGGGGAAACCAAATTTTCCCCATCTTGCTTTTTCTATTTTTTTCTTCAGTTTTTAGGACGTCCCACAGTAAGACTTGGGCGTCCTTATAAGATCGATCTGGGGTGAAGTTGGACAACACTCAACAGAAAAAAAAATAACCACACAGTAATCCGTTTTAGACCATTCTGAATCCAAATCCGCGAAAAAAACCATAGGTGTATGTCTGTCTGTCTGTGTGTGTGTGTGTGTGTGTGTGTGTGTGTGTGTGACAAAATCTTGTGTCGTCTGCACAGGCCTTAGTTCTCAACCGATTTTCCTGGTTCTTTTTTTGTTCGACGCGGAAAACTATCTAGTTGTGCACTACGTCGCCGGAATTTCGAATTTTGCCTTTTAAGGGGGGGAAAGGGGGGGTTAATGCTCAAAAAACGTGCATTTTTGGGCATAATCTTGTGTCGTCTGCCCAGGCCTTAGTTCTCAACCGATTTTTGTGGTTCTTTTTTTGTTCGACGCGGAAAACTATCTAGTTGTGCACTACGGCGCCGGAATTTCGAATTTTGCCTTTTAAGGGGGGGAAAGGGGGGGTTAATGCTTAAAAAACGTGCGTTTGCGGGCATAATCCTGTAAAATTTGCCCAGGCCTCAATTTCCAACCGATTAGTGAGTTTCTTTTTTTGTTTGACTTAAATAACTTCCGAGTTGTACATAATTTCACCCGAGTACCAAAATTCGCAAGGGGGGGGGGGGTGTAGTGGGGGGGATAATATTCACAAAATATCCGATTTTTTAAAATTTCGGTTCCTTTACTGCTTACTAATTGTACCCAAGCTTTGAAATTGAGGAAAAATTCTCATTATACCTCCGGATTTTCATGAATTATTCTCTGTAGCACCAAGGAAATAATAGTGGTGCCACCATGGTGCCAGGACACCATAAACCGCATATTTCGTGCTTTTTTTTTGTGTTTCACCTTGAATACGGATGTGAACCTCGACGGACCGCCTACTAAAACTAATAGATGAAAGTGCAATGTTACGACGTATTCCGCCTTTGGTGCCAGACTGGCACCATTGGTGGTGGTTGGGGGGGGGGGGGTGAACTCGAATTCGCATGTTGGGTATCGTAGATCATGGATTTTAAAATGCTCTTCAGATTCGAGGCTCCCATGCCGCTAAAAATGTTTTGGTAAATAATGGTGAGGGGGGGGGTCACTATTTCTTGCCTAAAGTAATAAACCAAATTACATCGAGTGAAACAGTTTTATCGCTTACCAACTGGTTGACTGATCTAATGCTTATCCAATGGGACGTCCCCTGGAATGCATGCATTACTAAACAATATGTTTCGATTTCGAACTTCACTGTTTCGTGAAATTTTGCATCTGGGGACTATAGATTTCTCGATCTCAGCGCTTCAAGCGGCCATAAATGAACTATTCCAGCATGACGTCATTTTCCCGGTTTTTTTAAACGTTCGTATTTTCTACACTGTTTTGTTTATTCGTAAATCAGGAAGTTCGGGCTGAAAGTTTGCCTTAGGAGGTTTTTCGAGGTGCTGAATCCGATTTTGGGGTCAAAAATAGGAAATTCCGACATGGTGAAATTCCTCATTCCTTGTTACTCCGGAAGTGATAACAAGCAATTGCAGGCAGATCAGCCGCGTGAGAAATTAAGCTAACTCCTCATCAGTTTCTTTCGCAAACCACTCCCTTCCCCAGTTCCCAAAGTTTTCTAATGATGTTGACAACTTTCGAAAGCTTCCCAAGATATCAGCACCTACCTGCAGGGATTTGTTTCATTTGGACTGTGAATTTCTCATCAGCAGGGTTAGGTGAAGCAAACTTGAAGCTTGGTTATAGTACTATTCATAGAGAGTTGATACATTTGGAGAAAACAAGAAAAACAAAACTTACTTCATTGTCTCAACTGGTAGTTAGTTCATCCTATATCGGATAGTCGTTATTCATCCTATATATACCTATAGTTAGTTTCATCATAAGTGATAGAGAAGCTAGTTGTTGAACAGTTGACTGCATATATCGAAGAAAGGGACATTTTCCATTCAAGACAATTCGGATTTCGGAGAGGCAGAAGCACTAGTGCGGCTGCTTGTTCGGTAGTCGTTGAGGCTCTCCACTCTCTCGAAGCCAAAACGCTGACATCCATAGAGATGTACGAGGGACGTCCAGAAAGTAACAAGTCAAGGCCTGTAGCTCAGCGTAGGGAGATCGGATTTCCAAAGTTGGCACCACTGCTTGAAGGGTGAAGCCTAACGAACAGATTGAGAGGTCCCGCAGTTTGGTACGACCTTTTTCACGAACACACGAGCGGTTTGAAATGGACCCTTCAAGTTCGGTTCCCTCCACCTCCAACGTTCCTTTCAAAAATTGCAAAATTCGCGGTGTGATCCGTTTTCTCTCCTTGGAGGGTCTCTCAGCTTTACAGCTTTTTAAAATTACGAAATGCCATAAAAACAAAAGAAGGGGAATGTTGACCAAAGGAGTTCTGCTCCTTCATGACAATGCTCGTCCCCATACAGCGAGAGTCACTACTGAATTGCTCAATTCTTTTGGGTGGGATGTTTTTGAGCATCCACCACACAGCCCAGATCTTGCTCCAAGTGACTTTCACCTGTTTACAAAGTTAAAAGAACATTTGTCCGGAACTACCTACTCCGATGATGAAGAGTTGAAAGCAGGCGTGACACAGTGGTTGAGGGAGGTGGAGCAATCAGTGTATGAGGTGGGGATACAAAAACTCATACCTCGTTACGAGAAATGCATAGAGCGTAATGGCGACTACGTAGAAAAATAGTTTACATCAGTAGAAACACGCCCATGTAATTTTTTTCCAATAAAACATTTTTTTCGATTTTTCCCAGGTCTTGACTTGTTACTTTCTGGACGTACCTCGTATGATATGTCCAAAGCTTTCGATCTTGTACCCTTCAATCTGCTACTTGAGAAGCTCTCACACTACGGTTTTGTTGACGGAGCACTTTCCTTTTTCGAGAGTTATTTGTCAGGATGGAACCAAGTCGTATCCTGTAATGGGAAGCGTTCGCACGAGGAGTCAATTCCGTGCGGAATAAAACAGCGTTCCGGGCTCGGGCCCTGTTTATTCATAATTTACATCAATGATCTCTTGTATATTACGCAAGATTCTTTCTATTTAACGTTGTTTGCTGACGATATCTCAGCCGTGGTCCGTGGTTCATCAGAAGCGGTTCTTCGTTCTAACCTGAATAAAGTTTCAACAGCAATCAAGGATTGGTGTAGGATTAATGCTCTACTGTTGAATGAGGAGAAAACTCAAACACTAAGCATTCAATTGAATAGACGTTTGTCCCAACATATCAATCTTCTCGGCCTTGAGGTGGACAGTCGTCTTTCATGGGCGAGTCATGTGGAGTTGCTGTCGGCTAAACTGGCTTCTTCAATTTTCATGCTGCGGAGATTGTCCTCTATGATTTCCCCTGACATCCTTCGTACCGTTTACCATGCTTGTTTCCAGAGCCGAATATCCTATTGCGTAATTATGTGGGGCAGCTCTGCTCATTCCACCTCCATATCTAAGCTTCAGAAAAAAGCTATTCGAATTCTTCTAAAGCTGGGCTGGCAGGAGAGTTGCCGTGGTCATTTTAGGGAACTCAATATCCTCACTCTCCCGAGCCTTTACGCCCTCTCTTGTCTGTTGTACGTACACCAGAATCTGGATTCTATCGAGTGTGGATCTGACCGTCATGAGTACTTGACGAGGAACAGAGACAAATTGTGTCCACCTCCAGTTCGTCTCGCTGCTTCGTGGTCGACGAATCCCATTCAGGTCGGAGCTCGTTTGCTCAATCATTTGCCGGACCACTTTGCGTTGTCTCATAGAAGCTGAGTTGTACACTCTCGAGGAGTTCTATGACGTCACTTTTGTATGATTTATTCTGGTGTCCCCCCCTGGTGTTTGCTATATATACCTATTGTTGTGTATATTGTGACGGTTTTTTGGGGGTTATAAAAAAAAACCGTTGAAATACTTGCCAAACAGGAAAGAGAAACCGCAGACTACCACTGGTCTCCAAAACCTCCCCATACAACCAGCCACTAAATCCTTTTCCTGAAAAGGCACTTTCTCTTTCCTGTTGGTTTTCTTTGTTTTTTTTTTGTTTTTTTTTTTTTTCTCTACCTTAACAAGGTACCTTGATAGAAAGAAACTTATGACAATAACAACTCAAACCTTATAAATAAATTATCCTAGCTTCTTGGATGGTTATCTCTGCATCTGACAGGAACTTCAGTGAAGATGTTGGCTGTAACTTCTTGTAGTAATCAGGGCTGGAACTTCTTGTAATAGCCTGGACTGGAACTTCAGCTGTATACCCAGTGGGAAGCAGGAACTTCTGGTAGTAAGATTAATTCAACCCTTTAGGGGAGATGTGGGCAGGAACTTCTGTAGTGATCTGGACTGGAGCTTCAAATATGACTGAGAGGAAAGAACCAGAAGGCAGGACTTCTAGTAGAAATTTTGGTTCACCCTTCTGTGGGGATTTCAGCAGGAACTTCGAAGAATAGTCTGGACTGGAACTTCAGCTATGAATTCAGTAAAGAAGAACAGATATCTGGATTGGATTTTCAGCAACAATCTCAGTAGTAAACAGGAAGCAGGAACTTCTGGTATGCATGTTGAATAGAATTTCAATATAGCCTCTATGGTATTAGTTTCCCCTCTTAGTGATTGTAATTTCCAGAATAAATTTATAGTTGTCAGTTCTTTTATGATGATCTCTCTAAATTAGTGGAGATTGATAAGAGATTCCTCTCCTGTGTTCAATCTATACAAAAAATTTGGATTTCACAATTGGAATAAATTATGACTCCTTCTGTGAATCCTTAAGGGGTTGAAGCTTGGAACTAGTCAGTCAAGGCCAGTCAATTTCAGATCATGAAAAGCTTGATTAATTAGGGTCAATTCTGATGACCGAGTAAATTGCCGTCGTGTGAGACACTCAGGAGAGTCCTTTGGTCTTGATCCTGTACTGCCCTCTAGCGAGACTCTCGTGTCTTATCGTCCGTTCGCCAGTCCGCCGCTAGGGCGCTTCCGCATCTCTTTCCCCGTCGTGATAGGGTTTCTCGCGCCTCTCCACAGGTGGCGTAGTGAGTCCTTCTATCTTTGTGATGATAGGAACTGCAGTTCAATTCTTCATTATATTTATTAGTTTTCATTAGTAATTTTGTGGGAATGGACGTCTTTTCTTTTCTACAGAAGCATCCCATTTACTTTCAGGTACGTTTGCATATTATCGGTGGTTATTATTGTTTGATTATTGGGAATTGATAACTTTGGCAAAATTTGTAGGTCTCATGCTGTCAATCAGTACCTACTTAATTATCTTAAAACTGGTGAGCAGGTGTGCAATCGCCACAATATAGTTAATTTATATTGTGTAATTTCCTGTTATATTGACGTTTGTAATGCCCATGTAGGTTCTACAAATAAAAAATGTATTTATTTTATTTTATTTTATCCCTGCGGCACTCTTGTGATACACTGACTGCTACCGGGTGGCCAGTTTTTAAATCAACTCTAGTACTACAGTATTAACCCCTTCAGGTACACATTATTTCTGACGGAAAAAATTGTTTTCCTCTTCCATTCGATTCCTATGTGACTACTGATGATCCACGCAAAGTTTCACATCCCTCGCCCAACTTGGTGATAGGGTGTGCGCCTGGGTAGGAAAACCTGTTTATTGTTATTTTTAATCTAAGGTAGACCTCATTCTGAGAATTTTATACCAACCGCGACCTTCTAGCGTGTGTACATCTTTTCCTATGAATTTTCAAAGTTTCGACCGTTTATGACGTCACAGTGGGTTGGGGGTCCCGCCCAGGCGAGAGGGGCGCGTGACGTCATAAACGGTCGAAACTTTGAAAAATCATAGAAACAGATCTACTCACGCTAGAAGGTCGCGGTTGGTGTCAAAATTCTCAGGATGTAGTCTACTTTCGATTAAAAATCTTTTAAAAAATCAAGGCGATCCCTCCATTAGCAATAAAATGGATCGTAGTCTCCATTTTTTTCTCTCTCTCTATCGTTTGACAGTTTGAGGTTCCATCCCAACTAGAAACAATCCTTTTTCTTCGAGTTTGTTTTTATTTATAATAACGCTTTATTGAAAAAAGTGAAAATGAAAAAACACATGTTCTTAGCTGCTCCCCCCTTTAAGCTATGCTTGTGCTGGGGGGAAGAGAGTAGATGTGGCCTCGGTCATACAAACTATTATAAGATCTTTAACGGAAATCTGGCACCTGTTTAAATGTAGGTACTTATTAAGAAAATAATGAAAATAACTATAATTTGTCTCTTGGTTTTTAACCTTATCATCTGCCAGAGGAGATGAATAAAAATATATATATACGAATTTAATTAAAGTTTAAAAAAATTTTTTATTAAATATTGGACTTAGCTGTAGATTTGTGTGTTAAATTACGTTGGATATTTCTCTTACAAGGATTATGTACAATTACAATTGAGGGGTTTCCTACAAGAACAAGATAAGTCCAAAGTTTGAAAAAACCCGGTTAAGGCGCCATTTTGTTCCTGAGTGTGTGCGATATCTAGTAACAAGTTCATTTCGGCAAGAACCGAACAGTTCCAAGTCTACAGGAGGCTTCAAAATGTGCGCATTTTGCAGGAGAATTCTAGTCCTCTCTATTTCCGCAAGAACGAAATAAGTCCGCGCGCGCGTGGCAACACTGCGCCTGAAGGTCTGGGCGTCGCATTCCCAGCTGTTTGTTTCCCATTCTTATTTCTGTTTTCGTCTTTGCCGGTAACCTTTTTTCCCTAATAAAGGTTTTTGATGAAACGACTGCTTGTCTACTTATCTATTCATTCATTTTTCAAATCCTTAAGAAGATAGTGGGAACTATTATTTTCTCCTTCATGTTACTGATGGTGAAACAAAGAAAACATGGAAATTGAACCAGCAACATAGGCATCTAAAAGAAAACATTTTAAATGTTCTAGTTGTCAGTTTTTAAACACAGTTCGGAAATAGCTTCATTATTATTATAAAAACAGAAAATTTGATTACCGTCATTAACATGCAAAACGTGTTCACGTCATAAACATGCAGTACTTGGGCTTCAATGAAACTTCAGCAAGAACCAAACAAGTCACGTTTTGCAACAGGAGGGGGAAAATTCAGGAAAAGGCGTTTCACAAAATTCAGCAAGTTTAGAATTTTCGATTTCGGACTTATCTTGTTCTTGTAGGAAACCCCTCAATTGAATATTAACTCCTGTTATAATATTTCTTCAGTTTTATTTTGAAGGATTTTTTTTTTTGTTTTGTTACGGAAGTGGGGAAACTCTTTAAGAGCGAAGGGGAAGTTCACCCCAACAGTGTTGGACTCCCCATGAACTAAAACCCCACTCCCTCTGCTTAGGACTCACCCCGAGACCACTTGTACAGTATTACTTCAGGGTGAGCCCTTTTTTTGTGCCAAATGGCTGCTCCTACTTCTGGTCTCCTTCAATTCTATTCCTCATCATCTTCCTCCCATCTTCCATCCAGCTTTTTTGCTTTGAGGACTGATGTGACAAATACTGCCATTGCGTCCCAGCTCGACTTGTTCTTAATCATCTCATGTATGATTGTCTGTGGACGCAATGTTCCAATGACCTCCTCAGCACACCCCCTCATACCCTCCCATTGAGGACATGTGAAGAAGGTGTGGCAGACATCATCCTCCTCTATCCCACAGTATCTGCACTCTGGGTCAGTGACTTTCCCGATCTTTACTAGGAAGGAGCGGAAGTATCCATGCCCTGAGAGGAATTGAGTCAGGTAATAGTTCACCTCTCCGTGTTTTCTCTCCAACCAAGACTTTAGATCGTCGATTATGAGGGCTGTCCACCTTCCACGGGTTTCACAGACAAGGTCTGCTTGCCACCTACGGATGGTCTCCTCCCGCTCTTCCCTCTTTACTATGGTAATTGTCTCTGCCTTCCTCATTCTTATCCTTTTGCGCTCCAGTGCCTGGTGGTATATTGGGATAGTTCCCGCTATCACTTGTGATGCTGGACCTGAGACAGTTCTAAATGCACTACTGATTCTCAGAGCTCCTCTCCTCTGTACAGCTTCCATACGTGCCCGGTACTTTTGGTACCTAAGGGAGTCTGCCCACACTTCTGCTCCATACAGCATAATTGAATCTGCAGTTCGCATAAGGAGTCTCCTCTTAGCGGGTGATGGGCCCCCTAGATTTGCCATCAGTCGGCTCAGCTTATTTACAATACCTGCAGCCTTATCTGCTGCTCCACTGATGTGCCTCCAGAAGCTTAATTTCCCGTCCAGCATCACACCAAGGTAGCGAATGGCTGGAGAGGTGATGATTTCCTGTCCATCCACATTCATAGGTATAGATCTCTCAATTCTCGCTGTGGTTAGCAGTACAATTTCCGTTTTTTGGATCGCCAGTGACAGTGTGTGTGCTTCCATCCACTCCATCACTCTGCGCATTGCCTGATTCAGCTTAAACTGGAGGTGTTCCATCCTTCGAGCTCTTATCACCACCACCAAGTCATCAGCGTAGCCAATCAGTGTAATTCCTTCGGGCATCTCTACCCGAAGAATCCCATCATAGTTGATGTTCCACAGATCGGCTCCCAAGACTGAACCTTGTGCCGCTCCTGAGGTAATTCTTCTCTTTTTGATGCCCTCTTTTGTATCATAAATCAGCCAACGCTCAGCTAGGTAGTTCTGCAGGACTCGTAAGAGGTATGATGGAACATGAAACTGAACCATCAAAGCCTCCAAGATGTCTTTCCATCTGGCAGAATTGAAAGCATTTCTGACATTGAGGGTAACCGCCATGCACATGTCCCTGGTCTTGTGGTTCCCCAGCTGAGTTTCCTTTGCTATTCCTACCACTCTGCTAACAGCATCAATGGTGGATCTGCCAGGTCTAAATCCAAATTGCCTCGGTGACAGGCCTCCAGCTTCAGCAATGGCAGTCAGCATCCTTCTTTTCAACAACTTCTCATACAGCTTTCCTGCTGTGTCTAATAGGCACAGAGGCCTGTGTGCTGAAGCTGTATTGGGATCTCCTTTGCCTTTCCCAATCAGTACGAGTCTTGCTAACTTCCATCGCTCTGGGAATATACCTACTTTGAGACATGTATTGTACATGTCTAACATAATTTCTGGATGTGTATCTGCTATTGCTTTCAATATTTCCACAGGGATTCTATCTGGGCCTGGGGCTTTTTTATTGCGCATTGACTTCACCGCTTGTGCCAATTCATCTAGAGTGAAGATATATCACCTGATATTGCAATCGGTGGTCTCTCCTCTATCTCATGATCAGGAAAGAGTTCTGATACAATTCTGTCCTTTACTTCTGTTGACATCTCCGTGGATGTATCCACTCCCTTGAGCTTTTTTAGCACAATCTTGTATCCAAGTCCCCAAGGATCGTTGTCTACATCGTCACATAACTCTCTCCACTTTTTAGCTTTGCTCCTGGCTATGGCAATCTTCAGAGTCCGTCTTGCTATCCTGTATTGGTCTTTTCTCAGTTGGAACTCCAAGGAGTCCCTTCTAGTTCTTTGAGATAGTCTTCTGAGCCGTAAACATGTCCTCCTAAGTTCAGCAATATTCTGGTTCCACCAGTATTTTGAAGGATTGAAGAGTGTTCAATCCCCTCAATTCCTCAGGACCCCTATAGTCATAGCATTTCTGACCAGTCGCTGTGAGTCGAAAAGGGATTTTGATGAGTTTATGGGAGTAGCATTATCAATAAAATGTCGAGGTTCCCTGCTGATAGATAGCGATACGTTTTGATAATTGTGGCTCTCTTAATGAGCTGGTATATGGTTGGAACAAACAATATATCAGCAATATATGGTTGGAGTTCTATTATTGTTACTAGTTCCAGAGCAACGGTGGACAAAATTCTTTTGGGCTTATAATTAGGAAGATACAGGGTTTGGAGTTAAGGGTCCCCCACGACCAATAGGACCTAATGGTGTTAAAACATACTAGTCTTAAAATATACTAATCCAACCCCAATGGGCCATCTGTGGGGATAAATGGAAGAATTCTGACTGAGCTCTTGTGTAGAAGCACCATTTTCTCGCTTGGCTCAGTGAGTGTGGAGGAGGTCTATTCCGCAATTCTCCGCCTGAAGAACTCAGGTGCCATTGATTTCTATGGATTTAACTCATCGATTATAAAAAGCATCGCACCTTACATAGTGGAGCCTCTCGCTTTTGTAATGAATGAGTGTTTCGGGCGTGGGCATCTCCCATCTTTCCTGAAGTGCAGTGTTGTTACGCCAATCCGCAAGAAGGGTAGCCAAGACTCATACAATGGTTTTAGACCGATTGCAATCATTCCTTACATACTGAAGGTCTTTGAGATGGTATTGATTGATCGCATGATGAAATATTTTGAGGACAACCGGATCCTGGGAAATGCACAGTATGGTTTCAGGAGAGGGAGAAACACAAGGCAGGCTGTCACCGAACTGGTTCTTTCTTGCCTTCATGGTCTGGACACGGGTCAGCAGGCTGGGGCTCTTCTTTTCGACATGAGCAAGGCTTTTGATTTGGTGGATTGGCGCTTGCTTCTAGCGAAATTCAAACTTTATGGCTTCGATGAGGGCGCAATCTTGTTCTTCGAGCAATATCTCTACGGATGGCAGCAGTACGTCGTGTTCAATAGAGAGTTCCTAGTAGGGTCAATCCGGCGCGCCAGAACTGGATCGTCCGCCATGTTTTCAATTCGGCGCGCCGGATTGCCTCCTACTGACGTATTCGACCGTATCAATACGGCGCTGTATCAGATACGGCGTGTTCTTATCACAATTCGGCGCCGGATTGAGAGCATGGAAGAAGTATCTTCTTCCATGTTGAGAGTGTGTGTGTAATACGTCACGCCCTATCAAAAACCACTAGGAACTCTCTAATGGCGAGTATTCGGAGTCTGGTGAGCTGTCGGCAGGTGTGAGGCAGGGTTCCATCCTTGGGCCTCTCTGTTTCATCGTCTTCACAAACGATTTGCCACTTTTCGTTCAGCACTCGTTTCCCAAGTGTGTGGATGCCTGGGTCGAGGTCATCCTGTATGCTGATGACATTTCTGCTCTGATCACTGCCACCTCAGAAAATTCTTTTCACTTAGCCTGCAGCATCGTGAGGGATTTAGTTTCTTCTTGGTGCAGGAACAACAAGCAAGTCCTTAACGCTGATAAGACCCAAAGTATAAGGGTTGTCTCTCGTCGAGGTGGCGATTCCAATGTTACACTACTTGGATTGAGGTTGGACGAATCCTTGACTTGGAGCTGTCACATCAGAGCACTCTCCAAGTCCTTATCCTCTACTGTATGTCTGCTATGTAGGCTCTCTCTGTCGGTGTCAAGCAGTGTTCTGAAGAGCGTCTATTATGCGCTGTTCGAGTCTCGACTGCAGTACGGGGTCTTGTTGTGGGGAAACTCCGGTGGTGCTGCGAGGGTTCTGCAACTTCAGAAGGCTGCTGTACGAATTTTGGGTCGGAGGGCCCCCAGGACCCCTTGTCGGCCGTTGTTCGCCAGACTGGGATTAAGGACCCTTCCTGCTTTGCTGGCAGAAGCTCTAGTCGTCAGGGTCAGATTGAACGAGGGAAATTTCGCGCGCCAATCTGAGGTCAATAACCACGACACGAGACACTCCGGAGACTTGGTCACATCCCGACACCGCCTAGCTCTCACCCAGAAACGCAGCCCTGACTACCTAGGTGTCAGGCTCTTCAACCACCTACCCAAGGATGTCAGGGCCCTTCCACTCCGACGCTTCAAAGTTGTTGTGAGGGCTTGGCTCGTTGGACTAACGCCCTACTCACTTGATGAGGTGTTCGGAAATCCGTTTCCATGATTGTGTGCGACGTCACTTTTTAACGTTCTTAAGATTTGGTTAATTGTTATGGACATCTTTTATTCTTTTATTTATCTTTGTTGCTGTACCTAGTTATTTATGAGTTTGTTTTGTTGACTTGTTGTGCCTAATGACTACAAATTGTTTGACGTGTGTTATATACCTATATTACTTTGTATGCTCAACACAAATAAATTGAAATTGAATCTATGTTCTTTATAGATGGGATGTTCAGAGAATAAGAGAGCAGAGGCAAGTAGAGAGGCTTCGGGAGAAGGAGGAAGCTCGGAAGAAAGCTCGAGAAGAGAACTCTGGCGCTGTCGAAACCAACTCTTTCTGGCCTGAACCGCCAGAGCTCGGTGAGCGACTCACGCTGTGCGTCTCCGACGAGGTTCCAATCGGCTTCTGCGGCATCAACCTTCTCCCCCCTTCCAAAGAAGATTCGTAAGTATTGCCAGTGATCTATGTGTTACAGTGTGGTTCCCTGTCTGGAAAGCAGGGGATAATGAAGGAAATTTGCATAAGCTGGGGAATTTGTGGGTACGGCGCATAACTTTCTCATATCCATAACGATTGTATAGATGATCCAATACGTTGAGAATCAACAAAATGTCAATTCACATGAGCCTTTAAAAAACTATGGATAGAGGATGAAAACAATAGACGTTATGCTTGTTACAAGGATTTCACTTCTGCGCATGCGCTGTGAATACCTGCCCACAAAACCTTAAGGCACCAAGCCTCATTCCCATGCAATATCAGATAAAGTTGAAACAGGATGGGAACTGTAGAAGTTCAGCTTTCTAAGTGGGATTCACGTCTGAGCATGCTCGTCAAGTAAACCATACACGAAGGAAACCGTAACTACCACATTATTGTGTAGATACTACAGTTACTCCTATTCTGTTTGCTGGTAACCATGCGTAGATATGAATTTTATTAGAGAGTTTTAGCAGACCACTCACGGGCACCGCGAACGCGTCATCATGGATGCTATATCTCGCGGGGCCTCAACGAGCGTCCAACGCGAGAACCACGTCGCGGGCACCGCGAGATGTTATAACCTACGCCACTTATAACCCCTTCCTATCAAAAGGCGGAAAAATGCGCATTTTCTCGCAGTTTTTCGCATTTGTTCCTTCAATCTTTCAAACAATGCACATATTTTACAAACTTTCTTCAGTAACAACTACATACCTAGTTATAATTTTTACCTCATCATTTTACTTATTCAAGATTGCTCATTTTGTACGTAATTTAATTCATTCATTATTGTTCTTTTTAATTGACTTTATTCATAAGGTATCATTCTCTTCCTCTCTTTTTCATACACATTTTATTCATTCATAATCTTCTTATGAATTTTCTTTGCACTTTGAAGAAAACGAAGGTATTGGAGGAAAACCAAAATTGTGTCTCAAAATATACCTACTGTAGGTACCTAGCTTTGAAAACTATTTTGAAATTTTTTTATAGATTTTCCAAAGTAAACATTCCTTTGCTAAAATGTCCATAATAATGAGGGAAACTATTAGTTTGTTGGCCAACATTTGAGAACTGTCCTAAGTAGTACAATTTTCAAAAAGTAGGGTTCGAAAACGTGTTTTTCGAGGTTGTCAGTGGAAATTACTCTTCTAAAAATTGTGGTATAGTCGGTATTGAATAATCCAACCATCATGAATAGTGGTAATTCGATGTTTTAATTTATTATCGAATTGATTTCAACGTTATGATTTTGCTTTCCTAGGTAGGTACCTACGATTATTTTGAACAAAACTCGTAATAATATTCTTTCACGTAACTAAGTAGGTACTAACTACCTAATCGTGAATGTAACCTCAATTAAATTGAGGTTTTGTCAATCCAGAAAACTATTAAGAGAATCTTCTATATCAATAATTGAATGATGATGTCCATTGAAAAACAATAGAAATGTTGAAATAAAAAAGCCTAAATTCATCATTTTCGGGAAATTTTCCAACTTTGATGTTATGTAAACTTTCCGATAAAATATGCATTTTAAATAATAAATAATTACCTACTCCCTAAAATGCAGAAACTCACAAAAATAGAGACTTTTTTGCGCAAATATTTGAGCTGGAAATCCTCTTCTTATCACTATCCTACCTACTTTTAACTGCAAAAATATTTTTTGCCTAATACTGTTTGCAACCAAGATCAACGTAGATAGGTGAGGTGGGAGGCAGGTGAAAATTGTAACATAAAGTTATCTTGTAGGTAGACGAACAAATCAATTAACAAATCTCATGTTGTATTAAAAGCAATAGGTATGTATTTCCATTCATTTATTTTCAAATTCATTCTTGTTTCATCATTCAAATTCATTCTTGTTCCGAAAAGATGTCTAGGGACTTGTTTTCTGGAATCTGAAACAAAAATTAGTACCCGCAGGCAGTTAGCTATACTCTTCTCTCTCCAAGTACCTAGTTGAAAGTACCGGTAAGAGGGTAGTAATATGAGTAGGTAAACTATGTACCTATCACACATGAATAAATGTTAATACGATTTCTTACCTCGAAGTTAGGTGGATAGGCAGTTGATTGTTCGATGGACGAATTAAGTAATTCGGACGTAGACTGATGAATGATCATTAGATAGGTATTCCATGATAAAAAGCACGAATCACAAAAGCATCGTTCTGGCGTAATACACTACAGCAAAATAATTGCTATTGCAAATGAACCATTAGGTATTTCCGAAATGATTTTCACCAAAAATGAAACTCTGGCCACAAGACGACAAGACAGAAATATAGAATTGGTGTGACGCTTGACGTTACTCTAGGTTTGTAGGGTCACGTTGATCCCCAAGAATGAAGGTTAGCATCTCACATTGCTCGTCCTAGGAGAATCTCACGGTGCTTGTGGCATGCTAAAACTCTCTATTGTAGTAAGATACTCCTAAAGTGATGTCCTTCTAAACACGTCTCCTCCTATGACTAAACGATAAGTTTTTTCAATGGTTGTTCCTCTTGCAGCGAGTTCACCTTGCCCTGGAAGAACGGAAGTTGCGAGCAGTGCCCACTGAAACCACGCCGAAGAGGCAAAAGATGAAGTGCCTAAGGTAAATAGACACATTCATTGTCTACTTTTACTACTTGTACATTCTCCGCCCCACCAGTAAGGTGAAAAAATAAATTTATGTAAATCATACAACAAAACACTTTCAACCTTTTTTAGCTTTTCCGCGTCAAATTAAAGGTTTTCCGAAACAATATTGGTTTTCCATTTCTAAATAAAGATCGTTTTTTACGTTTATTGTAGCGGACTGAAACATTCTCTTACGAGTTTGATATCCTGTTCCTTATACATGATCAGGGAGATTTCTGTCGCGCGCGTGCATTCCTTCCTTATGTAACCCTATTAGCGCGCGTGTATCCCTTCTTTATGTAGCGTATTCTAGCAATCGATTCACCCCTTTGTCACTCCTAAACGTTTCGATCTTGCTGTGGAGAGAAAATCTTGAGAAATTTGTACATGGATAGTGACTGATTCCGTGATTGGTGTCCGTCGGCCGGGCGACCCCCCCCCCCCCCCCCCCCAGTGCCAGTGGTCAATATTTGGTAGGAGTCAGATCTCTTCGACAAACAGCTGTCAACCGGAAGTATTCCAAAGAACGAAAGGCTATTTGAAACGAGAAACCTTTAAAGTAAAACGCCTTTATTTTAAAATGGAAGATCTGCTAGCACTTTCTCCGTCCGATCATTAAGGTGAAAAAACAAACTAATGCAAATTATTCAACAACAAAACACTTTCAAAGTTTTATAAGTAGCTTTTCTGCGTCAAATTAAAGGTTTCCCATTTTAAAATATTGGTTTTCCATTTCAAAATAAGATTATTTAGATACGTTCACTGTAGCGGACTGAAACATTCTCTTACGAGTTTGATATCCTGTTCCTTATACATGATCAGGGAGATTTCTGTCGCGCGCGTGCATTCCTTCCTTATGTAACCCTTAGAGTGCGCGTGTATCCCTTCTTTATGTAGCGTATTCTAGCAATCGATTCACCCTTTTGTCACTCCTAAACGTTTCGATCTTGCTGCGGAGCGAAAATCTTGAAAAATTTGAACATGGATAGTGACAGTGATTCCGTGATTGGTGTCCGTCGGCCGGGCGACCCCCCCCCCCCCCCCCCCAGTGCCAGTGGTCAATATTTGGTAGGAGTCAGATCTCTTCGACGAACAGCTGTCAACCGGAAGCATTCCAAAGAACGAAAGGCTATTTGAAACGAGAAACCTTTAGAGTAAAACGCCTTTATTTTAAAATGGAAGATCTACTAGCACTTTCTCCGTCCGATCATTAAGGTGAAAAAACAAACTAATGCAAATTATTCAACAACAAAACACTTTCAAAGTTTTATAAGTAGCTTTTCCGCGTCAAATTAAAGGTTTCCCATTTTAAAATATTGGTTTTCCATTTCAAAATAAGATTATTTAGATACGTTCACTGTAGCGGACTGAAACATTCTCTTACGAGTTTGATAACCTGTTCCTTATACATGATCAGGGAGATTTCTGTCGCGCGCGTGCATTCCTTCCTTATGTATCCCTATTAGCGCGCGTGCATTCCTTCCTTATGTAACCCTATTAGCGCGCGTGTATCCCTTCTTTATGCAGCGTATTCTAGCAATCGATTCTCCTCCTTTGTCACTCTTAAACGTTTCGATCTTGCTGCGGAGCGAAAATCTTGAGAAATTTGAACTTGGATAGTGACAGTGATTCCGTGATTGGTCCGTCGGCCCCGTGGTCTAATTGCGAGCAAATATTTGGAAGGAGTCTGATCTCGTCGACAAGCAGGTGTCAACCGGAAGTATTCCAAAGAACAAAAGGCAATTTGAAACGAGAAACCTTCAAAGTAAGAAGCCTTTATTTTGAAATGGAAAACCGTTAAATTGTTTCTGAAAACCTTTAATTTGATTCGGAAAAGTTATATTACCGTTTTATACTTATAGGCTCTCGTGCAAGACAACACTTCAAAGATTGAGAACTCCGAACATACTATTCTTGAGGATTCATGGTCTCACAGGGTTTTGATCTTTGAACAAAATCGGTTCCAATATTCTAAATTTAACAATTTTCATTATGATCGGTTGAGCAGGTAATCGATGCGAAAATTCCCATAGAAATTTAGAGAAACATAGTTTAAATTCAATTATTACTGCAGGTAGAGCTCCTACATACAACTTACCACTTCCCGATTGCTAAATATCATGTGCTTCTTCTGTTTCAGATGATGTAAAGAATGTGATTGTAATAAGCAATCCTATTGTAAATAACGTCGATTCATAAAAAAAAGCGTCTGTTCGAATTTTTTGAGAAAAAAAAAGTTGAAAAAAAAGAAAAAAACATTTTTGGAGGATCCTCCTTTTTTGAAAATTTTATTGTGTGAGCGAAAGTCACACACAAAACACTACTCTTTTATTTCTTCTGTTTTAATTATTAATTAAAGTTTTTGGGAATAATTTTTGTCAACTTTGGTCGAGAAAAGCTGATTTTTTTTTGTATTATTTATTTTTGGTAATCGTGCAAATCGTGCCATGCATTCTGAATTGATCGTATTTTGGTGACAAATTGATAACGCGAAATGACTGGTTTTTGAAACCTTCGCTGAAACATTTCACGTTTGTCAATTTTTTTAGACCAACTTTTTTTTTAATTTTTAGAATTACGTTTTTTCATTTTACCCATTCGTCACTCCTCCTGATATTTATGTAAATATGTGAATCGTTTCAATGACAAAATGGTGCAATAAAATAACCAGTGATTTTGGTGAGTGGTTTTCGAGAAAGAAAACAAATTGATATCGTATTACCAAATGGCACGGTTGGCACAATTGACTTTCTCATTTTTCAATGCAATTTCTATCCCTTTTATTGTTCCAATTTGGATTTTTCGTACGAACATTTTAAGTGTGTATTTTTGACGTGGCAGTTTTGACGTTACGTCGACGTCATCAGTGAGCTCAAAGCTACAGTTTGAGGGAATGTTTGGCCTATTTGTGCTGATTGGATTCTTGGGAATCTTGCATAAATTACGTAACTATATCGATATTTATAGAAAACTATGGCAAATCCGAAGTGTGAACATGAACGCATGAATTGTCCTCGGAAAAAATGTTTTTTCCAATCCGAATCTACTCAGGATTCAAGTTTGCTCGTAAGCACCGATTTCCACCGTTAAAGTCTCAAGTTTTTCAAAAATTGGGGGGAAACAGCTCAGTGGTGATGTCATGGCAGATCTAAGCTCTCAGTAGCTAAGTTAGGAAAACTATTGGAGTTGATATTTGAATGTTGATGGACAAACAACTGTAAATGCGCCTAAATTTTAACAATTTTGGGTTTGAGGGTTTCTCTTGGTAATTTTGACGTTTTTCTGCTTTAAAATTAGAATAAAAATGCACGTTAACGAAAGAAACATACATTTTTCCTATGAATATCACTTTTTAAATTTTTGGATTATCGACTTATTCCTTGAAGTTGATTACTATACTCTGTCGGATATTTCTGCGTGCATGGGTGAAAGTGAGCCTTCAACGTTGGGCTCACACCACAGAGTACAGTCAATTGGGGTAACTTTGAACCATGGGGTGTAACTTTGAACCACTTTACTTTTTTCACTTCATTTAACGCTTACAATTTTATAAAAATGTGTAGTTCCTCAGCTGAATTATTATAAGCATGATGAGACCTTCATTTATTTGCCAAAACACCTGGAAAGGAGAAAACGTGCGCCGCGTACGAACTCCATATTCATCTCTCCAAGTGATTATCAGTGCCCAGTTTTGATAGCCAGTTTTCGTTTCGTTATTACGAATATCTGCTCCTAAGGTGTGTGTAACATTTTGATTCCATGGTTACTATTTGTATTTCTAGTTTTGGGATTACTTGCGAGTAGATTTCATTTTAATTTTCCAAGCGAACTAATCACGAAACTTTGAAGCCACCTCCAAAATTAGGTAAAATCAGGGCAACTTTGAGCCGGTGCAAAGTTGGCCATTTATGTTGAGGACGTGGAGGCGCATAAATCACATTCACTTTTTCTTGTATGAAATCAAACCTCAGGTCCAACATTGCACCAGGTGGAACAATATTGCTGAAGGCGACATCGGACTTTCTTGTGTAGGGGTAGCCACATTTATTTTTTTGATGATCTAAACTTTTTTTTGTGAATATCGAAGTAGACAGTCTAGTATTTTCTTGATGAAAAAAAAGAAGAATAATATGTAAGGGAAATTGGCGTTTTAATAGGAAATCGTCCAGGCTCTTTCTGGACTCTGAATCAAGCTGAGATTATTTTTCAATAGCCGAGTTATAGGAAACCACCCCACCTCTTCTGAGTCATACTCAATGTAAACCAAATTTAATCTACTCTCTACTGATGTAAGGTGTTTTTGCCTAAATATCAATGAAGCATCCGAAATTTAGCAGTATACAGACAAAAACCAGAGGTGGTTCAAAGTTACCCTGAATGCCTGGTTAACTTTGAACCACCCTAAAAACAAGAATTTCGAGTATTTAACAGAAAGTTTTAAAAAAATCTTTTATTGTGCAACATTTGGGCCAATTACTTCCCGTTTTCGACATAAAAGGCCGGAAAAATTGAATTTTTATACAACGCAAAGCCAAAATCATTGAAAAGTGGTTCAAAGTTACCCCAATTGACTGTACTGGAGACAAGTTACTGGCTCACACTGTTTCCCTTCCGGCTCGTCATTCCTTCTTATTGCATTAGCTGAAATGTATATTTGCCCGCGACGATTCAAAACGTCCAATTCGGAAGAAAAATTGACGAGCCCCTTGAAGACTCCGGGATTCGAAAAATCTCCCCCCTCGTCATACCCACGCATGGCTAGCTCGAAAACGCCGTATAACTTGATACAATCAATGATTCGAGATATAATCAGGGGCGTTGGGTGACCTCCGAAAGCGGTGAGGCACCAAACCGGAAAATACAACAACATGACCCTAGGATCACACAAACATACTTTTGCGTCAAACGGAGGACAAAGTGGGAAACAATCACATCTCAACTACTTCATTCCAGTTATAATGATGGAAAAAATTCATTTTTGGAACTCGAAAAGATAAAAAAAAATGTTAATTTGTTACTAAAACATAAAATGTTCATTTTTTAAAACGAAAAGCACATAATTTCTTCATTATAAAGACGAGATCATAGAAAAAGTGTCTTAAAAAATTCTACATATTAGTCGAAATGTCTCTTGAATGCTTTTCCAGGGTCATATTCCCTTTAAGACTTTTAATGGTCTTTGCAACGCCTCTGTAGGTACCATATTAAGAAAAGTTGTGGTACTGACAAGCACCTGGCTGCCTATTGTATTTCCCCATAATGAAATGTAGAATAGAAACGAAAAAATACGAAAAGTAGGTAAGTAGTAATCAGTGGTCAACTCCATCACGATCGTATTGCAACAAAACACACAAAGACGACTTGAAATGCAGGTAAAATGGACTGGAAAACCCAAAATGGTGAGAGGACAAGGAACATAACATTTTGGAGGCACAATCCCTAGCATTTTGAAGATAAAAACTTCAACAATATTTTAAAACTTAGTTCAATAGTTTTAACTTACTTTCATACATGTGAAAAAATCCCTCTCTCGCAAACGCCATTCACAACAATGATAACACGAAAAATCATAATTTTGCTGTCAATCAGTTTCATGTCACCCGCCCCAATCAAAAGAGGTAAAACACATAATCATGCAACGGACTGTGAAAATCTGTTCAAGTGCTATTTTTTAATTCCCATCCATAACTGATATCTCTGAAGTTGAATCGTACTCCATGCGTTGACATGCAATGGATTCCCCATTTTGTTATTGCCTTCCACAGAACTTTCATGGCAACCTGAACAGACTATCCATCCATACATCCATCTATTTGGATCAAAACATTTCTGGATCAGAGAGAATGGATTGTCTTTCCCGGCAGGGGCCGAGAAAGGGAGGGGGTAAACTAAAAAACACTACTGCGCATGCGCAGACGGGGCAAAACTAAAAATAAAAAACACGTTGGCATGACAACTCCAGGGTCTAGCCCCAGATCATGGAAATTCCTACTTCTTCTTCTTCTTCTCTCTAGTTGCTGGCCTTTGGCATGGACCTAGTAGTAGGCATGGAAGCGAGCTCCATGGCCTCGGGTTCCACCGTGCATGTTTGACATAATAACTGCATGTCAGTGTAGAATTATTTCACACTTGTAAAAGATCCATCCTTCCATGGATCATGAGTGAGTTTTGAGGAAAAAAAACTTTCTGCTAGGGAATTTTTTTTCTACTTTGGGGAGAACACTTTTTGAAGGGAGTTTTTCCAACTTTGGGGTAAAAATCTAGCTTACAGAGAGAGAAATTTTGCCGGGGCTAGACCCAGAGTGGCCTTATGGACCCCTGGATATAATGTACCTATTTTTCTTAACCGTTTTTTTTTTTTTTTTTTTTTTTTTTTTTTTTTTTTTTTTTTTTTTTTTTTTTTTGCATCAGATTAAGACGATATGCACTGTCGAGTTGTTACGTTATATTTTGACAGCCCAATATACGCAAATCTACCAGAGCATTCTTATGGGAGGCAGCCAACGCGTTTTTCAATTTTTTGCTAAATGGACCAGATCACGTAGGGTCAGTTGGGGTATCTGGGCCACCTTCTTTTGAGAAAAACGAGAAAATCAGACTTCAGGCGTAGATATAAATTATAAGAATTTGAAGAGAAAAAAAAGAAACGTGTTGCACACATTCAGTATGTGATGCCCTTCAACACTGCAGCATCAAAAAATAAAATTTCTCGTATTTAATATTTTTTGTTGTCACAGATTTTTTCTATATCTATATTCTATATCAGTCTTAGAAAAAGAATCGCAGGAAAAAGAAAAGACGTGTGGTTTTATAAAGCAAAAAAAAATTAACAGAATCTCGTTCAACATACCTAGGTACCTACGGCCCAGTTACCCCAGACATATGGTCCAGATACCCCCCCCCCCCCCCCCCAAGACCTTCTTTTGGGGGTAACTGGACCACCCCACCCCTTACTTAGTAGAACAGAATCATTTGAGTTTCACGAGCTATTTTACTTCAATGAGATCCCTAAAGCTACAGCAAATAGTAAACAAATGAAAAATAATATGATTTGAAGGTTTTGAGTTGAACTAAGAAGCATGGTTCAACACGTACTCACCATGATATTGACGAGCGAGAAACAGCCCTCCACAACAGACTTATTGCAAATGAGCTTCAAAATAGTCGTTGTTCTAGACACTTCCCATTGTCTGCCAGTGGTACCAACATTGAAAACTTTAAAAATTCAAACTTAAAGGCGCCAAAACGACCCATGGCCCAAATACCCCAACTTACCCTATGCCGTTTTTAACCCAAGCCTAATTTTGGTTAGTAGAACAAAGTAGGCAAGCAAAGCAAAATAATTTGTTAGTAACTTCACACCCACAAAGCCTATCTACCTTCTTATAATATTCGACGTTAATCTTGCGGTACGAATTTGCACGATTTTAACATTTTAACGTCTGCTGGAGTCCAGGTAGAGACGGCACCTGGTGGCCAGTTTCTCGAATGTCGCACTCTTCCACAACCAACAAATGCGAATAGTTTACATTAATGTAATTCACCGAATAATTCATCGTACCTACTACAACACTCCTAAATAATCACAATACTTTGAACAAAACTGTGGACTGAAAACGAAAAGTTTAAATCCCTTATCAGTTTAGTTTGTTTACTTATTAGGATGGAGTGGGGTAATTGCGTACCAAAATTTCAATAGTTCATCTTTAACCTCACATAGCTCTGCCCCAGTTACAGCTAGAGTAATATTTTTTTCTTTAAAATTTACGCAATTTAATGCTGATTACAATCGCTGGATTGATATTTTAATTTTTCAACTTCTTCGTAGCTCTCAGCTCTATTTTTTAAAACGACCTCCTTGCTACACATATTCCACTCAAATATTTACGGGGCAAATGCGTGAAAAGGCCACTAAAAACAAACAAAACGGGATATTCAGCATTTTTTTTGCGACATTTTTTCCAGTAGAAACAAACTTTTTTCTCCAACAAGTGCTAACAAGGGGGAAATAAAGGAAGGATATTAGTGATAAAAAGAAAGTCAAACCAAAAATAAGTGACTTAGATCAAAAGGAGAAGAAAATTAACCACCAAACAAGCAAAAAATATTTATTTTATAAAAATAAACGTAAAATCACATGCACCTGCTGCCACACATTTGCCCCTTGGAGAGCTTACACTTTTCCCCCAACATGGTAAAATCAAGGGGCATTTGTATACCACAGCCAATTCTACAGAATACGGAAGTTTCAAGAGTTGTATACTATTATAATCATTAAAAGTACTTACCAGAATATGAAAACTGGACGGAATGACACACAAAACTTATATTGACAGTCCATTTACAAGAAATTTGCACAAAGCACTGCACTTGACTCATGAGTGAAAAGGGACTCTCCATGAAAACAAGTCGGTAGCACATGAGAGCGCGGTCAGAGTACAAACAACTTTTGTGATAAGACGTATCAGATGTAAACACAACCATAGAGAAGACATTCGAAAATCCAGTTTCATTTGGCGCCATTTTTTGAACCACTTACACATTTGCCCCGTTTACACAATTACCCCACTCCACCCTACTCGATAAGGAAACCCAGATTGCAGAGCTGATGGGGGAGGAATGATTCAATCCTGCTCCCCAAGGTCACATTTCGTGCTCTCTGGTTGGTCAATCTCACGTGCCAGAAACAATTCATTGAAACACGTCACCCTCCCCAAAAACGGAGCATAGAAAAGGAGTTGCTCCAACCGCCACTGATTGGTCAGAAAATAGGGAGCTCCCGCCTCAGTTTTCGCGTGTAGATTCAACGAGCACAGTACCTATAATCGTGTCTTCTGTCACTAGCCAACTTGATCTTCAAACGAAGAGGAACGAACTTTGAATTTTTTTTAAATTTTTTTAATTGGCTGAGGTGCACATGCGCCTATGCTCAGTAGCCGCCCCTGACTCAAACTAAAAAACATTGTGAAAATCGAACACAATAGAATTGTATGAAATATATTCCAAATGTTAGTTGTGATCTGCCTGAATGACATCGACTTATCGTTGAAACCGCACCACAAATGAACGCATGCCGAAATATTCGTAAGAAAAATCCTTAATTTTGTCCCAATAAGGAAATGGTCAATCTATACTCAATATTTCGTCGCTGCCACAGCAACACTGGCTAAGTGACGTTTTGGCGATTTTCAGGTTTTGACGGTTTCTTAAGTAATTTTTCATGCTGGATCAATTGGTGAAGTCGGTTTTTTGCTATTGACAACACTGACCCCGCTATCACGAAAAAGGCAACACTGACTAAGTGATTTTATTTCGGAAACAGTGGCTATCTACATGTTTTTACCTTACAATCTCCTACCTCGTGAGACCACGCCATCATGATGATTAAATGGAATAATTTCTACTTTTTCACTCATTTCAGGAAGAATGAAGTTCGATTATCAATATTAGAGCATTGATTTCATTGAATTCGGTTGAAACATTTGGTTTTGAGGTGATGAAAGTTTTTAGTGCAGATAGCTTATGTTGTTGTGCACTCTTGATGTAGTTAGCCTCTGTTATTTAAAACCAGTTTTTTCGCTCTCCTGAAAAGTTGGCAAAAATCAGATAGCCAGTGTTGCTGTGGCAGCGACGATTTGGTACCCTAATAATCACTATTCTGAAATTTCGAGAATGGTGTTCTAGATTGAAGTGGCTTTTTATCCACGTTTTCCATTTGTCAAAAATATTTTTTGAAAGTACGGAGAAATCATTGTTTTTTGAACACGTTTCTCAAAATCCATGTTCTCTCATGTTTGAAGTGAGCTGTGTTGTCGATGGGAGTAGAAAGAAAGTAGTGGAAGTTGGTAATTACGTTGTGCCTACATTGTTCACCCATTAAAGAACCTATAGAATGAAAAACTTATCTTGAAAGTCAAATTTGAAATGTTTCCCATCTTGAGATCTTCATCAGTTGAGAGAGATCTTCAACCTACCAATGAGGAATTTCACCATGTCGGAATTTCCTATTTTTGACCCCGAAATCGGATTCAGCACCTCTAAAAACCCCCTAAGGCAAACTTTCAGCCCGAACTTCCTAATTTACGAATAAACAAAACAGTGTAGAAAATACGAATGTTTAAAAAAACCGGGAAAATGACGTCATGCTGGAATAGTTCATTTATGGCCGCTTGAAGCGCTGAGATCGAGAAATCTATAGTCCCCAGATGCAAAATTTCACGAAACAGTGAAGTTCGAAATCGAAAAACTGAAGAAAAAAATACAAAAAGCAAGATGGGGAAAATTAGGTTTCCTCTGTTTTTGTTTGATAACTTTTCTCTTAGAAAACACGATTTCGTCGTCCCAATGGGCAACACTGGGAGGAGACGGCGATCCGAACTGCCCAATCAGCGAGCGTTCCCGCTGCACGTCTGTTTTCCCGGTTAGTTTTGAAATTAAAAATTTTGATTGTCTCCCAAAAATAACAGGAGACTTATTTTCCGAAATCAGCCCGATTTTCATCTATCCCACACCATTAACTATTCAGGAAAAATGCAAACAGAAATCGGTGAAATTCCTCATTCCATAAACTGCTTTCTTTGTAACCTCACCTGTACACTTCTGGATTCCTATTTTCAGTGAATGTATCAACAAGATCCACCGTACTACACCATGTTCGTTTAATTATCGTGTTTTTGTTGGAGATGGGCTGTTGAATCGATTTTGGGTCGAAGGAGAAAACTCGTTGATTTCAGCACGATCGTGAAAATCGTGTTTTAAATTATGGAATACCTATTGAAAACCTACAAAATGGATTTGCTATAATAGAGAGTTCCGAGTAGGTTTGATCCGACGCCGTAATATTGCGGTAGAATCCAGCGCCAGATTGGATACGGCGCGTTCTTATCACAATACGGTACCGTCAACCGGGGTGACATGGATCATTTTTTGCTGTTTTTATTGAAAAATTAGACCCCACTCTTTTTAGAGCGAGCTGGCTTTCCGAATATAGATTCTCAGAGATGTCAAGAAGATGGTACCATGTCAATTTTTGTGATTTGCACCTTTTTTCACTTTTATTTTTTTAATGAAACATCCATATCACCCTGTTAGTCGGGGTGATATGGATCAAAGCCAAAAATCGATGTAAAATTCACTCCAATCCAGTAACGAGGTGAAATGAATCACTAAAATTATTTTTTTAAATAGAAGATCGAATAAATGAAAGATTAAAAAAAGAAAAGGGCTTTGAAATTAGGAAATTGACGGTGCATTCAGGCTTCACTCCATCGAAGCCTGAATGCTCCGTCAATTTCCTCATTTCAAAGCCCTTTTCTTTTTTTTAACCTTTCATTTTCTTTTTTGACTGTTCTTCAGTTCAGTAAAATAATCATTGACAGTGTCTCTAGTAATAAGTGCTCGTGCTCTTTTGAGATGCCCAATGACCTGGTAATGTCGAGGCATTTTCTCCCGATTCACTCCACCCCTCAAAAACTTCGAAATTCACAAAATCAATCACTGACAAGGGGGGTTTTAAGTTGAAACAAAACAAAAAATCGATCTCTTTTCATGAGTTGTTGTTGATATGATAAAAAATACGCAGATCAAGTTTTCTGGTCATAGGTTGGCTACACAGATGAACGTAAACAAACAACACAAAAGTGCGGCGTTTCTATGGATCTGATAATCTTCATGGATGACCTTCTAACCCTCTGTGTGTATAGTGTGTCCCACAGACACCTATTTAGCCTAGAAACGTGGTGATTTTGGATTAGCGAGAAATAAAAACAAAGTTAAAACAAAGTCAAAAATCCAGAACTTTTTCATTATTTTCGTTTTTAATAATTTGGAGTGGAATGTTTTTAAAATGTTTTACTCCAAATTATTCAAAATAAAAATGTTTGTAAATTAAAAACTTTCAACCTTGTTTTAAGTGTTTTAATTTCCTGCTAATCCAAAATCGCTACGTTTCTAGACAAAATAGATGTCTGTGGGACACAATATACACACAAAGGGTTAAAAATATTCCACTCCAAATGAATAAAAACAAAAGTACTTAATATTTTAAAAAATCAGAATTTTTGGATCTTGTTTTAACTAAGTTTACATTTCTCGCTCATCCAAAATGACCACTTTGCTAGGCACTATAATCACAGAGGGTTAACATCCTTGAATCGACTGAATCATGGATGAAGGTGGTGAAGCAAAATGCCTAGTTCAATATTCTGCTACCAGATCACATCCAAACGTCACCAGGTAGCGCTGCAATCGCTAAAAGCATTGCTGCCTCCAAAGTATCCATATCACCCCGGTTGACGGTACCGGATTGATAAAAGGTCCCGTCGTATCTAAAGCCGCGGCCACACATGCGATGTTTGGCGAACACGGAGCAAAAGTTCGCCAAACCCCGACTGTGTGGCTGGGCGATTCGGTATTCGCCAAACACTGAACATTCGCCAAACGGGTGCTCGCCTCGAGGGCGGTTTCTTTCACACATCAAAGGAGACGAATGTTCGCCAAACACCGAGCATTTCCCCGGCCACACATGCAGGGCGAATGTTTGCCGAATCTGGGAAGTATTGCCGGGTTGTATTTCCTATCTAGTGACGCTTCGACATTTCCGTTAATTTCGATAAATAGTATCGAATCAGTATCGAAAGCTCTAGAGTAGTATATGCGGCACTTGGGGCCACAGTACTGCCAACACACTAACACAAAAATGTCAAGATTGTATTATGGGTGCGATGTTGGTAGCCCTGATTTGCCCCATAATTGGTTCGTATGATGAAGTTATCTGACCACATAACTCTTTTCTGACGTCGTAATGGGATGGATGAAGGGTTAAATGTTGGTTGGCACTCTAAATGTAGGAATAGTAGGTAATAATTTTTTCGGCCATTGGGTAAGTGAGAAGTAGAAACCTCAATAAGTAGGTGTTAATGTGTTTGTGACGTCATATAGCATATTAAATCAGTACTTGTTAATGGGATTAGTTAACCCCCCCCCCACTCCAAAAGGTCCAAAGATGTTAGGGATTCATATTCATGTTCTACTCGTCTCCACAAACTCATAGAGTACCCACATGGCTATTTTGTTTTTTGTTTTTTTTTGTTTTTTTGATTTTCAGTACCTATATCTACCATACCAACATACTTTATGCACCGGGTATGCTTTGAAGATGTTAGGGGTTCATATTCATGTTCTACTCGTCTCCACAAACTCATAGAGTACCCAAAACGGATTTCATTGTAAAAATGTTTCGAAAAAGTCCATTCTAAAATGTTGAGGCCATTGCAATAGCTTCATTTTCCTTGAAAATTCGCTAATGTGCATGTCACCCACATTTAAAAGAAAATGTGTACCTAGATTATTACTACTACAGGATTTAGACCTTTTGGAGTGGGGGGGGGGTTAACTAATCCCATTAACAAGTACTGATTTAATATGCTATATGACGTCACAAACACATTAACACCTACTTATTGAGGTTTCTACTTCTCACTTACCCAATGGCCGAAAAAATTATTACCTACTATTCCTACATTTAGAGTGCCAACCAACATTTAACCCTTCATCCATCCCATTACGACGTCAGAAAAGAGTTATGTGGTCAGATAACTTCATCATGTGAACCAATTATGGGGCAAATCAGGGCTACCAACATCGCACCCATAATACAATCTTGACATTTTTGTGTTAGTGTGTTGGCAGTACTGTGGCCCCAAGTGCCGCATATACTACTCTAGAGCTTTCGATACTGATTCGATACCATTTATCGAAATTAACGGAAATGTCGAAGCGTCACTAGATAGGAAATACAACCCGGCAATACTTCCCAGATTCGGCAAAGATACTGATATCGAAAGAATATCTTAAGTAGGTACCTAAAAGTATTCGATACCTGCCAAAAATATCTTCGATATTTCAATACTTTGTTAACTTCATCATTAATTGCTTATTTGTTTTTGATCCCACTTTCATTTGAGTCTACTGGAAAAACAGCGTTGACTCCGAGCTAAATGCATGTTTATATTCTTTCACTTACTCTGGTGTACTTCCACCAAAATGTATTCCATCCTTGCATTTTTACACTCAGATTATAGTTCTCATCAGGAAACATCGATATGACAGAAATGTTCGGCAAATGTTTGTGAGTGCTCGGTAAATGTTTCGGGGTTTGGCAAATACCGAATGTGTGGCCAGGGTGCTTTTTCATCGCAAATGTTTGGTGTACATATGGCGAATGTTCGATGTTCGCTGAACACCGCATGTGTGGCCGCGGCTTAAGCCGAACCTAACCTATACGAACTCTACTTTCATCTTCGACAATTTTAAGAAAACCTTACTGTTTACTAGGGATGGCTAATCGAAAGGGTTACATCGATATCGGTTAATCGATATATCCAACAGTGTATTATTATATGTCCAATGTATCCGAAGAATTATTACAAGTAGTGGTCTGGATTCCCCCCTCCACCCCTCCATTATCAATCGTAATGATGGTTTTCAGGACCTAATCTATTCAATGGTGAGTTCCTAGAGCGATCTTTATCGACTTCTGCGCATGCGCAGTCGACACCACCGATCGTATTGTAGATGCCGCCAATTCATCTGTCATATTGATACTTCTCCGATACACTCCTTAACTCATAACGGATGAATCAATGAAACTATCAAGCATCGAAGTAAATCTAAAACATTTCCAAAAACGCTGCAAATTATTACACAAAGGTTTATTATTTTCCTGTGCGGATCACTTTCCAGCAAAGAACACGGCTTTGCCATTGTCACCACCTACCAAGTTTTCGCTTCTTTATCGAGTTTATTTAGACGGAAAGTTTCACACTTCATTCAAAGAAATAAAGAATTCCTTCATTTAGAATTTTTTGATCACTGGTTGCTAAGGACAAACTGAGTACAGCTCGAAGAAAAACGAACAGCGATCGCATAGGCCTCTCTTGCGATTCACACCCGTGTTTCTGATTTATCGTAAGTCCGACCCTTAAGCTCTCGTAGGGAGCGAACGGTTTGTCCTACAGAGCTCCGCGCGGCCTCTAAAAATTCAATACTATTTGTGAGGCAGAAAGCGAAAAGGGACCTCTTTTCGGCAAAGCTGATTTGGAGGAGAAGGCTAAAAACTGGAAGAAGGTCGAAAGTATCGATTTTTCACTTTCTATCGATTATTGATCCTTGGACCCTCTAGAACCCAAGTGTATAGGCCTGAACGATCGAATCGAATCGAAAGTAACCTAAATAAGGAAATATCGATTTAAGAATTTAAGGTAGCATTTTGAAGTTTATGGTCGTTTTTCTCAAATCCATTTTTTCTGTTATAAAACACTGAAATACTGCAGCTTCGTCATTTTTTGAGCTACAAGGTAGAGGTGGGTAGGAAATCGCGTCACTGGTTAAAGTCACCTATTACCGGAGAGTCACCGTTCCGTTTGTCACCTATTACGGAGCAGACCCTATTACCAACGGACTTGCAGTGACAGCAGGTAAAATAACTCTCCCTTCCTCCATGCTCCGAATCACTATCCCAAATTATTTCACTTTGACCCCTTCGGAGCTTCTTGAATTGTCACTGTGTGCCATGGAAGAAGTATTCTTTCATGCTGTGTGCGTTGTCACTACAGTGCCGTTGGCGCTACTCCTCACTCCGTAGTGGTTGGCGCTGGTTGTCACTTCATGGGCGGTCGGCGCTACTTGTCACGTTGTCACTCTTGGAGCTCCTTGTCACGGTTGGAGCTCCATCGTCACTTGTCACTCTTACCATTTGTGTAGCGTGATCAGGTGATCGGTTGTCTCTCGTTCCTCACGCCGTACTTTCCGCGGCCCGGGTTTAGGACTCTCACCTTTAGTTTGACTCGTGTTGCCCGTTTAGTTCGATGTTTTTCGATAGTTTCATTGTTTTGTGATTAGTTGAGATGAATAAAAAACCGAAATCTTCTCAATTATGGGCGATTTTTAAGCTCATTAAAAGGTCGAAAAACTGCCAAGCGCGACCTATGTGGTCAAGTTTGTGGTTTCAAAACTACCATTACCTACAAATTAAAAAATATAATTCGTAATAATTTTTTCTATTTGCTCATGTTCCTTCATTTGTTTCAATTAGAGATAATATTGAGGTGAAAACGTATGTTACCTACCAATAATGATCGACTGTGATAAATTCCATTTTTTTTTTCTTATTTATTCCATTTTACCTACCAACGGAGGACTATGATGACTCTGTGACCACGATCGATAAATTAATTATTTCTGAGCTCTAAACATATTAATCTGATTGCTGAGTGTCTCATACTAGTTGCTTAAATCGGTAAAACGTAATATACAAATATAATGGAGGGGTATATAAATTTTTTCTCAATGAACAGAACCAATTTTTTATTAGAAACATGAGCCCGATATGCTAGTTGCGTCTATTGGGGCAAGAACTCTCGTTACGGAAATCACTGCGGGAGTCACTTTAAGGGGACTTTGCCACAAAAATGGAAAAAAAAAAAATTTTTTGGTTTTTATTTTTTTATTTTTCTACATAATATTCTGAACGTTTTAAAAAAAATTAAATGAAATTTGGATATTCATAACAGTGTCAAATCGCCTCTCAAACTTGGCGTCTTCGGAGAATGTTACGGGCGCTAGAAGTTCCCAGAGGCATACGACGGATTTCCGCCTTCCTCTTCTTCCAACTCATCCTCCAATCTCCTTCTTGCCATATTCCTTTTCTGGCGTGCCTCTTTTGTGATCTGTTGTGCAGCTCTGTTTGCCTCTTTCATTCTCACAGTATCGGATCGCTTACAAGCATTTACACAGAAGATGCCAGGGTCAATTCCCAACTTCTTCAGAACATACAATTTGCATACATACATTTTCAGAAGTTTCACCTCGTACGGGAGGGGTAGTTTTTTTCTTCTTGAAAAATGGCCCTTTCCTTGGCATTTTGTCACACGGAAAGTAAAATAAAGTTATAAAAAGCAGGATCAAACTAGCCACACGTGAGACGAGAACGTAAACAAACACTGTAAGCCTGATAAGTTTGATAGCACATTCTTCTTCCACTTCAACTCATTTTTCTCAATCACTCACCTGGAAACCATGTGGTAGGTATATACACATGGAAGACATCAACAACCATGGATGTTCAATAATCTAATTGGAGTGTACTCGTGTCAATTATGAACAGTTTAGCTGTGATGGAAGGCTGTTTCCTACGAGGCGAGGGCGCGCTAGTTCCGGCGGGCGGGCCCGGCCGCCGTTTTACAAAAAACGTTCCCCTGCAAAATGACGTTTTTCGTTGCTTGGGATTTTTTTTCTCCCACACCGTTTATTCGATCGCCTTCAAATTTTTACATGGTGTTCATGATAGTGTAGAGAAGAGTCCGTGCCATGGATATTACCGGATTTCATTTAGAAGGGACCATATGATTTTTGGACTAAAGAAAAAAATACGATTTCAACCAACAAAATATGAAAGGTCATCAAAAATCGGGATATTGAAATTTTCAAAAATCCATGGCACGGATTCTTCCTAATAGTATCAAGAATAATGGGTAAAAATTTGAAAGTAATAGCTCTAATGGTAACATCAAAATGTTTTCCCAAAGATTGATATATTTTCAAAACCGAAAATTATTGTATTATAATTTTAACTTTCTTTCTAATGGTCCAAATTGAGCCAAATTTTAATGGAGTGACCCTGAGAATGATCTGACAACACTGTAAAAATTTGAAAACATTCCGTTCATAATTACAGATTTTGTATGAGATGGAAGTGAAGGGGCGCCGAATTCGGGTTTTCAGCTGACAAAGTCCCCTTAAACCGAACAGCGCCGCAGTTGCAGGATGCGCTTCTCTGTCACCCTGTTACAAAGTCACCTATTACTGGAACCTATTACCGGCCTGTCACTGTCACGTTGTCACCTATTACCAAAAAGTAACCGTTTCGCACATCACTACTACAAGGATGCTTTTGGTCTTAAATTCTTCATAAATCTATACAGATTGAGAAAATAGCAATAACTCCATTTCGACAAACGCCGACAAGAGGTCCCTTTTCGCTTTCCGCCTCACATTTAAAATTTTTGAAAAAACAATGCCTTTATTTCGAGAGTTTTCGAGGTAGGGCACTTTTGAACATTTCAACCCTAAAATTTCACCCCTTAGAAGTAACTGACATCAACCAAGATCGCTGCACAACTAGACCCCAATTGGACCCCATATGCCAAATTTTATCTAAATCGGCCCACGGGAACTAAGGAAAGATGGCGGACGGACGGCCAAATTTGTATTCGAGTTTCGGATTCTACGTACCTTGAAATGTAAACCAACAAATTTTGAGGGGTATTAAAAATTGTTTTTTCTCGGTCGATTCTAAAGGTTAATTTTTGAAAATAATGAACCAAAATCTTCTATTGCAAGGAGGTTCTAATTAGTCAAACTTGACAAAACTCCACGTTTTTGGTCGAGTGTATGATTAATCGTAGTCGGGCACCTTTGGTAAAACCTTCCACTAAATCTCCCGAAATTAATTCCCAAATGCAATAAACTATATAAATCAACACCTATCTCGATGTACACTCTTATAAGTCAGACCTCTATATCGATGCCATCCCAAATTCAAAGCTATAGAACAAAAATTCTCGACGTTGAAATTATTTTCGATCTTCAAAGTTCTAATTCTTTGAATAGTTTCACCAAAAATTTGGCAGGATTTTCACACAGTACCTAACGAAGATTTATTACGCACTATGAGTAAATCGAATCTCCGTTATCGAATAAAAACTTGTAATTGGACTGAAATAAACGATTTTCCTTCTTAGCGATCGCCCATCCCTATTTTATAATGAGAAAACGTTCTTCAGATACATTCTATTCTTCTAGACGACAGTTTCGTCTGTGACTGTAAACTTAGGTACCTACGCCATTGTTTGTATTTCCTCGGATGAACGTTATTATTGATGAAGAGGATCATTTTTAACGAAAAACGAGCCTTAGAAAAAAATGTTGTTGAATTTAATCTTGAATCAATATTTAAAAAAATGTGTCGTTTTTATTAAAATGATTTTTCCTTTTGAAGCGGCGTTGTCTATTTTCCCCTTATTTTCTTCCGGGGAGGCAGAGGGATTGAGAGCCTTTGGGTAATGCCTTGAACGTTTTGGGAAAATGGCGCCTCTGAGCTTGCAGCTGGTAAAACCCATAGAGGTAGAAAGTAGGGATGTCCGATACTTCAAAAGTATCGATACGATACTTTCAAAGAGTATCGATATTTTGAAGTATCGATACTTTCACAAAAATGTGTGAAAATGCCTTTTATGTTTCTCTCCATCAGTGTGACATCCCTCCATCGCGAGGATAATAATTAATATAGAAAGGACAAACCAATAAATCACTCATTATTTTGTTTAGGCACTTGTTTTCGTATTGCACTTGGTTGGGTTAACATTTTGGTGGTCCTTCCTAGATGATGGAGGACAGCAGGTTGTCATAGAGAGCGGTGGTGGTACATCATCTTTGTTTAATTTGTTGAACTGGTTGGTCTCCCAACAATCTACGTAGAGAAAGAGGTACTGTCAAGTAGGTACCTTCATGTCCTAGGTGTTGAAACTGATAAAAATTTCAACACCTACGACATGAAGGTACCTACTAAAATTCGAGAATTTCATCTGTGAGAGATAAAAAATAGATAGCATTTTATCTAATGTGAGGTAAAAAAGTATCCCCTCCAATACTGGAAAAAAAGTAACGATACTACGATATATATCAGGGGAAAAAGTATCAATATGTATCGATACTTTTTTCAAAAAGTATTGATACTTTGGGGACATCCCTATTCGTTTTATCCTCGAGACTCAATAATCGATTATTTTCTATATCAAACATAACCTTCTCAACATAACCTTCTCTGACCCGATCAGCTGGTTGTGAAGGGGCGCCATGTGCGCTCCTATCCAGCAAGGTTATTCTGATTACATACCTAGTTTCTTGGTATGTAAACAGAACGATGGTGATAATATTCTTTAAAAGCAGTTATGTAATCGTTATTATTATGTCTCCCTTGTGGGTTAGATGTCTGACAAGAAATTCCATACTCAGTAAGGCCGGGTCACACTTGTCATACAAGCTTCAGATCCGAGTCCGATCAGAGAATCAGATAGACGTCGGAGGGGGCGTCGGATCGGAAAGGGGTGGGCACACCTGTCCGATACACGCGTCCAATTTGTTCCCCTCACCACTCTTCAGTCGCCTCCCGGCAGTTGTCAAAGTCGAGCGAAAAAATGTTTTCTAATTTTTCTTTAAAAGATTTAGCAGTTGTGGCAGTAGCTCTCGAGGAGGAAGATGAGAACAACTCAAGATCTCGTAATACTCAAAAACAGCGGTTCTGGGTCCATCCTGCGTGGAACGGAAGAGACAAAGAAGGAGAGTTTTTTACTCTTCTACCGGACCTCGTAGACGATGAGACGAAATTTCACCAATACTTCCGGATGTCGATGTCCACTTTCAATAAGCTGGAAGTCAAGTTTCTATACTGCTCCATTGTTTGATTATAAAGCACCGGATACAGCCTCACTACTTCATAAGTTCTTCCGGGTTGACGGGAGACATTGTAGGAGTACTAAAAAAAATATAATAAAAGATTATAAAGACCATTTACAAAACAAACACACGAGAAACACAATGATGGCGGACAAAAAAGAACTAAAAAAATACCTACCTTCCTTCCAATGCTCTTCCCGCAAATTGGACAGGGAATGGTTGACGAACTCTGAGTGGGATTGGAACAAAAATCGGAGAACATTCGGAGTGGGATCGGTCACAGGTGGGAGAGGTGTGAACTACGCCGTCTAGAGTCCAAAGACATTCCCTCTTCCTACTCCCCTCCGATTCTCTGATCGGACTCGGATCTGAAGCTTGTATGACAAATGTGACCCGGCCTGTATGTGTGTTCACTCTCAGGTGACGACCTGAGAAGGTATGAATATAAGATACGTCTCTGCGGTGGTTTAGACCCCTTTGAGCAGAGTGTTGTTGAGTGTGACGACGATTTTCCTGACATAACTCGCGAAGATCTCGTGGAGTATCTTGTATTGAAGACGGATTTCATATCCCTGAAGCAACTGAAGTGCTGCAAATCTTTGGATGCGCACAACTTTGTTACTTCAGGGCATGTGGAATCCGTCTCATGCAAGGTACTCCCAGGTGACAAGGTGATGGTGTTTGGAAAGGTAAGTAATTCAAATGTTATCCAATTATGATTAGGTTAATTGAAATAATAACGATGTGTGCCATGTTTTGGGCAGGTAGTGTACCATTAATAGTTTCTGTTATTATGGCAACACTGTTCCACCAGCTGATTTTCTAGAAATACTCACATCTTGATACTTTCGTCTTTAACTTGACTGCTTCTTTTAAAAAGCCATCTTACCTAAAATAATTAATAACATAAAGTTATCAAGCTTCATCTAACAGGTAGTAGATTCAACAACGGTCGTTTGATGAAAATAATGTTATGATAGCATCCCCTGCCCATTGCTAAGTCAATATTGTTATGAAACTTTGAAAAATCATGGGAAAAGATCTATTCATCATAGAAGAATCCAGTTGATACCAAAACTCTCAGTGAGGGCTCTACTTTCAATTAAAAATGATAATAAACCACTTTCGCGACTCACCACCCTACTTCGAGCCATGAAGCAGTATTGTATGAGCAAATTTTCAAAATTAGGTTCCATATATATTGACCTAAACGTTTACTCCGTTTTATGGTTCGAATATGGATAGATTAACATGCAATGGAGTCATTACTGGCCCCATGAGTTGACTTGTACGTTGAAGAACAACACTAACGCATTATTATGTTTGCATTCATCCATATGTAGTGGTCGTGCCATGAACAACAATGTGGTTTTGGCACCGTGCTGGCCCCATTAATTTCACTTCCAAACTGAGGTCTGTAGTGAGTTTTTCTTTCAAATTTCAGACCGAAGTACAGATAGCAAGGTTTTTAGGTATTTTTTAAAACTTATATAGTGCCTACCTATTTTTATGTACAGAATACCCTACGAGCCAAACACCGCACAAATCGGCATGCCTAATGAAAAAATCTTTGTTTACAACGATGGGAATGCAGTCAGTACATCGAACAAGGCGACCAGGAACGCTGGGAATCAGCGATGCCAAAAGGCTGATATTCTTATTTTTTCGGAAACTTCTCTTGTCTTTCCACACTGTTTCTAATCACTTTTGGCAAACCAAAAAATTAAACACCGCTTCCCGGGACGAGAAGAGCAACTAATAACTGCATAAATTGGCATAATGAAAAACCGTCCGTACAATCTTTGTTTACAACAGAGTCAACATGGCCGCCTTTCAGCGAGATTCGAATAACCGTTCGATTAGTCGAAGAATCGATACATCCATTCTGTGTGACGTCACACAGATAAAAGCAATTAGAAAGTAGAGAGGAAATTTTAGAAAATGAAATTTTGGTGAAATTTAATGATTCAAAATATATGTGGTTGGAAAATTGGTAACAAATAAGGAAGGAAGGAATGTAAGGTTAAACGAGAAATGATTGTATGAAAAACCGTTTTATCATTATTTTGCAGGAACATAAAAGTACGAATACTTACATAAATCTAGAGAGATCATCATCTCCGAGTACTAGAAACTAATGGCACTATTCTGGACTATAATTATGTTATAAAAAGTCTTCGGAATTATTTGTCAAGAAATTAGTTCAGAACGTTGAACTGTGAGTTTAATATTGGAATACATGTTTCACAAAAAAACATTCGAACAATTTTACAAGTAGGTACTAATTGTGTTATTAGGGCGTAGAAAACGGGCATCATTTTCCCAAAATTGGTAGGGATGGGTTTGCACTTCGATGTCAAAGAAACGTCGGAGAAACAACATCTACTTTTCGATAATCCAATTGTTTTGGAGGAAGTAGAAAATTTTCTTTAAAAATTCGCTTAAATAGTTTTTTTTTTCAACGTCAATCTACGTCTTTCAAAGGGAAGATAAGAATTTGTTCTAATGATTTCGCTCATGGCTTCCCATTCACCGCCCTGAGTTGGGACGAGGGGTACGATGAGAGCTCTGGACGCATAAAAACTCACACTGCTGGCGATGAGACTTGAACCCACGACCCCCGCAAAAGTCTGTCCAAATTATAACGCTCGCCTCAGTGACCGTAGATATACCAGACCTCATAAAAGCGAGTTCTGAATACCTTGTGCTAGACAATAAACAGTTACAGCGGGCCAAGATACAGAAAAAAACGCGAGACACAGCGAAAACCCTTTCTCAAGGGAGCCTTGTGGATGACACGAGCCACAGAAATCCCATGAGGATAACCTTTACTCAACTCCATTTTTGTAGCTGAGATAATGGCCGCCATCAATCGGCTGATAAGATTGTTTCATTTTGAAGTGATTTGTGAATCCTTTGCGAGTTCTGTATCTTTGGGATCACAGTAGGGGTGTGTCGATCCAGGTATTTCCCTGGAACGGTTACGGTGACAAAGATGTAATCGTTCCAAATTACCGGTACAGTTCCATTACCGGTACAGGCGATCAAATCCCAATCACACGGCATGGATGAAGCAGGCAGTCAAATCCCTATCTTCCTTCTTCCATGCTTATGATCTCAACTTGCAATACAATAGCATCATTTTCCTTGACAATTCGCTAAAAGGAAGGAATTTGAACAAGTGTTACAAAAGAGGCAATTTATTATAAATAATAGTTACCAAACAATTCAAGGAAAGAATAATGACGTTGCAGTTTAAGAGCTTAACATGACAATAATAAATTAATAATACGGGAGACAACTTCCATGCTAACCTGCCCAGAAGATAACTTCCCGCTCAAGAGCCATTCCATGAACCATTCTCAGTCCATGGAAGTAGTAAGGGCGCTTCCAGGTACAACATGGAACAGAACTGAGAACAAGATCCATGCTTACCGGTCCAGAGCCATTGAACCATTCTCTATGATATCTTATCGGTCAGGTTCCATCCTTACCAGTCCAGTTCCATCCTCACCAATCAGAATGATCAGATTGATGAGATGATTGATCAGATCATTGTGATTAGAGAGGATGGAACTGGACCGATGGAAAAGATTCTCTTCCCGGTCCAGAGCCATTTCAAGATATCTTATCAGTCCGTGGAACTGGACCAGTAAGGGTCGAGTTTTTGTCACTGCGTGGAACCGTTCCAACCTGATACTTGGTTCCACAGTCCCGGTACAGCTGTACCGACACACCTCTAGATCACAGTAAAGTGGATTGAAGAATTGAATTGATCCCTTCAGTAAGTTGCTGTGTCTGAAATGTGGATGGCAGATGATCGATCCCGATGAGATCAGTTCAACAATCAATCTCGATTTCTTTCCCGTTGATTTCAAGTTTTCTCTACCTTTTTGACCAACTTTGTATTTATTTTACTTTGACATTCAAGGTAACATTAGAATACAATATGAAAAATAGATTAGTGCGAGGTCGATCATAAACTACCAATCTCGTTGAATTCCATCATCTGCCATCTACTCCTCATACCAGACGATAGACTGAAATGCACAATCACTCACATTCATTTTGCATATACTTATTTATATTTTAACGTTTAATTACGGGTAATAAACAAGCGTACATCATTGATTTCCTCATATTTTCCTTCCTGTTTTTCTTCATCGGTTCATCGAAAACAAAATTCTGCACATTGAGTTAACGTTACCTATGAAGTGTTGTAAATTCTAAAGCGACGTCAATCCTGTGAGCCTCGTGGGATTTACGTGAGACTCACGTCGGAAAGTTAGCATCCACTGGATTCTCGCCTAGGGTGCGTTTACACTGGACCCGATTTTTTACTCGGCCGAACTCCAGCTGTGTTTACACTAGACCCGATTTTTCAAACGATTCTACCGATTTTCGTCAGCTGCCCCGAGCCCGTCGTATAGTATGGCAGATTTAGCAGCGTTAGAATTTCTAACTGAAAACTCACTATTGAGATATATGTTGTTGGTTGAGCGTCGGGAATGGGCGAATGACATTTTTATGGAAAGAGAATCATCCGGAGAGTTCCATACCTTGTTCCCCCAATTGCTAGAACAACCAATCAAGTTTCGCGAGTATTTTCTCGAGAGACTTTTTTTTACATTCTGAGTGCTATCAGACGGCGAGAGGAGAAATTTTCTAATTTCCGGATTTGTATTTCTCCAGAAGAGAGGCTTGCTGTGACGTTGAGGTAAGTCTTTATGATGTCGTTACACTTGACTTTCATTAACTTCAAAGTTATTGTTTCAAAATAAATTTGATTTTCTCAAACTAGAAAGATATCCGTAAAAATGCTGCGTTGACTGTACTTAGATTAACTGTACAAGATGGACGTAGTTACCCTAAGGTGACTCCTGATAATCAAAAAGCGGGAACCCCCCCCCCCCCCCATCATCCATCTAATTTTTGAGATGTTTCACAAAAGGCGGTGCATAAAATCGGCTGATTCGGCCGAACAAAACAAAACTATTTGGTTCAGAATCGGAAGACGGAAGAGCTCGGCGGACTTCGACTGAGCAAGTCGGGCATAGTGTAAACACTTCGCCCGAATTCCATTGAACTTTCTACTTTTGTTTACTCGCCCCATGTCTGCCGTTAACGGCCGTACTCTGCAGAATGAAAAATCGGCCGAATTCCGGCTCCAGTGTAAACGTAGCCTTAGGCTACTTCTCACGGAATGATAGTTCTGAATGTTGCTGTTACAACCTCCACGGGGACGTGAAACATCCATGTTCGTCTGCACCATGAAGGTAAGTAAGATTTCTACTCTATGGTCTCTCCCATGATTATACAAGGTTAACCAAAGGTAGAAATCATTTCATAAAGTAGTGACCATTTCAGCTACCAATTAAAAACGTTTCAAAACAATCATAACGAAAAGAGACGGTAATCAGTAGTTTTTCTTCCTGTGGAAATCAGAAAAAACGTCAGTGCCGTTATCTAAATAAATTGAAAAATTATCAACGATCCCGAGATAGGCACGTCATCATGAAAAACTACAAACACCTATCAGTCTCCCGAGGACAATGAAGCTGCGAATACCCATCCATTCTACCAGTCTCTAGGATAAAAACCCTACAATTTAAAAAAAACTAAGAAGCTAGTTTCTACAGCATTTACACTGGGAAACTGTACAATTGGTGCCTACTTCAGTCGCTCCTCATTAGATCGCCCACGAAGGTATTACCGATAATAAATACCAAAGACGAGGTACTTCGAGATATATTGGGGAATCAGGGTGCTTGCTCCAGCACTGAGCAGCACTGAGATGGCGGTACCGTCCAATTGTACCTGCAACAAGAAGATAAATTTGTGTGAAAGTTGGAAAAGATTGAAGAACGTAATATTATACACTGCGCATAACGTAAAAAATGTAGAAATTGTGGCGGGAATTAAATTTAATGGGGGCTAAAGTGGTACAAAAAGGAGATTATGTGAGTGTAGCATCCTGCCCTTGTTTGTGTTGACAAAGGCTTCGAAGGTTCAAAACCTATGTTTTTATTATGTGAATTGAAGAAATAAAGTTTAGTTTTCTGACAGTACGTGGTCATGTTCACACCTCTATTATCCTCGAACATTGCAATGAATTTGAATCCTGGAAAGTGTCATTACTGCATTAACAAGAGGTTCAGCCGCGATTTTAAGAGAAAAGTGCCATGGATATCGTTGAACATACCTTTTCTCCAATAGTAAACGAAATAGTGTAAAGGAAAGTGGCTTAACTTCGGATGGATAATTTTCGTTCATTATTTTCAATAATGAACTTTTGGAATGAAGCCAGAAAAGAGTTAACCCCCTAAAAATTAGATGGTTTACGTTTCAAGGTAACGTAGAATCCAAGAATTGAATAAAACAACGCGTCCCTTTGTCCAGTTTCCATGGACCAATTTTGATGAATATTTGGTATATTGGCTTTATTTGGGGCCTAGTTGTGCCCCGTACTAATGGGTAAAAATATGGTGGGGGGGGGGGGGTGGACGTTGTCAAGAAGCCCCAGCTCGAAAACTTTAGACATGTTGGTCTTGTTCTTTTATTAATTTAAAATAATCAAGGGTTTACAGATTTTTTTGACACCAGCTCTGTAGGATCAACCGATTAATCAACGACAATTAATTACCTACTTGAATGTTCCATAACTTTTTTTCATCAATTATTGTACATCATAGTGTTTAATTTGGTATATTTTCAATAATGAGCCTTAGGAATGGAGCAAGAAAAAACAAATGTAACACCCCCTCAAAATTAAGTGGTTCAAGTTTCAAGGTACGTAGAAACACTATGAAAGGGAATTGTTTTTTCACCAATATATACTCCTGCTCAAAATTAGAGCACCACCAGTAAAAAATGAATAAAAATTGTTGAAAAATTATTTTTCTATAGAATATTGATAGTTTGGCACACAAAAGTACTGAGACTCGATAATTTAAAATATCGATACTCATCCCAACGATACTTGAAATATCGATAGTCGGATACGATACAGTTTCGATACTTATACAGGGTGTAAGCCTAACTGGTCTGCCATACGGTACCAGTCGATTCTACAACTAATTTGCTACAAAAAATGTCCCTTAGCGATTTTTTTAAACCCTTCGTTTTCGAATTATTTTAACTTTAAACTTTTTTTTCGTGATTTTGACCTTTTGTCATTAAATTGGTCATAACTCCATTAATTAGCTGTGTAAATTACAATTTGAGGGTACCGTTGGAAAGATCATTAAATTTCCTATCGGATAGATGCCTTAACTTTTTTTTGAGTCAAGGTTTGAGACATGAAAACGCCCTCTGAAAAGAGAATTTTACGTAATTTTGGAAACCTCGCATTTTTTCAATCGCAAATTGAACTATGAGAACCCGTATTTTTTCAAGATGCAAGAACAGTAAAAACTGCGCCAGAATCTCAGCTTTCCAATGGTATAATTAAAAAATATTTCACAACCAAATTTAGGGGAGAAATTTGTGTTTGAACGAGGAAAAACGTGCACTTTTTCAACGAAATCAGCTCTCCGCCTCGAAGGTCTGAGGGGGCGGACGATGGAAGCAGAGATGGGCGAATTCTTATTCATAAATACGATTATGAATACAAATCATATCTGCGATTTTATGATTATGAATACGAATACAATCGTATTCACACTTGGAATACGATTTTCTCCCGTATTCGTATTTTGAATACGATTTTATGATTTTTTCTATGATTTCCCTGAAAATCGAATTTTTTTAAACGATTTTCCCTGAAAATCATACTTTTTAAAAAATGATTTTCTCCCGAACTCCGGGCATATTTTTGATCTAACATTGTCAAAATATTCAATCAAAATTCGAAACGCTCTCAAATTCTTATAGGATTTTTCACGCAGAATCGAATGAGACCAACCCCAGGTCGCTACGACTAACCGAATAGAAAGTACGACGAAATTTCCGCTGAAAATGTTATTTTTTTTAACGATTTGCACTGAAAATCATTACAACATTATGATTTTTACCGGAAATTTCGTCATTTTTCTATTCAGTTGGTCGCAGCGACCTGGTGTTGGTCTCATTCGATTCTGCGTAAAAAATCCTATAAGAATTGGTGAGCGTTTCGAATTTTCATTAATTATTTTGACAATTGTAGGGAATAAATACGACCAAAATTCCGGTAAGAATCAAAATTTGTTTATGATTTTCAGTGCAAATTGTAAAAAAAAATTACGATTTTCACCGGAAATTTTGTCAAAGTTTCAATACGTTACGTTTGGTCGTGGCGAGCGTTTCGAATTTGTATTGATTATTCTGATAATTTTAGGGAATAAATACGACCAACATTCCGACAAAAACCATAATTTCTTCTATGATTTTCAGTGCAAATCGTAAAAAAAAATACGATTTCTAGCGGAAATGTCGTCGTACTTTCTATTCGGTTAGTCGTAGCGACCTGGGGTTGGTCTCATTCGATTCTGCGTGAAAAATCCTATAAGAATGTGAGAGCGTTTCGAATTTTGATTGAATATTTTGACAATGTTAGGTCAAAAATATGTCCGGAGTTCAGGAGAACATCATTTTAAAAAAGTATGATTTTCAGGGAAATTCGTTTAAAAAAATTCGATTTTCAGGGAAATTATAGAAAAAACCATAAAATCGTTTTACTGTTCTTGCATCTTGAAAAAATACGGGTTCTCATAGTTCAATTTGCGATTGAAAAAATGCGAGGTTTCCAAAATTACGTAAAATTCTCTTTTCAGAGGGCGTTTTCATGTCTCAAACCTTGACTCAAAAAAAAGTTAAGGCATCTATCCGATAGGAAATTTAATGATCTTTCCAACGGTACCCTCAAATTGTAATTTACACAGCTAATTAATGGAGTTATGACCAATTTAATGACAAAAGGTCAAAATCAGGAAAAAAAAGTTTAAAGTTAAAATAACTCGAAAACGGAGGGTTTTAAAGAAAATTGCTAAGAGACAACAAAAGAGACAACAAAAAATGTCTCCTAGCAATTTTTTCTTAACCCAGTCAAAATTCTTTTTTTTTTCCACTTTAAAGTTTTTATTCGTATTCTCGAACTTGCAGCACTAAAATGGTCATAATTCCCTTATTTCTCATACTACTTCAAATCTAAGTACACTGTTGGACAGAGCGGTAAATTTCCTATTCATTTAGTGGGAAACCCAGTTTCTTGAAGCCATTTGTGAAAGCAAAAAAATTAATCAAAGTCAAGATTTATAATTTTTTTTCGAAAATCGACATTTTTCAGGCTAACGATTCCCCTGTAAAAAATACCGCTATCGTGGTGCACTTAACGGGAAAAACTACCCCAAGATCTCACCTTTCCAACGGTATGTCAGTTTCAAGGTCTAGGAGGAAAGTTTCTTTGAAAAAATTGAGTTTTATGCGGAAAAACGTGCTTTTTTAGGCATATTCCGCTAGAGAGCCGACCAAGTATTATTGCCTTCACTTTCCAAAGATTACAATAAAAAGTCCACCTAATTACATTTCTACTCGTATTTGACGTTTTCGACCTTCCTGAACAATTTTGGTACCGTGTCTGTCCATCTGACAGTCGGCCTGTCTGTCTGAAAGTCCTTGCAGATGGCAAAAGCAATACGAAGCTACTGTCCGATTTCGATGAAATTTTTGGCGATGTTCTCCATGAAAATCAAAGTTAAAGCATTAAATTTTCAAAATCAAATTCAAAAATTTTAATTTTTTTAGAAATTACCAATTTTTAGGTTTATTGTTAACCTGGAATAAGTTGAGCTATCGTGGGCCACTATAAAGTATTATTGTCAATGAAACTCTTCAAGTTATTCTTCTGCTACAAAAAGTCCATTTCATGATATTTATTCTAATTAAACGAAAAACTTATTCTTAACCTAGAAAAGATGTGATCCCGGTGTAGTTTTGGCCGTTAACTGGCCCCGCGATAGCGCTACTTATTACGGGCAAACAATAAAACAATTTTGAGAGGGTTAACTTTTTTTTTCTTCCTCGATTCCAGAGACTTGTTATTGAAAATAATAAACCAAAAAATGGTAAGTAATTTCTAAAAAAAATTAAAATTTTTGAAATTGATATTGAAAATTTAATGCGTTGACTTTGATTCACATGGAGAATCGCCGAAAATTACATCAAAATCGGACAGTAGCTTCGTATTGCTTTTGCCATCTACAAGGACTTTCAGACAGACAGACCGACTGTCAGGTGGACAGACACGGTACCAAAATTGTTCAGGAAGGTCCAAAACGTAAAATACGAGTGGAAATGTAATTTGGTGGACTTTTTATTGTAATCTTTGGAAAGTGAAGGCAATAATACTTGGTCGGCTCTCTAGCGGAATATACCTAAAAAAGCACGTTTTTTAAATAAAAAAACGAAAAAAAAACTCAATTTTTTCAAAGAAACTTTCCTCTTGGACCTTGAAACTGACATACCGTTGGAAAGGTGAGATCTTGGGGTAGTTTTTCTCGTCGAGTGCACCACGATAGCGGTATTTTTTACAGGGGAATCGTTAGCCTGAAAATGCCGATTTTCGAAAAAAAAATTATAAATCTTGACTTTGATTAATTTTTTTGCTTTCACAAATGGCTTCAAGAAACTGGGTTTCCCACTAAATGAATAGGAAATTTACCGCTCTGTCCAAAGGTGTACTTAGATTTGAAGTAGCATGAGAAATAAGGGAGTTATGACCATTTTAGTGCTGCAAGTTCGAGAATACGAATAAAAACTTTAAAGTGGAAAAAAAAAGAATTTTGAGTGGGTTAAGAAAAAATTGCTAAGAGACATTTTTTGTTGCAAATTAGTTGTAGAATCGATCCTTGAAGTTTGGTCCTTCCAAATGGTAGACACCCTGTATACAGGTACTTGGTCTGTACGAACCTGTATGAGGGGATTAGTGTGAATTCCTTATCACAGAGCGGCAGTCCGGCTCTCAACCGAACGGCGAAATTTCTCATGTCTCCGGAGAGTTGTTTGTGAAGAGCCAGCCGATTGTTGGCGCATCCTCGAGACCTGTAGCCCGTGTCGAATCGAGTGTCGTGGCGGCGGGTGATGTTGAGAGGTGCCAACCATGTACCAACAGTCACGTCTTCGCTCTTGTATTTACTGGAAAGAGAATGTCGCATTAATTTAGGCTCATTTTGGGGTATCGTAATCCCGTCAATCACTCCAGTTTCCATGAAGGCCAGAGTTTTGTTGTTCACAATTGTTTGATGATAGCTGGGGGTCCCAGTTGGTCGCCATTCGTTCCGGGTTAGTATTTCCCTGAATTACAAGGGCTTAAACGAACGGATGCTTCCTTCGATTAATTAAGGGGGCGCGGGACTCAAAGCTCAGATCAGCGCCAACCAAGAGATTGCGCTGACGATCGTGGGAAGAAAAGGCTATCAGGAAGAAACTATCCGCAAGAGCGCTAGCATCGCTTGTTTACTCTCGTTCTCTCGGAGTTTTCTTTCCTGCTTTCTTTTGTGTCGGTAACCTCCCCCTCCCGCGTCTTTTCCAACTTGATAACGGAAGCCGTTATCAAATCTAGCTTTTGATTTCGCGAAAAGACGTTTTGGTGAAGTTTGGTGCCTGGACTACCATCCCGTTTATGTTCTCTCTCCGTGTTGTTCCGAGTTTGAATAGTTGATTTGTTCAGCAATGCTCCACGAAGGAAGGACAGGAGTTTGAATGAATACTCAAGTGCACAGAGATGAAAGTAGGTATAGGAGAACAAAACGCCCTTGGAAAGTAAAACGTTTGCTGGTAAGTATATGATATCTACTTCCTTCTAGTACTTGAGTGTCTTTTCGAAGCTAGGTACCTACTAATTGAATATTCGTCAATAATATTTGAACATGACCTTCTAACTGAAACTTATTACCTATTTCGTCATGCTTTTTGCAAGATAATTTTTTTCTGTGAGGGCATGACCATTTTGCGGGATAGTCCTACAAAATTGTCATGCTCTCCCAACAAACAATGTCAGTTTTTAGTGGAAATTAAAATATCAATAATTTCGGTAGTGAGGATAGTGGAAAGAATAGGAATAGGTAGGTACATAGAGTTGAGAATCAAACCATTTCTTCTAGAAAACCTTACCAAAATCACTATAAATTTTATAAATGGCTCTAAATTAGTTATTTTACGGGTAACGTACCTAGATGATGTATTTCTGAATCCCATTCAAATTAGGACCTTTCATAATGTTAGGATTATTTTGGTGGCCTGTGCAGAGATGGTCGAATTCTTATTCATGAATACGATTAGGAATACTAATCATATCTGCGATTTTATAATTATGAATACGAATACCATCGTATTCACATTTTGAAAACGATTTTCCCGCGTATTAGTATTTTGAATAAGATTTTATGATTTTTTCTATAATTTCCCTGAAAATCGAATTTTTTTACGATTTTCCCTGAAAAGCATACTTTCATTTATGATTTTATCCAGAACTCAGGACATTTTTTTTTTTTTTTTTTTTTTTTTTTTAGTAGGGTTTAGCGAGTAGCGAGCGTAGCGAGTTTAGAGGGTTCTCACTCGATTCGTCGTGAAAAATCCTGTAAGAATTTGTCAGCGTTTCGAATTTTGATTGATTATTTTGACAATGTTAGGCCATAAATATGTCCAGAGTTTGGGAGAAAATAATTTTAAAAAAGTATGATTTTCAGGGAAAATCGTTGTAAAAAATTCGATTATTAGGGAAATCAAATAAAAAATTCTAAAATAGTATTCCAAATACGAATACGGGGGAAATCGTATTCTAAGTGGGAATACGATTGTATTCGTATTCATATTTATACTCATACCTGAATCCGTATTCATAATCATACAATCGAAGATATGATTAGTATTGATTTTTTTTTCTTTTTTTCATTTGTATTTGTTTTGATTTGTATTCATGCCCATCTCTGGTCCTGGGTGAAGGGGAGGTCGAATATTCGAGTTTCAAAATACTGCCTAGTTCCATGCTTTTATGAAATCTACTTAACTAAAGATGATACTGGCTTATCATACCATACCAGATAAAATTGTACGTAGGGTGAAACAGATTTGTGTAGAACAAAGGTTTAAAAAAATCTTTTTTATCTAACGCTTTCTGGTTGGAATTGAACGTTCTATTCCAATGAGAAGTCCTCCGGAATGCATATTATACCAAACAATGTTTGTAGGTACCTACTAAATATTCTCGAAACTATCACGCTCCCTCCAAAAGTCATGACTGATGGAGTCGAATTTCTTTAAATTTTAATTATCAGGGACATGAGTATTCTTTGTTGACGTTAGTGTTGGATTGAATCCTGCAGCTGCCTACTTGGCTAACAATATAGGAACATTTTTTTATCATTAGTATTTCGAACTCGCTGATAAAAATCCTGATTATTCGTAATTTTATTCAAGTATTTTGTTCTGGTTTATAACCAACCGTGGACCCACATTCTTAATTAATGTTTGTTGTTTGTATCTCTTCTTACATGTTTATAGTAAAATTATCAATAAAGACCTAAATTTGTTGTTTTTTTTTTTTTTTTCAGGAGAGATTTTACCAAGAATTGTATATTTGGCTGGAGATTTTTCTGGAACAAATTAAGTCATTGAACGAGCACCCAGGACCGCTTGAAGGCAACTTGTCCATCACATTGATAAGACAGTGAAAAGCTGCTCTGTCTAGCCAGCATCCTCACCTCCAGATGTAAAATTAAATTGAAGTTTTGTTTTTATTCAAATAGTTGGTAATAAATATGATCTATTGTTTTCTTTTTTGCAGTTTGAGGCTACCTAATGGTCAATAAATCATTTATACTACAAGCCGATATGTTTCTATAATAATACTTCCTTTGAACTTCACTAAATAATGGCGTACAGTTTAAATTTGAAATTTCAAAAATTACTCATTTTAAGTTCAATTAACACTTTGTATGGTAAGGGTGAGTTAAAAATTTATTTCTACCAGATGTGGAATCTCTACGTCTCCCTTTTTCCAAAAAGTATTTACCAACTATTTAGGTTGAAGTTTTATTTTCAGTCTACCTAACATACTGTAGGAATGGTTAGAGTGGAGATGAACAAAATTAAATGGACTATTTTGAATCACTACGTCGCCCTCTTTCCAAATACTGTAGGTAGGTTGAAGTTTTATTGCCAGCACACCTACTGTAGGTATGTTAGAAGTGGGTGAAAAAAGTAAGTTCTACCTTATTTGAATCTCCACGCTGCAAATTATTACACAAAGGTTTATTATTTCCATGTAGATCACTCATCTGCAAAGAACTCGGCTTTGCCACTGTCACTTTTTTTTACTTACCTACTACATACTTACTTCACAATCATGTTTATTTGGAAGAAAAACAAATTTTAAATGCTTGCATACGAGTCTGCAACACATTGGGACATTTTCATGTCAACCACTACACAACAAGGGAAGTAAGGTTGTTAGTTCATGTACCCAAGCATCAAAATAAGAAAACAGTTGATTGTTCTCTACGCAACACAGTGAGTCTATTTTATTTATTTATTGGTCGCGTGAGCAAGACTTGCTTAGTTTTCTGGACGACTTTTCAGTTTATGTGCCAAAGCAAAGACATGAAAATGTCAATAAATGCTTCACACTCACTTCGAAGAAATAAAGAGTTGTGGGTCCCTTCATTAGGAAATTTGATTACTGGTTACTAAGGACGCAAAACGGAGGACAACTTGAAGAAATGAACAACCATCGCATTTTGGTCAGGTAAAATAATTTTACCTGTACTTAAATAAAGATAGGTATTGTTTTTTCATCAATGTAAAATACTTAGTTTCGAATTTTTAGAATCGAATTAGACCACCCAGAGTACGACAAACTGTTCTCTCCCAATGAGATCTTATGGGTTGGACTTATGATAAATCAGAAACACAAGTGTGAATCGTTAAAGAGGACTAAACTTCAATTATTGAATACCTACAAAACGTACTGTATGGTCAGGGTGGGGGTAAAATATTATGTAATATATGAATTTCCACATCGCCCTGTTTTCGAAAAGTTCTCACACAACTATGAAGGTTGAGGTTAAATTTTAGACATACCCAACAGGTATTGTTGGTATGGTCGGTTTTGGGGGTAAAATACGTAATAGTACCTGATTATGAATTTCCATATCGCCCTGATCCCGAAAAGTACTAATTTGACATTATATAGATACATTTTTATTCAAATTATTTTGTATATTTACCTATTAATTTAATAATATTAAAATAATAAAAAGATACATTTAAGTACAAAGAAATAAAAATAAAAAATAAATAATTTTGAATGAAAAAATACATTTTTTTACATGGTTATGGTTGAAGTGATGAGATAGATACTTGAAGGTTGAAATTTTAATCAAGCACTTCCCACAGCATCATCCTTTCAGGAGGAGGACAGGGACCCAGTGACAATTTCGTACAACGTTGCCAGATCCACGCCAGTGGCAACGCTGTACTACTCCGGTGCTCTGTGGGGCCTTGAGATTGACAACATCCCTGTGGGGTGAAATTACAACATCCCCTTTGGCTCCCTTTTTCGGAGGGTCAGAGATGGATCGTAGTTCAGCTCCCACCCACTGGTAGCGCATGTGACCACGGCCCCTTTTTTGAGCGGTTCTTCCGAAATAACGGTACTTTGTCTTCACGTAATCTCCGTTATTTTACAAGTTAGAATTGTCCTCTTTGAATTTTCGGAGGTTTTAGTCTCCTACAAAGTTCCGTATGAAGAGTTTTTGTCAAAAACAAATTTTAAGTAGAATTTAAAAATTCTATTTTTTTCAAATTTTAATTTTTTTGGCATTTTGGCCCGTATGTATGAAGTATTTAATATTTAATGAATTTAGAAATTTTTTGTGAGAGGAGAAAATGAACACTCATAGAGAAAACGTGAAGATAAGGGAAACTAGTGAGTCCCGCGCCCCCTTAACACCTTTTGATTGAAAGTGAGGTATGTTCTCCATCTTTTCCCCTACGATCTGGGTCCAACTGTGAGTTTCCAGAATGCCCTCCACATTTCTATATTTCATTTTTCGTTATTTTTCAGAAACGTTTTAGCAGAAGAAGGCCTGAATGGGTAAGCAAATGCAGCGATGCCGAATTTTGTGCCAGCCTTCTACTGAAGCTGGTCAGACACTAACAATTTATCACTTCATTTCTCTGAATTTTTTCCCTCTACAATCAAATTTGACGAGTTTTTTTTTAGAACTGATAAGACCAGAAATTCTCAAGTATATTGTGACTTCAAACTAGTTTTTTTACCTGAATAAATCCCCATTGTTGACAATGTACTGGACTAGATCGTACGACAGAACGTAAGCTCCACCTAGGGCGTACGGCAGATAGCGGTCTGCCAGGAACCATTCGGTCTCTTTATATTTGCCACTCCTGAAGACGTGCGCTGCTCCATGGAAGTAACCCCAGTAAAACCTTCGTTCAGGAGCGACTGCAATAATCGAAGCATTTGAGCATGAAAACATCTGAGGTTTGGTCATTAGTAAAGGAGAGATTAGATAGGTTCTACAGAACGGGTGAATCACGTTAGTTTGTGTGTCTATTGGTTACAACGTTTTACAATATTGGGTATAAAATTTGAAACGTTTTGATCGTAATTGAATTATTTTAGATAAAAGCGTTATATGGTTTTGAGAATGACTCACAAACTGCAGCAAGAGTGATACTAAAAAGAGGACTTGAGGAACGCAGAGGACCAACTGGATTCGTGACTGATTGTATTTAATAAAAAAAACGAGGTCTCTTCAACTTTTTGAGTATCACTTTTAAAGATGATGGTTTTAGGCGATGTGTAAATGTTGATGAAATTACAAGATAATAGAGAGTTCCTAGTAGGGTCGATCCAGCGCGCCGGAACCGGATCATCCGCCATGTTTTCAATACGGCGCGCCGGATTGCCTCCTAGTGACGTATTCGACTGTAACAATACGGCGCCGTATCGGATATGGCGTGTTCTTATCACAATTTGGCGCCAGATTGAGAGCATGGAAGAAGTATATCTTCCATGTTGAGAGTGTGTGTGTAATACGTCACGCCGTATCAAAAACCACTAGGAACTCTCTAATATTCTTAACAAACAGTAACAAAGTAGCAGATAGCTTAGTACCACACACGGGCCGACCCGACCAAGGATATCGGTAGAGGGGGTAACCGAAAGGCGCCTCCCTCCTCTGATTGGCACGGCGTCGGGCGGTGTGTGGAGGCTTACGACGGCCTTGACGACCGTCGGCATGTCGGGATGCTCGAGCATCACGACGGCCTTGACGACCGTCCAGCTGGGTACCCCCTCCTTGCATCCTTACTCGTGTGTGGTGCTGTCGTCCGACAAGCTCCCGCGTTTTCATACTCTTTTTGAATTTTGCCACCAGACAGGAAGGATATTTTTTCCATGCTGCGTTTATTAAGTGTCCTACTCTAGGTGTTTTACTCGTTATTTGACCGAGTTTTGATTCAAAACGTTGTTTTCTTAGCAGTTTATGTTTGTTGTCTCCTGTTTGTTGTTCCATTATGATTCAAGAAGTTGGTGTACCTACCTACGTATTTCATTGACACTTATTTCCATGTTAGTAGATACCTACGCCTATTTCGATGAATGATGAGCATTATCAATGACTGATGCATTGATTGTTGGATCAAATTGATTGGAAAAGAAAGGAAAATACATAGACACCAGTTGGCCTCTATTTTCCATAATTTATTGGTAAACTTGAAATACCAGATACTGATTAGTAACTTGAAACAAGGTACCTAAAATTAGATAAGTGATACGTACAGAAAAAATCAAAACAAACCAATAAATAAATAAAAACATTTATTTTTGTAGGTACTTAACTTTTTTCAATGAATGGAGTACTTAGCCATCTCTGATAAATTTTCTTCCAATTTTTCTAAAAAAAAACTGAATGACAACAATAATGCTCCAATAAAGGAAAACGGAAAATTTCACACCCAAATCACCTCAAACAGAAATTGACCAAAGCCCTCTCGAGATACCCGAACAATAGGTAGCTAAGTACCTACCTAATAAACTAAAATACTAATTATTAAATTAAACATTAAATGTTTCGTAATTTTGAGGTAGGTATGCACTCATTTCACGTAGGTACCTCTCATCTCCAACCAACTCTTCATCCTTCATCTCTTTTTCTTGGTGGTACGGCGTCTTTTTAGTCTTCAAGACTCAATGATTGATAATGAAACCCACATATTTGGCATTTACTAAAAATTGAAGCCATTGCGCTATAAGATTTGAAAAACAAACGATTGAAAGCAAGGAAAGTTGAGAGCAAGAAAGAATAAGGTAAACATGGATATTACACACTGGTTAAAAAGTAATATCCATGAACCCAACTGTCGGTACGTGTGTGCTCTCCTCTCTTTCGGTCCTGAAAGGTAGCGGGGCAAAGTTTTGGCTTCCCCCACTCCAAACGTGTTGGACCGTGTGTGGGCAGCTTTTTAGTTCACCCCTGCTACAGTACGTTATAGGTGGATACTATACAAAACTAGTATCCAGCGAGTGTGGATGATCTCCCCCGTGTCACTGGGAATCTACGGAGTTCGTAAAGTTCATTTCAAGCTGGTAAATGATTAATTATGAAACCTGTGTCGACTACCTTTGAGTTCTTGATGTATTCCCTCCACGTTGAGGTAGGTATCGTCATCTGCTTTGACAACATATTTGAAAGTCCGGAGCTGCAAGAGTTGCTCAAAAGTCGAAAGGACCTTTGTCGTGAGGTTTTGATACGACTCGACAACAGGAACGATGAGAAGGTCACTGTGGGTTTGCTGCTCGGTGATCAGTCGGTTCCGCACTTCGTCAGAAAGACCTGAGAAAACCAATAAGCAGGATTATTGTTGTTCTTAATGCAGCCTATTGACCAAAATTGAAACCTATTGATCAAAATAAGACATTCGGAAATGAATTCAAGAAACTCAGTGTTCTCTAACAATGTTCATTCGTTTCAAGTGAATAAATAGAATTATTGCATGTAAATCCGCCCCTACTCATTAGATTACACAACTCTGCATTATTTTCGTTGTTTCAAAACTTATAGGTGAATCTAAATGGATTTTTAGCGCTGAATTGGAATCCGTTGGAGTTTTTTCGCTATCACGTCTAGATATTTCACAATATTCACATGTTGAGGTTTATTTATCTCTTACGGGATTTATTTTTCTAGAGTACAACAGGTGGCAATCCTGAGCTGAGACCGCACTCCTGTGATTCACAGGCTAACCCTCTGTTATTTACAATGATCCTTAACCCTAAATGACCTTTGAAACTCTTGAAGCTAAATTGAAACTAAATGACCTTTGAAGTTCTTGTTGAGTGGACACGAGTATTTTCGATGTTATTAGCTTTTAAAAATGAGCGTGAACCAAAGGCGTAAGTGCGTGAACAATCCTAATGTGTTTTGCTTCATATTTGGTTCTTACATGTCTGAAAAACAAAAACAGGCGATAACTTCTTTCATGATGAAAGCATACCAGATACTTCGTCTGGAATTTGAAGAGGGACAGCGAGGACCCTCGGACAACTTCTCGGAAGTCTACGAAAAGGAAATTTTCAACGACTTAAGAATCCGAAATTGTTTACGTTATGATTTGTCTCATGTATTATATTATGACGTAAATAAAGATAAATTGTCAACATCAAGTGAAGTTAATAGCAGAAAAGACTTTTCAATATATTCCCAGTCTGAAGGCCAAGGTCTGCAGGGTTTAAGAAACAAAAGTGAGCCATTTTTATTCACCTTTTGTGGAAAATCTAGACGTGATAGGTAAAAACTGAAATCAAATTCGTATTCAGCGTTAGAAAACCTTTCAGAATCACCTATTAGTTGCAGAACAACGATCAAAAACAACCAAAATGCAGAGTTGTGTTATCCTCCTTCAAGATAATTAACATCTTTCAGCTTACCGAGAGCTCCTATGGAAAAAACGTAGGTGTCGTCTCCTTTAAGGAAGGTCACCCAACTCTCTCGGATCGCATCCCTTTTGTTCCAGTGCTCTGGGCCAGTCAGGATGAGGTAAATGGTTCCAAAGCTGTCCTTCTTCTCTTCAACCCTGGAAAATGCGTGCGATGGGATATAATGAGGAATTTCACCGATTTCTGTTTGCATTTTTCCTGAATAGTTAATGGTGTGGGATAGATGAAAATCGGGCTGATTCCGGAAAATAAGTTTCCTGTTATTTTTGGGAGACAATCAAAATTTTTGATTTCAAAACTAACCGGGAAAACAGACATGCAGCGGGAACGCTCGCTGATTGGGCTGTTCGGATCGCCGTCTCCCCCCAGTGTTGCCCATTATGACGACGAAATCGTGTTTTCTAAGAGAAAAGTTATCAAACAAAAACAGAGGAAACCTAATTTTCCCCATCTCGCTTTTTCTACTTTTTTCTTCAGTTTTCGATTTCGAACTTTACTGTTTCATGAAATTGTGCATCTGGGGACTATGGATTTCTCGATCTCAGCGCTTCAAGCGGCCATAAATGAACTATTCCAGCATGACGTCATTTTCCCGGTTTTTTTAAACATTCGTATTTTCTACACTGTTTTGTTTATTCGAAAATTAGGAAGTTCGGGCTGAAAGTTTGTCTTAGGGGGTTTTTCGAGGTGCTGAATCCGATTTTGGGGTCAAAAATAGGAAATTCCGACATGGTGAAATTCCTCATTGTTAGTAAAGAAGTCCATGTGATGGGGTAGCAAGTCCTCTGACTAAAAGATGTACGTCAGACTGATACCGTCAAAATACGTCCTTCTCGAGACCTACCAGACAATATTACAAGAAACTATGACATACTGTACACTATTTATTAACAATGGGGTGTGCGCCTTGATTTTTTTTAGATTTTTAATCGAAAGTAGACCTCATCCTGAGAATTTTGACACCAGCCGTTCTCTTTTTGGATGAGTAGATCTTTTTCTATGATTTTTCAAAGTTTCGACCGTTTATGACGTCACGCGCCCCTCTCGCCTGGGCGGGACCCCCCAGCCCACTGTGACGTCATAAACGGTCGAACCTTTGAAAAATCATAGAAACAGATCTACTCACGCTAGAAGGTCGCAGTTGGTGTCAAAATTCTCAGAATGAGGTCTACCTTAGATTAAAAATAACAATAAACAGTTTTTCCTACCAAGGCGCACACCCCATTAAAATGCCATATTAGTTCGTAGTAGGTAGGGGAATACCTCTCATTAGCCAGCTGGATTCCCAGGAGCAACAGAGAAACGGAGAGCCCCAAAACAAATGCCAAGACGTGGGAAATGTAAGCCACTCTGTAACAGAAAAGTACCTGCTTACTTGGTGGGAAAACTTAAATATCTTGAGAAACAACATTTCCACACTTTTCGAAGCTTTACAGGAGACACAAAAAACATTAAGACTCTACCAAGACATTACCACGTACGTTCCATTGTGCACATTTTGGTGTTTATAGCAATTACGACTATTTTACTTTGAGTCAAACAAGTCTCGAATTGTAGAACACGAAAGAATGAATATTTTATTCCGTAATATTAACTATAATTACTTGCTCCTAGTAACAATCTTCGAAACTGTAGTGTAACCACTACAGGATTCCCCTTCCCCTCACAAAACTGAAATGAAAGCAGGTTTTAACCTGTCAATGGAAACTGTTTGTACTCGATTGCCAGTCTCAATTTCAAAAGTCTTCTCGTTCCGCTTCATGACTTTGAAAGGTCCCTCATACGGTCTTTGTAGTGACGTCTTAGGTCGATCCACCCGAAGAAAAACGTGACTCGCTGTATGTAGATCCTTCGGAACATAAATTCGCGGTATCAGCGTCCTTGTTGGAGGCATCACTTGTCTTCCCACGTGGGCCTTAAGTAACTTTACGTACGTCGATGGTTCCAACTGTCGAGGTTCTTCAAAGAAATCCCCTGGGAGCCTTATATTTGCACCAAAAACCAACTCAGCCGAAGATGCTCCCCAATCTTCGTGCACTGTGCTTCTCAAGCCAAGTAGGATTTTTGGTAGGCTCTCCACCCAGTTTCTGGTGTTCGAACACCTGATACTTTCCTTGAGCGTTCTGTGCCAGCGTTCAACCATCCTGTCTGTCTGAGGGTGGTATGCAGTAGTTCGAATGCGTTGAGTGCCCATCCTGGACCAAAGTTCGGCCATGAGCTGACTTTCGAACTGCGGTCCCTGATTGGTTGTCACAGTTAACGGCACTCCATATCGTGGGACCCAAGAATCGTGGACTAACAGTGCGATGCACTCTGCCCGAATGTCAGCCATCGGAAAAGCTTCTGGCCAACGAGTAAAATGGTCAATGAAGGTCACACAAAACCGTTTGTCTCGCACAGGTGGTAATGGTCCCACAATATCGATATTGTAGGCTTGCTACTTGTGGCGGCTTGTGTCGATGACCACAGAGGTAGCGTCCCGCTTACTCGTGGCGGTCGTGACGATCGTCACACCAGTCGTAAATGGGAGGTTCGTTCGACAGGGTTGAAGTTTTGATCCGCGGTGAAATTGGTAGCGGCCCGAGGTTGTGACGCCACGTGCCGATCCCAAGTTCCCCGATTGATACAAAACCTAACGTGGCGAGCTCAGGTGGGAGGGGGAAGACAAACAAATATCGAAACAACGTGAAATGTTAAATTTACAAGGGTAGCGTGAGGTATTTACCTGTGACGAGGCGGTGAAGCGGCCAGTCGGATTCCTCGGGATGATGCAAGCTGAAATGTTTAGCCTTAAGGGCGTCCTAAAAAGAAGATGGCGGACACCAAATGTGACGCTGCCGGAAGGGCCTACGATGATTTCTGAGGGAAATCTCGGAAGATGTGGTGGAGTGTGACGAGTCACCAAGCTCCGTGTATCACACTGAGGAACCAGGTAAATGCAAAAGTATCAAATGCAAGGTTACAACAAGAAAAGGTAATTTTATTAATTAAGCGTTTCGGTTTCTGACTAGGCACACTAAATGTGTGTCGAAAAGAAGCCTGATGGGCGGAACAACAAAGGTAAGTATGGCACAAATATAGTTTAGCCAATATGTTAAGATGCAAGCAATTGTTCAATATACAATTTAATAACTCCAATTTGACTTTATGTTTCAGGTTTCCAGAGTAAATCAGTTCAAAGTTCCAGGTTTTCAACAAAGGTGAGTATGGTAAGTATAGGTTAGCTTTATGCTGCAGGTAAGTATTTAGTTCTAAGTTCACAACTTCTCAAAGTACGATTTGGTTTAAACGTTTCAGGTTTACTTCTACACACTGTCCTAACTGCATTGGCCAATGGTTAAAAGGTAAGTTATGGTTTTCACTCACACGTGTCAGGGCCCTGAGGTATCCTTCCAGGTGTGATGTGGCGGTTGTGGTGGTTGTGGCGTCGGACGTCCGGTGGATTCCAAGGGATCTTCAACCAGATTGTTCGGCGCAGGACGGCAATTCCGATGGTCAGGGATCTTACGAAATTGCGTCGCGAAAGTATTTGGGGACAGTTGACTCTAACAGGCTCAAGTTCACGGGCTGCTGGGCTCACGGTGACTCTACTGAATATCTCGGGGGGGTGGGGGGGGGGGTCTACCCGTGGAGGGGGCTGCCCGTTGGTTTTGTTCTGGATGGTCCCCCTCCGCTCCCTCGACGGACGAGTGCCTGCCAGGTGGAGTCTTCTGATTGGCTCCCCCCCGCCGAGGGAGGGACGCTCTGGCTGGAGACGGCGTCTTCAAGTTGAGGGGGGGGTGACGTCACCCTTGAGCTGACCACGGATCCGAATCTGAACAATGCTCGTCGCGGGTGACTATGACAGATTAGGATCGGAAGGGAGTTAACGAATTAACCCAGCCTCTTCACTGGAAAGGTACCCCAGTGAGCGGAGGCTCACATCATCGATATGAATGCGGCTGAATTTCTCATTTGGTTCCAGGAATTTTCCGACAGGACTCTTTGTGTGTCTCACTACCTTGCTGAGTTGACAATCCATGCACGCTTTCACCCAGTTTGCAATATCCCTTCTCATGCCTGGCCATACTGCGCGATCCTGAATCAACTTCAATGATCCTTTAACACCTGGATGTGCCATCCTATGGATTCTTTCAAAGGTGTTCTGACGGAAAATAGTTGGGAGGAATGGTCGGAATCTGTTCTCCCTCATTTCTCCCCATACCTCTTCCGAGTCACATGTTCTTTTTTCTAGTTTTAACGAAGTTTTCTGACCTTTTAAAATTTTCTGGAGTTCTTGATCCATTTTCTGAGCAGCTGCGAGCTCCTTTCCGGAAATATCGGCTAGTAATGACAGAGCTGCTACTCTGGATAAAGCATCTGCAACCACATTCAACTCCCCCGCTGTATGTCTCATTTCAGTGGTATACTGAGAAATGAAGTTGAGGTAGCGTCTTTGCTGTGGAGTAGCCTTGTCTAAATTTTGAGAAAATGCAAAAGAAAGTGGCTTGTGGTCTGCATTGATGCTAAAAATCTGACCTTCTAGCTCGTGTTTGAAATATCTTACTCCCTCATACATTGCCAAAAGTTCCCTATCATAGGTACTGTATTTTCTTTGTGCGTCATTGAGTTTTTTGGAGAAAAATCCCAGTGGTTTCATCCCCATCTTGGTCTCTTGCTGCAGCACTCCTCCAATTGCTGTATCCGACGCATCGACAGCCAATGATAATGGAGCTTCTTTCCCCACCGGAAAACTTAGAGTAACAGCCGCTGCGAGTGATTCTTTGCAATTCTGGAAAGCAGTCCGTGTTTTCTCATCCCATATAGTCGGCGTTTGAAGAAACCGTTTGAGCTGGTCCTTTGTTTTGGGCAATGGAAAGTCTATAATGGCCTGGGTCTTCTTTTGAGTAGGTCTGACTCCTGTCTTATCCACTTCATGCCCCAAAAACAAAATCTTAGATTGTCCCCAATAGCGCTTTAGAAACTCATTTTATATCGCTATCAACTCAGCCAATAGTTTAAGTATCATCACATCTCTCTACATATAATGTTTCAATAAATCAAAATCGGGTCAAAACAGAAAAACCTGTGGATAAGTAGCTGATTGAAGAGTTTTGAGGGCACAATATAACAGAAGTAGTTATCATTATATTGTTGATAGGTAATACTTGTTTGAAACTTCCACGGAATTCGGCAGTTTCTATGACAGATATGGGCTGCATTACAAACTTAACTGGGGAAAATTACGCCAGAACGACGAAAACAAGGTAGTGTTTCAAGGAAAACAATGCGGTGTCGCAGTTCATTCTTCTCTTTTATCTGTTTAATAAATCCTCAATTTCATGGCTGATCCTACACCATCGGCTATGAAACTATGCATTCGAATTCAACTGCGTGCGAAAAGCATTTTTACTATAACGTCAATCAGGAGTGTTGCTTGTGACGTCTGTCAAGCGAATCGGTAAGGAAAGGAATATAAATTTTAACTTATCAATCTCAAGATATGACGAATTAAGGATTCTACCAATTACAATACTTTTCGCCTTTGATTGAGCCTGATTGTAAAACAGTAAGGTAAAAGCACCAATGGTGGAATGAGCACCAGTAGTGGAACGTTGACCAGAGAAATGGGTATAATAAGGTTTTAACGACAATTTTGAGGTTCCTTCAGCCTCCAGTATGATCATCTGTTATTACTGGTCATGTGAAAAAAGAAGAAATTATTTCTTGCCTCAATGAGCGACAGCCGGACAAGAATAGTGACAGTCAGTCAGAACGTGGCAGCTGAAGCTCCATTTGTTAGTGAAATTGACAAGGTACGTTCCTCCGAAATTAGTGTTTACTGCTGATTGTGTTCTTTCTTTGTGGTTTAATTTGGTTTCAACATTGTTTATTATGTTAGTTCTTCATATTCTTGAGTTTTTAAACGTCTCTATCATTAGTTTTTTCAATATATCAACCATTCCACTATTGGCACATAATTTTCGTCGAGAGTACCAGTGGTGGAATGGTCATTCCACTACTGGAACTCAACTATTTTTTTGTGATTAAAGATTTTTGTATCTAATTGTTATTTGTAAATTCATCAAACGACTCCATTATATTCAAATATCTCGTCTCTACACCGTAGCCAATAGCGGAATGGGGTTGATAATATCAACAATACCATAATATGGTATTCCAAGACTAGAACATCTATATTCCACCTTTGGATCAATGCAGTATTTGGTTGCTCCCAAATGTTTCTGCTGTCGGTTCATGTCATCAGCGATTTCTCAAAAATTTACCAAACCTTCCAAAGGACCTGAAAAGGGTCTGCTAACAATTACTTAGGTAGGTACTTAGGATTAGTACCGAGGATCGTGTGTTCACTCCTCATCTTTTGAAATGTTGGTTTTTCTTCATCTTCATTTGTGTTTGCTAAATTTTGATTTCATTGTTATTTAGTTACATCTCAATAAGCCGAACCCGAGCTTTCGGAGCTACTCGATGCAACACATTGAAAAGAAACAACCATGAGCCCATCCTCCCACACGATTGTTCATTATTGTATTATTCAAATTGAATATTTGAAAATGTGGTCAATTTATTATTTATTGAATATACCTATAACTACTACCTACCTAATGCCCAATTCATATTGTTAATAAAAATGTATAAGTACCTACCTACATAAGTATTTATAACGGGGAAATTGACGAGTTGAAATTTTGGCATCGTTCCACGACTGGAGCAAAAAATTCCAACTTAGGAACACCCACAATTTTCAGCGTTCCACTAATGGTACAAAACAAGAAGCTGAGGAAAACGGATTATTATAACAAAAAAGTACTTTTAAAGCAATTTTTAGACATTCTCCGTAAAGGGGAAGATTTGCTGGAGCCATTGGCGTCTTCATAAGTTTTTGATTTGAAAAATTTAGAAAAATACCACGAGAACCGAGTAGGTACAATTGAATTGCTAAGGACCTTAAGCATTCCACCATTGGTGCTTTTACCTTACTAGTAAAATAAGAAACACTCATCAACGTCATCATGTACGTTGTACTTACCTGCATCTCATTTCCCTTGCGTCCTGAAGAAGACTGACGGATCACAAAACATTTACCGCACCATAGCAATCAGATAACATGAGTAGTAATGATGAGCTCGGTTAAATTTTACGTTGAATTTGAATCAACAAAAATGGAAAATCAATAAGATTAGGCGTTTTCGCCACAATTTCATCCCGACAGCGGCAGTTGACACAAGACTAACCTTAGGTTGGTAACCATCGTCTGATTAAAACCTCCTGCGGCAGAATGCCAACGTAACAACATTTGACCAATAAACTTTAGGATCTAATTTTTTCCAACCAATTTTTGACCAATAAACGTTACCTATCTTCGATTTTCTCGATGAATAAAGAAAAAACGTCTGCCAAGTGGGTGTGGCACATAGCTTCCTCGTACCCTCGACCCGATTTTATAGATGATCCGATGCCTAGTAGTTCTCAAAACATCAATCTTGGGCATTGACCTTCCACTATCACAACAATCAATCTTCACAATCTCTGAATATTGTTGGAAAATGTACAAGTTATGGCTGTGGCAAGGATTTCACGTTTGCGCATGCGCAGCGGCTACTATCAGTCCGGGGGTAATGATTTTCATAGGGGACCATCTACACGCCAACTCGCACAATTCCTGAAAATGTCATCGAAATCGGATGAGAATTGTAGAAGTAATGGCTGTGGCAAGGAATTCATGACAAACAGACCACAGAGTAACGGAGACAAGCAAACAGACAGACACGGAACCAAAATTGTTCAGGAAGGTCTAAAACGTAAAACGCGAGTGGAAATTTTGATTTTGGAGAACTTTTTTTTTTCATCCTTGAAAAATGAAAACAAAGTTCTCGCTTCATTGGTAGACTCGGAAGTAAAATCGGAAATTGACCAAAGGAGAATTTTAATAGAAATGTAGGTATGGTAAGCACTAGGTAGGTAGGTAGGTTGGTCAATATCCTTAGGATTATGTGAAGAAACTCATTTCCACGATAGAATATCAGTAGGGGTGTAGGGTCTTCGAGAAAACAATCTGTTCGGTTGGTTCATTCATCATTTTGAAATTTTCGTCCAGTTATGTTTTATGGTCGGTTTTGATGGGATTTAAATTTTCGGCACCGCAAATCACAAATTTTGTTGGAATTTGGACATTTCTGGCCAGAAAATCGCACATTTAACGACGTCTTTACTTCTACTTTTCCAACCACATCGATTCCATATTATCAGGGATTGCGCAGGTTGATGTTTACATGGTCCCCTATGAATTTCATCGCTCTCTGATTGATAACAGCATCTTGTTACAAACGTCATCGGACAAACTTTAAATTCGTTTCAAACCCTCAATCATTTTTAGGAATTGGGTATACCTAATCATTGACAGCCACTACGCATTAGCAACGTAATAGGTATCCTTGCTACACGTTCTTCTCTGTTTCCATTTGACTTCGATAAAATGTCCGGTAATTTTATCCATGTTTTTGCAGATTGTCCCCAATAAATTTCAACTTAGAGAGCCACTGTGCATTAGTAAACGAGAATTCCTTGCTACAATTTCATCTTCACTCATTCTATCAGATTTCGATTACATTTCCGGTAGTTTTACCATTGTTTTTTAAAATTCAGATGGTTCCCTATGAAATTCTCCGTGACAGGATCAACTGTAGCAAGATTGCTTACGCATAACTTGTGATTCCGAAATGTTTAAAATTTTCATTTAAAAATTCAACTAATTTTAGTCAGATAAATCTCATCCATCTTCTAGATCAATATTTATTTAATTTATTCAAAGGACAAAAGGACCTGTGTCCCACCACGTGCACATGCTTAAAAAGATAAATAGGTACCTACCTAAATAAAACTTTGTGAAATAATGATGACAATAATTGTGGTGACAGTAATATTGTGGGGGGGGGGGGGGGGGTCGAATATTGAAAGAAAAGGAGAAGAAAGTAAGGAAACAGGAAGGAAGAGAGAAAGCAGAAAATAAAGTGTAAGTTTTGGTTGTCGAGTATCGACTTGGGGTTTTAGGTTGCTTGATGCGTTCAAATATAAAAGTGCTCAGAAGGAGCCAATGGTAGCGTATTTCAAAACCTCAAATAGCTTACAAAATGATACTAAGCTAATCCTTGATCAACCTAGTACCAGAGACACCATGGGATATGGGAACAAGAACGGTAGACGACACAATTTGACAAATTACTGTGTAATGTGCCAGAATTAAACATCAATGCCCTTCAGGCACATTTCAATTTAAACCGACAACACTTCGCAACTCCATGTTCCATTACTTCCATGAAAGCAACCACGAGACCGATGTCCGCCAGCAACACCCAACGACCGATGTCCGCCACACGTGGGCCGAGGACAGTGAGCGCGCCACCATCGCGGCCTTCTCCATCTAACGGCCACGAGGGCCGAGGGCATAAAAGGGGCTGCCCCCTCCCTCGCGCCTTCAGTCTTCACAAGTAACGCGTCTCGTCAAGTGGAAAGTACGAACCTAACCCTTGTAGACTCATCCCCTCTAATTGTAACGTGGAGTGAACGAACTGAGAATTAGTGAGTGTTTTCGAACAACAATAGTCTTCACTTCAACCCGCCAGTCTTCGTTTCCCGAGATCCGTTTAGCTAAGGCCCGGACTCCGGAACGTTGCCGCCCTCTCCAGTACGCCGACAAGATCGTACCGAACCCCGGACGACCCCCGAACCGAGGCAGACTTGCCCCGTTCCAGGCTCCCCCAACTACAAGCCTTCAGAAGGAGAGGCCCTGGTCAACTCATCAGCTACGGAGATCTCAAGAGGTCCAAGCTCGGCACACGGTGAGCCCATTCCCTCAAACCCCATCTGTAAGCGCTTACATTCTTACTCAAATCTGGCAAACAACCCCCTCTTATCTTTAGTCCCGCCATAAGAAAGAAATTGTAGAAATTGGAAAGATAACTATTGAAACCGTATTTTATAAAACTAACCTTGTAACCTTGTAAAAAGAAAGTAACGATAAAGTATAAATACTAAGTCAAAACCAGTCTAGTATTAGTAAATTCAATTCTTGTATTTTAACGTGTATATCTCGTTGCTGTTCCTACGAAGTGATATATATATATTTTTAACGACATTTACCGATACGATATTTAGCTTTGACTCCTTCTGAGTATGTAAACAAAATTCCGCTTCACGGTCAGTTAATTATAATTTTCTTGAATAAAAACCCTACGTGTTTAACTCTTGTTGCTTATTTCAGAATCTACCCTTTTCAGCTCACCAAAAAGGCACAGGTATATCGCAATTAGGCTTTTGGTATTTCCCAGGTCATTTACCGACCCGGGTGGTGGCAGCGACCCCAAGGAATTTCAACCAGGTTCGAACAACGACCCTCGGACCTTCAGTCCGAGGCCCCTTTTTCTACCTGACGAGATCCCTAGGAACCTTTACAACTTAACTTAACTTAAAACTAGAAGAATCAGATAGGAAATAGGATAAATAAAGTAACAATTTAATTTGGAGTAACAACTTTTTATTATCACAACTTAAATTCAACTTAACGTAATAATAGAGTCAGTAAACCAGTACTTACCTGCCTTCAGCAACGCACCAACTTACCTATCTAAAATTTCTACAAAACAAAAATTATAAACTAAAATAAATTACACCAAAAACCTATCATCACAATTGGTGGCAGCGGTGGGATCGTTTGTCTACCAAAGCCACTAGATTGTTAATTGGTCAGAAACCTATTCCTAAAATAAAAAGAACCAATTCATAAATTAATATAATACCAAACCTATCATCACAATTGGTGAACAGCTGTGGGATCGTCGAAAATTGCGATTTTCAGAACCCAAAAACTAGCGAGTACCAGCCTTAGAGTTCGAAAAGCGGCCAGATTCCTGAAATTTGGAACGTTTTAAAAATAAAATAGTAATAATTTTGCATCATTTTATATTGTACAACAAAAGATTCAGCCGGAGAGTGAGAGGAGCGCAGAGCGAATTTAATTCAGTACGCAATTCGTACTTTATATATTGCATTCTAACATATTTTTGTCACTCCACACTCCGCCGAACCCCGTTCGTACCGATTTCCGTTCGCATCAGTAACGCAGTTCGAACCACTTTCGAACTATACCAACCATTTTCGGACCAAGTCACAGTCCGACACTATTTAGAACCAAGAAGGGTACTCCGTTCGAACCGTTGTACAGTTCGAACCGAGACAACGACCAGACCAGACAGTAGCAAATTCGGATCGAACCGAAATTCGAACCGAACTACTGTCCTACCGATACATTGGTTAACCAGAGTCCCTTGTTCGGAACGATTAGCGATTCGCACCGATTCGCAATTCGAACCGACCCAACTAAATTCGACAGTTGAAACGAATCGCTTCACGGTTCGTATCGATTCTAGATTCGGAATCAATCATAAATTGTGACCTTGTTCAAGATAAATTCCCCTGGGGTAAAGTTTTGGATCAAAATCTGCCTATCCCTCTCGACTGTCGAATTCGGCGTTGCGGGAAAAGTGAAGTGATTATTTTTGATATTGCCCGGGCTATTTTTCTTGTTCGTTTTTTTTGTGTTAACTAATACCCCAATACCATGGAACCGTGGAAGAAAACAGCAGAAACCACGACGGAGCTTGCCGACGCCATGACTGAGGCGATGAACCGCATGGGAGAGTTTTTCCGAAACGCTCAACCCCCGGTTCAGGGAGGACAAGCACCGCAACCCAGAGACCTTCCCCGATCATTATTTTTGGAGATAGAGCCTTGGAACCCCGATGAACCAGACTCCATATCCGCCGCTTCGTTCTTCGCAGAAGTGGAGCAGGCCACTCACGATTTGGATCAAGAGCAGCGACTCAGGTTCATTCGCACTCGACTTAGGGGAGGAGCCAAGCGATTCCTACAAGAAGACTTGGGAGCGAACCCCTACGACAACCTTCGAGAGGCCATCCTTCAATGGTATGAAAGTGAAGATCCGGAAAAGGCAATGATACGTCTGTGGACGACAAAAAGACAACCGGAGGAAAGCATAAGACGATTCGCTGAGAAATTAATAGCCACCGCGAAAACGGCCGTTCGAAGCGAGGTCGACCTGACTGCCGCACAACGTAAGGAGTGGGTGAAAACGAAGACCCTCCGAGCCTTCGTCAGAGGGATCAACAAAGAAATCAGTCCTTTTCTGCAAAGTAATCTCCCCGACACGTTGGAGGAAGCGGTGAAACGCGCAGAGGACCTGGAGGATTCGACTCAGAGCGAACCGCCCGCCGATTTCAAATGGGACATCGCTGGCGTTCTCAATAAGGATTCGTTGAAATGTTACACCTGCGGTGAAGCCGGACACTTTTCTGGAAGATGCCCTCAAAGGTCGAGCGCTCAAGGACAAAACCGAAATCAGACACCACCATCATCACCTGCCGGGCAGAACAGATCGCCTTGGAAGCAACCTTCTCCGAGCCCCCGATACCCGTGCTTATACTGTGGGGATTACAGCCATTTCCCGGTCAGCTGTCCGCACGGCATTCAAAGCGCCATTTTCTGCGACTTTTGTGGAGCAAGGGAACATTTGGAAAATGAATGTTTCCGAAAGAAGAAAATGTTGCCAGTGTCACAGCCCCGAGGAGGTGTTGCGGGACCCGCAGCGGCGGTAACGATCCAGCCGGCCGAAGAAGTACCGGAGGAAGAGATACGTGGAGACGAGTTGGTGGCCTTCCAAGCTACAGTAAATTGTGTAACGCGCCCGATGATCCGAATGAAGATCGGATTAGGAAAATATAATCGTGATGTGATACTAGACACCGGTGCCTCTGTTTCCGCCTTGTCACACCCCGTACCAGGAATTCCAGTGAAATCGACAACCACCGAGCTCTGGGGAGCCGACGGTCAACAATTGCCACTGCTTGGCACTCAGGAAGTACCAGTACGGATCGGGGACAAGAGGATCTCGCACCGATTCTATGTGTTCGGGAGAGCCAACTCACACCTGGACTTGATGGGGCTGGATCTGTTGAGAAAGCTTCCTATCACCATTAGGATGGACACCGGACTCGCCATAATGACCAACGCCAAAACGGGAGAACGAATGGTCGTAGGTGCAATGGTGACGAACGAAGAGTTGTTGACACCACCGAGACCTCAGATGGGAGAAGTTCGAAAGAATGAATCTTCTCAGTCGGCCACCCCAGCTACTCCGCCGACGAAACGACGACCTTCACCAAGTCCGGAGTCCCAGAGGAACGACGCACAAGTGTCGGACGTTAAGAAGAGCCGACCGAACCTCGAGGGGGAACCAGCTTTGAAAACCCAAATCCTCAACAGGTTGCAGAACCTGGAAGAACACGTTACGAGGATCTGGCACGAACGGTCTTTCCCCGACGATATTGAAGCTTACCGCCAACCACAGCCAGACCAGCTCTCTGGAAGCGGCCAAGATCACACCAAGGAGCGTTCCTTGCGAACCGCTCAAACCATCCATGACTTAGAAAACCGGGATTGCCGCGAAGAGGTGTTGTTTGAAACCGGGATGGAGGAAACGAGACCAGCGGTCCATGCACCCCACCCCGCAGATACCCCACAGTCAGTCCGATCGCAGCGGAACCAACTGACCAACGACGTCCGACGACCCGGGAAGGATGGTCCCTCAGAAAAGGGTTTGTGCTCTCAAAAACCTTGGGAAGAAAAATGCTGTGCGGACGCACCGCACGAAAGTCGAAATGAAGTCGGACGACCAAACACGTACCACCGTAGTCGAATGAAACCGTTCGTGGAGCGAGTCCCGGACGAGGCCGTCACACGGGAGGAGCCGCACACGCGCGAGGCCCCCGTACCAGTCCCCCGTACCGCGATACCGCCCCTGAACGCTGACCCATGGTCCGACACGGAGGACGAAGAAGAGGTCGAACTATGTGATCGAAACGATGCAACCCTGGACCCCGAACCTCAGCCTCCAGTGCATACACCGTCCCAACCAGTGATGAACCCAGGACGAACTCCGACCAGTGCCGAACCTGATGGTAGAACGTCCCCGTACGGTCTGCGACCCCGAAAGCTGATAAATTACAAAAAGCTACATACCGGAAAGATCGCGACCCTGGAGATCACCCTGAAGGAGACTGCTGTGTGAATCTGCAACCCAAGATAAAAATGATAAATTTAAGATCACTAAAAGGTTAAGGAACAAAATAAGATATACAAAAAAAAAAAAAAAAAAAAAAAAAAAAAAAAAAAAAAAAAAAAAAAAAAAAAAAAAAAAAAAAATAAAAAAAAAAAAAAAAATTTATTTTAAACACGTATTGTTATACTCACCTGTACAATGTCATGCATAACGAAACAAAAATTGAAGTTTTACTTACCTTATATCCCTTCATTAATTCCAATACCCGAGTCCGGTAGTCGATGAGGAGGTCGAGGCGATGATCCATTCCCTTAACTCACGATGGGGGAGGGCAAGCGTCGAATCCTTGAACAGCTAGGACAATAGGTGACGGTCGCGAGCGCGTGCGGGTAGGCGGAGAAGTGGAGTAGACGGATGTGAGATACTGGATAGAAGGGTAAGAGCGGCTGGTTCTTTTGTTTCAGATATGGCGTTCCCAAGACCCAGACTAGAGCCAGTCCCCAATATAGATGTAGGGAGCCCCGGTTGGATCCAGCGGACCGTAGGATGTCTGGCCCAACTGCAAACCTGGGTAGTCGAGTTCGCTGAAATGCCTGAACAGCGCAAGGAGATAATGACGTGTATCGCCGGGCTATCCAAAAACCTGAGTACGGCGGTCACCTCAGACGCGGCGAACATCTCGTCGCCAGGCACGCCCAACCCGGTCGAAGAGCTCAGATGCGAATTGCGAGGCCTGGAACAAAGAGTGATGGCGATCCAAAGTAGCCAGGAGCTCGACCAACACGACACCTCAATGGAAAACGCCTGGGAATCCGCGACGGGGGAGAACCAGACGCCAACTCCCAGGAGACGCGAGCGGTCGGTCTCGTCATCGTCGTCCTCGTCGGATTCGGAGGAGGAGGCCAAATCAAAAGGCAAGACCAGCGGCAAGACTAAACGCCCAGCAACTAAACGCACCGAGGTTGATGAGACGTCACCAGCTTTCTCTCCACTCACTCCAGCTCGAACCGAAGAACCCGCGGAGGCTAGCACTTCTAACGCTGCTCCCTGCCCAGTGTGCGACAGAATTCCCAAGGAGTTCCTGAAATTTCGCTGTTCCAGTTGCAAAAGCTTCTGGAACCGACTGGTGGCCTCCTGCAACAAGTACGAATCAGACCATCCGTCGTACCCACAACCGTGCCTCCGACCGGAACACGAAGAAACCCGCCCACCAAAATGCTCCGGCTGCAGACGCTGGCGGTACGAGACCGCACTTTTGAAGGTCTCGCCAGCCACCAAATTGACTATCCCTTCAGTAACCCAGGCCAAGTAGCCGATGAGGGCATCGGCCGAGAGAGAAGAGGGGGATGTAATGTGCCAGAATTAAACATCAATGCCCTTCAGGCACATTTCAATTTAAACCGACAACACTTCGCAACTCCATGTTCCATTACTTCCATGAAAGCAACCACGAGACCGATGTCCGCCAGCAACACCCAACGACCGATGTCCGCCACACGTGGGCCGAGGACAGTGAGCGCGCCACCATCGCGGCCTTCTCCATCTAACGGCCACGAGGGCCGAGGGCATAAAAGGGGCTGCCCCCTCCCTCGCGCCTTCAGTCTTCACAAGTAACGCGTCTCGTCAAGTGGAAAGTACGAACCTAACCCTTGTAGACTCATCCCCTCTAATTGTAACGTGGAGTGAACGAACTGAGAATTAGTGAGTGTTTTCGAACAACAATAGTCTTCACTTCAACCCGCCAGTCTTCGTTTCCCGAGATCCGTTTAGCTAAGGCCCGGACTCCGGAACGTTGCCGCCCTCTCCAGTACGCCGACAAGATCGTACCGAACCCCGGACGACCCCCGAACCGAGGCAGACTTGCCCCGTTCCAGGCTCCCCCAACTACAAGCCTTCAGAAGGAGAGGCCCTGGTCAACTCATCAGCTACGGAGATCTCAAGAGGTCCAAGCTCGGCACACGGTGAGCCCATTCCCTCAAACCCCATCTGTAAGCGCTTACATTCTTACTCAAATCTGGCAAACAACCCCCTCTTATCTTTAGTCCCGCCATAAGAAAGAAATTGTAGAAATTGGAAAGATAACTATTGAAACCGTATTTTATAAAACTAACCTTGTAACCTTGTAAAAAGAAAGTAACGATAAAGTATAAATACTAAGTCAAAACCAGTCTAGTATTAGTAAATTCAATTCTTGTATTTTAACGTGTATATCTCGTTGCTGTTCCTACGAAGTGATATATATATATTTTTAACGACATTTACCGATACGATATTTAGCTTTGACTCCTTCTGAGTATGTAAACAAAATTCCGCTTCACGGTCAGTTAATTATAATTTTCTTGAATAAAAACCCTACGTGTTTAACTCTTGTTGCTTATTTCAGAATCTACCCTTTTCAGCTCACCAAAAAGGCACAGGTATATCGCAATTAGGCTTTTGGTATTTCCCAGGTCATTTACCGACCCGGGTGGTGGCAGCGACCCCAAGGAATTTCAACCAGGTTCGAACAACGACCCTCGGACCTTCAGTCCGAGGCCCCTTTTTCTACCTGACGAGATCCCTAGGAACCTTTACAACTTAACTTAACTTAAAACTAGAAGAATCAGATAGGAAATAGGATAAATAAAGTAACAATTTAATTTGGAGTAACAACTTTTTATTATCACAACTTAAATTCAACTTAACGTAATAATAGAGTCAGTAAACCAGTACTTACCTGCCTTCAGCAACGCACCAACTTACCTATCTAAAATTTCTACAAAACAAAAATTATAAACTAAAATAAATTACACCAAAAACCTATCATCACAATTGGTGGCAGCGGTGGGATCGTTTGTCTACCAAAGCCACTAGATTGTTAATTGGTCAGAAACCTATTCCTAAAATAAAAAGAACCAATTCATAAATTAATATAATACCAAACCTATCATCACAACTGTTCATAAATTGTATTTAAATGAAAATAAACAAATGTATCAAAAAAATAGGTATGCGTATCGATTGTACCTTATCTCGTACTATAGGAAAATATATGAGTATACTTCAATGAAGACAAGACATCCCACGTAGTGACTAGGAAAATGGTACGCAACGTGTACCTACCGATCAGAATAGTATTATACAATTGAAAATAAGGTATGGGCTGTCAAATATATGCAATATGCAAGATAGTACTGAATTACGGTGCAAAGAAATAAGTATTCAAACAAAAGATATAAACGTACCACTACTCGTACCACAATATTATAGTGTAACCCCTTTTTCTGATAGGGAACCCTCGGAAGGGAGCACGTTAGGAAGTTAAAGATAATTCCTAACCAAGTCTTGTGATATTATTTAACTTAGCTGAATGCGGATCTTACTTACCGTAGCTGTCTGAGTGTTCTCTCGGGAGTAGTACTGCCACCACCTACTGAAGTAGTAGGACTTAGTCAGGAGACTAAGTTAGAAAGTTATGATTTAAATAAAAGAATTTACTAGCAAATGAAGTTACGTTACTATTATATTTGCAAGAATAAAAAGGAATTTAATAGCATGAATTTACTTTACTGTGTTGTGTACCTGGTCAGTGGGAGTAGTCAAAGAAAAGGTAAAAGTACTTCCGTACGTGAAATGTATTTACGGAAAGATATCATCAACAAAATAGGAATTCTTATAGGTAGTAGAATGCCTACCTATGTAGTCGACTGTTAAGAAATGAGGAACTAGTTTCACTAGAATAGTATCGTGGTGGTCACTGAAGGTGGTCACCAAAGGTGGTCACTGAAGGTGGACACCACGAGGTAATTTCGTCAATCACAAAATACAAGAAAAGAATATCAATTTGGACAATGAAAATTAGACTTAAAATTACGGGGGAATTTAGGAAAGGGCCATTCTCAGTCTCTATCTATTTTCAGGTATTCTAAGCGCCTGCTTCGCAATCTTTGAAAGAAAAATCACTATCCCTATTTATATACAGAAAGAAAAGTCACTCCTACCAGTTGTAATAGTCCGTGGAGGGTAGGTGCTGTCGTCGTCTTGCAGTCTTGAGTATTGAAGAAGTCGGAGGCGGTCGAAGGCAGTCGGAGTCGTTGAAACCAGGAGGTGGACAGTGGCTGGATGGGGGGCCCCAGTCTCGGCAGGCTTTCACTCTCGGCGCAACCAAAGTCTCTCAAGGAATGAGGTAGGGGAGCGACGTCAGGGAGGTGCCTCGATTCTGGAGGGGGTCGAGTGGCGAGGGCGCGCATGCGCGCGGAGTGGGGGCGCCGCTGGTGGCGCGACTGGTGGCGGTGGAGGCAACTCCTCGGCTGCTGGTGCGGTCATCGGCGGCGACCCTGCGGACCTTGCTCGCGCGCGTTTAGTGGAGGAAGATGATGAAGTCCTAACCGTGATTCGGAGGGGTGGAACTCTCCGGTCACAATAGAAAATGATTATGCTCGCTGAAGGCGTACCTCCGGAATAATAAGTCCTAAGTTACTGGTAAACAATTACGTACCGAATCGTGTATCTAGTTATTTATGGCAATCAAACCAGCGTACTGAACGTGTATCGTCTGAATGACAAGTAAGTTACTTAGAATATCACTGTACTGAATGGGTATCTAGTTACTTATGGCAATCAAACTAGCGTACCAAACGTACCTAACTGAAGGTTATGCGTATCTAACAATGAATTTACTGCTTATGGCTCATGTAACCTATTCGAGTGCTAAGAACAACATTTGTTTTAAATGACGAATGAAGTCTGGAGTATAGTGAGTTACTGGCACGAAGCGAAACAAAAGGAAACAATGGAAATGGTGATTACCGTACTACAGAGGGATCTAGGAGTCGTCTCGATGGGTTGGCACGGGTGTACCACTGCGAAGGCGCCTTGGTCCAGTAGTCGGTAGTCCAGGGGAGTTCAGTGAGCCCGTAGGTAATCACTGGCGAAGATTGGTTGAAATGAAAGTTCGTACCTATCGTGACTTCAGGTACGGGAGAAGACTGAGAAAAGCTACTTTAGCTACACTGTTGAATGGCAAAAATACGACGGCCCAGTGTACTTGCATCCACTCGAGTCAAGCGCAGACAGATGACTGATCGGAGGGGGCTCGTCGAAGGGGCAGGTGGAGAGCAGTGGGTGGGAGAATCCGACGAAGACCGACGACGACCGAGCACCTCCGAGTGTCCTACAGCTCTTCGCAGGGGTTTCCCGCGCTGGAGGTTTGGCTGGCCCAACTGCTTCGGCTTTCCCGCCTCTTTGTCGTCTGCCCCACTGTCTCCGCCCCCGACTTACAAAAGAGAGAAGAAAGAAGGAGATGAGATATTGATCACAGCTTCAAATTGTCATCTTCCCATCACGTAGGTAATAGGTAGTTCGATTCTGCTCGATCCTAGGAAACTAGAATAACCTAACCTGACCTTGTCCTAAGCACAATTCCAAAGGACTAGAATACTTTTTCTTTTCTCTTGTAAGAATTTTAGCCTCTTTAGCTCAAATTTATGAAGTGTAGGCAGCTCCCAAGTTTTCGTATTGGCTTATTCAGGTACCTTCTCATGTATGTAGGGAAGAAGTAACGGGTCAAACTTCTTTTCTTTCTTGTTCCTTCAAACTAGCCACCTACTCTAGGTAGATTAAATCTATTAAATAAACCAAATTTTGGTTTATTATTTTTGGTAGGTAGGAAGGTAATTAACCTTTGGAACCGGGCAAGAATTTACACTAGGAGACACTAGGAGAAAGAACCTGTTACCCCTGTTTCATGGATATTAAATGGATATTATATGATTAAATGGATATTACAATGATTAAATTCGTTAGATGGATGCAGTTTTGAGGTGGGCGTAGGAGTGGGTGGGATTTTTCCAGATCGATCGAACATGTTGGCACCACTAGGATGACATCCTCTGCCTGCCAAACGCATCGATTATCGTCCATAACAATCGATTAGTGATCGAAAAACGTAATCGATTTCCTGTTTTCTTCGTTCTCGTTCCTTTCTCGAGGGCTCATGGTCCTCATTTTGAGAAGATGATCACACTTAATGAATTTTTTTTCCGATTCTTAATTTTTCTCGAACGTCATCAAAATTTTGAGAAAATGTTAAAAACGACGTTGTCTGTTGATTTAGATTTAATATCTTTTCCAAATCGTTTGTAGATGGCTGAAATTCGTGCTTTCAATTACATTTATGATTTCATATTGCAAGAAGTCTCAAAATTGCAGCACATTATTCGGTAATTTTGTGTAATAGGTATGTAATTTTGAAACAGAATCCTTAGGATTTTAAAAGTGGGCGGCTGTATGAATGGAATCTCATGTATCGATCAGTTGTTGCCGATTCGGTACATCGAATTCGTTCAATATGGCCGTCTCATCAAACTGACATCTCGCTCAGGTGTTTTTTTCGTCCTAAGTATTTCCTCCCTTTGTTTTATCAAACGATTTCCCAAAGTATCTCTGATTCATCTGGAAACCCTTCGGGGTTTTTGTCAATTCGCGAGTTTGTGCCGGATATTCCCCGTATTTCGCACCTTTAGATATACGTCAAAATGCTGTCGATTATCAACAGGATTTTGGACTGGTTTCGGTCCCTTTTCTGGAAGGAGGAGATGGAATTGACTCTCGTCGGTTTGCAGTGTTCAGGAAAAACGACTTTCGTTAACGTCATCGCTGTAAGTTTTCGATTAAACAATGAGTATTAGTTATTTCTGATCTCTACAACATACCTTTGTGAGGTTTCAGTTTGATAATTGATAATGCAGCAGTTCGGTAGTGCTGACGTAAGCTCATGGAAAAGTACCCACTGGAGGTTTCCAATAATTGTTCTACTAGATACCTAATCATTGACTCATTTCTTTAGTATTCATCCAACAATTTTCCCATGCAAAAAACAATAATGAGTGCTTGGATAGGCAGGTACCGCTCGATGGGTTGGGTTAGCGTTAGCTCCCTATCTCTAGCTTTTTCAGTCCACGTTAAGGGTTAACCCTTAACTGCACACAATTTCCTATTTTCTTGAAAAAAATGAATTTCATGTATTTTGGCCCCCTGAAAACGAAAATGACAAGGAAAAGTCCCTAAATTACATAGTTTGACCGATAATCCCTAATTTATGCCCTTATCATGTATGATAGAACGTGGTTAAGCAGCCGAGACGATGATTTCATGTGTGATATAATGCGAGTTAAATGGTTGAAAGAAATACGTAGGTTGAGAGAAACCTATGACCAAATAGGTTTTCTCGCATAATGCTATTTAAAAATCACATTTATAATGCTATAAGAAAGCATAAATGCTCATTTGGAGTTTCTATCACCTATTTAGAAACTTAGTAGGATTATGGACAAAAATCTAGTGATATATTATACATAAGACATTTTTTCAAAGCATTTATTATGATAATTTGTACGTATGTAATTTTAAAAAAAGGCCTGCAGGCAGCAATAAATTTTCCTCTTATCATTGGCCAGACTATAGACAAGAAAAGTTGAAGACTAATCAATAAGTAGACAATTTTTGATAAGGTGGCTTTTGCTTCATGTGACATCTCCACTTCTTCTGACAGCCCCATGACGATTTCTTGAAATTATTTTGGCAGAGAAGGGTCCATAATGAATAGGTTGTCAAAAAGTCATCAGGCTGGTCTAACTCAACATTATCATAATCCAATTCATCCACATCTAATAAATCATCTTCTCTTCCAATTGGTATTTCAAGGAATTTTTGTAGTTCATCATTATGCCATACTAGCTGAAAAGCCTACTAAAAGCAGGCAAAAACGATTACTCCGACTCTCCCCGCCACCCACTCCCTCCGATTCCTCAGACTCTCCCTACTCTCACGACCACTCTAACTCCTCGCGATCGGCGACATGCATACATACATGCATGTACATACGGTGGGGTTTTTATGTAATTAGATTCTTTTGGTTCCATCTCTGTCCACATAAGTGAAGTGGTTAGGAACCATTTCTGAAATATAGTAGGGATACCTAATGTGAAATTTATGCTGACGTCAAATACAATTTATAAAATCATCAATAACATGAAATAAAATTATATTAAAAAAACATCATGTGCAGCAAGTGGCTTGTATCACGTTTGAACGAGATGGTAATGCAGTGGAGAAGTCCACGTTCTATCATATATGAAATTCACCCAGGTCCTCCTCCTTCACGTTCTATCATATGAGATATCAAAGCAAAAGCGCAGTTTCCATAAACATTGGAAACTTATTCGATTAGTTCTTTTCATATTTGATTTCTACATATCTTGAGACAGCACGCAGTATTTTTTCAGCCGAAAATCTTCAAAAATGTTGTTGTAAGAGACACAGCAAAACAACACTTCTCAGGCGTGTTGTCCACTCGTGATTTCTGCTGATTTGAAGGGGGTTATAACCTTACAGGAGGGGTTATGGATATTCTTTGATTCTTATGAGATCTAGCGGTTGTTGACTAAGGTAAAAATACCATAAAGAGCTCGAGAAGACCACCAGAATGCTCTTGAGCCTCTCTTAAAGTTCCATATCATATATGATAGCTGGTGCAGTTTAGGGTTAACCATTGCGAATTCTCGTACTTCCTGGCTCCTGCTGATTCTTATTTACGTGAGTCAGTAAAATAACAAACGGTTGAAATACGAATTGTTGATTCAATTCTCAATCATTGATATTTGAAGAAATTGAAGGAATATTCTTGAAATTCTAGTTCGACAGCCATTCTGATTCTTCCTACGCTAGTAGCGTCAATTTTCGTATCTGATAAATACGAATCCATCAGAAATACTTGCTCCACCCTCTACTAGGGAAATGAGGAATTTCACAATGTCGGAATTTCCTATTTTTGACACCTAAATCGGATTCAGCACCTCGAAAAACCTCTTACGGCAAACTTTCAGCCCGCACTTCCTAATTTACGAATAAACAGAACAGTGTAGAAAATATGAACGTTTAAAAAAACCGGGAGGATGACGTCAACCTGGAATAGTTCATGTACGGCAGTTTGGAGCGCTGAGATCGTGAAATTTATACCTAGTCCTTGGATGCAACATTTCACAAAACCAGTAAAGATCGAAATCGAAAAGCTGAGGGAAAAAATAGAAAAAGCAAGATGGGGAAAATTAGGTTTCCCTGTTTTTATTTGATAACTTTCCTCTTAGATAACACAATTTCGTCTTGCCATCGGGCAACAATGGGAGGAGACGGCGATCCGAACAGCCAATCAGCGAGCGTTTCCGTTCACGTTGAAAAGGTCCATTTTCCCAGTTATTTTTTGAAATCACAAATTTTGATTGACTCCCAAAAATAAAAGGGACTTATTTTCCGAAATCAACCCGGTTTTCATCTATTCCTCACCATTAACTATTCAGGAAAAATGCAAACAGAATTCGGTGAAGTTCCTCATTTCCTCTTTGACATTGACAACTGTTATTAATAATAATAACTTATTATACATGTTAGGCGCGGTGCACATTGAAGAAACCAGTTTCTAGAAATGGGTTACATGAAACCAGTTGCACGAGAACGTGCACAGAGAAGCGACGGGTTCCATCAGTTTCGTGATGGAATCCGATGACGACGTCTGTATTGTCTTGATGGCTGCCAAAATAGAAGAAAAAACGGAAGTACCGGGTACACCCGCTGATCAGGGATCGTGAACATAGTTCTATCTTTGTAGCTCAAAAGCTCAATGAGGAATTTCACCGATTTCTGTTTGCATTTTTCCTGAATAGTTAATGGTGTGGGATAGATGAAAATCGGGCTGATTTCGGAAAATAAGTCTCCTGTTATTTTTGGGAGACAGTCAATATTTTTAATTTCAAAACTAACCGGGAAAACAGACGTGCAGCGGGAACGCTCGCTGGTTGGGCTGTTCGGATCGCCGTCTCCTCCCAGTGTTGCCCGTTGGGACGACGAAATCGTGTTTTCTAAGAGAAAAGTTATCAAACAAAAACAGAGGAAACCTAATTTTCCCCATCTCGCTTTTTCTATTTTTTTCTTCAGTTTTTCGATTTCGAACTTTACTGTTTCATGAAATTTTGCATCTGGGGACTATGGATTTCTCGATCTCAGCGCTTCAAGCGGCTGTAAATGAACTATTCCAGCATGACGTCATTTTCCCGGTTTTTGCTTCCTCACTACCGAAGGTAGGGAAGCTTTGTATTCGTGAAAGAAGTGAAAAAAAAATGTCCTCCAAAATCAAAATTTCCACTTGCTTTTTGCGTTTTAGAGCTTCCCGAACAATTTTGGTTCCGTGTCTGTCTGTCTGTGGTCAATCCTTGTCCCGGGCAAAACTATACTAACCTGTGGTCAGATTTTGATGAAATTTTCAGGGATTGTGCGGGTTAGGTACTAGACGGTCCCCTATCAATTTCAGCACCTTCGGACCAATAGGAGCGAGTGCGCATGCGCAAACGTGAATTTCCTGGAACCTCGGTTTCTAATGAACCGATTTTGCTCAAATTTGGAGGTTAGTTAGGGACTAACTTCTAAGAGACACCCTATAAGTTTCAATCAAATTGGTCAAGCAATAGCCGCTGCGCATGCGCGAACTTTAAATTTATTGTTACAACCAAAACTCCGCGACTATTCAACCAATTTCGATGAAATTTTCAGGGATTGTGTGGTTTAGGTCCTAGACGGTGGACCGCTAAATAAAATTCTACGTTGAAAATACAAAATATTATAAACTATAATACCTTATAAAAATTATAAAAATATTATAAACATTAATACCTGCAACCCTATCCCGCATATTATCGCCAATATTTTGGTATTCAATAACTCTTTGAATCATAATTTTTTCGCCAACTGATTCTATACGTCCATGTTACAATGAGTGAGGAAGCTATACTGCCCACCCAACTTGGCAGACGTTTTTTTAAACATTCGTATTTTCTACACTGTTTTATTTATTCGTAAATTAGGAAGTTTGGGCTGAAAGTTTGCCTCAGTGGGTTTTCAGAGGTGCTGAATCCGATTTTGGGGTCAAAAATAGGAAATTCCGACATGGTGAAATTGCTCATAGTGATCCTGTCAAGTTCAAGAATTATTTCGGAATGTCCAAGCCACTTTTCGATCGTTTGTTGGCTGTACCTAGTTGGTTCACAGATAACAAAAAATTCTTAATACATTCACCTCTTTCGTCACAGATTATCATGCACTTTGTACTTTGTCCCGGTTGCTGTATTCCATGATGTGAAAATCATATAGAGTGGGCCGCTTTTCCGCAGCTTCACTTGGAAAGAAATTTCTGTCATAATTTAAACATTATTTATTGGACAAATCAAAACGAGATGAAACGTGAAACTGAAGCAACAAGAAACAGTTTTTTCAATTTTCCTGAAACCCGGTTTCACGAAATCGAAGAAACTTCAGTGTGCACTACACTGCGCAATCTTATGTGCGTTGCGAGCAACTTTGGTTTCACGTTTCAAGAAATCCATTTCTTGAAATGGGTTTCTCCAGTGTGCACCTCTCCTTAGCCATTCAAGGTTTCTCTTTGAAGGAAGATCATACATATATATTAAATGTTTCTATGGTTGTGACGTAACTCATAGAGAGAAGTAATTTGCGTTAAAAACTAATTAGTGTAAGTCGTCTTCGTTCCTTCAGCTCCTGGCGGAGCATAGGGCCTGTACGAAATTCCGCCACCTCACTCTATCCTGACTCATCCTGACGACTTCGTTCCACGTTTTTCCTACTTTTTCAATAGAGTATTTTTGTACTTGCCGTTTCGTTTCACACGTAACTACTCCCACACGTGAAAAGTTCCTTGACGCCAAAAGCCAACTTTTGGCGTTTTAAAAAATCGGTTGTCTACGCGAGGGTGCGCTACGTGAGGATAATCTCAGAGTAGATGGAGTTGTTTTTCTTCTTCCATGGACTACCCAAGGCAGAAAACAGCAAGTTTAAGGTTGAACAGAAAAGACTATTTGTTTGTACCTACCACTACCTTTCCACTTCGTCATTAATATTGAAGTCATTTTAATTCAATTCTCATTATTGTTTCATTTACTATGGGTTCCAATTTTTCTCCAATAGGTTTTACTATCATTTGTTAGTTAGGTACTATCATACTTCTTTATTCATTTTACTGGTATCTATATATGGCACAACCGGGTAAAGACAAAATAAACACGACAATTCTTCTCAAATTCGCACAAAATAATATTTCACTTAAACCAAAAATTAAGAGCCAAAACAATAAAACCGGGAAAGTAACAACAAATCGTTCTTATGCAGGTCTACCAAAACCAGGACTGCAACATGCCCTAAAATCGGTAAATTACCGTCAAAACCCACAACAATATATATGCAGTTGATTATTGATAACTATTAAATAATATCTATAATAAACATCAATCGTAATAAAAAATAATTAGGTAATAAATTAAAAAAAAAAAATAATATCTATAACGTAGTAGGGATTCGTAAAATTTGGTCTGTAAGGGAGTACTAGATTGTTTAAGTGGTTATGTTGAATCCTCAAGTCTACCATGGAAATTTCTGAAATGGGGTGCTTTTTCACTATCAGAAACCTTAAATAATCATCGAATACTTGCTCAAGTTCCTTCTCAGTGGATCAACTCTGCCAGATGGACTCACCTCATGGACTCCATCCATTCTTCCGTAACTTTTATCATGATACTAGGAACATGAAAAAGAAAAAATTAATACCCTACCTGAAAGGGGAACAAAATTTGAAATAGACAAGGAGTAAAAATCCGCCAAAGTAACCTTGCCAACTTAAACGTAAACGTTAACGTCACTACAGGAGTTCACTTTTCACGATTTCACGGAGATCTGAAAAAAATGACGTGGAAAGTTAGCATCTACGAGTGCTCGCGCTAGCTGCTCTTTTTCACGTTTCGCGTTTTGTCAACACGGGAAGTACAAAAATACTCTATTATCCTCCTCGATTGTTCTTCGCCACGTCTTCCTGGGACATCCTGCTCTCCGCGCACCTTGAGGATTCCATGTCAGAGCTACTTTTTCGATCGACCCATCTTGCTTTCGTAAGGTGTGGCCAATCCACCTCCACTTTCGCTCTTTGATTTGGAGTTCGATGTGCTTTTGGTTTGTCTTTCTCCAAAGGTCGTCGTTTGAGATCGTGGCCGGCCAGAATACTCTAACGATTCTTCTCAAACATCGATTGACTAACACCTGGAGCTGCAATCCCAGCTTCTTGGTCATCTTCCAAGTCTCACTACCGTATAGCAATACGGATTTAACATTTGTGTTGAAGATGCGAAGCCTCACTCTTTCAGAGACTGTTCGGTTTCTCCAGAGTAGTGAAACTTCAGTTTCATGAAACGCAGTGTGCACTACACTGCGTAATTTTATGTGTCTGTTGCGAGCAACTTTGGTTTCACGTTTCAAGAAATCCATTTCATGAAATGGGTTTCTCCAGTGTGCACCGCTCCTTAGCCATTCAAGGTTTCTCTTTGAAGGAAGATCATACATATATATTATATGTTTCTATGGTTGTGACGTAACTCTCAGAGAGAAGTAATTTGCGTTAAAAACTAATTAGTGTAAGGAACCGCTTCTAATTTTTGGTCATTATTGTTGTTTGCAACCCTATTCAGAAAAATTAGTACCCGAACACCATTCGGCAGTCAGCTATGTCTTCTTTGTGGAAAACGACCCTGTCATCCGTGTAAAGAACCTGTATCTGCGAAAGAAAATACTTTTGTAACTATGAGGAGAGAAATATAGGGACACTACTTATAGTTTACTTCATAGGAACTGTAATTGTCATTATTGTTTACTTCGATCCTGACGTCATTTTTCTTTAGATTTCCACAAGGAAGGTATTAATAGGCTGTTCTGGACCACATATCATGTTGAGTTATGCTGTATATTATTCATGCTCGAATTATACAAATTTCTGTTGAATGTTTTGCTAAACGACAGCAAAGATGATGTCAAAAAGTCTCTTCCGGGTACATAAACATTCACATTGCAAGTTATCAGGATACAGTTGGGTGTTTTTTAAAGTTTTGCGGGAAACATTAATTTCGTCAGCAGGTCTGATATGATGAAATTGTGATTCTGATTTCCTCTTCGTTTTTTTTTTACAGAGCGGACAATTTTCTCAGGACATGATCCCCACAGTTGGTTTCAATATGAGAAAAATCACTAAAGGCAACGTCACCATAAAGGTAAAATTTGCATTAGTTCTTATCTTGCTTGCGCATATCAGTCAATTAACACTCACTTTTCAGCAGTTAATTTTTACTAACATGGCTTCGCTCTCGGCATAGTTATGTACTTCCCTAGCGCAATTACCCAAATTATCCCATTTTTTCTGTTTCCTGTCAATAGAGAGTTCCTAGTAGGGTCGATCCAGCGCGCCGGAACCGGATCGTCCGCCATGTTTTCAATACGGCGCGCCGGATTGCCTCCTAGTGACGTATTCGACCGTAACAATACGGCGCCGTATCGGATACGGCGTGTTCTTATCACAATCCGGCGCCGGATTGAGAGCATGGAAGAAGTATATCTTCCATGTTGAGAGTGTGTGTGTAATACGTCACGCCGTATCAAAAACCACTAGGAACTCTCTACTACCTACTTTTCTTAGTCCTTCTCTTTATCCTTTGTTCCTTATTCTGAAGAGACGGGTTTTGAGACATATTCTGACTGATATTCTTTATTTGAAGCAAATATCTGGCATCGAAAGAAACGCTGTCATCCATCTGCAAACTTACCCTCTTAGAAAGCGGTTGAAGGCATTTCTAGTTCTTTTCATATTTATCAGATCGGTACCAGTGAAAACTTCCAACTACCTGTAATAAACTGACCAGCTTTGTAGTTTTGTGCGGTCGAACTCGAAGGCCGAAGTTTGTTAAATTAATATTAATACGTTATTTCTTGACGTGATTTATTTATTCACCATTTTCTTGCATCGATCTTTGAAGGTATCAATACTTGCTACTTGAAAGTATAGATACTAGTTGGTCGATTCTAAGCGAGTATTGATACTTTGAGAGTCTGGACCCCAGAAAGTATTGTCGGGTTTCAGCGCTACCTACCACCACTTCAGCGAACTATTGTCCTTTTTCAGCTCGATGTGAGCGTGGTCAAGCGGCATTTCTGAAAAGTAGGCTTACCTCGATTTTACCACCTCGGTTTTACCACTCTCTAATTTCTAAGTTTGGCGGCTTTACTTCCCTGCCTTTTTAAATTGCGAGGAAAAGGAAGTTGATATTGCATTTTTGTGTTGTTTTCAATTGTTGTGTTGTTCTTCTTTGCTACATTGTAATCTTGGGATAACTGCAAGTTAGAGGAGCGACGGTAATGCGGTCGCGAGCGTGATTACCTGATAAGATACCAGAAATGGTAGTTCGTTGAAGTGGCAGTAGGTAGCGCTGAAACCCAACAATACTTTCTGGGGGCTAGACTCTCCTATTGATACTTGCTTAGTGAATGTGGGTATTGATACTGTACCTGGTAATAGTCATACAATAATTAGTAATAGAGAGTTTTTGCTACCAAAATTTGATGGGCCCGGTTAGGAGGAGTCTAGCACGAGCAACAACGATGCTACCCAGTTGAAGAAGGAGGCCTGGGTAACTATGGTCTGGGGGGGGGGGGGCTCCAGAAATGGGAGACTGAATGGGGAGGCGCTTTTATCCTCTCCCACTGTTGGGTGGTATATGGGTACCAATGTGCATCATGCCTCCCTCTCCTGTACCCCCTTAATGTTAGGGCACCGGCTCATGCCTCTGACAGGAGTAGAGCGGTTAGGGAGCAGGTACAAATTCTCTATTTCCGGGCCTGTTACCTGGTCGGGCTTCTTACTCATCTCAATTACCAGTACCACGGGCGAGGGGAACCCCAGGCTACAGATGCACCGACCTTGGTCAAAGCATCACCTGCCTGCCCCTCAGTTGAGGTTGGATTCGTGGTGGTCGTGGTTGAGCAAACCCTACTTCATGGGCTTGTACCAAGAAGGCTACAAGGGGAGAGATGGCTCCCTCAAGGGCTTGTCCCCTGAAGATGTCTCTCGGCATGTGAGTTCTGTTATGAACTCGGGTACCAACCTGTCTAGTTGGTAGAACCTTAGCTAGAAGGTTCGTCCTAACCTGTGGTGTTAATACAAACAGGTACCTAGAGGAGCTGATAGTCATGACTGGCTCCCCTAGGGCTCTCGTGTGGTGAGTTCCTTCCACTCCCTCGATCACCCTTCTAGGGATTTCGGGGTTTCATCTATCTGCTTGCAGATGGAGGGGGTTGCGAAATCCAGTCTGGATCGGCTCTCCTTGAAATCAAATAGTAGTTATTTGTTGGGTGGAGGCAAATTCACAGGCCCCATGGACTCCGAGCTTTGTGAAGAGGTTCCAACGGCCCTGGGTAGTAGCATGCAAAATCAACGTTTGTTTGGAGATGCAGTCTTGAACAGTTCGGAGGAGTCTAGGTGCCTCTATCCCCTCCCCTTTTCAGTTCTGGTTTGGTTCAGAACTGGTTCGGGACTGCTTCTCCAAACAGACCATTAACCCTTTCCCCCCGACGGACGCCTAAAGGCGTCTGGGGAGAAACGTTTTGAGGTCCCTACGGACGGCTTTTGGTGTCTGCCTCCCAATGTTTCCCCCGTCCCTACGGATGCCTTTTGCCGTTTCGTACTTTTTCGTGCTTCTGATGCGATCTGTGGGATATTTCTGAACTAATCACTTCCATTCCATTATGGTAACATTGTACCTTTCATTTTCACCGTCCTCAACAGATTTCAGGGCAGTAGCGATATTGTGTTTTGCGAGAGAAAGTGAGACAAAGTTGACCTCTCGGTAAGAGCCTTTTACTAACCATTCAAGGAGGATTTATTTTCATCACGTAGGTACACGTTTCTGAAATGTGTTCGGTCCAGTTGGAGTTTTATGATCATTTTTATCTTTAGGGATTACAGCCTATTTATTACAAAAATCTGGTATCAAAATTATTCTGGTATAGTGGAATGCAATATATTTCTATATAATAAAGTATATAAATCTTACTCAGTCATGAAAAAATCTTCATAATAGTACATGAACAATAGGGTAACATGTATCAAACACAAAAATCATTCAGTTGAGAAATAATGTTGAGTGAAAGTGGGCGAAAATAAAAGAGGAAGACAACGGGAGTCAGCGGGGGCAGAATGGAAAATTCCTTCGGTACGGGGTTGACAGGCAGTTGGCTCAAGCGCCGGGAAGGTGACCTTGTGGCAGGAGGTCGCCCGTCGGGGGGAAAGGGTTAACCTTTTCTCCCCGCTGGGCGTCCGCCTGTCGCAGATTTTATTTTTGCCCACTTTCACTCAACATTATCTCTTAACTGAATGATTTTTTAAAAATACTTATTACCCTATTTTCCACTACTTATTATGAAGATTTATTCAATACTGAGCGAGTTCTACATATTTTATATAGAAATGTATTGCATTCCACTATACCAAAATAATTTGGCTGTATGTAGAACCCCCCTCCATCCATTCCACCCTGACTGGACTAAACACCTCCAGACACATATACCTGATTAAAAAAATCCTCATTCAATGGTAATTGAACTCATTAAATGGTGCGTAAGAGACGCTTACCGAGAATGAATTGGTAAGAGGCAGAAAGTCCACTCTGTCGCATTTTTCTCCCCCCCCCCCACAATATCACTACTGCCCTGAAATCTATAGGAAGTGGGGGAAAATGAATGGTATACTGTTCCCCAACATAACGGTAACAAATGGAAGTGATTAGTTCAGAAATAGGCGTCTGTAGGGACCAGGACACAACCGGAGGCAGACGCCTAAAGATGTCCGTAGGGATCTCAAAACGTTTATCCTCACACGCCTTTAGGCGTCCGTCGGGGGGAAAAGGTTAATCACTGCGTCAAGGACAGTATAACAAAACATAAGGTAACCTCTTCTTCTTTTTCTTCTTTACTAGATAACCTCCTTTGGTATGGTGAGGATTCACTAATTGTTATTTCATGCTTCAAAACTGGAACTCATCAGTACGTTTCAACCCTTTTTCACAGGTTTGGGACATCGGAGGACAGCCCAGGTTTCGGTCTATGTGGGAACGATACTGTCGAGGAGTCAACGCCATTGTGTGAGTTCCTAATATCTTCTCATATATCTTCCACCTCCGAAAAATTACATTCATAGTCATACGCTTCATTCATCATAGTAATATAAGAGTAATGAATCGGCACAGGGAATAGGTTTTAGGTAAGGTGCGTCGGGGGAAGTGAGTGCAGAGTACAATTTGCATAGTTCAACTTTGGTAGATCCTGAGAAACTCATTTTTAAAGCTAGATTTGTTTTCCTTCTTTCATTACACACCTCGGACTATCCTCTTACCAGTTTTTTGGTTATTTTAAGGTTTTTTAAGGTACTATAATTTTTGTCCGTACTCCTCACTTACCCCGCCTAAATGGGGTAAGTGCTGAGCATCCCTTCATTTCTCATGTCGTTGGAGTTACAAATGCGAAGGGGGAAGTGTGTAGAAGAGCTAGTTTCAGGCATTATTTTGCTTTTTGCAAAGTTAAAATCGGACAGAAATTGGTGAATTTACACAGTTTTGAAAAGTTAAAAACGTGGTATAGAGAAACACATAAAAATCTTGCAAAATTCAAACTTCATTAAAAATTGTTTAAATCACTGTAAGTCATCAGTCTTACGAATAAGAACGTTTTTTTACAGTCTTATACTACAAATGGTTATCTTAACATTGCAAAAGTTTGCATAAAACTTCCAAATGAAAAAATTCTGCAAAGTGGGTGTGGCACATAGCTTTTTTGTATCCATAAACCGATTGTATAGATGATCCAATGCATAGTAGTTAATCTCATCAATCTCTAAGTACCTTGCCCTAACCTTTCAATTTGGAGGGGGGGGGGGGGGGTGCATGATTTTCATAGGAAACCATCTCCACCCTAAAGGCCATATCACACGAGCGATTTTTCAGCTTTTTTCTGCAGAAAAATCGCTGGAACGTGAAGAGGAAGAAGTACAGTGATTCAAGTATCCATGCAAGGGAAGAAGTACAGTGTTTCAAGTATCCATGCAGCGGGTTTTTAATTCCACTTCCCCACCCCCCCATAGCACAGCCTGCACCCTGGTGGAGCGATTTTTCTAGCTTTGGAATATTTAGAACGCGTTCTAATTTTTCTAGTCCGCCATTTTGTGCGGGAAAAAAAGCTGGAAGGAAACCATTCGAAGGTTCTCCATCGATAAGTAATTTGTGGTTGTAGCATTCCTTGATCTACTAGTCGACGTCTGTTCAGTTTTCTGCAGTTTTCCGAGAGAAAAATTAATCATTTCTTCGTTCATTTTTAAACCTCCAACAAGTATGCCGCCGAAGGATATAGTGAATAGGTGGACAACAAGTGAAACTTCGCTTCTCATCAATTGTGTAGAGAAATATCAGAGAAAATATCAGAGAAATCACCACTAATGATCAAGGAAATAGGGTCCATTTTGAAGAATAATACGACAGGAGCACAAAAACTGAAGAAAACGAGATTGTAGTGACGCCACGGAGACAAGTAAAGTGATTATTTTTTCTGGGAGTGGGAGCGACGCTAAAACGTTGCTTCAAAATTCCACACTACTATAACCTGATCCAAAACTTGTAGTCACGTTAGAGTGAAAATCGCTGGCCGCCAGAATGCGCTCTATTCGAAGTTTTCTGCGGTTATTCTTCTTCAACTTCGCCTAACTTATTCTAACTTCCTCTTCACGTTCCAGCGATTTTCCAGCGGAAAAAAAGCCAAAAAATCGCTCGTGTGATATGGCCTTAACTCAGGACGTCATCTTTCGTTCTCCCTCTTTACTGGAGCGAATAAAAAAGTTCCTAGTTACATTAAAAGTGCCCAAGTTCACAACTAGAGTAGATGAAAAATACATAGTATTATGCTTCAGTGTACGCTCCATACTTCCCTTGTTCATCCATTTAGGTGGAAGTGCGGAACTCCATACTTGCCCATGTTTCTCACTCTGCACTTTCCCCCCATAGGAGGAAAAAACGGGGAAAGTGCAGAGGAGGTCTTATTTTCAAAATAACCAAAGTTAGAACAAAATGTCATACATACAATGAAACTGCAACATTTGAAGTGTATAATTACCTTGTCAGTCATTAGCAATACCCAAGTAGAGGCAGGTTGAACTTGGGTTGAAAAATAGTTGATCACCTCTACCTCACAGATGAAAACACATGTGGTACATCATAACCTCACCGTGAAGGTTACAACCGATATGAGCACACTCTAGTGGTGTTTTGTGAAACTTAACGTAGTTCTCTACAAGACCCAAAAAGGATATTCGTGTCAGCCCTTATGTTTGCTTGTGAAAGGCATACTCCCCACTTACCCCATTTCTGCACTTACCCCGACGCACCTTACCAATATTTATTATGCCCTGTTCCTATTTGATCCAGTTTTATGCTTGAAACTGTCAATGGATATCATCCAATTGACTTTTGTAAAAGTTGATTTTACGTGAGTCTTTTAGCAGCTTGCATAGAGCATACCATTGTTAGTAGTTCCTTGGGTGCTGATCCCAGTATGATTGGTAAGGATTGAGCGAAATGCACCTCTGATGAGCACACAGGAAAGGCGTTCTACTTTTCTAGGTTTCTATTTTGTTGAATCCTGGCTACCAAACGACTACTTCGAAGAGCTGTCGTGGAAGAATGGCCTTGTAAATCCATATGGCGGTCCATGCAGTTCAACTGTGCGCTGAAGAAATGCTGAACAAGCATCTCAACAGAGCCAAAGTGTACATTTTGTCAGACAGTCAGGCTGCCCTGAAGGCCATTGCTTCATACACTATCACCTCGAAGCTGGGCTGGGAATGCCTGAATACCCTTAAAACTGTGGCCCAGAATAACCAGGTCACCCTACTCTAGATTCCTGGACATGAAGGTCGTGAGGGTAATGAAACTGCTGATCGTCTTGCGAAAAGAGGCTCAGAGACCCTGCCAATTGTGCCGGAACCATTCCTGGGAACCACCAAAAGCTGCTTACAGAATGTGATTAACAACTGGGAAAGAAATGAGCGAGTAGAATACTGGCAGAACCTCACAGGCCTGAGGCAGGCAAAACTATTTGTGACGTTCTCTAAGAAACGGGTTAAAGAACTTATAGCTATGCCTAAAAAGGACGTCAGAATACTTGTGGGTCTGTTAACAGGTCACTGCCCAATTCGCTGTCACCTGAAGAAGATAGGACTAACAACTGAGACGATCTTGGTCCTAGTAGGTCTTGGTGTTTTAAAGAAGTCACACGGACGAGAGGGGAAACGGTTTTTACGAATTGTATTTATCGTCGTCCAGAATAAGAGTGAGAGCTCTTTGCCACTTACAGAAATTGTGTTTTAACATTTTTCTGCACTCCTCGCACTTCATATAATTTCGGAAGGGGGACTGGCCTACTTTCGCGGTGTTCCCATCGGAGTTCGCGGTCGGGGTTGACAGCCCGTTATCAACCGCTATCAGCACCACCACCTGCCATCGTTGTCCCAGCTGTGGGCGCTGCGTAGACACTGGCAGTGGTGGTTGAAGGCTCATGACACAACGAACATCTGCCGCTTCTGCGAAATGGAAGCGGAAGATGCCGAACACATCATGTGCCACTGTGAAGCACTGGGTCGAGCTAGATACACAATCCTCGGAAGTGATGTCTTAGCTCCTGACACCGTCTCTAAGGTGGCATACACCGATCTTTTCTGCTTTGCCAAAAAGTGGGGAGAAGGGGTGTTCAGTAAACCCTTCTTAGTGGGCTAACATAGCCTGGAGGCACTCCACATTAGGGGCGGAATTCACAGTCCCTCCTCAGGACTGAGGCCGGCCTCAAGGTGGCTTTCGAGGAAAGTTTTTACTCATCCGTATTCAGAGTAGCAAGACTTTCGAGGAGAGTCGTGTTTGAGCCGAGGTGGGCCTCAAGGAGGGTTCCCGCCTCCTCAACCTATTCTGAGTTGTTAAATTACGAGGCCACCCTCAAGGCCAGCCTCGAATTTCCTATTCAGGAACGAATTTCGGAGATGAGTCAAGATTTTTCTCGACTTCAAGAGCTCGAAACCCTCCTCCAGCTGAGGTAGCCTAGAACCTACCTTGAAGTGCTTTTTGTTTTCAAGGTGAGTAGTGTTTCGACTAGTGTTGACAATTGACTAGTGTTTTCGTACCGTTTTATTCAGTTTATTTACATTTTGTTTTTATTCAAACATTTCTGCGATAGGAAAAAGATGGATAATTTGTTAATTTTTGATTGGGACGACCATTAAATATTGTATTCTCTATTCTGAATTTTCAACACTTCTTCAACAAACTCTAGTTGTATAAGGGAAGTCGATGTTTTAAAAGAACTTTAACTTTGTTAAGAGAGAGAAAACCATTAATTTATTGAACATTTTAGGAGTACAAAAGTTAGACTACAGTAGTTGTCGAAAATGTTTTTAAAGAACCATCTTTGATTTCAGTTTGCTATGTAGGTACCTACCTAAGTATGATTGATAAAGTTGTATTTTTTGATGTTCTACAAGCCTCCATTTAGATTCAACGGGATTTTTAAAGTTTGTATAATAAATTATTGTAGTAAGTACCTACTAATCTCCTTTAAAAAAAAATCTCCCTACAAATTCGACCAAACACGATTTTTTCAAATTTTCACTGAGTCAAAGGAAACTTTTCAACCGGCGTCAGGACAACGGCTCCAATTCTAGTGTACAACATATTTTACTTATAATCAGAGAACAACAAAACAATCTCACTTATCAGAGATTGATCTCAAAATAATAGTGTCTTCCCCAGGAACAATGCTGTTTTATCCAACTACGAAAAATTAAAGATTCGCCATTAAACTGTTTCGAATATATTGAAACATAGTTCGACTCACAATCTGTTACTTCATCATCCCATTTTATGATCAATATGTTGCAGAAGAGAGGGATGATGTGAACTTCCTCGAACCACCATCCAAATAAATGGACACAGTGGAATAAGTATTGCATATTTGTGAAAAATGAAAGACCTAATGAAAAATGGCTTGTGTTCGAACGTAAATTCTAAGAATTTCGAATTTTTCACAACAAAGGTGAAAAAGTTGAAACACATTGATTAACAAATTGCACGTCTTTGAACCAGCGCGCTTTGTACTTCAAGTAGGAGGAATAACAAAAGCAAATTATTTCACAACAGTTTATTAGGATAAAAATATGATTTTACAAAATCCACAATAAAAATATCTTTAAGGTCGGCATCATAAGCGGGATAAACGTCACTGTCTCTTCAAGATTATACTTACAATCATGCCCTCAAGGTGCCTTCTGAATTTGAGATGGTACAACTCCCTACACGGTATGATCACATAGAACACGGCAATCGCATATCAATATTTACCTCAAAAGAACTGGAGAACACGCACTGTAATAACAAAATTCGCACTAAATTTATCCGCAATCACATAAAACACGGCCTACAACAGCAAATAGGACAAGAAATGTTTCTACAGAACAAAAAAAAAAAAAAAAAGTTGAATGCATTGAATTGAAAATGTGAAAAATGTTGAATGAATTTCTCTTATTTTTCACATTTCATCTGTCTCTGTAGAAGCATGGCCAACAAAAACCATCAACATGGAACTACCAATGACCATGGAATAACGAAAAAACATGCTTTTTGCTCGCTCTAGAAGACAGTTCTCTCCCAACCCACCTCGAAGCCACCTTGAGAAAAGTTCGAGTCGAGGCCACCCTCGAGATATGACTGGTTCGACTGTGAATACGAAACCTTCTCCTCGAGATCGATGTCACCTCGACTCGAGTCAAGAAATTTCTTGACTTGAATCGCGACTGTGAATTCCGCCCGTAAACACAACCATAGAGAAGACATTCGAAAATCCAGTTTCATTTGGCGCCATTTTTTGAACAACTTACACATTTGCCCCGTTTACACAATTACCCCACTCCACCCTAATTGAAAGTGGTGGCATAAATTTTCTGACTAGTCCACCTCTAGCCACCAGAGCAGAGACAGGAGTGCTCCCCCCTGACGAGTGCCTCTGTGTTGTAAGTTCTAGAGGTCTCGCAAAGTCACAATGTAAATCCAAGCTCGTAAATGTGTGTAATCTGTCTGTACATCACATCAGGAGTGACATTGTTCTTCACAGGTACATGGTTGACGCCGCGGATCAAGATAAACTGGAAGCATCCAGAAACGAGCTGCATAACCTACTCGATAAACCACAACTAATGGGGATTCCGGTCCTCGTCCTGGGCAACAAAAGAGATCTACCGAACGCTCTTGATGAGAAAGAAATTATTGACCGAATGTGAGTTTTGAACCAATTTTAGTTAGTTCTTAAAGACCTTTCTCCGCCATGAACATCTCGAAACATGACATTTTTACTACCATCCCTTTGGAGTTTTAAGGGGGTTCGGTAGTCGAAAATTTTCAAAAATTTCATTTTTCAGATTTAAAAAAAATATCATTCTCCACATTATCCCCGACATTTTGGTATATAAAACTTTCATGTTTGAGTCAGGAAATGTCCTGCAATCGTTGCCTGAAGTTGAGTATCTCTGAACCGCTTTTCGGTACCAGTGGAGTTACTCTGCTATTGCCTGTTCAACATTTGCACAAGCCATTTTTTCCACTTTTTTTATGCTTATGGAAGTTGCTGTGAAGCACATTATTCGTGTAGCAATAAAAAAATTCTAAACCCTAATATTTTGAATTTTAGACTTTTTGCCTTGAGTGGAAGCAAGTTGAACAGACACTCCACATTAGATGATCAGCCTCTTGTTGTTTGCGCCATCGCTCTAAAACGAGCGTTTTACAACGTTTTGTTTTCTTGAAAATGCCACGAGGTTTTGTCATTTTCTTCTCCACAAAAAAACTTTGCCGCGATTCACAGAGTAACAACGATTCACAGAGCAAACGCAGCTAAAAGCACTAGCACTACTAACGTTTCTCTCTCTAAAGGCCATATCACACGAGCGATTTTTCAGCTTTTTTCCGCAGAAAAATCGCTGGAACGTGAAGAGGAAGAAGTACAGTGATTCAAGTATCCATGCAAGGGAAGAAGTACAGTGTTTCAAGTATCCATGCAGCGGATTTTTAATTCCACTTCCCCACCCCCCCATAGCCGAGCCTGCACCCTGGTGGAGCGATTTTTCTAGCTTTGGAATATTTAGAACGCGTTCTAATTTTTCTAGTCCGCCATTTTGTGCGGGAAAAAAAGCTGGAAGGAAACTATTCGAAGGTTCTCCATCGATAGGTAATTTGTGGTTGTAGCATTCCTTGATCTACTAGTCGACGTCTGTTCAGTTTTCTGCAGTTTTCCGAGAGAAAAATTAATCAGTTCTTCGTTCATTTTTAAACCTCCAACAAGTATGCCGCCGAAGGATATAGTGAATAGGTGGACAACAAGTGAAACTTCGCTTCTCATCAATTGTGTAGAGTAAAAATCGCTGGCCGCCAGAATGCGCTCTATTCGCAGTTTTCTGCGGTTATTCTTCTTCAACTTCGCCTAACTTATTCTAACTTCCTCTTCACGTTCCAGCGATTTTCCAGCGGAAAAAAAGCCAAAAAATCGCTCGTGTGATATGGCCTTAAAACCGCAAAAAAGAGAAGAAAATTGTGATCTATAAACCTGTAAATTTTTAGATAACCTCAGAAACCCTTCGTTGTTATTGTTGTTGTTGTCCTTCTTCTTCCGTTCATAAAAGTTTGGTGACGAGGTTTCATAAAGGTTCATGGAAAAGAGAAACAAGTTGGCACGCATCGTGACGTAATCGTAGTAGTAGGTACCTTTTCAGTTTATTGCGTTTTTCTCAAAACTATGTTTTTCAATGCGTTTGACCCATTATCTCTGGAACTACGCATGATATCGAGATGATTTTTTTTTGTGTTATGAAAGAATAATAGTTCTACACATAAGCATATGCTTTTTGTAAACAAACTACTTGGAAGCCGAGAAAAATTTTTTTTGTTTGACTAAAAAAAAAGGGTTATCTAAAATAGCTGTACAACAAAAAGTTTAAAGATATTTTTGGAAAGCAATATGCTTATTTGTTGTCCTTGAGTAGCTGAACAACATGAAAAAAAAAAAAAAAAAAAAAAAAAAAAAAAAATCATGCAGATCGAACTTACCGTTGTCTAGATAATGGGTCACGAAAAAAGTTATTTTTACCCTATGACTACCGAACCCCCTTAAAAAAGTAAAGCTTACTGCTGTGTTTAGATGGTCCCCTATGAAAATCACCATGTTCGGACTGATAGTAGCCACTGCGCATGCGCACACGTGAATTCCTTATAACAGCCATAACTTCCACATTTTCTACCCGATTTCGATGAAATTTTCTGAAATGAAGTGTTGGACATACTGTAATGTCCAAGTACTTTTTTCAAATTATTCCTCTGCAGTATTGTTTCGTAAATCTAATCTTTTATCGTTTCATCCGCAGGAACCTATGTGCCATTCAAGATCGCGAAATATGCTGCTATTCGATATCCTGCAAGTCGAAAGATAACATCGACATCACTCTCCAATGGCTCATCAACCACTCGAAATCCGGAGGAGCTCGCTAAAGACAGAAAAAAAATTCGCAAATTCGGAGGCAAAAAACACCCCAGATTCGTTCACATTTCCCCCCCTTCTCAGTTATCCGCGGAAATTTTGTTTTAATCGTCACCTGTCACCTTCCAACAGTCTAAGAAAAGAAAAGAGCGGAGGGGGAAAACCTACAAATGAATTTGAATGGGTGACTCGAACGTTTTGGCGCAGTCTGCACTCAATTGCCTGTCTAGTATGTAGAAATCAGCCAAGAACTAAACTTATTGAGAAATCTTTACGGTTATGATCTAGAAATAATGTTTAAAAAAAAGGATTAAATCCCAAAATCACGACTGTTTTACAAATTTGACTCAAACTCCTAATAGTGGAGAATTTTAAAGCAAAAACTCAAAATCAGATGATTAATTTTTATTTGAATAAATCGGGTAAAATACAGGCAGTTCTTATTGAATGAAAATATTATTTCAACAAAACGTAAATTGAACCGAAAATTTAAGAACGGAAGGGGTGCAATCTTGACTGAGAGTTAGTATTTACGAAAAAGTGGGGAGGAAAGGATTGTTTCCCGTGTAAACATCGAACATGTGCCGGTGAGGACGAAAAACATGAATAGATCATGATTATAAATTATGGTGTAGTTTTGATTCACGTTGAACAAAGATAGCGGGGTTTTATAGAGATATAGGCTGCTTAGTGTAACGTCGATTTATAGAAAGCGGCTGACATTTGTAGGTATTGACGGCCCGCCATTTTGTTTTTGTAGGTTATACTCGCCGACATTTGTAGGCTATGGCAGTTTTGGGTTCTTTTTTCGCTATGCACTTTGGAAGGTGTAGGTTTCAACCGAGTTTTAGAGAAACCATTGATTTCACTATTACTCCTCCCCATTTTACAAATCTTGGACGTAAGTATGCTATTTCACTGTCCTCGAAACACGAAATTCGACCGATTTGTATAAAAAGTTCCTTTTCACTGTTGAAGTAACTAAATTATTTACGTAGGAAACCGTTGATTTAAGTCCTTGGCGATGTTGACTTGATGCATGTTTTCAACGGAAGTAAACGGCATTCCACTCAAAAAAAGAATAATTGATTATTTAGACGTAAAATTTTAGTAGAAAACAAACTTATTAGAATTTACTTAGCGACTGTAAAAGAATGCAATATCAGTAAATTTTTTTGTTTTGAGAAGCTGCAAAATTATTGATTCCAAATTATTTCGTGGGTCTGTGTTAGTGTACCTAAATGTGATTTTTCGTATGTATTTCTTTTATTTAAAAACATGTATTAGTGGTCGTAAAATATATAAGAAGGGACATAACGTGCTGTTTAGTATATAAGAATGTTATAGTTTATTTTACTTTCAAATGTTTTGAACCAGGCTCCATGTTTTTTGTTTGATATGAAATATTTCTTCGTCCCTTTTGGGGCACGTAAATTTGAGTTCGTCGCGATCGCCTTCCAAAAGGGGGAAATATGATGTGATTTCGTTCTAAACTTGAGTGTGGCGAAAAAGATGTACATAGAGTGTCAAGCTCAAGAAAAATGAATGCGATTAAAATTTGGGAATTATTGAGAAAGGGCAATTTTGAGGGGACTAACAATCTTTGATGGTTATAACCTGCAGAGCTGCTAAGAGTGGGTATCTTCTGAAAAATAGATTTTCAAAGTCATTGGTGTATCGGACTGTTAATGGTGAGAAAATAGGTAGTTACATCGACGTAGAGCCGTCATTCATCTAGCTGCTAATGCGAGCATGAAGTGGCTGCTAACTTTCACTGTGTGACTTGGATGATTGACAGCAGCCGTTAGCTCAGCTCCGAAAACCAGGTTATAGTTGAGTAAAGGCGCCCATACACTGTACCATTTGTCTGCAGGCCGGCGTGAGGCCTAGATCGTGATTACCCACACATTATCAGTTAAATCCATTAAGGGCCGGGGGTACAATTCAACGTTTAAACGGAGACACAGCTAAGCTTAGCTTAAATTTGAAACTCCGTTTAAACGACAGATCCCGTTTGACGGGTGTACAAGTCCTTATCAGTTCGGTTTAGGAAACTGGAGCTTAGGAATCTGGCGATGACGAAGACGAAGATGGTGGAGTCGTGGGAAGAACCCGGCCACCTTGCAACAATATTTCGATGGAGAAGGTCTGAATCGCTCACTGTTTGTACGTTGATGCTAAAGAAACCCTTTCGATTCCTGAAAAGCTCGCCATGCGGGCCTCCTGGTGACTGTATTTTTATATGAGTACAATCAATCGCACCAATGCAATTTGGGAATCGGAAGCGCCGATAAAACCCTGCCGTGGTCTCGTCACCCTCTCTCCCATTTGACATATTGACGTACCGAGGTCGAAGCTTCGCAATTACATGTGAAACCTGGTGGATAATGCGACATCCTGTCGACCTGTCCACTCCACAAAAGTCGCTGACCACTCTGGCCACGCTTCCCGTTGCATAGTACCTTAAAGTCAACAGCAACTTGATGTCCGTTGGTACTGCATTGTTCCTGTTTACCGGTGTGTTCCTGTGTTCCGGTTTTTGAGAACTAATTTGACGTTCAATTTGCTGCAGAATGCCCCACACGGTCGCCTTGGACATTCGAAATCTATCGAAAAATTCATCTTCAATCCACTTTTCGAAATGATTCGGGCGATCCCGAAATATACGTGGTCGCCTGGAAAACACCTCCATCAACTCCACGATGTCCTCATCATCACTTATGTCATCGGGACCGTACTGCTTTTTAAATTTGAACAATAGCACAACACTTTCCACAAACAATTTCTCGTGAATACTCGTTAGTCCAAGTTTAAACGGCCCCCAGTGACCGTTTAAGTTTAGTCTTAGTTTAGCTCTTATCACAAATCATAAGCGTAGTTTAGTCACTTGTACCCCAGCACCAAACTACATTCTCCGTTTAAACAGTAGTTTAAACGTTGAGCAGCGTTTAAACTGCTATTGTACCCCCGGCCCTAAGGGTCGGTTTATCAGTCACCAAAGTTAACGGAGGTTTATGTATCCCACTGTTAACTTTAACAATGGGATAAGTTATGGATACTATAAAGGTGCTGTTTATCAGTGCTAAATTAACCCACTGGTAACTATTAACTGGCTGGTAAAATTAACTGTGGTGTTAGGCCTGTCTGCATGGAAGAAATACTTCTTCCATGCAATAAAATCTAGCTTCCTCCACATAAAAATTCGTTTTCGCAGTGTGTTTTGCATCAGAAAAAAGAAGAAATTAGAAGAGGATGACGCAATGTGCTTTGTTTTTTGTTTTCTTTTCTCGATCACGGTACCTATTTCCTTCTTGGCACGGCAAAACCTGTTGGTTTTTGTTGAAAATTGTCTGGTCATGACAAGATCCCGTCCACCGAGCCACTATGTCCAGAATTTTCAAATTTGCAGACGAAATAGTTTGTACGTTAATAGAGAAGTAGGTAGGGGAGACCGGGGCGGGTTGGCATAGATTTTCGTTTTTGGTGTTTCCTAGGAGTTGTGATCAGTCAATCATAAAAGTTAAACTACCCAGTGAAAGTATAACTCATGGGCTACAAAATCCCCTCATCCTCGATGTTCATAACGAACTACAAAAAGGCTCAGATCGATTCAACTAGAGCTAGTCAATCTATGCCAACCTGCCCCCCTTATGGGGCGGGTTGGCATGGCCCTTGGGGCGGGTTGGCATAAGTATTTTTAAGTTGGACCTCAATGAAAACAGAACAGTGGTGAAAACAAAACAGAAAACAGTGGTCCTTTTCCAAGTTCGCATCTCTGTGACAAGCAATAGAGCTCTTAAAATAAGTTTTATGAAATTTTTGTTCATTAGGTGTCAATGATAAACCTGGGAGGAGCGGGTTGGCATAAGAAAAACAAAAAATTGGCTTATGCCAACCCGCTCCTCCCAAAAAATGCCATCCCGCCCCGACAGGGCTCACTGACTACAGTGGCCACCATTAGCTTCACAAACAGTGGTTTCCAAACGTTCACTAGCGGATTCTGTTCATTAAATGCAGTAAAATAGGTCTACACTTTCAAACTTACAAAAACTTCAACACACAATGCGCTTAAAACCAAACAGTAGGAGTGTGAAAAGTTACTTACTTGTCGTAAAATCTGAAATTTGTAATTCTTTCTTCGAGCGAAGGACCAACTTCCATGAAACTTTGTTGACGACTGGGGACCAAAAAGGAGATCACGTGACCGAGAGGGAAGGTTTCACCGCCATTCGGTTTTCATTTTAAAAGCACTGTGCCAACCCGCCCCTTATGCCAACCTTCCCCGGTCTCCCCTACCCTTTTCGATTTCGAAAATTTTCGGCGTGTGACCATCCTGGCGACTGAATTTTCACATGCGTGCAGTCCATAACTCCAGGAAACCTGGCTTTTTTTGTTTTTTAGATAAAATTCCATCCGAGATTGAAATAATACTTCCTCGGTTGCTGGTATTCTGATTAATTGGGCGGATAGCCTGGCAGTTCCCAGGGACACCTGCTTGACAATTTTACAGGCAGAGCTTTTACTGACTCCACTAAAGTCGCCGACAGGCACCAACATGGTTTTTTATTCTTTTATCCAATCAAAATCTCATCAAAAAATCGCAATCGTCCCACTTCCCCAAATGGTCAATTTGCGATCTATGTTGCCGCCTTTCTTCCTTCCGCCTTCTTCCCCACTGCAGGAATTCGACCATAAACACACATCTTCGTCGCAGCTGTCTGAAAAAGAGCCCCACACATCCATTTTCGATTGTAGCATAATTCACTAACAATCGACAACGCAATTTGCAAAAACAAACGTTCTGGGAAACAAAAACACGAGAACTGACTCTTTGAGGTTAAAAAGCCTTGCATAAATCGAGTTACCCTCCAGTAACTTTTTATCCGGTCCTCGGACCAGTTAACTTGAATGGGTTAAACTACGGGTAACGGCTATCTGGGGACTGATGAACGCGTACGATTGAGTTACCCGATGGCCGTTGGATAAATCTGCTTTACTGGGGGGTAAAATGTGACTGATAAACTGGCCCTAAGTCCATGAAAACTGAACGTGTGTGGCTGTAGGGCAGGCGAGGATCGGATGTGAGATCGGTGACAGGTATGGGACTGTCAGTCAACGATCTTAAGAGGGCTCCCTGCCACACATTAGAGAGATTTTGCTGCCAAAATCTGACTGCCCCCGTTAGGAGGAGACTAGCGCGAGCAACAGAGGATGCTACCCAGTTGATGAGGAGTCTTGTTGACTATGGACAGGGGGAGTGGGAAGCCAGGCGCTCGTGATGGTGGGCCTCTAGGAACGAGTGACTGAAGAAGAAGAAGAAGAAAAAAGTTTATTGCCAAAACAAAACAAAGTAAAAAAAAAAATTTTTTATCCATTACAAAATAAACAATACCGACATGGTTTTTCAAACCGTCTGTCGGGGGTGTCAGCAGATTAAACTAAACAAGAAAACTACACTGAAAGTATAATAAAATGAAATGAAAATTAAACTCAAGTACCAACGCAGAGCGATATCGCGAGGCTCTCTTACTGAATGCCACCAGTTGAGGCCATCCACCACCATCCAGCAAAGCCACAGCTTCATTGCGAGAGAGCACGGGTTTTTTGGAAATTTCTACCCTAAACTCTGCGAGTACTGGGCAAATACAGAGGAAGTGGTGCACATCTTCTTTCTCACGTCTATTGCACAGTGCACACTCCTCATTGCGGTTGGTTTCATATGGCTTTGCATTCAGATGCAACAACTCTCCCTTCAACTTAAAAATCCACCTCGCCGAGAAAATGTCCATCACTGGCTCATCAACTAAGCTCGCGGCTTTGAAGCGAGTGTCATGCTCCCTATAAAGCGTGAACCTCTCCGAATCCATAGCCCTCTGCCAGAACCACTGCTTTTTGTGCTCCTTAAACCTCTCAAGGATTTCAGCTGCTTGAAGCTGGATGGATTCAAAAGACAAGGAATGCAACCCATCTACACCCAATCCAGTGGCGAGGCGACCAAGATGCCCAGCCCATGAAACTCTGCTTCTCATCACTTCCATGGCAATTAATTTAGGGGGACGCGTGTCCGGGAGATGAGCCACTTTCCTCAAGTACTTTAGTTGGGTTTCAAGAGTAAAAGCTGATATGGTGTCCACCCCCGTCTCCAGATATAAAATGTAATTCGGGGAGAACCTCGGTAAACGGAACAGCTTTCTAATGTACATCAGCTGCACTCCCTCCGCCTTTGCGTACTCCTGAAATCCCCAGCATGGTGAAGCGTAGCACAGGATAGCCCGGATCGTAGCATTAAATACTTCCGATTTTGCCTTTAGTGGTACAGCAGGATTGGCAAATAATCTTCCCCAAACATTATTGAGGGCAAACTTGGCCGATTGAGCCTTCCGCTCTACGTGCTTGGTGAAGGAAAGACGGGGGGGGGGGGGGGTGAGTTCTACTCCCAAATACTGGTAGCTACTTACAATCTCTATTGATTCACCACCAAGGTTCCAGTGCTCGGTCGCCCTTCTTCTCCCACCATTCTGGAAAACCATTATCTTGGACTTTGCTAGGGAACGAGTGACTGTCTGGGGGACCTTTTCATCGTCGCCCATTGTTGTCAGGAGGCAAATTCATCGTCACCCATGAACTCCGAGCTTTGTGAAGAGGTTCCATGGGCCTGTTAGTGGTTGCCAAAAACTCACTATTATCAGTTTTTGGCCTGCCATACAACCGCTTCTATTGGCCTTGGGCCCTCTGCAGACCACTACTCGCGGCTGGCAGTCCGCCTGCTGGCCCTGGACATACATGTGCAAGCGAGGACTCCATCGTACGTACTCCGCCTGCAGGCGGTTGACTGGTAGTGTATGTTGCTCTGCGATTTTGGCCTAACGTTTGCCTGTTGAGGCTACAGCCTGCAGACAAATCGTATAGTGTATGGGGCGCGTAAGGGTTATCTCACATGGGACTCAGTTGAAAGATGAGTGTTCAATGCCTGTCACATGGACCTTCCTACCTCTTCAGATTTCATTAACTTGCGTCTTTCCCGTTTTTTCCGAATCTGGACTGGTGTAACTCTCTAATAAATCCAAAGAGAAGTTTAAACTACATCAGGGCGCTAACAGGAGTTTCTTTACGGTCTTGCTTGTACTATCAGCTGATAGGGTCTCAAATTACAGGTAAGTGCATTTGATAAACTGCCGTATTAAAATCGATTTTTCAGAAGCACACTCACCCTTACTAGACTCTCCCAGACACTGAGAAAATTCATTTACTCGTAGAAAAACCATCGTACTTTTCTAAAGAGAACTTACTCCAAATGATTCTTCGAATTCGAAACAAAATTTCGACCCAAAACAATTCCAGGACAGTTAGCTGCTCTTCAACGGGGCGTGGGCATGATTTTTTTTTATTTTCAATCTAAAGTAGACCTCATTCTGAGAATTTTGACACCATCCGCGACCTTCTAGCGTGAGTAGATCTTTTTCTATAATTTTTCAAAGTTTCGAATGTTTATGCATCCCGCGCCCCTCCCACTTCCCCCCCCCCCCCCACAGCAAACTGTGACGTCATAACAATTCAAAACTTCGAAAAATCTTGGAAAAAGGTGTTCTCACCCTAGAAGGTCGCGGTTGGTGTCAAAATTCTCAGAATGAGGTCTAGTTTAGATTAAAAATTACAATAAACAGTTTTCCGACCCATGCGCACGCCCTATTCAACCGAATTTTAGGCGCAAGGATGCGCAAAGCCACCTCTGCATTCAAAATTTCGTACAACCGAACCTCGGCAATACTTATGCCCCTAAAACGATGTTTTTCCTCCGTGTAATTTTTCGACGATGAAAAAGAATGCAAATTCATTCAAAATCAAAACTGTATTTTTGAATTCAAAGGAATTTAAAATGCGTTGCTTTTCATCGAAGTTTGATTTCATTAGGCTTTGTATGACATTATTGTTACTTTGTAAGAGTCATTATTTTATTTCTTAGATTTATTTGTACGTTGACACATGTAATTTTTTTATATTTTGAATTGATTGCGCGTTGTATAATTATTGATTGTTGCTACTCTATCATCTGCAGAACATTCAACTCCAAGGTTGTGTTCGGAGAGGCAGTCCGGAACCAAACCGGAGCTGAAAAGGAGAGGGGATAGAGGCGAATGGACTCCTCCGGGCTGCTCTAAACCCCTCTGAACCGTTCAGGACTGCCTCTCTGAACAGACTCCAAGGGTCTGTTTGGAGAGGCAGTCTGGAACCAAACCAGAGCTGAAAAGGAGAGGGGATAGAGGCGAATGGACTCCTCCGGGCTGCTCTAAACCCCTCTGAACCGTTCAGGACTGCCTCTCTGAACAGACTCCAAGGGTCTGTTTGGAGAGGCAGTCTGGAACCAAACCAGAGCTGAAAAGGAGAGGGGATAGAGGCGAATGGACTCCTCCGGGCTGCTCTAAACCCCTCTGAACCGTTCAGGACTGCCTCTCTGAACAGACTCCAAGGGTCTGTTGGGAGAGGCAGTCTGGAACCAAACCAGAGCTGAAAAGGAGAGGGGATAGAGGCGAATGGACTCCTCCGGGCTGCTCTAAACCCCTCTGAACCATTCAGGACTGCCTCTCTGAACAGACTCCAAGGTTCTGTTCGGAGAGGCAGTCTGGAACCAAACCAGAGCTGAAAAGGAGAGGGGATAGAGGCGAATGAACTCCGGGCTGCTCCAAACCAGTTCGGAACCAAACTGGAGCTGAAAAGGGGAGGGGATAGAGGCGAATGGACTCCTCCGGGCTGCTCTAAACCCCTCTGAACCGTTCAGGATTGCCTCTCTGAACAGACTCCAAGGGTCTGTTTGGAGAGGCAGTCTGGAACCAAACCAGAGCTGAAAAGGAGAGGGGATAGAGGCGAATGAACTCCGGGCTGCTCCAAACCAGTCCGGAACCAAACTTTAAAACCTTTTCTTTAAACCTACGGTTAAAAAATCGAAATATTAGCTACATAAGAGAGTAGTTCGGCTTGAGGGTGTGGCACATAGCCCGAATCGCTAAAATTATACAAACAACCAAGGTTTGAAAAAACTCATAAAACTACTCTCCTCGTCACACTAAATGAAGCTATTGCAATAAACTCAATATTTTTGTTACGGATTTTTGAATGTTTTTGGAACATTGCAAAACGATTTGTGAAGTATTTCCAAAAATCATTTGTGTGTGAGTGTGGGTTGGACGAAGGAGGTGCTACGCCATGTATAGCGGTTGAAAAAAAAGTAATAAAATTGAAAAAATAAGCGGTTGAAACAAAATTGCTAAGCGACATTTTTGTTCGAAATACCTTGTAGAATCGACCCCTGAAGTTTGGAGAGTCAAGTCAGACACTCTGTAAATTCCAGAAAAGGAAAAAGGAAAAACCGGAAAAGGGGAGGGGATAGAGGCGAATGGACCCCTCTGAATTCCTCCGAACTGCTCAGGACTGCCTCTCCAAACAGACCCCATGTTATAAGGAACCTACCTGTAATCTTCATATCTATCATCAAATTCTCGACTAGTCAAAACTATTGGTTTTAATTCTTGAATTATTTTGCTCATTTTAAAATTTAAAAGTCATATTTTTACGTTGATACACCAAAATGTCATCGTCTGATTGTGAAAATTGGTGCTCTTGTTGGACCTGTAGTTTTATATTACGAGGCGTACCTACACAATATCTTTCTTTTTTCCGTTCTATTTAACAAAATGGCTTGCTCTTTGTAAAGGTTGCCAGGAATGGCAGTCGGACGAACAACCTGAGATGGCTGTTTACTTATTTCTTAGTAAAGCCAAAAATTTCTTTGCAAAGTCGCTAAATTGTGCATCGCCTTAATATTTCTTGTGAAAAAAAAATCAATAAAACCTTGTTTTTTCGAGCTGACAGCGTGGTCGCCCCCTCCTCCGTCTATCTTAGTAATTTTCTGTGAAATTCAAACCTTGACAGGCCTGTCAACGATGAGATTGTCTTCAACTTCGTCTTCTTCTCCTTTAGGAACCGTTTTCTCGACTTTTTCCACTCTCTTAAAATCAGGTTTGAACCTGATCTTCAACCTATAGGAAACGGATGGTCAGTTGCAGCCTTAATTCTCGAATAAGACCAAAAAGCTAGAAAAATACAAGGGTTTCTTTAAGGTTAAGAAGTGGTGAGGTAACTTCCTAATGGATAATTCTACCGTTTTCAAAGACGATTCCATTCAGAAGATATCTCCCAATAATGAGCTGATCTCTAACTTCTTCCACTCCTCCTTTAGGAACCTATTTTTCCTGCTTTCCTACATTCATAGAGTACTCAGATCACATGTAATCTTCAATAGTAGATTAATGATCATGCGCAATCCTGATACTCCAAGGAAAGTAAAAATTCCCTTAACCCATTCAACTCCGAGCCTGATACGCGCTCCCACCCCATGGCCCATGCTACTCCTTCCACAACATTCGATATAGAGGTCGTATTTTGTTCTCGAAAGAGTGCTTCATTGCTATAGTAAACGAAAAAATCAGTTTTTATGTATGTTTTCGAAATGTCATCATATGATGTCATCGGGCCACAGGGATGTGTATCATGTGTATCACCGTAGGATGTGCTGGGTTGGGGTTGATTTGACGAGAAGGAAGTTCCCGATTTGTTGCTGGAATCTTTTGTTTTTCCGTTTACCTTCCTCGACTTTCATGAACTCACGATCGAAAAAACAATAAAATCTTTCTCGGGATGAATGATGACTCGAAATAAACGTCCAAAATGCGAGGAATGGGAGAACTGGAGGGGCCATGCAACAGGAGGCTGGTAAAGGCGCAAAACAGCTGATTTCCACAATCCATCGTGTCATCTAGGTCGAGCAAAGGGTGCTAACGGGAAAACTGCTAGGCCAAGGTTATACAACCTTCCCAGGCCTCAGCCAACATTTTTGAAGAGATAGAGGTAACCTGTGAGCCATGGCATCATATGCTGTCACCGGGCCGACCGAAATTCCACCCTGACATCATACGATGTCATCGGGGTTGAATGGGTTTTAAAGGTTGTTCTCGAAGATGAAGGATGGCAACATCAAAACCCTTACCATTGCTCTACAGGTTGGTCAATTCCTAATAAATCTTCTACCATTTTCAACGTCGATTCTATTCAGAAGGTTGTGAGATTCTGTAGGTAACTTCCAAGGTGGGATTTAAAACTTGACAGGCCTCCCAACGTCTTCCTCTTCTCGATTTCATGAATTATGTTTCCTGCTTCCACACTCAGTTTGAATGTCTAGATCACACCTGTTTCTAAGGAAACCAAAACTATTTCCCAAGTTTTTTTTCAAAGGCGAAGAAGATTTGAGTATCCTCATAATGACTTCCTCACGACCGGGCGTGTTCAAAGTCCATTCATGAATGTATCTGTCCGATTTACAAGGGATGTAAAATTTGACAGGCCAACCCACGTCTTCCTTTTCTCCATTTCAAGAACCTATTTTATTCTGTTTTCATACTATTAATGATTATGTGCCATCCTAATAAAACCCTGAAGTCACAAGAAAACAAACAGGTTATTCTCAGAGGCGAAGAAGGCTAATACGAGCACTCTCATCGTTGACACAGAATAACTTCTCAATGGTCGGGCTTTTCTAAAATCGATTCCATTCAGAAGCTATTCACCACAACGTTCAACTGCAGTTCATTCTTAGTCAATCGCGACTCTAATTTTCACAATTCCCTACGAATTCACCCTTACTTCCCATCGTGCAATATCTCTGTCGCATATTTCTAGTGCCTTGGATCCCCTACTGTAGTCGGGTCCAAAAACATTCAGTTTTTAGTTTTATTTCTTCGTGAACAGGTTCTAACCAAAAACCGGCATCCTCTATTGTACCTATATTGTATCTATACAAAGAAATATATATACTTACCTACCCTAATTCTATAGAAAGAAGAGTAAAACCATATGTAGGTACCTACCCAACTTTAGCTTCGTAAAATGTTGTTACTAGAAATTTGATTTCCCAACGATTGTGATTATCGTGAGCAGGAATTTAATTTGTTGACGATTTGTAAAAAAAAAAAACTCATCAAATTTGAGTTGAGAGTAAATGTAAAATGGAAGATACATAGCCATCTTATCGATACATTATTGTGAAACAAGATTTTTTTTATCGCTTATTTAAAAAATACATTGATTTGATACCTGTAAAAGCTGTTTCATTGATATGACCCTATTAGGGTGTGCGCCTGGGTATGAAAAACTGTTTATTGTTATTTTTAATCTAAGGTAGACCTCATTATGAGAATTTTGGCGCCAACCGCGACCTTCTAGCGTGTTTAAATCTTTTCCTATGAATTTTTAAAGCTTCAACGGTTTATGACGTCACAGAGGGCAGGGGGGTCCCGCCCAGACCAGAGGGGCGCGTGACGTCATAAACGGTCGAAACTTTGAAAAATCATAGAAACAGATCTACTCACGCTAGAAGGTCGCGGTTGGTGCCAAAATTCTCAGGATGTAGTCTACTTTTGATTAAAAATTTAAAAAAATTCAAGGCGCACCCCCCATTGCTAAAGGCCGGTCTACACGGTGAGAGCTAGAGCGACACTAATTGCGTAGAGCAGTGTCAGCTGAGTCTACACTAAGAGCCCTGAGAGCCTAGAGTCGAGTGTCTGAGACCGCTCTCGCTGTTGATCTCGCGAGAGCAGTCTCAGGTCTGCCTACACGGTGTCGCTTTGTTGCACTTGCGCGAGATTCCTCCAGTCGTATTTGGGTGAAAGAGTGGGTTCTACAACGAAAGCAATGGGGAATTTGCCTCAATTTTAGATTCTGGAATTTCAAGTCAAATCCTATAATAGGGCCCTAGAATAACGTTTAACACTAGGAATAACCAAGGGGAAAAAATTACCGTAGGAGAAAATGACTAAACAAGTGAACCTCTGTTACAAAATACCGCGAAAATCGAGGAGTATTGTTGACGTCATACGAAAAAAAAAAAAAAAAAAAAACGACGCGAAAACAACGACAACAGACAGAGTTCTAGCACCGCGACACAAAACGATCCAGTGAAATGGCTACTCGAATAATGAGATTCAAATCTTGAAACTAAATAAGAGAAGATGAAGAATAATAATGCTTGATAAACTAGTAGGTAGAATCGTATTGTAAAAAAGTGAGTAATATTGTTTCTTTTGGTCACTTTTGTGTTTGGGTTCTTCCTGCCAGTTCGCGGCGCACTACTCGGAAGGTAAAAGTTCGTGTATGTTCCGCTTCTGTGGTAAGCGCCACAGAACCTCCTTTGAAGTCAGATTGGTAGAATATCCGTCACGTTTCAAACATGGCTGCCTCTTACACATTGCCACCACATTTAAAATTTCCATCTTCCTTAAATTCTCTAATTTTTTTGGATGCGTTTTCGAGCAGCTCACTATGGTTTTATTCCATAAAAACAAACCCTCATTCGAAAAAAAAAAAGATGCGAGGCAAATTCCCCATTCGGTGTGTACACGACTCTACTTCCTGAGCTGACGGCAAGTGATCCAAAGATGTATATGAACTTCGTACGAATGTCGGCCACAAATTTTCAGGAACTGTTGAGCAAAATTTCTCCACTAATCAAAAAACAAGATACTACAATGAGGGAATCCATACAACCCGGAGAAAGATTAGCAGTAACCCGTTTTTCTCTGCTTTAGAATTATTTTATAACGTAGATTTGTAAACTTGTAGATTGGGTTTTTATGATAACTTACCTATCTTTTAAATTGTTTCTGTGAATTGATATAATTATTGTAATTTTTTATAACATACCTATCTTTTAAATTGGTTCTGAACTGATATATAATTATAGTAATTTTTGATATTTTCATGTCTTTGCTTTGGCACATGAACTGTAAAATCGTCACGAAAACTAAGCAAATCTTGCTCACGCGAGCAATAAATAAAATAAAATAGACTCACCGTGTTGCGTAGAGAACAATCAACAACCTTACATTAAATGTAAGCAAATTTTGCTTTGGCACATGAACTGAAAAATCGTCACGAAAACTTTTATGCGTAGTGTTGTCAACAAACTTGTTGTGTAGTGGTTGACATGAAAATGCCCCAATGTGTTGCAGACTCGTATGCAGAGCTGAAAAATCGTCACGAAAACTTGCTCACGCGACCAATAAATAAAATAGACTCACTGACAGTGAGTCACTGTGTTGCGTAGAGAACAATCAACTGTTTTCTTATTTTGATGGTTGTGGTGGGGTTGGATTTGTTGTGTAGTGGTTGACAAGAAAATGTCCTAATGTGTTGCAGAACCGTCACGAAATTTGATGCGACGAAATTTGTTGCAACGAAATTTGCTAATGAAATTTGTCCCAAGTCGCCACAATGATGATTATGACCATCAGAAGTGAAGTTGTTAGGTAGGTAGGTACTTACTTTACAGTTTGATATTACCAGATCAGCTGAGTCGAAAATTGAGCTCCCAGATCAGCTGAGTCGAAAATCGAGCTCCCAGATCAGCTGAGTCGAAAATCGAGCTCCCAGATCAGCTGAGTCGAAAATCGAGCTCCCAGATCAGCTGAGTCGAAAATCGAGCCCCCAGATCAGCATGAAAATGTTTCAATGTGTTGCAGACTCGTATGCAAGCGTTTTTCTATTGATTTTCGCACGTTTGTTTTTTTAAATTGTTTCTGTGAATTGATATAATTATAGTAATTTGAATTCAATGTTGTGAATGAATCAAGTACCTTAGATTTACTTTCCAAATTACTTGTTGTTGAATCTTCTATTCGGTTAGAAGGGACCATGAATTTCAGGGCGTCAAAAAACTGCCATCCACTTGAATATACGTTGTCAGTTGTTCCACTCTTCCTCTTCTTAATTTTTCTCAACTCGGAATTTAGTTGGTTCTTCATGTTATGGAGTTTCCTCGTAACCTCCTTGATGTCGGTGGCAAATTCATTTGCCAGGGCTGTTAGGGAAACAGTTCTTTTGTTCCTGTATTTAATACAGTGGAAGTGAGGCTGACAACGTATATTCAAGTGGATGGCAGTTTTTTGAAGCCCTGAAATTCATGGTCCCTTCTAACCGAATAGAAGATTCTACAACACGTAATTTGGTAAGTAAATCTAAGGTACTTGATTACAAATTTTGCAATTTTCGCATGACGCATCCCACAGCTCTGGCATAGCTTCTAGGCGGCTTATGAAGCTCTCAGTTTCTTCTTTTGTCCATTGTCGGCCGGAACTTGCCATCCTGCTCTAGGCACTAGTTGCACGTTGTTGAAACTCACTGAGACTAGTTGCCGAGAGTGGTTGCGCAGGTGTCTCCACGTCGAGAGGGAACGCGAGAGCACTAGAGCACTCTACGAGAGCAAGCGCAACTGCTCTAGGAGGTGTCAACACTGCTCTCGAGTGCTCTCGCTCTATGGCAATAAGTGTCCCCGTGTAGACCGACCGCTTCCACTTCAGAGACCACCATTTTTGGGTGTTCAAAAGTTCCAAGAATATCGTTGGGTAGATGTAACGATAGAAACGGGTCAGTTGTAATTCTGAGCTCTAGTATTACAGTTAAAAAACTCTGCAAATTATTACACAAAGGTTTATTTATTTTTTTTCTTTTTCCGAGGCGCGAAGGGCCGAGTTTCGAACCACCACGGTCCTCATTGGCAGTGCAAACTCTGCTGATCCTGTGCCTTTGCTTGGTCCACAATCCTTTCCTTCTTGTTGCATGGTTCAGCATTCCTTCCCTGTGTTGTGGTAAACATATACCTACCTTCTCTGTTGCCAACATGGACCTATGGAGTATGGATACTAGGTCTATGGTTGCCAAGATCATTTTTCTGTCGAAGTTATATATCGACAGTAACAATGTAAAACCGCGTTAAGTTGAAAAAACGAAAATTTTCACGTTAACATTTCTATTTTTGAGTCTTTTTAAAGCCTCCTGAAAAATTTCGTTTCATTACAACTTACACGGTTTACATAGTTACTGTCGATATTATATTAGTTGAAAATCCCGAACAATGGAATTACCAAAATTTCGTTGATATGCACAAGGTTGCTGTAATTTTTTTCCTGAGATGCACAATGTTGACTAGGTAGGTATTGTTTTAAATTTTTGTTGTTTGTAATTTTTTGTTTGTTTTTAATTTTTGTTTGTTTTTAATTTTTGTTTTTGTTGTTTGTAATTTTTGTTTAATTCCATTCAAATTGTTTAATTTAAAAAGTAAAGTGTCAAAATGTCACTAAAAAGAGCCGTTTGATAGAAATTTTGCAATATAAAATGAAATTTTTGTTAATTGAAAATAATTGCTACAACGCACTGTTTCATTGCAAAACAAAATTCAAACTTTAGGAAATTAAAATCTTTCAATATGAAGAAGACTCACAGCACTTATTCTTATTGGATGGGCAATCTCAATAGAAATTATTTCCTTTTCTCTTTATCAAAAATTTGAAGTATTATCACTTGTTACACAAAAGTTTAAAAAAGTAAAATTTTTGGTTAAAAAAAAGAAAAAATGTCAGCTTGAGAGGCAACAAAAAATAGGTTTTGACATCTTAGGAACTTTCAGTCTTTCCTTCTCCTTTTCAGGAACTTTCAGACTTTTTTTAAACAACATCGTCGCTTAAGATACATCATGGCACATCTAACTTACGCCTACTTTTCAGGAGAGCAAAAAAACCGATTTGATCGGAAACATTTAGTTTTTATCATTTTTTATTCATCGGTCTATCTTTGTTTACAATGTACTAACTTGAATTCCATTCAATAGTACTGTAAATATTAAGTCAACAAATCTCGTAGATGTCATGCTGTTGAAATTTTTCCTTTCACTTGTGCTATGATGTTCCACATTTTCTCTGTTGTTTCGTGGTGAAATGGCAATGCTTTTTAGATGCCTGGATGTGATATAGGTTACTGAAATACTATGAAATGTATCCTTCTCCAAGTGAAAGTACGAATATACGGGAATTAAAACATATTGTTTAGTAATGCATGCATTCCAGGGGAGTCCCATTGGATAAGCATTAGATCAGTTTAACCAGTAGGTAAACGATAAAACTGTTTCACTCGATGTAATTTATTTATTACTTCAGGTTAGAAATAGTGATCCCCCCCCCCCCCTCACCCTTATCCGCCATAAAATTTCTAGCGGCATGGGAGCCTCGAATCTGAACAGCATTTTAAAATCCATGACCTACGACACCCAACATGCGAATTAGAGTTACCCCCCCCCCCCCCCCCCACCACCAACCACCACCAATGGTGCCAGTCTGGCACCAAAGCGAAAATACGTCGTAACGTTGAACTTTCATCTGTTAGTTTTAGTAGGTAGTCCGTCGAGGTTCACATCCGTATTCTAGGTGATACACAAAAACACCCACGAAATATGCGGTTTATGGTGTCCTGGCACCATGGTGGCACCAATATTAGTTCCATGGTGGTACAGAGAATAGTTCATGAAAATCCGGAGGTATAATGAGAATTTTTCCTCAATTTCAAAGCTTGGGTACAATTAGTAAGCAGTAAAGGAACCGAAATATTGAAAAATCGGATATTTTGTGAATATTATCCCCCCACTCACCCCCTCCCCAACTCGGAAGTTATTTGAGTGATACAAAAAAAGAAACACGCAAATTGGTTGGAAATTGAGGCCTGGGCAGAGTTTACAAGATTATGCCCGCAAACGCACTTTTTTGAGCATTAACCCCCCCCCCCCCTTAAAAGGCAAAATTCGAAGTTCCGGCGACGTAGTGCACAACTAGATAGTTTTCCGCGTCAAACAAAAAAAGAACCAGGAAAATCGGTTGAGAACTAAGGCCTGTGCAGAGTACACAAGGTTTTGTTACACACACACACAGACACATACACACACACACACACACACACATACACACAGACATACACCTATGGTTTTTTTTCGCGGATTCTGATTCAGAATGGTCTAAAACGGATTACTGTGTGGTTATTTTTTTTCTGTTGAGTGTTGTCCAACTTCACCCCAGATCGATCGCATAAGGACGTCCAAGTCTTACTGTGGGACGTCCTAAAAAGTGAGAAATCATTGCAATATTCTGAAGTTGTGATATTAAAAAATTTCTACCAAGAGGCGTGGCATAAAGATTAATTGTATCCATAACCCGCTTGTATGGATGATACTACTTTGTAGCCAATCTCAAAACATCAATCACCTTGCACTACCCTCATAGGGGACCATCTACACGCCAACCCGCACAATCCCTGAAAATGTTATCAAAATAGGGTAGAAAATGTAGAAGTTGTGGCTGTGACAAGGAATATCGTAGCGGCTACTATCAACGCGATGATTTTCTAGGGGACGATCTGCACCCCAATCCGCACAATCCCTGAAAATTTCATCGAAATCGGACAATAACTTCGTTTAGTTTTAAGACAGATAGACACGGAGACAAAATTGTCCAGGAAGGTCTAAAACGTAAAACGCGAGTGGAAATTCTGATTTTGGAGAACTTTTTTTTTAAATTTAAAAGTGAAAACATTGCTTCTGCTACCTTGGTAGAATGGTAGCAAAATGAAATAGGTATTATGGAGAAGTCACAATTTCAATGCAACTTTATATTCACACTTTCAAGGTTTCATTTTTTGTGAGATTGTGAACCACAAATAAATCACGTTCTTAGTTTTCCCAAGGCATAACCTCAAGTCAAGAACCAAGATCACCTAATGTCACATTAGGAATACTTACAGGGATATTGAAAATTTTCTAGTAATGAATCTTTCATAATTGCTTTGCAATACGCCACTCTGGGTGGAGACTCCATGTTGCACATGGGAACAGCTGAGAAGAACAATGTTGTCCTGACGTTTAGAGGTAGCCAATGTTGACAAAATAATTTTTTGCGGCGATCCTATTGGCCAAACACCAAAACTAATGTTTCCATGGTATCGGGCGCGAAAATTCGTTTCCGAATATGTACATAAGTCATTTTCGATAAAAATTGAGATGCACAATGTTAGAATTCAAGCGACGATGTGTCACCTACACGTTTATGCATGATCGATTTAGCGGATTTTTATTTATGTAGGTAGTTGGCATCAACTCGAAGAAACGAACAACGATCGCATTTAGGTCAGCTAAAATTTGAAAGGGAATTAGGCCCCTTTTGCAATTCACACTCGGGTTTCTGATTTATCAGAACCGGCACCCCAAATTTCATCAAAATTTCAGACCAACCCTGATTTCAGACCCCCACGTTTCTGATTTATCGTTAACCCTTATTGGACCATGATTTCACTAGTGTCACCAAAACATCTTAGCAACTCCACAAAGGCGGAGTAACAAAAATTAAACTGCAATTTTAAATTCGAAGAACAGGATGAAGGTTTGTGGGCCATTAGAAGTGTCAAAATTAAGTTTTGACAAAAATGTTAAAATTTGTGTCATAACATCATTTTTTGACTTTCGAAAAATGAATAAAATTTAATAAATTTATTTTAATGAATAATATTCATTTAATGAATGATTTTTTTGATCACAGAAAATGGTTCAAAACATTCAGCTCTGTCCATTAATTTTTAAATTGCAATTTTGGTTGTACTCCGGTGACACTTTGGAACAGCTGTGGAATTCCTGATGTTTTTGGTGACACCATGGTCCAATAAGGGTTAATTCAATCTTCAAGTTCTCGTAGGGAGCGAAGGGTTTGTCCTACAGAGCTCTGGGTGGTCTCATTAGATTCTAAAATTCACTCCTATTTTAAATTGAAGAAAAAAATATACCTTTATTTCGAGCTAGGGCACTGTTGAAAAAATCAACCAAGTGACTGACATCAACCAAAAGCTTCGGTGCACAACTAGACCCCACATACCTACCAAATTTCATCAAAATCGGCCAATGGGAACTTTGGAAAAAAACTTGGGAAACGGACGGAAAATGTTTTATTAGATTTTTTTTCGGATTCTACGTCAACCAACAAATTTTGAGGGGGGCGGGGGTTAAATAATTTGTTTATTTGGTCGATTCTAAAGGTTCATTATTGAAAATGATAAACCAAAATGACTGAGAATTTTCTTTCTTTTACAAAACTGGAGAAACAAAATTTGGAGCTGTTAAATTATTTTTTAGAACTGCAACAACATCAATTTCATTTTAAAAATTACTGAATGTGAAACAGTTTCTACAAAACATCTAATTTGGAGCTGACTCATCATTTTTTAGAACTGCAAGATTAATTTTGTTTTATTTTAAAAATTACTGAATGTGAAAAAGTTTACACTAAACATCTAATTTGGAGCTATTTCAGTATCTCAACTGCAACTTCATTTCTAAAATTACTAAATGAGAAAACATTTACAAAAACATCTAATTTGGAGCAGTTCAAGTATCTTTTAGAACAGCATTTTATTTCAAAAACGACTTCCATGGGTAGAGCGTTAAGGTCCCGCGTCACAGAGTAACAGAGACAAGTTAACAGAGAAGAAAGCCAACGTTAAAAAGGGTTTGCAAGCATTTTTGAGGCTGCCTCAGTTGCGCCATCTACTTTCAGCTAGGATTGAGGAACTAATATGGAAGTGGTGGGGGAGGCCACACTAGAGGTGTGTCGGTACAGCTGTACCGGGACTGTGGAACCGAGTATCAGATTGGAACGGTTCCACGCAGTGACAAAAACTCGACCCTTACCGGTCCAGTTACACGGACTGATAAGATATCTTGAAATGGCTCTGGACCGGGAAGAGAATCTTTTCCATCGGTCCAGTTCCATCCTCACCAATCAGAATGATCTGATCAATCATCTCATCAATCTGATCATTCTGATTGGTGAGGATGGAACTGGACTGGTAAGTGTAGCGACCTACAGTAGTTGGTTGTTGTAACTAACGTAGTTACTAAGAGCAAGTTTGATATAAACAATAAAAATTCATTATTCGTCTGGTAATGGTGCTTTACACTTTAGTTCTTATTATTATCCTACACGTTGATACTACATTTTGGCGACGGGAATAAATGGCGCCATCTCTGAGAAAAGGGAGAGATGGAAAGTAAGGTATTCCAGAGAGTGAAGAGGTTGCTCACATCAGCGAATTCGCTAGCACACTACACTCAAGAACTCCCACTGGTCGTCACAACGGACGCGAGTGACAAAGGATTAGGGGCTGTTTTATTTCACAGATATCCAGATGGATCAGAAAAACCTATCGTATTTGCTTCGAGAACATTGAAGACGGCAGAAAGACGATATTCAGCTATTGATAAAGAGACTCTGGGAATCATTTTTGCAGTCACTAAATTCAAGCAATACCTATATGGGCGTCACTTCACACTTCGTACTGATCACAAGCCATTAGTACATTTGTTGGGAGAGCTCAAAGATATTCCGAAGATGGCAGCGAATAGACTCACAAGATGGGCCATTTTATTGGCTTCATTCGACTACGAAATCGAACATCAAGCGGGAAGTAAAAATGCCCCTGCTGACGTATTATCCAGGTTACCTATGGACTCCAACGAGCAGTCAGATGAGGAAGAAGAGGGATGCGTATCCCTCTTATGGTAGGAGGTTGAATCTCATCAGGTTGCAGGATGTAGCACTGAGCCAGAAGCTATTGAAGGTAGAGTTGATGAAAGACTTGACGTTGAATAGGGTGATGTCACTCCTGGAGGCAGGGTGGCCTCAGTCAAAAGGAGACTTACCACCAGAAATACACACATATTTTGAAAAGAAAGAAGAACTCTCAAGAGAAGAAAATATGCTGTTGTGGAGAGGTCGTCTGGTGATCCCAAGAGGGTTGAGACCGCACGTTTTGAACACTTTACACGAAGGCCATCCAGGAATCACCGGAATGAGGGCCGTAGCACGGTGTCATGTTTATTGGCCGAACATGGACAAAGACATTGAGGCTCATGTTCAAAGCTGCACATTCTGTCAAGCAACACGGCCGATAGAAATGGAGGTACCGTTGTACTCATGGACAGTACCAGCAGAACCATGGACTAGGGTGCATGTGGATTTTTGTGGACCGTTTCAGGGGAAAATGTGGTTCCTAATAGTGGACGCCACCTCTAAGTGGTTAGAGGTGTTCCGAATGGAGCGGACTACCACTGAGAAAACAATTAGGCATCTGAGGGAAGTGTTCGCAAGGTTTGGGCTACCAAGATGTTTGGTGTCTGACAATGGGCCACAGTTCATTGGTCGCGAATTTAGAGAGTTTTGTGAAAGCAACAATATCACGCACATCAGGTCAACCCCGTATCATCCAAAGACGAATGGACTAGCAGAGAGGGAGGTACGGACATTCAAACCAAGAATGAAAGCTCTAGAGTCAGTGAGGGATCTGGATTTAAGGCTGCAAATGTTTTTGATGTCGTACCGCACTACACCTCAAAGGACGACAGGAAGAACGCCAGCCGAGATGATGTTTGGCCGGAGGATCAAGACGAGGCTTGAACTACTGAAACCCAGCACAGGAGGTCACATTGATACGGCATTGGCGAAGCAGAAGGTGAGCCATGACAGGAAGTCGAGGTTTAGGGAGTTCGACGAGAATGAGGGGGTCTGGGTGCAGAATCCAACTGGAAAAGGGTTCACGGAAGGCAAGATATTGAAGAGACTGGGGTTGTATTCGTACTTGGTGGACCTGAATGGAGTGCAGAGGAAAAAACACGCTGATCAGCTACGTAGTAGACGAACATCCGAGGAGTGAAGGGGGAGAAGATGTAGCGACCTACAGTAGTTGGCTGTTGTAACTAACGTAGTTACTAAGAGCAAGTTTGATATAAACAATAAAAATTCATTATTCGTCTGGTAATGGTGCTTTACACTTTAGTTCTTATTATTATCCTACACGTTGATACTACAGTAAGGTTGGAACCGGACCGATAAGATATCATAGAGAATGGTTCAATGGCTCTGGACCGGGAAGGGTTTTGGACCAGTAAGCATGGATCTTGTTCTCAGTTCTGTTCCATGTTGTACCTGGAAGCGCTCTTACTACTTCCATGGACTGAGAATGGTTCATGAAATGGCTCTTGAGTGGGAAGTTATCTTCTGGACTGGTTAGCATGGAAGTTGTCTCCAGTATTATTAACTTATTATTGTCATGTTAAGTTCTTAAACTGCAACGTCATTATTCTTTCCTTGGATTGTTTGGTAACTATTATTTATAATAAATTCTCTCTTTTGTAACACTTGTTCAAATTCCTTCCTTTTAGCAAATTGTCAAGGAAAATGATGCTATTGTATTGCAAGTTGAGATCATAAGCATGGAAGAAGGACGATAGGGATTTGACTGCCTGCTTCATCCATGCCATGTGAGTGGGATTTGATCGCCTGTACCAGTAATGGAACTGTACCGGTAATTTGGAACGGTTACATCTTTGTCACCATAACCGTTGGAACCGTTCCAGGGAAATACCTGGACCAACACACCCCTAGGCCACACTCTTCATACCGCTTCTTTTCAAATCCTTTCGAATGTCCAGAAATTGTTAAATTCTCGTTTCATCAACATTGAGATTTGCAAAAATTACTTGGAAAAACCAATCGAGGCGAAAGGTATTTTCAAAGTTCCTGTTGCAATTGTTGTTGTCCCTATCGCCAGTAGTTCGAATGTTGAATCGACAACTGCCACCCATAGAAACGTTTGAAACCCAGTGTATTATTGAAAATCGCTCGATTTTTTCGTACATATCGCGAATATAACTGAATGTTATCAAATTAATTACTTAGATGCAGCCGGTAACGCAACAAGGAGAAAAATATGTGATAAACAAGGTGACTTGTGATGAGGTTGGGAACAAGTGATCATGAACGCTATCTGTTGCTTTCCGCTATAACTATGTCCTGGAGCTCAACCAATCAGAACGCTTCTCGGGCTCCCACATTCAGCTTTCAGCCCAGTGTCCCGCGTTGAATTTGAGTAGGTAGGAATAGAAAATGATCAAAACGAGAGTTAGGTACCAATATTCATTTTATTTCGACCATTCAACAATAACAACGCCAATTTTGCAACACAAGCATCCATTGGAACCTGACTAGTGAACTAAGTGAAATATTCCCCATCAAAATCTATTACACAAGAAAAAATTAGATATTGGGTAGTACACTCGTACGTAGGCTTGTTGGATACACCAATTTCATCTTACGTCAAACGAATCGTAAGAAATTTTGGCAACATTTTGATGGTTGAGAATTTCATCGCTGACGAGGAAATAGAAGGTCGGCGTTCACCATCAATCCCTCTAAGCTAAGCTGGTTTAGATGGGGTAACTGTAACGTACCTTGTTGAAGAAGTTAAGCCGTAAGGGGCAGCTCGATATTCAAAAACCAAACTGAATTAAATACAAAAATTCACAAATTTGTGCGTAGAAAACTCGCTACTCAACAATATCTGTTGAGTAACAGGCACTTACTATTAGAATAATCCTAACTTTGGTTAGTTTTTTGAGATATTACAAATGGTCATGCTATTCCACGCTTATAAAAATATGGTTTATCTCTCCTAATTTAACTTAATTAGAGTAAAATTGTTATGAGAGCCATTTGTCCGACTGGTATGAGACAATAAGTAGTTCATAGAAGGTTAGGATATCCATATCCTCCTAGGAACTCTCTAATTTTGATCTCAGAAATTGTTCAAGATAATTCGTAACGTAACAACTAAAACACTCAATACGTTGTAAGATTGCATAATAAAGAATGTAAATATATTAAGTGTAATTAAAAAAAATATACTATAGTAACGCGTTCAATACAAAAACACGCGAGGCAAAACCACACGAAATGACGTAGAAATTGTCATTAATAGGTAAATAATTGATTGAATCAATAATAACTGTAACACGGAATATCGATAAATAGTTGAAATTGCCTGATCTGAGGGAGTCTTCTGAGATATTTGGAGGTCTGGCAGGTGGCGACCTCAGAGGGGGTTCAAGGTCATTGCTGTTTGCAGTCGCCATCTTTGGATTTCTTCTTCTTCTTCTCGATGGAGGAGGTTCGCCTTTGACCCTGGACGGGCATGTAGGGCGGGGATTCGTCCACTGGGTCGTCCAGGAGAATGTTATCTGAAGTCGAAACAATTAATAATAAAGAAGATTGAAATGAGGATTTTATCATATCAAGGGCCGTTAACAGTAGAAAGGAAATATCGATGGTGAAGAACCAACATAGCCTAACTCACTTTTATAGCTCTTTCAAGTTGAATTGAGAATTTTCCAAACCAAATTGAGAATTTTCCAAACCAATTTGAGAATTTTCCAAACCAAATTGAGAATTTTCCAAACCAATTTGAAAATTTTCCAAACCAATTTGAGAATTTTCCAAACCAATTTTAGCATTTTTCAAACCAATTTGAGAATCCGAATTAAAATAGACACGACCCGAAAACTTTGTTGTTGTTTGTTTTTTAACCTAGGAAGTAATCAGGTACGCAGACTCATGAACAACTGCTCTCCTACCCAGACCTGTCGCATCAGCTCCTATATGAGCCTGAATGTTGAACATTCGCGAAAGTAAAAATAGGCGAGGAGAACTTTCTCAAAAATCAAGCTTTACGTGAGAAATGTTCTCAGTGAGTCAGCGCAGGTTCTCGTTTTGAGTGAAGTGATAGCTCGAAGCATACCCACCGTTTCATCAGCTGATTGCACAAATTGGATGATGGACATGTTCGTGCAATTAACGAACGCAGCAGCTGGAAACCCTCTACATTGATGTTTCACATTACCTAATTTTTCTCAAAAACATGAAAAATGTGATTTCTTTTTTTTTCTCTCATGAAAAAATGCGAATTTCTTTCTTTTAACGATGTATCGTGCAATTTTATTAAAAATTATAAGTTTTGATTTGCTTTGAAAAATTGGGACTTTGGTTTGGATGATTCCCTTCTTCTTTCTTATTTATAATATTCTTGGTTTGAAAAATTCTCAAATTGGTTTGCCAATTCTCAAATTGGTTTGGAAAATTCTCAAATTGATTTGGAAAATTCTCAAATTGGTTTGGGAATTTCTCAATTTGGTTTGGAAAATTCTCAATTTGGTTTGGAAAATTCTCAATTCGACTTGGAAAAGCTATATCAACTTTTCAGGAGGCTCAAAAAGCTGGTTCACGGCTTAACCATGTCTCTCTTGGTAATTTTTTTGACCATTGTGTTCCCATTTGACTCCAACAAGTAAAGCTTGGTCCACTCCATCGCTTGGTCCACTTCATCGCGTTAAGTCCGTAATGCGCAAAAAGAGAAGTGGCTGAATGATTACTCGATTACGCAGAAGCGCGCAGTACGTTCTGCGCAGAACTGTTCCCAAACCAAAACAATGATTCTGGTTGTATTGTCAATAAACGAGACCGTGTTGTAAACAAACGACGAGAGGATTTTCCGAATTTTGCCGAAGTTTATCGAAGTTCATCCATAATGCGTAAAATATGCAATTTTTCAAAACGATACACTCAGCTCCAAAAGTCGACATCCGCAAAGATCAGTTCAGCCAATAGCATCCAATTACGCACTGCGGATTACGGACTTTACGCACCTATGTGAACCAAGTTCAACTGATTGGCTAAGTGGAATTACTTGAGGATATGTTGGGGGCAGATTTTGGTTTATTATTTTCAATAATGAACCTTTGGAATCGACTCGAAGTTTTGGACGTACGATAAATCAGAAACAGTAAATATCAGATAAAGAGTGTGTAAATAAATCAGATAGAGTGTGAATCGCAAAAGAGACCTAATCTCCGTTCAAATTTTAGTTGACCGAAATGCGATCATGTTTTTCTTTATGTTGGATGGTTGGTGGCTTTGCAAACGAGTGATCAATATAGAAAAATAATAAACCATTGTGTAATAATTTGCAGCGGCTTTTTTTTTACTTAAGGCCCCTTTACACTAGCAAGTTTTTTTGACAATAATTGCCCAACTCCAAAAAAATTGCACTAGAAAAGTTGTTGGCAACACATGATAATAATTGCGTTCTCGTGTTGCATCAACAGGAGGTGACGCAATAATTGCGTTGTGTTGTACAATAAAATTGAGCAATAAAAATTGTTCAGTTATTTCGTTTACACTAGCAACACCAGTTCGTCAACATGATGGAAGCGGAAATCATTGCTGCTGCCGTTGTCATCGTCGCCGCAAGCACCATGCAGGGGAGGAAGAAAAGGAGAACTTGGCAACGCGAGTTTCTCAGCAGAAGAGATTGTACTCTCGCGTATGTGGATCGCGTTAATAAAATCTAAAATTTTGCTGTTACCCCAGCTCATTGTTAATTCAAGACAAGACTGGACAAAACTGGACCGAGCTTAATAACACACGGACTCGGCGATACGAACTACTGGCGATTTCTGTGATTCCTGGGAACATGTTTCTGTGATTCCCGGGACAAGCGGAATCCTGTGATTCACAGAAATCGCCCGACTTGGGTGGAAACGCCAGGAGATGCTAGCCCGCAACACGCTCGGGTGCTCGAGGTGCAATTATTTTCCAACCCCCTCAGACTTGATTTGCAATACAGTTCAATCTTCGTTTGGAGCTAGAAATGTTGCGCAACACCCTGCAATTCTGCAAGGGGCCTGAAGATCAACTCACAAAAAACGAAGTACATGAAGACCTCCAGAAAACCTCCGCTTACTCAGACCAGTTCAAGTATTTGGGAACACTGATAACAGAGGATAATGACGTGACCGCAGAAATAAAAGCGCGCTTAGCTGCAGAAAAGATGTTTCTGGGCGGTTCAGAGAGCTCTCAAATTTCGTGGGCTGTCACGACGAGCTAAGCTAACCATTTACAAGACCATTATACGACCAGTGGTCACATACGGTTGTGAGACATGGACCCTGACCGTCACTAGTGAACGCCTGTTGAATTGTTGGGAGAGGAAGATTTTGCGAAAAATCTTCGGCGCCGTTTGTGAGGGGGGTGTTTGGAGAATACGTGAAAACAATGAGCTGAGACGTCTGTATGGTGAGCCAGATTTAGTAGCATTCGTCAGACGAGCTCGTTTCAGATGGCTGGGACATGTTGAGAGAATGCCTGCAGAGCGGTACCCACGGAGAGTCATGTATGGAATGCCCGGTGGAAGACGGCACAGAGGAAGGCCACGCTTAAGGTGCGTCCACATTATGTTGAATCAGGCTGGTCGACATGATTCAACCTGAGTCGATCGACTAAGTCGAACAAGTATGGACGTGCCGCTCGACCTCAGCAACAGGTCGAATGTGGAATCGAACGTGTCGAAACCGATCGCTCTCAAGGCAGTCCAGATCAAAGGGAGTCGACCCGACCCGAATCTAAGTTCGTAGTGAGGACGCGTCGATCGACTTTCAGTCGACATTCAAAGCCTGTTTACGAGAAATAGCTTGCTTGGAAATCTTCATCGCATACATCAATGAATGGTACGAATTTCCGGTCGCAAGAAAGCACAGTGTTACTGCTAGGCGTTCACAAGGCTGAATAGCCTCTCTGAACTTAGTATTCCTTTTGCTGATTCTTGGTCCAACCAAGTTCAACAAGTGTTCGAAATCGGAACTTTTCATTCTGAAAAAGTTGCAGAATCCCACGTCGTTCCGGTACTCAAGATTTAATTCGTCAACCTCGTCCAGCAACAAATCTCTCATGAATTCGCGAGCCCTGTACTTTTTTCTTCCCTGAAGGATGCTCGGGCGAACCCAAAACCTCCGAGGGCGTCGAGCACGTTGTTCCCCTGCTGCTACTGCAATAACAATTGCAGCAGAAGCTGCTATAACCACATCATCATCATCACTCAACATACTTAATGGCACTGAAAATCAACGAAATCACCAATCTTTTCCTCACGCCGGATAATTCGACACTGATCGACAATTCGACACGTACACACTACCAGAGCAATGTGGACATCATGTAGAATCGAACATGTCGAACCGACTTGTCGAATCGAACGTGTCGACTGGCCTGATTCGACATAGTGTAGACGCACCTTTACGTTGGCTGAGCGATGTTGAGGAGGACCTGACCCAGCTTGGCGTCTGGAGATGGAGGAGCTACGCGCGGGACAGGAAGGAATGGAAATCCATTGTTGAGAAGGCCTTGGTCCTTGGAGGACCGTAGCGCCAATAAAAGAAAAGAACACCCTGCAATTATTGCCTACAACTTCATCAAGACGAAAAATAATTGCACTGTGTTGCGTACATGTTTACACTAGCAACATGAAACTTGAGCAATTTTTCTCGCACGCAATTATTGCCGAAAAAAATTGCTAGTGTAAAGGGGCCTTTAAGCTGTTGTGGTACTCCCTCGACCCCTTCCAAAAATGCCCAAGTCAACAAACGAGAAGTCCCCAAGACCGAGCAATAATAGCCTAAATCACAGAATTGGGCAGAAAAATAATGATCCAAGTCAAGCTAGATTTTCTGGCATCATTTACCTTGGTAAAATGATAACAATCTATCTCTTTTCAATATTAATGTGTGCAATGGGTTTACTGACTCCACTAATAATAATTTATAACTGCGTGCCGATGCATTAGCCAGAGAGGGCTCCCAGATGGAGATGCCGAACAGCCCAGTTGCATATCAAGCTGCAAAGGGGTGCATCAAGAGCTGCGTGAAGGAGAGGATTGTGGAGTCCCAGACGGCGACCGGCAAAAGATGGTCCACCCTGTTGGAACCAAAAGACCGAGTTCCTCCCAACCTATCGCGAATGGAAGCTGTGGCAGGTTTCAGGCACATCACCGGCCATGATTACCTGAATGCCCACCTCCACAGGATCCGAGTAAAGGACCACCCAGGATGCACACTGTGTCAATCCCCTACCCCAATGACGACAGACCACCTATTTGGCTACCCTCACCTTGAGGGCATTAGAAATTCTTTCTTGCTGGACGACACCCACTGGGTGAAAATCGCGAATTGGGCTGCTCGAGGTCACATGGCGGAAGAGCGGCAAACCTAAAATGGCGTAGGGAGAGGGGAAAAAAAACTAATAATTTCCACATGTTCAGAACACAGAAATTACAATAAATAACTCACAATTTCATGGAGGAGGCTGGGCGATTATACACAATGACAGGGAAAGAACGGACTTAGGCACTCTGATCTTCCACTTTGACTTGAGCTCTGTTGCCTTAAACGATTTTTCTCCCGTTTCCGTTGGCTAAACTGTTTATCTGACCACCCACTGGATCCAGCACACTTTTTCTATAAAGTTATGACCTTATCTCAAAACCGATGTGACATAGGCTATGTTGGTTCTTCGCCCTCGATATTGTAATTGATCTATAAACTAATAGCAATATTATTGATTGCCACAACTATTCCACCATTCAAGTTTGTCTGAGCTCCATGCAGTATGAATTAATGAGAACGAATTTTCAAAGAAATCTTCGAGGCTATAGATAAGAAAATCGAAATAAGGTACACCGGGGTAAGTGGAGCCTAGGATTTCATTAGCTCCACTTTGAACTTTCACCAAATCATCAATTTTCCACCAATTTCGCTCCAATTTTCATCATTTGTTCTCCAAACTATCCTAAATCGACGGCCCAAATTAGAAATCCAAAACTTCAATCATTCTTCCACAAGATCAGTTTTAAAATTTCTCGTCAGGTTTCCACTTGCCCCAGTCTGTGCGGGGTAAGTGGAAACCCGGCCCAATTCCGTGCTGAACTGAAGAGAAAATGAACGGGGCAAGTGGCATTGAAATAGCGCAAGAAAAATAGACCAGAAAATTGTTTTCTTTATTTAAAATATCACGTTGCTTGAGCAAAATAGAACTTACAAAATAACGAGATTAATCTCAACAGGTATGATGGCAGCCCTGCCAGTTCATGTGGTTAGATGTGAGAAAGGTTATTGTCATTCAGTGTTCATTTAGCTTGCTCATAGACCTTGGTTGTTTTTCACTTGTTGACCTGTACCAGTCTCATTTCGCGAGGAAGTGCTCAACATTTTGTGGTAAGTCCTTCCATAATAGTTGCTTGAACTGATGTAGAAGTTTGGTTGCGATATTTACACGTGGGGATTGATCATTTGTGGCTTTCCACTTACCCTGGTTTTGTAGAATCCACTTACCCCACGGGTAGGGAAAACTGGGGAAAGTGGAAAGCCACAAATTATCAATCCCCAAGTGCAAATATCGCAACCAAACTTCTACATCAGTTCAAGCAACTATTATGGAAGGACTTACCAAAAATATTGAGCACTTCCTCGCGAAATGAGACTGGCACAGGTCAACAAGTGAAAAACAACCAAGGTCTATGAGCAAGCTAAATGAACACTGAATTACAATAACCTTTCTCACATCTAACCACGTGAACTGGCAGGGCTGCCATCATACCTGCAACGAAGTTTAGGTTATTGATGTAGTTTTCCTGCTAAGGTAGTTCAGCTACCCTCCGTCTGGAGCGCTAATTTTGCCCTAGGCTCCACTTGCCCCGAATTGACACTTACCCCGGTGTACCTTACTAGCTATATGACAGAGTAGTCATATAGCATTTCTGACGATCAGCCGCTCCCTGATGAGCATCCCTTTGATGATTCGTCAGAAAACCGACATCGGGCGGATCAGCCTCGAGCACGAGCAAGCCTTTCGCTCGAACATTGCTCGGCTCGGAGCGACAGTTTACACTGCCTCAGCCTAAAACGAATGCTCGTTCGAAGCCCCTGCTCGCGGCAAATGCTGGAGCAGTGTAAACGGGGCTTAAGAATAATGCTCAAGGTATGAGACGAGTAGATACCTGGAGGAAGGTAACATGGTGAGTGTCGGAGAGCACCCACGTTGGAACCAGAGCTGCTGAGAGTGCTGTTGGCTGACCTCGGGGGTGTCGACAGACCGGCTTTCGGAGGGACGTACGTCGGGTCGATGGCTGTGGCGATGTTGACCATCTGCTCAGCCGGAAGCTGCAGAGCCAACGGGTCCTCAGAGATCCCTTCCCTGAAAAACGAAGCAGTTCATCACATAAATATCACAAATCTACGAGGCTTACATATCCTATGCAATATTTTGCCTTCTACATTTGACAAAAAAGATGTTTGGTAGTCTCACGATGGTTTCCTATGAATTTCATCGTGATTTGATCCACTAAAATTAATTTCTGTCTGGAAACAGTGATTATAATGCGAGCTTTCCACAGATCGTTTTTCTGGATTGAGTTGAAAGTTTATTGACTACATTCGTTTGTAAATTAGATACCTTACTATCGCATAACGAAAAAAATTAAAATAAAAAATAATAGAAGATAAATAACAGAAAATTAAAAAGAGGATTTATAAAACGATTGTTCTTTGGAATTAATCTGAGGTGCCGAACGAAGTATGTAATAACAGTGCAATCAATGTGACTTGGAATTCACAGAACATGACCTAGTACCAATGTAAGAATATTACATTGTCCTGCATACTTTGTCCTCACGAGTGTCATACCCATTCAGCTGTTGGCTTCAGAGAGGAACAGAATCTTTGAGAGAAGGGATGAAGGAAACAGGGCCTGCATAGCAAAGCAAGAAAGGGAGCGCACAATGGGGAGATATATGGCGGGAGAACTTAGAGGAAGGTGGACCGCACGGCTGGTGCCAAACATTCAGACGTGGATTGAAAGGAAACATGGAGAAGTGAACTTCTTCCTTACGCAGTTCTCAACAGGACATGGACTTTTTTATGCCTATTTGCATAAAATTGGAAAGGTATCTGCCCCAACATGTCTACACTGCCAGAACAACGATGACGATGATGTGCTCCAAACCTTCAAAAGCACCAAATGGGCGCCTGAAAGAGACCAGCTGATGGCAGACCTGGGCCCGTATTCACAAAAATCGCCAAAATGAAACTTGAAGCCGCACTTCCGAAAGTGATACTTCAGGCCAAAGTGAAACTTGAGGAGAAATCGCTATTCACAATCTTTTTAGTGTAGCTGCTCTTAGGTCAGCTTTAAGTTCAACTGATAAGGAAGTTGAACTTCCGAAAGGGTAACCCTAAGGGCGACTCGCTCCTATTGACCAATGGGAATATTCAGTGATATTGATAACCGGTTGGTGATCAACAAACGATTGTCCGGGTCGGACTAATTTGAAGACCAGAAGACTGGAAGACCCAAGGAAGGAAGACCCGATGGAAAACTGAGGAAAGGTCGACATGAAAGGTTAATTTGTGCTTACCTACTGGTTCTTTGAAATAGAATTCACATAAATCTGACTACATTTTGGACACTTGAACAATAATGTCCTCAAATTGAAATGAACTGAGCACAATTATACGTGCTCAAAGGTAGCTGTAAAAAGGAAAAGTAGGAAATTGTTTATGTGACGTGCGCGGAAGATCTTCTGACCAACACTCGAATCCATTTTCGCTTTCTCTTCACCTTCTTGGCACAATTTGAAAACGTCTCCTTTCCGTAGATACTGCAAATATTCCATGTGGTCGTTTTCCATTTAAATTCGAACGGAAAAACTTCGTAAAACGGCTGTCAAAGCAAGCAAAATAGACGCACTTCTTGTCAAAAGCTGTACTAAGGGCCAGTAAAGTGTGGTAGGAGCCAAACTTACCCGGAGAGTGAAACTTGACGAAAGTTCAGCTTCGGTGAAGTGACGCTTCTTCTTAAGTTCGGTTTGTGAATAGCGTTTTCTCTAAAGTACAGCTCTAAGTGGAGATTTCAGGCTTCACTTAGTGAAAAGCCCCACTAAGTGCGTTTTGTGAATACGGCCCCTGGAGTTAGCTCCCCAGAGTTCAACACCAGAAGCTGTTGTCAGCAGGATGCTGGAAGGTGAAAGGAGCTGGACTGCTGTGGCAGAGTACACAGAAAGCATTCTGACCAGAAGATACCTTTTTTTTTTTTTTTTTAATTAAGTAGGAGGTCTTTGGTGAGTTGATTCACAAACTCCTTCCACTGCGACCTAATGAGGTCTATTGTGGAGTGCCTCCAGGCTATATTAGCCTACAAGAAAGGGTTTACTGAAAACCCCTTCTCCCCACTTTTTAGCAAATTGGAGAAGGTCCGTGTAGGTCACCTTAGAGATGGTGTCAGGGGCTAGGACATCACTTCCGAGTGTTGTGAATCTAGCTCGACCCAATGCTTCACAATAGCATATTATATGTTCGGCATCCTCCGTTTCCATATCGCAGAAGCGGCAGATGTCTGTTGTTAGTTTGCCTATCTTCTTTAGGTGATATCGAAGTGGGCAGTGACCTGTTAACAGACCCACAAGTATTCTGACGTCCTTTTTAGGCATAGCGATGAGTTCATCAGCCCGTTTCTTCGAGAACGTCACAAACAGTTTTGCCTGTCTTAGACCTGGGAGGTTTTGTCAGTATTTTACTCGCTCATTCCTTTCCCAGTTGTTAGCCACGTTCTGTAAACAGCTTTTGGTGGTTCCCAGGATCGGTTCCGGCCCTATTGGCAGGGACTCTGAGCCTCTTTTCGCAAGACGATCAGCAGTTTCATTACCCTCATGACCTTCATGTCCGGGAATCCAGAGAAGGGTGACCCGATTTTCCTGGGCCACTGTTTTGAGGGTATTCAGGCATTCCCAGACCAGCTTCGAACTTATAGTGTATGAAGCAATGGCCTTCAAGGCAGCCTGACTGTCTGACAAGATATATACTTTGGCTTTGTTGAGATGCTTGTTCAGCATTTCTTCAGCACATAGTTGGATTGCATGGACCTCTGCCTGAAAGATTGTGGCATTCGTCCCAAGGGACTTTACAAGGCTCGACGAAGGTCCTTTAATGCCTATGCCAGATCTTCCACACATGACTGATCCATCTGTATACCATACAAGAGAGCCCGGTGCAAGGTTGGGCATCCCCTTTTTCCAGTAGTCTCTATCGTTGGTGACCACTTTAAAGGGTATTTCGAAGTTTAGTTTTTCTGTCATAAGATCACTGACTGTCAGAGCCATTCCACCTTCATCTTTCCCAAGAATTTTGTGGTGGTTGACAGTGGATCCTGGTCTTATGTATCCCAGCCGCAGCAGCCTTGCAGCCCCCAGGAAGGCCACTCTTTGTACATGAATATGTAGCGGCGAGAGGTCCAAAAGCACCTCCATTGCTGCAGTAGGGCAAGTAGGCATAGCGCCAGTGATTCCCAAACATGCTTGTCTTTGGACTTTGTTGAGTATCCTTTGGACAGCCATTTGGTTGGTTTTGGGCCACCATACAAGAGCGGCGTAGGATACTATGGGCCTGATGATGGCTGTATACAACCATAATATCATCTTTGGCTTGAGTCCCCAGGTTTTGCTAAACATTCTCTGTCCAGCCCATAGGATGTATCTTGCCTTGTTGGCAATCTTTCCTATGTGTGAGTTCCATGTCAATTTATGGTCTATGGTAACTCCTAGGTACTTAACTTCCGTTTTAGTGGATAGTTTTGTTCCACCAAGGTTGAGTACCTTAAGGTTTAGCTTTCGCCTGTTGGTAAAAGGTATCAGTACTGTTTTTTCTGGGTTTACACGTAAACCTTCTGCTGTACACCACTTGTGGATGATGTATAGGGCTCTCTGCATTCTGTTGGATATGGCACAGTCGAATTTGCCCTTTACAATGATGGCCAAATCGTCCGCATACCCTACTGCATCGAAGCCCTCCTCCCTAAGAAGATACCCTTAGAACGAGAAAGAGAGGAGGGAGCATCTGGTCCACCCCCTCACCCAGAACTGATTAAACGCCCCAGGACTCAGCCCGAAGTAATGTGTTGAACGGTTCCGGGCTGGGAATTACATAATTATAATTATATAAAAAATTAAGGTACCAACCGTGTAGGCATGTGTTGTCCATTTTCCTCCATCTGCTTCTTAGCTAAGGCCTTGGCTCGTGCTTTCTCCTTGGCACGTCTCAGTCGAGCTTTCTCCTGATAAGTGTAACGATCCATGAATATTAACTTGAATTATAATTACACCGAAATAACTAGGCAAAGAGTTGCAGATATAACGGTAGATGTCTAAAAGGTTATTGCATAATATAATTTTAAAAAATTATACTGTGTGTCGCCCCTCCCCCTTTCAAGCTAAAATCTTCCAGATAGTGGCAAGTTTTTTTTTAATCTTCTTGATTTTTCCCACGGATTACTACCTTACTAATTAAAATTGCGTCGTAACTCGTAAGGATGGAAAAAAATATTATAAAATGGAAAAATAATAAAAACCTTTTTAACAAAAAATGGACCGACCTCAAAAATGATGTCCGTAAACACCAAAAAGGGAAAAATAATAATCTTAGGGAATTCAGTTGGGAAGGTGGGTAGGTAGGTACGGATTGAAGTCGCCGCTGTGCCCATCTGTAGACACAACCATACGCAAGTAGAGAGTAGACATGCGTCGATAGTGCAATACAAAACAGGAATGAGGGTGGGTAACATTGAGGTAATATATGTGTTCCAAAACTATTAGGTAGTAGGTCACTGCTGTCGTATGAAGGAGGATGAGAGAGTGACGATGTGTGTGAATCCCCGTAAAAAATGTTTGGATTCCAACATACCATCTTTTGATTAGATGATATCTAATTATACCTAATCTATTGATCTAATCTATCTTTGATTAGATAATATCTATACAGGGTGTCACCCTAACTCGAGGACCAAACTTCAAGGATCGATTCTACAACTAATTTGCAAACTTTTTTGTCTCCTGACATTTTTTTTTAAACGCTTTAAAATTATACTTTTTTCACTTTCAAGATTTTGTTCGTGTTTTCGACCTTGAGCCATTAAAACGGCCATAACTCCCTAAATTTATTCGATAAACTCAAATATGAGTATACCGTTGGAAAGAACGTTAAATTTCCTATCAGTTCATCAGGACACAAAAGCTTTTTAAGCCTTTCGTATAAGTGAATAAATTAGTCAAAGTCAGAAATTTAAAACTTTCTCGAAAATCACCATTTTTTAGGCTGACTCATCTTATGTTATAAACAGCCGTATCGGCGGGCACTCAACGGAAAAAACTTGCCCAGAATCTCAGCTTTCCAACGGTCTATCAATTTTTCTTTTTAAGATTCAAATTAGAAGAGTAAATGAAGTTTGCCCGAAAAATGCCCGAAAACGTGTGTTTTACAAGCAAATCCAGTGTTTTAAGTGGTTTCTGGCCCCCCTCGACCTCAAGATGGCTTGACGATTTTGGTATCATTTCCTATGTAATTTTCTACGCTGAATCAAATAGTGATACTTCCGAATGGTTCCGACTGCTAGAAAGTGGATTTTTCGAAGAAAACCTTCGTTTTTCGTACATAAAATACGCATTATTCTTAAATGTGGTAGTGAGCATGAAGTAACACCTTTCTACTCAATAAAAACACCGAATTTCTAGTTGATTGAAGTTTGTGTTGAGTTCAAAGGTGTTACTTCATGCTCACTACCACATTTAAGAATAATGCGTATTTTATGTACGAAAAACGAAGGTTTTCTTCGAAAAATCCACTTTCTAGCAGTCGGAACCATTCGGAAGTATCACTATTTGATTCAGCGTAGAAAATTACACAGGAAATGATACCAAAATCGTCAAGCCATCTTGAGGTCGAGGGGGGCAGAAACCGCTTAAAACACTGGATTTGCTTGTAAAACACACGTTTTCGGGCATTCAAACTTCATTTACTCTTCTAATTTGAATGTTAAAAAGAAAAATTGATAGCCCTTTGGAAAGCTGAGATTCTGGGCAAGTTTTTTCCGTTGAGTGCCCGCCGATACGGCTGTTTATAACATAAGATGAGTCAGCCTGAAAAATGGTGATTTTCGAGAAAGTTTTAAATTTCTGACTTTGACTAATTTATTCACTTATACGAAAGGCTTAAAAAGCTTTTGTGTCCTGATGAACTGATAGGAAATTTAACGTTCTTTCCAACGGTATACTCATATTTGAGTTTATCGAATAAATTGAGGGAGTTATGGCCGTTTTAATGGCTCAAGGTCGAAAACACGAACAAAATCTTAAAAGTGAAAAAAAGTATAATTTTAAAGCGTTAAAAAAAAATGTCAGGAGACAAAAAAGTTTGCAAATTAGTTGTAGAATCGATCCTTGAAGTTTGGTCCTCGAGTTAGGGTGACACCCTGTATAATTTAATATTGCAAGTATTGCATGATGCATGTAGCATTGTCTAGATCATGATGTGGGTTTGTGATATGAGTATGGGTACATACTCAAATGATCGGTTAGTATCCAAAACCGGAGTAAAGGTAGGTAAGTAAGTAAGTAAATAACCTTCTCATGTTGAATCAGCAGCTGTTATCACAGGGAATATTCTTACTAAGATTCATTCACACTTATTGTCACTCTCTCATCCTCCTTCATACGACAGCAGTGACCTACTACCTAATAGTTTTGGAACACATGCATTACCTCAATGATACTCACTCTCATTCCTGTTTTGTATTGCACTATCGACGCATGTCTACTATCTACTTGCGTATGGTTGTGTCTACAGATGGGCACAGCGGCGACTTCAATCCGTACCTACCTACCCACCTTCCCAACTGAATTCCCTAAGATTATTATTTTTCCCTTTTTGGTGTTTACGGACATCATTTTTGAGGTCGGTCCATTTTTTTGTTAAAAAGGTTTTTATTTTATTATTTTTCCATTTTATGATATTTTTTATTTTTCACTTTTTAGTGGTCTTCAATTTAAATCTGAAATCAATTTACCCGCAGTTTTTCGATCAGTTTTCGTAATATAGATCTATTTCCGTACTGTGAATCATTTCAGTAAGGTGAACTAGAAGCCGTAGGGTGGACCAAATTCTGTAATCCGGATCAGTTTCCATATGTATAGATGAGTTTCCGTTTTTGGATCGGTTTCAGGAGGTATTTGGTTCACTTTCCTACTTAGCAATCTACTCTCTTATCTCCTAACTGTTCGACTTTCCTCACATTTGGTAGGTAAGTACTTGGTAGTTCTGACAACACAATTCAACAACTTAACCATTACATGATTGACGAGGGAGCTATGTGCTACACCCACTTGGTGGAATACCCTCTCATCACCTAGTTGTACTATATACCTCATATTTGGTATAGCACTATTCAGTTCAAATGGTCTCCTATACCATTACCTACCCAACTATATCATTGATGATGAGGAAGCTATGTGCTACACCCACTTGGTAGAATACCCTCTCATCATCTAATAGTACTATTATAATACAAATATGCAGTTCTGACGATGTCCTCTACTATTACCTACCTAATCATGTTATCGGTGATGAGGGGGCTATGTGCTACACCCACTTGGTAGAATACCCTTTCATCACCAAATTGTACAATATCTCATATTTGGTACGGCACTATGCAGTTCTGACGATCTCCTATACCATTACCTACCCAACTATATTATGAATGACGAGGAAGCTATGTGCTACACCCACTTGGTAGAATGCCTAATAACAGTACTATTAGATCACTGATATTTGGTAGGAAAAATCCCATACTTGAGCATTCATAAACACGTTTGATATGGCTCATGCAGGTTTAGAGCGAATAACCAACCATAATTTCCCCCTTTCTCATCCCAGCAGCACCTTTTAGTTATCGGAACCCCCCTCATATAGCATATAATTTCAAAGCTTACAATCAGACCTTTAATTTGACTATACACAAATAGTCCGTCATCGGCTCAGTCGGAAGTCACAGGGCAAGAATAGTGAATGCGGACCAATATTCGCGAAAACGGGACCACGTTTTTCAACTTCTTTCACAAGTTTTCGATACTTCTAACAAAGCAAAATGAAATCTGTTTGAAACGGGACCACCACGGATACTGGTAGAACACATTTCAAAAAGAATCAGGCAGATTGGTACCAGAATAAAAAAATGCAAGGTGTTCAGACATACAAAAAAAAAAAAAAAATCGTCGTCCCACGACAACCCGAATTGAGTACCTCCTCTTTCGCGCGCCTTCGGCGCGTTGAAGTCGGTCAAAAAAGAGAGATTTTCTAGTTTAATCACCTACTTTTCGACCGCCGTTTCGAAAAATTCCAGTTAAATCCAAAAATACATACCACCACTTATTATAACCTTACCATTATGGAAAATAAACCAAAATAGAGAAATCTCTTTATTCGTAAGTTCTTCTTAACCCATTTCCGCCGACTGTGCCAGATCTGGCACGACGCAAGGAGTGACTTTCACGATTTCCTGTTCATTCCTGATTGCTCAAGAACAATCCTTCTCTGTGCCTCCTACTTCAGCAGGTCCTCATGCAATTCCCCTCCGATTTTCATTCGCTTTTGAGTCTTTGTCTAGGCGTGAGTGAAGTTTCAATTTAATCAAGATTCTACCGACGAGAATAACCCGACTCGGCGCTGCTGTAAGCACTCTAATCGTGTATACTAACATTTTTCTCTTAGCTTTCCATAAATTCTTGTTATTTATAGTCATTTGAAGGAATTAAAACATTTTTTTCATTTTCGACTTCTTTTGGTTAGATCTGGTGTCCTTGGAAACTCGGATGTGCCAGATCTGGCACAGTCGTCACATAGTGTCAAGAATTCGGAACTTTTTTGATAGCTGGAGAATGTAGGAGTTATGGCTGTTACAACGATTTCACGTTTGCGCATGCGCCCAAAACGCTCTCAATTTGGGGGTCATGATTTTCATAGGGGACCATTTCCACCCCAATTCGCATAATTCCTGGAAATTTCATCGAAATGAGATGGAAAAGTAGAACTTATGTCCGTAAAAAGGAAATACACGTTTGGTCATGCGCAGTGGCTGCTACTATCAGTCTTGGGATAATAATGTTTATAGGGGACCATCTACACGCCAACCCACACAATCCCTGAGAATTTCATCGAAATCGGGTGAGAATTGTAGAAGTTTTGGTTGTGGCTAGGATTTCATGGCAGACACACAGACAAACAGACACGGAACCAAAATTGTCCAGGAAAGTCTGAAACGTAAAACGCGAGAGGAAATTTTGATTATGGAGAACATCTTTTTTTTCAACCTTTCAAAGTGAAAACAAAGCTTCCGCTACCTTGGTAGACTCGGAAGAAAAAAGAGAAGCGGGGCTCAAGCCACAAAATATTCGATCACATTTTGTAGTGGGGTTGTGATTTGCAACTGGTTGGATAATGAATAGTGTGGTGGCTATAGCTTCCACGAAATATGGACATGAGCCTAAAGTATGCCTAAGAGGTTCTCAAAAGCAGAAAACAAAATCATTTCTGTCCCTCAACCACACCTTATCCATCAGTACAATCGCAATATGAGAGGGACTGATCGCATAGAACAGGACATCAATAAATATAAAACTGGTATTAGAGGGGAAAAGTGGTACTGGCCACTATTATTTTGCTCATAGACGTTGGCCTCAACAATGCGCGTCTAATATGTGTGCGTACTATACTTCATTATTCTTGTCAAAATATTGTTTGATAAAAATTTTATTTCTGGAATTTTCTCAAAAAACTACTCTGAGTGACGACTGTGCCAGATCTGGCACGGGGGGTTACGCCCCCCCCCCCCTATGGGTGCAAAATTTAAACTTATATTTTTCCTGGCTTATTTGAGGTTCAGTAACATTGTTTTGAGGTAAATTTATATTATATCTCAAAAATTATAGTTCTCGGCGTAAATGGGTTAAAAGGTAATACCTGGGACTCTTAACCAAAAATTAAGAAAATACTCGAGACGATCCCACCCTTCAAACCCCCAAGAAGAAAACTATTTTACCTTCTCTTGTAACATTTTAGCGAGTTCCAAATCTTGAACTTCGATGGCGAGCATCCTGTCGCGATCGACCATGTCCAGTTCGGCTGATTGCTCTTCCAACTGTAGACGTTTAGCGAGCTCCTGAAGATGGAGAACAAGATGGGTTACAAATTGTATTCCGAATAGGGTTAAAAAATAATATTCCAAATAGAGAATAAAAAAATCATTTGGTCATAGAAAAACAGTAACAATTTAAGGCTTTAAAAGTAGGAAGTGTGGCAAATTGAGTGGCCAGTGTAATTTTCGAATATTTCCGATTTCGATTTTAAATCTTCATACTATGAAAATCCTATACCTACATTTTACATTTTTACTGAAGCTGAAAAATGAGGAATCTGCTTGTGTTTGAAAATACAACTCATTTGCAATGTCATAGCGCTGAAAAGAGACGGTAAAAGAACAAGGAATTAGGATAACTCCATCGCTCAAGGAAAATGAAATAAACAATGTTGGATATGAAACTACTTCCATGACCACATGGGAGGAATGAAAACTCGGTATTATTTCTGTTCGTCAGTTTCGCCATTTCGCAGTACACAAATATATTCCTTATATCCAATCATTTCAAATTAACAGTATTCATCAATATTAGGGTGTGTGAGCCTCGAATTACATCATTACCCAACAATCCATCTGAAGTAGGTATCCTGCAGTAAGCAGGTATCCTACTTCCATGAAGTCCACAGAAAAGGTATTCAGTCTGTGATGGAACTTAAATGACGTCACGATTTGGTTGAAATCTATTTATATAAAAGGGTGTCCCCGAAAACGTCCCCCCCTGCTAAAATCGTCCAGGAAGTGGTAAAAACGAAAATTTTTTTTTCAATCTTCATGATTTTTCCCAAGGATCTCAAATATGACCACGGTGCGTATTGCGCAAGTGCGCAATCGTGCGCAACGCACACCAACTTCGTTTTTTCAAATGAGACCCCCATTTTTTATTGCAGATTCGGATTCTACGTGAAATTTCATGAACATTTCGCCCCTCAAGCGATTTTTTTTATTGCGCGCAACCCGCTCAGTGCGCGCTCAAAGATGCGCAACCGCAAGGTTGTGTCAAAATGTGCATCTACGTAGTACCTAAGTGTGATACATGATATTTTAGTATTTTTTAACGCTGAATCACGTGGTGATGTTAGTTTCTTGATTTTACTGCATTTTTATCAAATTATCGGCGAAAAAAGGAACTTTTAAAAAAGGAAAATTGCATTTTTTAAGGGCAAAACCACCCTGTCTACTTAAAAACTTATTTCCAAGATAATCGAAAAAAGATTTTCAAGTAGACAGGACGGGTTTTTCACGAGAAATTACAAGTAGAGAGTCCTTGTGAAATTACTAGTGAAAAATCCAGTGTGATAAACAATCGTTTTGACATGGACATGTCTTTTGGCTGGGGGTCAAGGAATTTTTCGCGGCACATTTTTTTTATCACAAAAAATGCAATGCTGCTACCAGTAAACAAAATCATAGCTACATATCGGTAGCTATGAAGCAAGGTTCTCTAAAATACTGCAATAAATTACGTGCGATCGGTGTTTTTTCAATGTCAAAACATAAATTTCAATTTATTAACAAGGATGAAGTTAACGCATGGGCACAGAAGATGCGTAATGAGTAAAAATGCAATTTTCCTTTTTTAAAAGTTAATTTTTCGTCGATAATTTGATCAAAATGCAGTAAAATTAAGAAACTAACATCACCACGTGATTCAGCGTAAAAAAATACTAAAATATCATGTGTCACACTTAGGTACTTCGTACATGCACATTTTGACACAACCTTGCGGTTGCGCATCTTTGAGCGCGCACTGAGCGGGTTGCGCGCAGCAACAAAAATCGGTTGAGGGGTGAAATGCTCATGAAATTTTACGTAGAATCCGAATCTGCAATAAAAAATGGGGGGTCTCATTTGAAAAAGAAGTTGGTGTGCGTTGCGCACGATTGCGCAATGCGCACCGGGGTCATATTTGAGATCCTTGGGAAAAATCATGAAGATTCAAAAAAAAATTTTTCGTTTTTACCACTTCCTGAACGATTTTAGCAGGGGGGGGGGACGTTTTCGGGGACACCCTGTATACGAAAAACTATAAATAAACTCAAGCAAATTCCTCAATTTCGAAGTAGACTAGTAGGATAATAATATCTTATGCTGGTTCTTATGAATGGTAATAGATTACAGATGGTAATAGATTACAGACTGCACTAACTATAGGCCGATTTCTCTCCTGACTATTTTGTCAAAAATCATAGAGAAATGGATTAAAACCCAACTGGTTGATTATCTGGAAGCAAACCACTTAATATCACCGAGGCAATTTGGTTTTAGAAGAGGAAGGGGAACAGAAGAGGCGCTGTTTGAATTGTCCAAAGACCTATATGAGTTACGTGACCTCAGAGAAAAAGGCATACTTGGGATGTTGGACATGGCCAAGGCCTTCGACTCCGTTTGTAGAACCAAGTTAATTGCGTCATTAGGTAGGTACGGTATCAAAGAACGCGAAGTTGAATGGTTCGTTGACTATTTGTCTAGCCGCAAACAAGTAGTTAGCATAGAGGGAATAGATAGTGATGTTCTTGGGGTGGAGTATGGAGTTATACAAGGTAGCACTCTTGGTCCCATTCTCTTCATCTTGCTGATCAATATAATGACAACACTTCCCCTATCAGGCAAGGTCTATCTGTTTGCAGACGATGTAGCGCTTCTATGTAGAGCCAACTCTCTAACTGAAGCCTATAATAACGCCAACTCTGATCTCAACAATATTGCGCACTGCATTAGCGGTTTGTCACTGACACTAAACGTTGACAAATGTAAATATATGTGTTTTTCATCAGGAATAGACGATATAATGGGTCAAGTAAAACTCCACAACTGCAGCAACATGGACATATGCAATTGTAGCGTTCTTGACAGAGTCACCAGCCACAAATACCTAGGAGTTGTTCTTGACGACCGGTTGAGGTGGGAAGAACACATAAAGCATGTTATCGCAAAGACTAGACGATTTATTCATTTATTTTACCATATTAGAAATCGAGTTCCGAGAGATCTTATTATTCACCTATATCGTACCTTGGTACAGCCGTTATTGTCATATGGAATTTTGATCTGGGGAGGCACATATAAATCTATTTTAGAGCCGGCCCAGGTACTCCAAAAATGCATTCTCAAGGTGGTGTGCAAAAAAACAATGAGATTTCCAACACTTGACCTCTTTAGGGAGCTAAAGGTATTTTCGCTGCGGCAGCTGTACATCAAGTCCGTTTTAATGTTCTTTCATAAATACCCAGAATTGTTCCCATCAGTGCACACCACGAATCCCAATTATGGACTACGATCCACCACTCAAGCAGTATTACCGGCCCCTAAATCTCGCCTCCATCACACTTCCACCTACTGCTTCTACAACCTACCTCTCATCCTCAGACAGGCCCCTGCTGAATTCCAACGTCCCCATGACTTTTCCCGAGATCGCTTCAAGAAGAAAGCTTTAACATGGTTGATTGAAAACGGGCTAGGTTCATGCGATAAAATGTTGATTAGCTGCTACAAGATTTAATTTTTGGCAAGAACTTATTTGTATATTTTACTAATTTAGGTCTATTATTATTGTTATTATTTTTCTACTCTTCATCCGCAAACTTCATTATACATTAGAATCATAACATTTCATTATACAATATTGTACGATCGAAATCGATCCAGACTTCTTTTACTTTTACTTAGTATTGAGAAACCTATCAATACATACTTATATAAATTAATTTTGTAGAGACTCCTTTACGACGCTACAGAGCTAAGCTCCATGTCGTGAGGGTTCCACATGTATTATTTTGTATTTTATGCTACATATATATGTAAATCAAGGAATAAAATTATTTTTGAATTGAATTGAATTGAATTACGGTGACGGTTTCCAGTCTTCAGAATGCTCGATGGAAGCCGACGAGTGGAGCTCCACGCCTTGACGAGTGTAACTCTAGTCACGGAATGAAATATGACGTGAGGGCTAGAATTGCACCCGCCAAACCGCGAAGCTTTCAGCAAACTCAGTCAGCTTATGGTGAGATCTTCATCTTCAAGCAGGAATGATTCTTCCAGTAGCTCCAGCGATGAATGCCAAACGAGCGACATGACAACTCATAATCTATTACCTGAATAATTCAATCCCAAATAAAACATCCAGTCATCAGTCAAGTGTGAAATACATGATTTGATTACAATATGCCACAACAGAAGATGGGATTCATCGTAAAATTCGTCATTTTGGCCTGGTTTCCATAATTTTCATACAGATTTATTCTACAGTAGATAGGAGTCATCGTATACATTCATACAGCAAAGATTTCAATCTCTAATCGATCGTTTTGAGAAAATGTGTACATCGGTTCAGCCGTTTAGCTCTGCATGAAGAACACATCTGACAAACTTCGAGTAAAAACGTATCTACATCCGTAGCGCTTTCCTTAAGGGAACCCAGCAGCTAGTACTTAAGTGGGTCGGCAGACCCATTTTTGTGCCCCTAGATCTTGAACACGGTTCAGTCTATTGAAATGAAATTTTTTTCCAGTGGTAGTACATATAGTCGTCTTCACTTTAGTCGGATGGATTTTGAAAATTTCAATTTATAGCTTAGGTATGTGTAATGATATCAGAGTGATATTATTTGTTGATGTTCGTGGGACCCCGGATGGAAGCCCCTCTTCTTCCTAAGACGAGAGGTACACTCTCCTCCAGAGCCCACCGAGTGGGATTTCAGTTCGATAGTAGCCACGCCACGTGCGGATCGCAAGCCATCAACAATCACCTTCCTCAGTGGAAAAAATTGATTTTTTTTTTAACTTTAAAAAATCATACCTATCTCCCGGATCAGGAAAAGATCCACGGATGTGGAGGATCGGCCACGAGAAGACACACTCACCCCACTACGCTCACTTCGAGCCTCCCGAAGTGCCATCGTTTTTTGATTGGAGGCAACATCTCCCCACTGGACGTTCTCCTGCTGATGTTCCGTTCTACTCGATGAGTACTATTTAACAATAACTGAAACCTCATTAATCTACTGATAGTAATATACTGATATCATATTACTAGTCCAGAAAATCTTTTATTTTTGTAAAGGGGTGGCCACTCTGATAGGGAAGCCTAAAGGTACACAAAATTACGAGTATAAGGGTACCTTAAACAAAAATTTGATAGAAATCATAATTAATTCTGTACAAGTTGGTACAAAAAAAATATTAATTTTATTAATAAATTTTTTTTTAAACTGAAATTGATTTGGATGGTTTTAATTATCTTCATCAGACCCAACCCTTCTCCAACTCGAGCTGAGGTAACAAATTTTTATTATTAGTAGTCACGAATCTGCTATAATATTGGCGCCCGAACAGGGACTCGACGAAGTATTTTCCCAAATCAATTTCAGTTCAAACCAATATTTAATTTAAATTTTGATAATATAATGGTTGAATAATTGATGTAAGTAAGGAGTCTTGGAGAAATTTTTGGTTGAGGCTGTACCTATATTGGCTTGTGGCGGAAAGGTAAGCAGACCTGATTTTTTTAGATAATAATTATCTGTTTACAGTTATCGGGTTTTTTAAGCTGTTAATCCTAGACGCACCGCTCGACCTCGACCTTTACCTGTCCTTATCGCTATGCAATCTTCTTTCAGTCAATTAAGTAGGTCGGCCGACACTTTCGCTTATCTCTCTCTTAACTCACGTGTAGATACCTACCTAGTTTGTTTGAATCACAATTAACCAGATTATTCATTCATCTTGTGATAATTTATCGTAGGTGTGTAATATAACCAACTCAATGAGTGCTCGCAAAATGGAAACTCGAATGGTTAATCGGCTCGATAAAGAGGAGATTCAAGCTGAATTAAGTTATAGAGGTATTGCTAACGTAGAAGATCTTACGACCGACGAGTTACGGAAACAATTTCGTAAATTACTGAAATTAGAAAACCAAGGTGTTTCTTTTTCCCCAAAAAAATCTGTAACGGATGAAGATGAATTAAAAACTTGTACGAAGAAGTTAGACGCAGTAAAGAAGAAAATTGAAACTTGTGATGATAAGGCTTTAAAATCATATAGTCTTAAAGCAGAGGCTAAACTAATTTATCTTCTTTCGAGATTATCTCGTCTCTCACCAGCTCCTAATTCCGATTTAGCTGGAAAGTTGACCGATCAAATTACCTTAGCTGATGATAGCCTTAAAGTAATAAAAGCAGTTTTACTGGCAGAGAAGGGTAAAACGAAAGGTAAATCAGTAACAAGTCAAGAATCAGTCAATACAGAGAGTAGTTCAGAGGCTTCAAGCGTCCAATCTTCATCAGACTCTTCAGTCATATCATCATCGTCGGGGGAAGCTTCAAATGTTAAAAAGAAGGTTTCAAATCGTAAAACAGGTTCAGGAAAAAATGGCTGAAGCCTGTCGCCGAAACAAAAATTCGTACGACCTCCGGAGGAAGGATCTTCAGTTCAATGAAGGAGACTGGGTCTGGAAACGAAATTTCGTTCAATCCAGTAAAGCTGACTTCGTGGCAGGAAAGCTATGCAAAAGTTTTGTTGGACCCTTCAAGATAGTTCGCAAAGTCTCGCCTATAATATACCATCTCGTTGACGAAAATGGTGCAGATCTCGGCGTCTGGCACGTTTCAGACTTGAAACCATATTTTGATTGACAGAGTTTTCGCCTCAGAAGTGAACAAAAACTCTCCCCCAAGAGAGGGGGTGATTGTAATGATATCAGAGTGATATTATTTGTTGATGTTCGTGGGACCCCGGATGGAAGCCCCTCTTCTTCCTAAGACGAGAGGTACACTCTCCTCCAGAGCCCACCGAGTGGGATTTCAGTTCGATAGTAGCCACGCCACGTGCGGATCGCAAGCCATCAACAATCACCTTCCTCAGTGGAAAAAATTGATTTTTTTTTTAACTTTAAAAAATCATACCTATCTCCCGGATCAGGAAAAGATCCACGGATGTGGAGGATCGGCCACGAGAAGACACACTCACCCCACTACGCTCACTTCGAGCCTCCCGAAGTGCCATCGTTTTTTGATTGGAGGCAACATCTCCCCACTGGACGTTCTCCTGCTGATGTTCCGTTCTACTCGATGAGTACTATTTAACAATAACTGAAACCTCATTAATCTACTGATAGTAATATACTGATATCATATTACTAGTCCAGAAAATCTTTTATTTTTGTAAAGGGGTGGCCACTCTGATAGGGAAGCCTAAAGGTACACAAAATTACGAGTATAAGGGTACCTTAAACAAAAATTTGATAGAAATCATAATTAATTCTGTACAAGTTGGTACAAAAAAAATATTAATTTTATTAATAAATTTTTTTTTAAACTGAAATTGATTTGGATGGTTTTAATTATCTTCATCAGACCCAACCCTTCTCCAACTCGAGCTGAGGTAACAAATTTTTATTATTAGTAGTCACGAATCTGCTATATATGATTTTTCAAAAATTCCGTTTTTTTATCTGCATTTTTTCAACTTCAAAAAATTTTTTTTTAACCTTATAGTTGAAATTTTCAGAAACCATCAGACTAAAGTGGAGTTCAATAATAGCAGTTTCGAGGAAAAATTGGGGGAACACGATTACTTCAACCATTGCAGAGAAACAGGGGCAAGAAGGTCCAAAAACGTGATTTTACAAGATCTTTTTTTCTGAAAACTTCGCAAAACGCATCTCAAACGAAGTAAAACGTAACTCCCAATGACAACAATGATTTGAAACATGCAAAAAATGATAGAAAGTGAAGAAGAATAAGAGAGGTTATTTTCAATCAGGTTTGTTATCTTTTTTCGCCGTTTTTGTTATTGTTAGTTGGTTTTTTCTCCCAAGTTTCGTGTATTCAACGTATTAAATCCGCGCCGGCTAACACCTACTTTCCCAACTTTGAACTCATTTTTCTACCAGTTCTAATTGTGCAAAATTCAAAAATAATACACCATTTTGTCCGCATTTAAATAAAGAATTGTTTAATGTAAATAACCGAAAATCAATTTTTTTTCCATTTTTTCCCTGCTGGGTTCCCTTAAAACCTGGTAGATCTAATGATCAGTCTCAAGCGCACAAAACTTAACTACGCTTCAAAAGATCAGTATGGGTTTCGAAGATTGATTAGTTAAATTTTAGTAAAGTTCAATGTTTATAGGCTGCAGGACGTGAGAATTATGGTTGACGCTCGTTTATCGCCATCTTCTCGCACCGCTAAGCGATCTAATCGTTCATCAAAGACACGGGAGAACCACCAATATTACATTATATCAAGATCCATTTCGTGCTATTTTAACTACCAAGCCAAAACATGTATATTCTACAATCCAACAACTGCAAGCAACCTTCATGTCATTAAAGACGTAATCATGAGTTGTCGTTTCAAACAATATTGAAGAGACCACTCCACCCAAAAAAAGCAACATAACATCTAAGCTTCATTCCTATCTGACTAAAATCCCAATAAATAGGATAGTGTATTCCTGAACATGCAGAAGTTCACTCACTTCATCGGACTTTTCTTGGTTGGCTTTGGTGATTTGATCAGGGTCTGGAGGAGGTGGCCAAATAGGTTCAGCAACATCGTCTTCCATCTGCATTCTCCTGCAATCAATAAATTGTAAAGACACGTTCAACACCAGCGATAAGACAACATATTCTGCAAGATTATCGATTCATTCAAGGAGACGAATAAACCACTTCTTTCGGACGTGAAATCGGAATCTGAAAGTCGGAATAAGAATCACATTAACCCATTTCCGCCGACTGTGACATATATGAACACCTGAAGAGGCTTCTTGCAGTTCGGTTTACAGCTACCCTAATTTTCTGAGTCGTTTGAATTACGCTTAGTTATCAAGGAGAAGTTTCGACATCCACTCCCTTGAATGCTCTACTGGCGGAAGCTGGAGAACCACCCCTGAAACTTCGTAGGGAGCTCCTAGCTAAAAGAATCCTAGCATCCTTGTACTCAAGAGAAACTCCACAGTTTGAAGCAATAGTTCGGCTAGCCATCGACGATCTCTTAAAGCCCTTCTGGGTGAAGAAAGTAACCCCACTTTTGTGTTCGGCTTGTACGGAGATCTCGACCGATTTGGAGTGGATCTCCCAATCAAGCATACCATACAGGTTCACCATAGCATTTGACCCACTGTTAGAACCCCTGGGGGTATCATCGCACCTATCTCAATCTAGTGCCAGAACTTTCCTGGATGATCTTCTTCTTAGAAAGTATCCCAACGCAAAATTGATATTTACAGACGGATCGCTCAACAATAATGGTGTGGGTTGTGCTTTTTTCGATTCCCATTCAGGGGTGAAAAAACAATACCGTCTATGGGACAAGGCTTCCATCTATTCGGCAGAAGCGTTTGCTATCAAGCAGGCCTTGAAATATGTCATGGACTTCAACATCTACTACAGCCCCCAAGTTATTATAATTTCAGACTCCAAATCGGTATTGTCAAAAATGAAGAAGGTAAATCCCACTGCACGACTAAACTTCATCGAGAGCCAAATTGTTCATTATGTTCATCTCCTGAAGTCAGCTGGAGTCCAAATCAAATTTATCTGGATTAGAGGTCACTGCGATATACCTGGCAACAACGTGGTAGATGCATTGGCAAAACAGGCGGCAACACTTCCCCGTCACCAGCTCAGTGAATTCCCTGCTTCTGACTTGAATAGATCGTGGAAAACCGAAATGAAATCACGTTGGGAAGAATTCCATTCGGCATATCACGCTGGCTTCTGATATAAGAGAATGTTTCCCAAACCCCAACCAATACCATGGTTCACAAAAATGCCCACTTGGTCCAAGAACTTTTACAGAATAATATCAAGACTCAGGACTGGACACTGCATCACCAAGGCATACCTAATGCGTATTGGTAGAGCGGATTCCGAGCTCTGCGAACACTGCCTGGAAAAGGAAGATCCTGAACACCTCATCATGATTTGTCCATTACATACCTACAATCGTTTGATTCTATTCGGAAAGCTGACAGAATATTTACCAAGTCCATTCAACTTGGACACCATATTAACCGCCGAATCTATTGAAGTGTATGATGCAGTGGTGAGTTTCATCCTAGGAAGTGACATAAAAATATGACGAGTGGAAAAACATTATTTTATTCAAATTGTATAAGTAAAGTAATGATATTTCGATTTCACTATAGGCAAGTGGAAAGAACATTAATTTATCCAAAAGTACAAGAATTTTGTTCAAAAGAACAAATTCTATGTTAAATTAATTTGTATGAAATGTAATGCGGCTGTATAGGTTAAGTCCTGATGCCAATAAATATAAAAAAAAAAGTCCATTCATGCAGCATGAATTAATGAGCGAATTTTCAAAGAAATCATTCAGTTTAAGGTGTGGTTAAGGAAAGGACCAATAATGTTGCAATTTGTTGTAGAAAGTTTTTTTTTTCGATTCTTGGTTTATATATATGTATATATGTTTTTATTACATACTTTTACACCAATAATCGACGTCCTGGAAGACGTGAAATCACTGGGCTGAAAGCTGAATCTGGGAGCCCGAGAAGCGTTCTGATTGTGGAAGCTCCAGGACGTAGTTAAAGATGAGTGCGACAGATCGCGTTCATGCTCGTATGTTCCCAACCTCATAACAACAAGCCACCTTTTGTTTATCACACATTTTTCTCCTTGATGCGTTACCGCATCTAAGTAATTAATTTGATAACATTTAGTTATATTCGCGATATATACGAAAAAATCGTGAGATTTTCAATAATACACTGGGTTTTAAACGTTTCTATCGGTGGCAGTTGTCGATAAAATATTTGAACGAGGACTCTTTTTTTTTTTTTTTTTTTTTTTTTCTTTCTTTCTTTTTTTTCTTTCTTTCTTTCTTTCTTTCTTTCTTTCTTTCTTTCTTTCTTTCTTTCTTTGTTTTCTTTTTTCTTTCCCCAAAACATGATTTTCGCATGAAAATTCGCTAATAATACGCTGCAAATTATTGCTGGGTATGCTTTGAAGATGTTAGGAGTCCATATTCACGTTCTAGTCGTCTCTACGAACTCATAGAGTACCCACACGGCTACTGCATTTCTGGGTACAACAAATATACGCACGTATTCATTATATATATATATATATAGCTACAAACTTTTCTTAATTTTGGACAATTTTCATTTTTGAAAAATGCATTCATATCAGAAATTTTGTGCTGAATCCGAATATACCATATATTACCATGATTTTCAATGTAAAAACCACAAAAAACGGGAAAAACCCATTTTTTTGGGAGTTTTTTTGAATTTTGGACCACTTTGGATTGTCCAAAATTGCTGGTTAACGAACTTGACCTATGGTTTGGTGCTACAAACATTTTGGCAAAAACTAAAAAAAAATTTTTAAACATTTACTCAAGTTATCGTCCGGAATGACACATATGTGTATATATATATATATACATATGATTTTTGGAAAAAACTTCAGGGATCGTTTCAGAATGTTCCAAAACGGATTTCAGTGTGAAAATTTTTCGAAAAAGTCGATTCTAAAAATTTTGAGGCCATTGCAATAGCTTCATTTTCCTTGAAAATTCGCTAATAATACGCTGCAAATTATTGCTGGGTATGCTTTGAAGATGTTAGGAGTCCATATTCATGTTCTAGTCGTCTCTACGAACTCATAGAGTACCCACACGGCTACTGCATTTCTGGGTACAACAAATATACGCACGTATTCATTATATATATATATATAGCTACAAACTTTTCTTAATTTTGGACAATTTTCATTTTTGAAAAATGCATTCATATCAGAAATTTTGTGCTGAATCCGAATATACCATATATTACCATGATTTTCAATGTAAAAACCACAAAAAACGGGAAAAACCCATTTTTTTGGGAGTTTTTTTGAATTTTGGACCACTTTGGATTGTCCAAAATTGCTGGTTAACGAACTTGACCTATGGTTTGGTGCTACAAACATTTTGGCAAAAACTAAAAAAAAATTTTTAAACATTTACTCAAGTTATCGTCCGGAATGACACATATGTGTATATATATATATATATATACATATGATTTTTGGAAAAACTTCAGGGATCGTTTCAGAATGTTCCAAAACGGATTTCAGTGTGAAAATTTTTCGAAAAAGTCGATTCTAAAAATTTTGAGGCCACTGCAATAGCTTCATTTTCCTTGAAAATTCGCTAATAATACGCTGCAAATTATTGCTGGGTATGCTTTGAAGATGTTAGGAGTCCATATTCATGTTCTAGTCGTCTCTACGAACTCATAGAGTACCCACACGGCTACTGCATTTCTGGGTACAACAAATATACGCACGTATTCATTATATATATATATATATATATAGCTACAAACTTTTCTTAATTTTGGACAATTTTCATTTTTGAAAAATGCATTCATATCAGAAATTTTGTGCTGAATCCGAATATACCATATATTACCATGATTTTCAATGTAAAAACCACAAAAAACGGGAAAAACCCATTTTTTTGGGAGTTTTTTTGAATTTTGGACCACTTTGGATTGTCCAAAATTGCTGGTTAACGAACTTGACCTATGGTTTGGTGCTACAAACATTTTGGCAAAAACTAAAAAAAAATTTTTAAACATTTACTCAAGTTATCGTCCGGAATGACACATATGTGTATATATATATATACATATGATTTTTGGAAAAAACTTCAGGGATCGTTTCAGAATGTTCCAAAACGGATTTCAGTGTGAAAATTTTTCGAAAAAGTCGATTCTAAAAATTTTGAGGCCATTGCAATAGCTTCATTTTCCTTGAAAATTCGCTAATAATACGCTGCAAATTATTGCTGGGTATGCTTTGAAGATGTTAGGAGTCCATATTCATGTTCTAGTCGTCTCTACGAACTCATAGAGTACCCACACGGCTACTGCATTTCTGGGTACAACAAATATACGCACGTATTCATTATATATATATATATATAGCTACAAACTTTTCTTAATTTTGGACAATTTTCATTTTTGAAAAATGCATTCATATCAGAAATTTTGTGCTGAATCCGAATATACCATATATTACCATGATTTTCAATGTAAAAACCACAAAAAACGGGAAAAACCCATTTTTTTGGGAGTTTTTTTGAATTTTGGACCACTTTGGATTGTCCAAAATTGCTGGTTAACGAACTTGACCTATGGTTTGGTGCTACAAACATTTTGGCAAAAACTAAAAAAAATTTTTAAACATTTACTCAAGTTATCGTCCGGAATGACACATATGTGTATATATATATATATACATATGATTTTTGGAAAAAACTTCAGGGATCGTTTCAGAATGTTCCAAAACGGATTTCAGTGTGAAAATTTTTCGAAAAAGTCGATTCTAAAAATTTTGAGGCCATTGCAATAGCTTCATTTTCCTTGAAAATTCGCTAATAATACGCTGCAAATTATTGCTGGGTATGCTTTGAAGATGTTAGGAGTCCATATTCATGTTCTAGTCGTCTCTACGAACTCATAGAGTACCCACACGGCTACTGCATTTCTGGGTACAACAAATATACGCACGTATTCATTATATATATATATATAGCTACAAACTTTTCTTAATTTTGGACAATTTTCATTTTTGAAAAATGCATTCATATCAGAAATTTTGTGCTGAATCCGAATATACCATATATTACCATGATTTTCAATGTAAAAACCACAAAAAACGGGAAAAACCCATTTTTTTGGGAGTTTTTTTGAATTTTGGACCACTTTGGATTGTCCAAAATTGCTGGTTAACGAACTTGACCTATGGTTTGGTGCTACAAACATTTTGGCAAAAACTAAAAAAAAATTTTTAAACATTTACTCAAGTTATCGTCCGGAATGACACATATGTGTATATATATATATATATATACATATGATTTTTGGAAAAACTTCAGGGATCGTTTCAGAATGTTCCAAAACGGATTTCAGTGTGAAAATTTTTCGAAAAAGTCGATTCTAAAAATTTTGAGGCCACTGCAATAGCTTCATTTTCCTTGAAAATTCGCTAATAATACGCTGCAAATTATTGCTGGGTATGCTTTGAAGATGTTAGGAGTCCATATTCATGTTCTAGTCGTCTCTACGAACTCATAGAGTACCCACACGGCTACTGCATTTCTGGGTACAACAAATATACGCACGTATTCATTATATATATATATATATATAGCTACAAACTTTTCTTAATTTTGGACAATTTTCATTTTTGAAAAATGCATTCATATCAGAAATTTTGTGCTGAATCCGAATATACCATATATTACCATGATTTTCAATGTAAAAACCACAAAAAACGGGAAAAACCCATTTTTTTGGGAGTTTTTTTGAATTTTGGACCACTTTGGATTGTCCAAAATTGCTGGTTAACGAACTTGACCTATGGTTTGGTGCTACAAACATTTTGGCAAAAACTAAAAAAAAATTTTTAAACATTTACTCAAGTTATCGTCCGGAATGACACATATGTGTATATATATATATATACATATGATTTTTGGAAAAAACTTCAGGGATCGTTTCAGAATGTTCCAAAACGGATTTCAGTGTGAAAATTTTTCGAAAAAGTCGATTCTAAAAATTTTGAGGCCATTGCAATAGCTTCATTTTCCTTGAAAATTCGCTAATAATACGCTGCAAATTATTGCTGGGTATGCTTTGAAGATGTTAGGAGTCCATATTCATGTTCTAGTCGTCTCTACGAACTCATAGAGTACCCACACGGCTACTGCATTTCTGGGTACAACAAATATACGCACGTATTCATTATATATATATATAGCTACAAACTTTTCTTAATTTTGGACAATTTTCATTTTTGAAAAATGCATTCATATCAGAAATTTTGTGCTGAATCCGAATATACCATATATTACCATGATTTTCAATGTAAAAACCACAAAAAACGGGAAAAACCCATTTTTTTGGGAGTTTTTTTGAATTTTGGACCACTTTGGATTGTCCAAAATTGCTGGTTAACGAACTTGACCTATGGTTTGGTGCTACAAACATTTTGGCAAAAACTAAAAAAAAATTTTTAAACATTTACTCAAGTTATCGTCCGGAATGACACATATGTGTATATATATATATATATACATATGATTTTTGGAAAAAACTTCAGGGATCGTTTCAGAATGTTCCAAAACGGATTTCAGTGTGAAAATTTTTCGAAAAAGTCGATTCTAAAAATTTTGAGGCCATTGCAATAGCTTCATTTTCCTTGAAAATTCGCTAATAATACGCTGCAAATTATTGCTGGGTATGCTTTGAAGATGTTAGGAGTCCATATTCATGTTCTAGTCGTCTCTACGAACTCATAGAGTACCCACACGGCTACTGCATTTCTGGGTACAACAAATATACGCACGTATTCATTATATATATATATATAGCTACAAACTTTTCTTAATTTTGGACAATTTTCATTTTTGAAAAATGCATTCATATCAGAAATTTTGTGCTGAATCCGAATATACCATATATTACCATGATTTTCAATGTAAAAACCACAAAAAACGGGAAAAAACCCATTTTTTTGGGAGTTTTTTTGAATTTTGGACCACTTTGGATTGTCCAAAATTGCTGGTTAACGAACTTGACCTATGGTTTGGTGCTACAAACATTTTGGCAAAAACTAAAAAAAAATTTTTAAACATTTACTCAAGTTATCGTCCGGAATGACACATATGTGTATATATATATATATATATACATATGATTTTTGGAAAAACTTCAGGGATCGTTTCAGAATGTTCCAAAACGGATTTCAGTGTGAAAATTTTTCGAAAAAGTCGATTCTAAAAATTTTGAGGCCACTGCAATAGCTTCATTTTCCTTGAAAATTCGCTAATAATACGCTGCAAATTATTGCTGGGTATGCTTTGAAGATGTTAGGAGTCCATATTCATGTTCTAGTCGTCTCTACGAACTCATAGAGTACCCACACGGCTACTGCATTTCTGGGTACAACAAATATACGCACGTATTCATTATATATATATATATATATAGCTACAAACTTTTCTTAATTTTGGACAATTTTCATTTTTGAAAAATGCATTCATATCAGAAATTTTGTGCTGAATCCGAATATACCATATATTACCATGATTTTCAATGTAAAAACCACAAAAAACGGGAAAAACCCATTTTTTTGGGAGTTTTTTTGAATTTTGGACCACTTTGGATTGTCCAAAATTGCTGGTTAACGAACTTGACCTATGGTTTGGTGCTACAAACATTTTGGCAAAAACTAAAAAAAATTTTTAAACATTTACTCAAGTTATCGTCCGGAATGACACATATGTGTATATATATATATATACATATGATTTTTGGAAAAAACTTCAGGGATCGTTTCAGAATGTTCCAAAACGGATTTCAGTGTGAAAATTTTTCGAAAAAGTCGATTCTAAAAATTTTGAGGCCATTGCAATAGCTTCATTTTCCTTGAAAATTCGCTAATAATACGCTGCAAATTATTGCTGGGTATGCTTTGAAGATGTTAGGAGTCCATATTCATGTTCTAGTCGTCTCTACGAACTCATAGAGTACCCACACGGCTACTGCATTTCTGGGTACAACAAATATACGCACGTATTCATTATATATATATATAGCTACAAACTTTTCTTAATTTTGGACAATTTTCATTTTTGAAAAATGCATTCATATCAGAAATTTTGTGCTGAATCCGAATATACCATATATTACCATGATTTTCAATGTAAAAACCACAAAAAACGGGAAAAACCCATTTTTTTGGGAGTTTTTTTGAATTTTGGACCACTTTGGATTGTCCAAAATTGCTGGTTAACGAACTTGACCTATGGTTTGGTGCTACAAACATTTTGGCAAAAACTAAAAAAAATTTTTAAACATTTACTCAAGTTATCGTCCGGAATGACACATATGTGTATATATATATATATATACATATGATTTTTGGAAAAAACTTCAGGGATCGTTTCAGAATGTTCCAAAACGGATTTCAGTGTGAAAATTTCTCGAAAAAGTCGATTCTAAAAATTTTGAGGCCATTGCAATAGCTTCATTTTCCTTGAAAATTCGCTAATAATACGCTGCAAATTATTGCTGGGTATGCTTTGAAGATGTTAGGAGTCCATATTCATGTTCTAGTCGTCTCTACGAACTCATAGAGTACCCACACGGCTACTGCATTTCTGGGTACAACAAATATACGCACGTATTCATTATATATATATATATAGCTACAAACTTTTCTTAATTTTGGACAATTTTCATTTTTGAAAAATGCATTCATATCAGAAATTTTGTGCTGAATCCGAATATACCATATATTACCATGATTTTCAATGTAAAAACCACAAAAAACGGGAAAAACCCATTTTTTTGGGAGTTTTTTTGAATTTTGGACCACTTTGGATTGTCCAAAATTGCTGGTTAACGAACTTGACCTATGGTTTGGTGCTACAAACATTTTGGCAAAAACTAAAAAAAATTTTTAAACATTTACTCAAGTTATCGTCCGGAATGACACATATGTGTATATATATATATATATATACATATGATTTTTGGAAAAACTTCAGGGATCGTTTCAGAATGTTCCAAAACGGATTTCAGTGTGAAAATTTTTCGAAAAAGTCGATTCTAAAAATTTTGAGGCCACTGCAATAGCTTCATTTTCCTTGAAAATTCGCTAATAATACGCTGCAAATTATTGCTGGGTATGCTTTGAAGATGTTAGGAGTCCATATTCATGTTCTAGTCGTCTCTACGAACTCATAGAGTACCCACACGGCTACTGCATTTCTGGGTACAACAAATATACGCACGTATTCATTATATATATATATATATATATAGCTACAAACTTTTCTTAATTTTGGACAATTTTCATTTTTGAAAAATGCATTCATATCAGAAATTTTGTGCTGAATCCGAATATACCATATATTACCATGATTTTCAATGTAAAAACCACAAAAAACGGGAAAAACCCATTTTTTTGGGAGTTTTTTTGAATTTTGGACCACTTTGGATTGTCCAAAATTGCTGGTTAACGAACTTGACCTATGGTTGGTGCTACAAACATTTTGGCAAAAACTAAAAAAAATTTTTAAACATTTACTCAAGTTATCGTCCGGAATGACACATATGTGTATATATATATATATATATACATATGATTTTTGGAAAAACTTCAGGGATCGTTTCAGAATGTTCCAAAACGGATTTCAGTGTGAAAATTTTTCGAAAAAGTCGATTCTAAAAATTTTGAGGCCACTGCAATAGCTTCATTTTCCTTGAAAATTCGCTAATAATACGCTGCAAATTATTGCTGGGTATGCTTTGAAGATCTTAGGAGTCCATATTCATGTTCTAGTCGTCTCTACGAACTCATAGAGTACCCACACGGCTACTGCATTTCTGGGTACAACAAATATACGCACGTATTCATTATATATATATATATATATATATATATATAGCTACAAACTTTTCTTAATTTTGGACAATTTTCATTTTTGAAAAATGCATTCATATCAGAAATTTTGTGCTGAATCCGAATATACCATATATTACCATGATTTTCAATGTAAAAACCACAAAAAACGGGAAAAACCCATTTTTTTGGGAGTTTTTTTGAATTTTGGACCACTTTGGATTGTCCAAAATTGCTGGTTAACGAACTTGACCTATGGTTTGGTGCTACAAACATTTTGGCAAAAACTAAAAAAAAATTTTTAAACATTTACTCAAGTTATCGTCCGGAATGACACATATGTGTATATATATATATATACATATGATTTTTGGAAAAAACTTCAGGGATCGTTTCAGAATGTTCCAAAACGGATTTCAGTGTGAAAATTTTTCGAAAAAGTCGATTCTAAAAATTTTGAGGCCATTGCAATAGCTTCATTTTCCTTGAAAATTCGCTAATAATACGCTGCAAATTATTGCTGGGTATGCTTTGAAGATGTTAGGAGTCCATATTCATGTTCTAGTCGTCTCTACGAACTCATAGAGTACCCACACGGCTACTGCATTTCTGGGTACAACAAATATACGCACGTATTCATTATATATATATATATATAGCTACAAACTTTTCTTAATTTTGGACAATTTTCATTTTTGAAAATGCATTCATATCAGAAATTTTGTGCTGAATCCGAATATACCATATATTACCATGATTTCAATGTAAAAACCACAAAAAACGGGAAAAACCCATTTTTTGGGAGTTTTTTTGAATTTTGGACCACTTGGATTGTCCAAAATTGCTGGTTAACGAACTTGACCTATGGTTTGGTGCTACAAACATTTTGGCAAAAACTAAAAAAAAATTTTTAAACATTTACTCAAGTTATCGTCCGGAATGACACATATGTGTATATATATATATATACATATGATTTTTGGAAAAAACTTCAGGGATCGTTTCAGAATGTTCCAAAACGGATTTCAGTGTGAAAATTTTTCGAAAAAGTCGATTCTAAAAATTTTGAGGCCATGCAATAGCTTCATTTTCCTTGAAAATTCGCTAATAATACGCTGCAAATTATTGCTGGGTATGCTTTGAAGATGTTAGGAGTCCATATTCATGTTCTAGTCGTCTCTACGAACTCATAGAGTACCCACACGGCTACTGCATTTCTGGGTACAACAAATATACGCACGTATTCATTATATATATATATATAGCTACAAACTTTTCTTAATTTTGGACAATTTTCATTTTTGAAAAATGCATTCATATCAGAAATTTTGTGCTGAATCCGAATATACCATATATTACCATGATTTTCAATGTAAAAACCACAAAAAACGGGAAAGAAAACCCATTTTTTTGGGAGTTTTTTTGAATTTTGGACCACTTTGGATTGTCCAAATTGCTGGTTAACGAACTTGACCTATGGTTTGGTGCTACAAACATTTTGGCAAAAACTAAAAAAAAATTTTTAAACATTTACTCAAGTTATCCGGA